>JAQJVK010000009.1:43331653-43941653 GCA_035578135.1 Flexamia atlantica
TCATAGAACAATTAAAATAATCTAATTTTTGTTAGCACCAATGAATTTAGCTCTAAAAAAACAAGTAATTTAGTATCTTTAATCATTGCTTTAATTGCTTTATACCCATTGGTTACCGAGATATTGTAAGTGGTAAAGACAGTACCTTGGGAAATAAGTAGGCTGAAATTCGATGTCTCACTTATTTCTCAACATATCTTAGTACAGTAAAACAAGGAGGTGTTGGTAAAACTTAGTTTATGGCTTCATGTGGATGAGATCTAATGAATCTCATCCACATGAAGATTATTTTAAAATCTCCGATATTTCCATTTTTGTGGCAGCAAACCTGCACGCTCATTCCCCATGTTATCCTTATGGCTTAGACTAGGCAGAGAATAGACTCGCAATGTATTTGGCCTTAGCAGTTTTTTACCGGCTGGAGAGTGCTGCGGTGGGCGGAAATGGAACTAAGTCGGCAAACTGCAGTCGGCAAAAACCTTAGGATAATGTCACACGAGCTGGTTTTTCCCGCAGCAGTGCGAGGTTTTTTGTCACCCGTGAAGCAAAATCACATGATTTAAATGAAGAATGCCAAACGCCGCGGCTGAAAACCGCTCAACATCAGCGGGGAAAAACCGCCCAATTGTATGTGGGTTTTTTCATTTACGTAGATAGACAATATCTTTATTTTTAAGAATATTAATAAACATACAGTACACCTCGGATTATCCGGATTAATGTGGCGGTACACCGATCCGGATAACAAAAAATCCGGATAATCCGAGGTCATTACAATATCGCCGAAAATAACGATCGCGTATCTTAGCCCCTGCTAAATTAATGCTGCAAACGGTATGTCAACACTGTACAACAGTCTTTCAAGCTTGTTCCCCATACCATTTTTCTAACTACGCTCGGTTCTTCTTCGGTCACTTGCCGTACTTGACCCAACACCTAGTTCCTTAGCTATTTTTTTTACCTGATTTTCCCACGCCAAGTCTTTTGACAGCATTCAGTTGTGTCCTAAAGTTGAAAACACTTTTTTTTACAACAACTCACTTTGAAACTGAACATCAGTTCACACAAAGAGTTCACGACTATAAACACAACATAACCTAAAATAACAGAAATAAACTAACGAGCAAAATTAATTGCCGTAGGCTACGCCTTTGTTGATTACTGCTAGTGCCCCAAGTAGCAAACAAAAAACTACGTTCACGAAAATGCTCTAATGTACAGTATATTGTTTAGGCAATGCGGCTCCGTCAATTATTGCGTTTCTAAATGCGTACAATAATGCATTGCATTTGCATTTTACTTTTAGAAGTAACATTTCAAACGTGAACTCGCTAAAACACGTTTTTACCGTTATTTCAATTTTTTAATTTCTCGGATGGACCGGTCCGGATAATCCGGGATCCGGATAATGTGGGGGTCCGGATAATCCGAGGTGTACTGTATTTACATTCCAAGAGCTCACAGAGCTCGCGTGGAAATAAATTATGAACATAATATTTTATTTTAAAATAAGTTGTCGGCCAGTCTATTTACATCCTTCAGAAACGTTTATTAATTTTAAAGGTTTTCTACTACATACTAGACAATTCAACAAGAGAGCTTTACATTAAACATAAAAATAAATACAAATAAATAACAACAATAAACGCAGACCTGCGTATTAGAAATCCTAAGGAACCATAGAACGTGGCATGAAATTTTATTCACTGTAAGATCATTTTCTTAAGTTTTTAGGGTCTACATTGAACAAAAGAATTACAGTGCCACTCCAGCAATTATTAAAAAGTGCTGTCTTACGTTCTTAGGTTCTATATTGAACAAAAGAATTGAATGAGCGTCCTGGAAATTGTTTTACGTGCTGTAGATAAATTAATACTTTAACTCTTCCTCTTTAAATAAAGCAGTTAGTTGTCATAAAAAAGAAGTCCTTCAAGTATCAGTGATCACTGAAGTCCTTCAGTAATCAGTTATTTATTTCATGTATTACTACATACCAGCATTTTATATAGTGTATTGCATTTAAAATATATGAAAAAAGTCTAATTCATTAACCATCTGGAACCAAGAAACAAATCTCATATAAACAAATACAATTAAATAGCAGAAGGAAAATGCCGTTAATTTACATCACCTGTTTTAAATTTTACTTTCACATGTTTTGTTAGTAAACAAATCTAACTAAAATTCTTTCAAAATCCCTGATTTGGTTACCTTTAAGACTGGTCCCAGGGCTAAGCCCTGAAATTTATCACAAAATTGATGGTGTATAACATACTCCATGAAATTCTACATGTATGTACCAAGTTTCGTGGCCATCGGTCCAGCGGTGTCTGAGTTTATCACTGCCAAGTATATAAATATATTATATATATATATATATATATATATACTAGAAGAACCCGTGGCTTCGCTCACGATAAAAATTAAACATACTCTAGATCTATCACCCATCAATTATATCGTTTTGTTTCCCATTTATGTTTCTTGTTGTAAAATCTACTTCTTTATATCAAATGTACTTCCATAAAACAAAAAGGTTTTATAAATTTGCTCTTAGTACGCATATGCTATGACGGGGGGTATTCTATTCCTGCCTAAAGTGCCTGTCTATATATAAAAAATGTGACCATATCCAGTGCCCCACCGACAAAGCCCCAAATGGTGTTGCTGCCCTGGGTAGGCTCATGCCCAATATCAGCGGTCCTTCCTCTTGCAAGTGCTGCTTGCTTGTATCGGCTGTCCAGTCGATCTTGCTATCAGGTGAAGAGGATTGCGCTCACACACTCAAGAAGCGAATTTACAGAGACTGGCTCACCCAAGACAAACGCCGAGAAGAATTTATGGTCGTTTCTGCTTAACGCACGGTATCTGAGCTTGCCCTGATGAAGATCATGGGGCACGATATAAGGAATGGCTCCCTTTGCTTTTTCGACGGCTTTGAATCTGCTCGCATATGTAGCATAGCAAGGCCACACTGTGGGGCCTTGAGCATAGTTACCCTTAATTTGAAATTTAATTGCACCCCCGTCGCAACAGACCTGCGTATAGAAATCCTATTTCTTTCTTTCATGAAGGCATACGTGTTAGAGGAACCATAGAACATGACTTGAAATTTCATTCACAGTAAAAGATCATTTTCTTAAGGTTTTGGGATCTACCTTGAACAAAAAATGACAATTCCACTCCAGCAATTATTAAAAAAGTGCTGTCTTACGTTTTTAGACTCTATATTGAACAAAAAGATTGAATGAGCCGTCCCGGCAATTTTTTTAAAGTACTGTAGACAAAATTAATACTTTACAGTAGCACACTCTTCCTCTTTAAACAGCAGTTGTTGTCATAAAAAAGAAGTCCTTCAAGTATAAGTGATCAGTGATCACAGAAGTCCTTCAGTAATATCAATTATTTATTTTATTTTATACTACATACCAGCATTTTATATAGTGTATTGCACTTAAAATATATTAAAAAGTCTTAATTCATTAACCATCTGGCACCAAGTAATAAATCTTAATGTAAACAAATACAGTTAAATAGCAGAAAGAAATACCATTAATTTACATCACCTGTTTTAAATTTTACTTTCACATGTTTTGTTAGTAAACAAATCTAACTGAAATTCTTTCAAAATCCCTGACATGGGTACCTTTGAGACGGTCCCAGGGCTAAGCCCTGAAAGTTATCACGAAATTGAAGGTGTATAAACCTATTCCATGAAATTCTACATGTATCTACCAAGTTTCGTGGCCATCGGTCCAGCGGTGTCTGAGTTTATCAATGCTATATATATATATATATATACCAACATCCTCTTTTATACTTATAGATACTAACATACTCTTTTATACTTATAGATAGTAAAACAAAAATATTATAAAAATTATTACATTCCACAACACAGCGTCAATATTTGAATTTAGAAAAAATTGCTATTAGTTTGATTTTGTAATTTTAATTTTAATTTTAGGTGTCGTTGTTCAAACAAAATGTAGATTGTCCAGGTTAAGCGTAAATGTTATGTCAGTCGAGTTGGTGTGTTTGAAGTGTTATGAAGTGAGTTGGTCAGTAGTCAGTAGTATAGTCGGTGGGCGAGGGTTGTGTGTAGGTCACAGGTATTCAGAGCCGATAAGAAGCTCAGAAAGGTCAAGGCCGAGCCCCAACAGCCAGTTATTGATTATACACTTGTACGCACTATGCGACACCTGCAGGTCTTTAGGTGGAAGATTTCGAAAAAGAAAATTTGCAATGTAAAATGCACTAGTCAAATTAACTGTTCTGAACACTCGAGGAACCTGCAGGCCCATGCTCACGGCACTCCTAGTGTGATGTTGGTGACAAACGGGAGTGACAAATAGTTCTTTGTGCAAGTTGAGATAAACTATATCAGTTTTAATAAAAATCTGGCGGATGGATAGAATTTGAGATTCAGCAAAAAACAGTTCAGTTGGATAACGTCTGTGTTTTTGGAAATCTGTTTTATAACTAGTTTTTGAATTACGAATAAGGGTTGGATAAGAGTTTTACTAGCTCCTCCCCAGACTAAGATACCATACTGAAGCATAGACTACACGTATGCAAAGTAAACAATTCTACTTTCATTTACATTAAGAATTTCCCTAACTTCTCTAGTTTTTACAGAATTAATGTGATTTTCCCTCCTCAATTTAGAATCTAAAATTACTCCTAGATATTTATCGACCCTTTCAATCTCTTGACAAGCACACAGGGTACCGGGCGGGTTATCGCATTCATGCAAAATGAGTCTAAGGTCTGCAGGTGGCTCGCTCCTTGGTCGTAACGCCATCGGCATGCTTTTTTTCCAATGTTAATTGTCAAAATGTTTTGGGAAAACCAGTTATGAATCAGCCTTAACTCTGTTGCAGCGGTGTTATATATTTCTTCCCATGTTTTCCCCTTAAAAATAACAGCCGTGTCGTCCGCGAAGAAAAACAATTTGCCGGTCACAGGAAGCTTATCTAAATTATTGATGTATATTAAAAAAACAACGGACCTAGGGTGCTTCCTTGAACGACGCCATATTCAATGTTAGTTACATTGCTGTTTTTACCATTAATAGAAACAACTTGGCTACGCCCTTCTAAGTAGCTCGATGTCGATTTGTTTACATGGCGAGTCGTTACGTTAGTTACTTTAACCAAAACGCAATTACGAGTTAGTTAAAATACGACGCGACGTTGAGTTCGTTTAGGACAAGGATAGTTTTCCTAAACCGCGTCAATCGAATTTCGCCTGACCATAGCGCAATAACTCCCCAAAAATCGGTCTCCAGCGTCCAAAGTGGACAACGAGAGGCAAAGTGCTACCAATCCGATGTGAAGCATTTGACGTTTGACGCTGTCTAGGCAAACCACAGCCTTTACCGCGATGCAACGAAGAATTCGTGTTTACCGCAACGCTGTCGAGGACGAGTTCGTTGCCGCGACGCGACAACGATTTATTTCACCATGATGTGACGAAATTATACCATAGATAAAATACCAATTTCATAATATGACGCTTTACAATCCTCTTTTTTTGGCTGCCCCACTACACCACTGGTTATAATGTAGTAACAGAAACTGAACTGTAAAAATACCGTAAAATTTATTTACTTAATTGTCATTTATTCACAATATTCTTCTTTATCTATTTAAAACAACCCATTTAAAAACATGTGTGGTATAAACGATTTTGCAGACGATTTCCTTCTTATTATGTTGCCTGCAATAATTATTTAATTCATACTAATAATTTAAGTATGACAAAGGTGCCTTGGTGAACCCGATTGATATACAATTTACTTGGAGTTTATGGTGAATGTTAATCTGAAGTTTTTTTGTTAGTAATGATTTAAAAATTATGTAGTAGGCACCATAGTAATTAAGGCACCATAGTAATTATGTAGTAATTAAGACGCTCGATCAAGTTGACTAGATATAAAAAAAAATTGTAAGGTATTCATTGAACTGTTTTCGTTTTGTTCAACTGTGATGGTGTCAGTTATGATTATGTAAAAAATCTATATTATTAAAAGAATATTTTTTAACAATTATTTTGGTTCTAAGTGATGATCTGTGGTTGTAGTAAGGATGCTCCATATAAACTTGAACTGTCAATAATTTAACCTAAATCAAATTATGTTCTGAACAAATATAAGAAATATTGTTTATAAAGAACTGCAGTATAGATAACCTCAGTATTACTGGAAGTGATTTTGAAGTTTAACTATATCATTAATAAAATAATTCTAGAATACTTTACATAAATTTCCTTTTATAAAACACATCAATACATTACAATTGCTCAATACCGAGCAACGGGTTTACTAGTGTGTTTAAATATGATATATTGTGTCAAAAAAATTAAAATGCGTTAAGTAGGATTGGCTTTAGGAGGCCTCTCAAACGTTTTCTTGCCCAGGGCCTCGCACTCGCTAAGGCTGGCATTGAGTAAATCTCCATACTCATTCCCCATGTTACTTTATTCTTGTGGAGCTTATAAAAAAATGACAAATCTCGCTATGTTGGATTGAAATATGTTCTTTTGCATTTAAAATTCGCTGAATATGCTGGCCTGCTGCAACGGAGGTACTTTTATCTTGAGCCATTCGTAAAAGAAAGCATTATTCTGTTAAAATCCTACAAAGTACTGAACTGCAATATGAACCATGTAATTGTTTATGCGAAATGTAAGCCGAGAATGTAAGGTTTATGGAGATAGTTATTGCCTTAGACTTGATTTAGTTTGCCTTTGGGCGGTTGTTAGTTTGTTACATAATAACAGCAATTTTTTCACAAATATTCGAATAAAAGTAAATATTTAATGAGCATTATATTTCAAAGCTCAATCTCTTTTACAATTTGTTTTAAAGGAAAAAATATCTGAGGACCAAGCTTCGCTCAGGGCAAAACAGTAATATTTTCAAACTACAAGTTCATATTGCTCCCCTCAAAGACAATTAACTTTGTGGTTTGATCTACTGAGGTTTCCAATTTGTTCAATTATTCAATTTGTTTGGTCTTTGTTTTTCTAATCGATGCTTTCATTGCTCGTTCCATTGAACAAGCGTTAGACGCATGTTAGTGTGTTCATATTGCTCGACATTGTCATTCTTCAATTAATTGATTACAATCTCGGTGAAAATTTAAATTATACGATCTTAGGACTACTGTCAATTTACTCTCAAATTTCCGTTTACTATAACTATTATATTGGATAACTGCTCGGGCGAACGATAAAGTCTGGTCAAAATGCACCACCGCCGGGGCCGTGCGCCGCCGCTGTCACCCAGATGTGAAAGCTGGAAAGTCGTGAGTTACTACTATCCTTTGTCAGAAGGCGGCCCATCCTTTCCGCCCTTGGCGAGGTCAACCACCCTTAGCACAATACCCCAACTAATCCGCCCAAAATGGACTGATTTTAGGGTTGTTAGGTCGTTAAAATACTTATTTGATGTTACGAATGTTACGAATTCTTCATAATGAAAGTAGAGTTTGTACTATTCACAAAATAGTACAGTTTTGTCAGCCTTGTACATTTGAATAGTGTCCAAATATTTATTTACAAAAGTATTCTTATATCCTAAGTATTCATCAAAGGAATAAATTGTTTTACTGATCAGGTAATCTTTGAGTTTTCTTTTGAATTTACAGCTTTTAGCGATTTTCCTTAAAGGAATAAGCTATTATCGTAAGACTCGTGGTAAGACCTAAGCCTGAGACCATGTTAACTTTTCATTTAGGGGCCCCCAGAAGCAAAAAACACTGTTCGTTCGAATTTATTATATGCTAGTGGCTAGTAGGGGCAAAAGCATAGGCGTAATTCGGGGGGGGGGGCAAGAGGGGGCAGTTGCCCCCCCAAAAATTTGAAAATTAAAATTAATTTTTAGGTATAAATAACGAAAAGTGACATGGTTTTTAATCAAGTTTTTTCAAGTCGTAAAATAGTATTATTATTTACACACATTTTTCATTAATATGAGTCTCTTCGACATGCCGTAAAAGTACGCTGGTGGCGTAGTTTTGTTTGAAGTCCGATTGCAAATTTGCAAGGATACGTTTAGCGAACGAATACAGACATACACGCTATCCACTATGGCGTGCCGGTCGACGAGAACCCACTCCCACGCCAAATGACACGTCCACCAATGAACTAACGCTCCACGGCCCCTTCTGGATGATCCTGTTCCTAATCCCTAAACAATATTGAAACATTCGAAGCCCAACCGAATTGTGTATTGTGAGATTACAAGCTTTAATTAGACACCAAGACTTAAGGGTCAACATGTAGTTTTGGCGGGATGACTTTCATATCTGATTTTCTGCCGTTCGTTCCTATAGCAGACGATTTAATTGTATTTCAACATCTTGTCTTTAAGAAAACAATATCAAACAATCTACCGATAGTTGAACTTCGATATAAATAGTTTGTTGGACAAAACTCAATATACGACTCCATAAAATTTACCGATTGTTTGTTATTGTATGAAAGTATATGGATATTGGTTATTGATAGTACCTCAGTTTAAGATGGCGGATAATACAAAACAAGGTAAGTTTGTTCAGTTATTTTGTTACTAATGTTTTGATCTCATTTTTGATTAGGTGTTTCATTACGAGATATAAGGTTAATTACCTGCTTATCAGCCTTCTTTCCTACTTAAAAAATCCTTTCTATCCTACTTAAAAAATAAAAAAGGAATCCTATGTGTATTCTAAACTTTCGTGTTGTGTTTTTAAGTTTTTTATCTTAAGTTTCTCTATGTCAATTTTGTACCAAGACAAAATCATTGGGTGAATTAATTGTCAAAATGCATAATCTATAAAAGATGACAGAGGGGATTACGAGGCTGAAAATCAGGTAATTAACCTTTTATATCTCGTCAAAAAACATGATTCAGAAAACACCGAAAATGAAGATGTGTTAGGTTTAGTTTAGTATTTTAAGGTTTTATTATCTACGACCATTGCAATAAGCACCAATTATGGTATTACAATAAACATTATAATGATATACATTAAAACACCAAAAACCAAGCAGTACTCTAATGACGACTTTAGAGTACTGGAGTTACTTTAGAGTACTGGTTCTAGACCAATGAGAGCTCGGCATTTTACGGAAGTAGTGTCATAATAACAATTACGCAATTCGCACATCAGCTGATTGTTGCATTACGATTCATGTTTGAGTTTACTTATCCCATCAGCTGATTGTTCCACAACGATTCATGGTTCAGTCTGCTTATTTGCCTAACCTCAAATTTTAGTTGACATATTCCATCATTATTAAAAGTCATGAGTTTTGTTTAACTTCGGGGAAATTTTGTTGTATATTGTTGGTCGTAGATAAAATAGTGTATGCAACGATTGTATTATGCCTTTAAGCCACTCGTGAGATATTTAGAACACTCGCTTCGCTCGTGTTCTAACTTACATCTCACTCGTGGCTTAAAGACATTCATTATACAATCGTTGCATAAACTACTATTATATTACATTATACTAATTGTTAAAAAATGTAAAGATGAACTTGGCCTTTATTTCGGTTCTCATTTTATTGAAATATTTCTATTTTATTCAATTACTGCAGGTTGTTGGAACAGTATATCGATTGAGTCGACCAAAATATGACTAAAATAGGTCAGCTCAGCTCTAGTATCTGACCTTCTTTATGGTACAATACTTTTGCGAGTACAGTTACACTTCGCTCTTGTAACATTGAGTTGGGAAGTTCAGTTAATAAGCTGACCCTCAGTGAGGTTAGGGCGGCAGATCAGGTATGGAAGTTGTACCATTTTGGCTACAGCACATGTAATATCAACACAAAACTCTCTTTTACATTACATTACATTGCTTGAAATGGCGACCTACCAAGGTAGATATTTTAAGACAAGTATGAATGACAGATGAGTGAAAGATGATTGTGGCGCTATCTTGTAGTCTTGTTACTGACATGTTCCTTAGACAGGACTGTTAATAGCCCTTCAGCCAATGGCAACTAAGGGACCTACATTTTAACGTGGGATCCGAACCACAATTTCCCCGGTTAACAATGTTACGAACTAGTCTAATTATGAGGACGGTCGTATGAACGTAGAATTCAATTGTGCGGACATTAATCCCCACTAAGGAACACCATGTCCACAAGCTATTGCTCATGACCATCCACAATTCATGACCTCCTAGTAGCTGGTTTACAGGACACGCCACCATCCCAGTCTATCCAACATATATATAGTTTTTAATTTTGTTAGCTATTAATGAATAATAGATTTTTGTTTGAGCCATTTTATGGATTGAATTATTTTGTTTTCTTCTATTTAATGGTTGTACCATTGACAATAAATAAATAAGTAACAATAACTTAAGTTCATTGTCAACTGACCTATATTCTGATGAAATGTGTTATGTGACTCAGGAAATGGTGATGCCATTGTAATCCGACCTTCAAGCAAGGTATTAGAACTTGCCTGAGGCAAAATATCTTCTAAGTGGGTGGTTAAAATGGGTACAGTAAGACGGCTTCTACAACTATATCATATGTATACTTTTTTTTAAGGTTAGTAGCACAGTAACAATAACTGGAGCAATGTACATTTGCTAAATATACAAGAAATTACAATTGACACTGCACAGTAAAACAAAGGCAAAAAAACTTTCAATTGATATTTCTTAAGATTATATTTGTCAAACAGACATAACAACCAATTCAACACAAATATGAATTAAAACTAAAAATAAAGCTTGAAGTCTAGTTTTAATAGTTGCTTATAAATAATGAATATCTGAATCTATTTTATTTAATTCTGAGCATTTTACAATTTTTTTACTAAACTCTACATAGAAGAAAAAATATAAAAAAATTAACACTCACACTAAGGCACTAAATCATTCAAGAACGACAAGAAAGACAAGAAAAGTAAGTTAAGCTCTTCCTCTTGAGCAACATGTTTAAGAACAAGTTTTAAAATGAACTTCTGGACTTTTTACATGGCTTTTTAAACAGCTGCTCAGGTCCAAAAATATTCACGATTAAAAATACAAAAAACAGGGTATACCAACAAATTGAGCGAATTTATAAACAAAGCTGCAAACTTCTAAGCATCCACAGTGGGTTCTTCCGCTCCTATGCAGCATATATGAAGCCATGGCTGGAAACCAAAACAATGCTATATTAAAAAGGGATGTACAAAATATCCTACAGTAAAACCTCAATAAAAGAAATCTGAAGTGGTTGTTTAAAAAATATATGTTATATCAAAAAATCGGAGAGGTCTGTTTATGGTGGCTTATAAGGGATTTTTTAAATGTATTATATCAAGGGATTTGTTATATTGAGGTTTTTCATACCTGGCTTACACCGCAACTCAAATTATTCTTAAATATGAATTTTTTATATTTAGACTATATTACTAAACAAAACATCAGTCAAACTGGATTGAGAGTTATGGATTAACACATTCTGTGTGGGCGGGTCAGTACTAACCCATGACGGACTCTGATGAGATGCGGGTGGATCAGTACTGACCCACGGTGCCCCGGCGTAGTCAATGGCTCTGTGTGCACCGAGCGCGTGGCGGAGACGGACCTGTACTGCGTTGCCGCATTGTTTACGAAACAGTGAAACTTTGGATAGTTCAGTTCCGGCGTCGCACTTTTGATCACGCGGCTGGGCCAGTACTAACCCATTCCTTGGAACTATCGTCATGGCGCGTGTGTGTTAGTTATATTATGTTATTATTATAAATTAAATCATATCTTTAATAAATAGTTTAATAAAATAATATAAACATTTTCTTTGTGATTAGTGGAGTTTTCAATTTTTTCCATTCTGATATTCCTTAAGGGTCAGACCCATGACTTAGAGGACACCAAATGACGTTAAACATACTTCCGGGGAATTTTTTCATCCGTGTAAACTTTTTTACCTTTATGTACACTTTCATGAAGTTAAGTTTATAGTGTAATACAACAATTTTTTGTATATCAGAATTTTTTTAATTTGTCCGTAACATAATGCGGGTGGGTCAGTGCTGACCCATAACTTTGACGTCACCATTTGACATCATAAATACTTCAGGGGAATTTTTGCACCACAGTTTTGAACTCACCTTATATAAAGACAAGATTTTATGAAAAAAAAATTTCAGCACCTGGGTTTTTTTCAGTTTACAATTTTTTTCCCGTAGTGGATGTGTTGAATAAAAAGTACTTGAGCAGCACTCTCAAATGAGAAAGCAAATTTCAATTTCAGGGCTTAAATTGCCCTTAAAAGCCCCAGATTTTGGGCTTTAATTGTTGGAATGAATCTGAATTTCAAATATTTCAGAGACAAGATTCAGACCTAGCCTTTCATTAGTATGAATACAAGAAGAATAATAAAACCAATTTTGGTAGAGTTAAGAATTATATGAGAAAAAACTACATAGGCTTTATAGGAAAAACATACTTTATAACACTCCGATTTGAATTTTAAGACAAAAAGCAAATAGTGCAAAATTTATATGAAAACTGGAAGTTTTCCTATTTAAAACAGCGATGAACAGTTTTTAAGAGTATTACAACTAAGAAGAAAAAATTTGTATCTACCTTTATTTTAATACTGTTTTAGTCTAACCCTTTAAAGCCATTTATATAATTTATTGTCCTTGCTACAACATGGATATACAGTAGATGTTTTGATTTGATTTGTGATATTTTGTCTCTAATATTTTCCTAGGATATCATCGATATTTCATGCATTTTCTCACAATCTTGGTTCTCATTAATCAGACGCTGTGGGAAATATTGGTCAGTTAAAAGGAAGCAGCTTTCATGAGGTCTAGACGACTGGTATAAGAGATGTCCAGTGCAGAGGTTAACGGTGGCTGGTTTAGAGGGAGTGGACTGATCTTCTGGTTGCCAGACGACAAATAGAAAGAGGCTTCCAAACAAAGTCTGACTAGTCTAAAAACTTGAGTAAAAAAGGAATAGGAAAATGTTGAGATAAATGGGAAAAAAATTTACCTTCTGGTTTGGTAACCACCACAGTCCCGTACAGGATGCCCATATGTGCTCGTCCACCACTCGTCACACCACCAGCTCCCTTTTCTGCGAGTTGTTGCTCGCCACCTCTACGAGGTAGAAGGAGCCAAAGTAGGCCACCACTTTCTCGTTCTTCCAACTCTTCAATAAGGAAATTAAAATATTTTAGTAATTAAATTACACAACCAGAAATAATAAAAAAATTCATCATTGTTGCAAAATTATAATTAGTAGAGATAGAGGCAGATGTACCGGAGTGATTCATAGTATTCATCAATAATAGTATGTAGCAAAACTACAACAACAAACTTGTGAAAATTAATTTGATCGCAGATCGTTAGAAAAAGATTCTCTTTCAATGTAAATTTTATAACTTTGATATTTTACAATTAATAATACTCTGTCCTACAGTGACAAAACACTACAATAAATTTTCACATTTGGAAAACACAATAGCTAAGATGTAATTAATTGGTTTAAAAATGCATTAACTTCATGAAAAAAAGTTAGGAGGGGGGGTGGCCTAATCTTTTGCCACAGTTGTATATTTGTTTTTGTCAAAATCAAAAGAAAAAATTTTATTCGTGGCAAATAATAATTTACCTCTATTATAGGTAAAACAATTTTTTGATAGGCTAACGGAACTTAGATTTTTTTGTACACTTTGTATGTTGCTATTTTTATTTACTTACATTTCAAAACAGGCTATACTGAAAACAAACAAAAAATACTCTGCTGCAACATTTACTAGCATTTTACCATGAGCTTACTTTCTACCATTACCATTTATTTATCTGATCCTCTGGGAGAAAGATGGTGTCAAATACTTTTCACTGATAGTTAAAACCAAAATTTATTACAAAAAGTTGATAAAACCATAACACAAATGACATTAATTAAGACTGTCGATATGTAGTGTTGGGAGTATTGTGCTACACTGGCGAGCTATTGTTTACTTAGAGAAGGCCATAGCGCCGCTACTTTTTAGAAATCGTAGCTTTTAGCTGTAGTGATCTACTATATTAAGTAGCGAGTAGCGGAATTAGACAATACTTTTACGCTACTTTCATGACACAAACATTTATATTTTTCACAAAGCAGAATTTTAACATTTCAAATCATAAGAAGATTCTAAGTAAATTGTGATGTTCTTTGATATTTTGTGATGATTGGTGATGGTAAATTATTTTATTGTGGTTCCTGTAATCAATTGCCTTTAACCAAAGACCAACATTTGATTGTAGGAGTTCATTATCGACGTCCAAGGGCGAAACTGACTTGCCGAAACATTAGGCCAACAATTTACAACATTAGGCCTTGTGAGAACAACATAGAACAGAAACAAGTCATGCGATCGCATCAGCACAATTTTGTACAGACCTGGATTCGCTGGATCCGCCCTGCCTTTGATCGACGATAGTGAACTTATAACACAATAGATCAAAATAATCAAAACAACGCTAAAAATATTAAGGCCAAAGCCTCCGATGAGGTGTCTACTGAAAAATAAAACAGACGACGACATGCATTCGCAATTCAAGCATTATTTGTAAATTAGAATGTGAAGCAAACAGTGTTTATTTAGCCATACGGTACTTGTTTAGTAAACAATTATGAGTCAAACTGACTCACACACTGCAGAAAGGTACTCAAATAATTAAGAAAGTAGTAGGTCTTTAGCCTTAAGTAGCTTGAGCCTACGTATTGAAATGTGAAAAGGGATTTAGCCTAAGGGTCTCGGTATAAGGGTATGATCTAAAATAGTTCTTCTATACATTTCTAGCTATACATTTTTAAAATATTGGATATTTGTATCGCTTTAAATGTTAAGATACAAATATGATGTAACACCAAATATTAGTGTTCATTACTTAGATGACTATAATTTCATTCAACACTAATACAATCCAATAGTCACTAAGACAATCTATTTAGAGCAGGCCTACAATGACAAATAGTTTTAAAACTTGTAAGTTCATTGATTTTTATTTATTTACTTGAACTGCACTTGGAAAAATATGTCTAAAAAGCTAGATGGGTGTTCAGTTCAGTCAATACACCACTGTGAAAGTCAGGGAAAGAGATGAGAATTATTTTGTGAAAGTAGCTATAAGTGTACCAGTAGCTGTTGCAGGATTTTTGTAGCTTTAGCGTGCTAATTTTTATAGCCTATAGCTGTAGCTACAACAAAGCTACTTTTTACGTCCGATGGCTTTAGCTCTAACGAGCTAAGTTTTTAAAGCATTTTCCCCAACACTGAGAATACATGCACATGTGGTATGTGAATATTATGAAGAAAAGTAATTCTGGCCTTTTGGCTTTGAATAAAATATCTTTACTTTGCAGTTCAACTGTTTTAAAAATAATATTCTACACTTATATACGATCTCATATTGCATCTGGAATTAGTGAATAACCTGTGGAGGTACTTCAAACCTAAATATAAATAAAATTTTCAGATTACTAAACCAAGCTAGGCCTATTAGAATAGTGATAAATCTTAAGTGTGACAAATCTGTAAGACGACATTTTGTAGAGCTTAACATAGTAATGTTTATAGCCTTTACATCCTTGAGTGTATCATGCATTGGAAAAATAATACAGATAATTTTAAGCGCAATTTTCATTCATACAATACAAGGAATAAATATGACAAGGTTTTACCAAGACATAAATCTTAATATTTTACAAAACAAACTTCATATACAGGTTAACATTTTTTAAAGTACGTCCCTAAAAAATAGCTTGAACATTCTGCCGAATTTGAGGGTCTGAGAGAGTACCTGATACAAAAAGCACTGCATGTATAAAGTTTTTCTGATATAAATTATTTGTAATAGAGGTTAAGATTAATTGTATTTTTTCAATGTTTATTCTACTGTGTTTGTGCTTGAGAGAAATAAAGATATTTTGATTGATTGATTGCACGGCCGAGTTTAATCACACCACGTCAATGACGGAAAAAAATTCTTCCAGGGAGCAATATCTGTGCACAACTTACTACGTGTTTGAGGATGGACTGGTTCTAGTGGAAGACCTAATCCGTCACTTTATCCCCCACCTCGCATGCCTGGAAGAGCAAGCCGCACTCCTGGCACTGCTGCGTGATCACGTCTGCCCCACATCACAGGGATGCTGCCTCTCGCCCAGGCCCCGCCACTTACTCCTTCTCTGACTGCCTCCGCTCCTCGCCGACCTGTTAATCCAAAGTTTCCTTAATTCTTTTATTGATTTTGATTTTAAATATAATTAGGGAACATACTAGGCCTATCGATAAATATATTTTCATTGAGTAATGAAACAATCGATAATAAATACAGTGGAATCGGGAGACAAGTTTAGTCTACAAAAAATATATCAAATTCTGACTATTGGTAAATCGTTCAATATTGTTTTCTTAGAAATCAGATGTTGAACCGTCTACTATGGAAATGAACCGCAGAAGATCAAATATGAAACTCGTACCCATTTAAATCCTGTAAAAAAAATTGAGTCCCAATCTAATAACACCCTAGGCTAAATAATGTACAAAAAATGCATGAGTTTGGAAAGATAGAGGAAAAACTAGCAATAATCTACAATTAAATATAGGGCAAAAAAGTCTGTATAGAAATGTTTAGTGTAATGCAAACTCTGGTATTAACTGAATGAGGATAATCAAACGTTTATTGTGATACCTATTTTAAATAAGTTAAAAATTATTTTTATTTGATTGTTTCACCGGGCGTCTATGTAAGTGCAACCATTTAAAAAAGCCCAAAAACTTATCCTTAATTTAGATCTAAAGTTTTTACAGCATTACTAGCTTATGTTTTGATGAGAACACTCCAGCCTACAGTAAGTAAGTACTGGCCAACCATCTGTTTTGCTGTCTTGACAGTGCAATTTTTTGGTGAGAACACTATAACTTACAAGCAATGCCGGATTTACCAACAGACCCGGCCTAGGGCCTCGTGGCGAAAGGGGGCCAAGCACGGATGAAAATAAGCCACTGAGAGTGGTTTAGAGGGGCCAATCAGGCTTAAAAGCGTAGTTAGCGACTAAAAAAAAGTCTACTTATTGGTAGGGGCCTCAGGGGGGCCATACCAATCTAGGCCTAGGGCCACGCCGACCGTAAATCCTGCACTGCTTACAAGCCAACAATATTACCACCTAATTATTTCAGTTAGGCTATGTAGTGACCAGGCTAGTAATGGAAAGATAGAGGAAACACTAGCAATAATCTACAATTAAATATAGGGCAAAAAAGACCAAGTTATATTGAAATGTTTACGTAGTGTAATGCAAACTCTGGTATTAACTGAATGAGGATAATCAAAAACGTTTATTGGGTAATTGTACACTTTACGGTACAGTAGTGATATTTTAAATAAGTTTAAATTACTTTCATTTGATTGTTTCACCGGGCGTCTAAGTAAGTGCAACCATTGCCTCAATGAATTTTGACAATCAGTTACTCTATAGTCGTTCACACTACTCAATCAATCTACTAATATAGTAGTTCAAACTCGCTGACAGAGCAATCCCCAGCAAATGCCCAACCATTAAGATTAAGAATTACTGACTAGGTACGGTAGTCGTATAGATGACAAACTAGCTATACCAAACCATATCAAAATGGCCTAAATAATAACTTATTAAGTTAAGTGCCTGCACATCTTCATAGAACTATTAACATCCCTTTGGACTAGTGATGGGCGATTGCGAGATGTACCATTTGAAACGTTTCGATTGTTTTATCCATTCTAAATGTTTTTGAATAGCTATTCTGCATTCGAAATGGCCAAAGACAATGAGTATTTAATTTTCTATGCATCGTTATGAGAAACCAACAAAAATAATGCATATCTCTTCTATATATATACATTTACTGCACAAATAAACTAAAGTCAAAGTTTACAAATAAAAATATTGCCGTAAAATACTGTGATGGAACAGAATAAAGAGATTTTATTAACTTAAAAGCAGCGTTCGCAAAACGAATGGATTATTTCGAATGAATTCATTCGAATGCATCATCATTGAAACGAAACTTTTTGAAAATGAAATTAATTCGAAACCCTACCATTCGAAAACCGGAACATCTCACAATCGCCCATCCTAGGGGATGGACTACTTTGGACTAACCCAATTGAGGTTATGATTGTTGTCTGTTAAATTGCTCAGACTCTTGGTGATATTGTTAACATGTCGATTAATAGATGAAAATTAAATTATTAATTTATAAAAGCTAATTGGGTGATATTCAGCAAGGTTAGATTAAAATTTATGAATGCTTAACCTAATTCTAGGCCTAAATATAATATATAACTCTGAATGTCTTATCTTACTCGACTTTCCTCACTGGTCTTAAATAGAGCATCAAATTTATGATTTATGTTCAATATACATAAAAAGTTAAGTTTCAATAAATAAATAATTCTGTTAAAAAGCGTAAATATGTGTCAAAAGTAGGGACACAATCGACAATCAACAACAAAATCAAATAAGAACGAAGAGAACGACAACTAACCGAATCTTTCGAACTCAGAGGATTAAACGATTAGACGCTAGAGGAACCCACGATAAATGGTACTATACGATAATTTTCTGTTCTTCAAAAATTGGTAGCACGGGCAGCAGTGAGTCATTCAAACAAAACGGCGATCCGATTGGCCAGAGCCCGAGGTTTCTCATTGGTGGCGACCCAATTCTGGCGGCGGACAAAGTTTGGCTATTCCGTCGCTGAACGGAACTCGACAACCACTCGTTTTTCAGGGTTACGGAGCTCCGTGGTTATACAATTCCAGAGTTGGGGAGTTCCGCTGGAAGACAGTTTTCAAGATAGGGAAGTTTAACATAGGGTTACGGAGTTCCCCGGTCGGCCAATTCCGCGCTCCCGATTTTACAATTATATGCGTCACAAAATTTGTAATATAAAACATTAAAATCAGCCGATCATTCTGATTACGTCGGGGAAGCCATCTGTTTTCAAGTTTTGAGAATGGCAATTCCGTGACGCCTCGTAAAGAGAACGTAAAAAAACGTCCAGGGTGGGTAGGGTCAAGGTAGGTTAATTTCGATTAATTTTGGTTAAGTTACGTGTGTTAGGTTAGATTAGGTTAGCTTAAGTGGTTTAACTTAATTAAATGCAGGTTGGACAGTTTTAGCGAATTTCCCCTATAGGGAAGAAGCTGTTACCGTAGGTCTCATGGTAAAACCTAAGCCTAAAACCATCATAACTTCTCTTTTTGAGGTTCTCAGATGCCAAAAACACCATTCGTTCACTTTCATAAATAAATATATATATATATATATATATTGTTAAATAAAGATCACTTATAAGGGCTACTATTAAATAAATATTTAAAATTAACATGAGTACCCTTTTGTTTTAAAAATAATTTTATTTCACTGACGCGTTTCGACTATAATAGTCATTTTCAAAGTGCGACATGTTTTACATAACCTCTTATCAACTGTAAATAAATACAATATTTTATACTTAAACAGTAGTCAGCTGTCCGTTATTCTTTTGTGGTGCAATTGGATTCTGTTTTAAATTCATGATTTTATCAAATATAGAGTTCTTGTTTTCTATTAGCATGGTATTTAAAATATTATTTTTATCTTTTTTATGGTTTTCATAAATATGATATTCTTCTTGGATGTTCATTTTGTTGCCTTTCTGTACTATGTCAAGAATAAACATGTTATTTTCGTAATTTTTGTATTTGTGGTCTGTTTTTAATATGTGGTCTGCAAAAGTAGATTTTTGTGTAGTTTTATTGTTTGATTTTATTGCCTGTATGTGTTCATTATATCGTTGTTTGAAACTTCTGCCAGTCTGGCCTATATAATATTTTGGACAATCACTACACTTTATTTTATAAATGCCACATTTTTCGTATTTGTTTGAACTGTTGTTTGTTTTTGACAATTTATTGATTAACTCAAAGGCGTTGTTTCTTGTTCTGAACGCTATCTTAAAATTTGACTTCTCGAAAGTTTTTCTGATGGCTTTATTAATTGTTGTGCTGTAAGGTAGACATAAGTAATCATTTTTTGATTCGTTTGAATTTACGTTGTTATGGTTGTTTTTCTTTATTTTCTTTCTTAGCATGTTGTCTATTAAGTTTATTTTATAACCATTAACTCTTGCTAGCATTTTTATTGTTTCTTTTTCATCATTATAGTCTTTTTCGTTCATAGGAATCCTAATCATTCTGTTAAGTAGACTGTGAAAAGTTGCCATTTTGTGTTGCCATGGATGGTTAGAACTCGCTGGAATTATTAGGTTCGTTTGTGTTGGTTTTCTAAAAATTTTAAAAATATGTTTATTATTTTCATTTTTGATAGTTATATCCAAAAAGTTGATTTCTTTTTGATATATTATTTTATTTAAAATAATATACTGGTATAGATACGAGGATGACATTATTTGTCTATATAAAAATGATGAACAAACTCCGAATGACCTACTTACATACCTAAATACCATTTCTAACTCCATAAAATTTACAATGGAGGAACAAAAGTCTGAAATCAATTTTTTGGATATAACTATCAAAAATGAAAATAATAAACATATATTTAAAATTTTTAGAAAACCAACACAAACGAACCTAATAATTCCAGCGAGTTCTAACCATCCATGGCAACACAAAATGGCAACTTTTCACAGTCTACTTAACAGAATGATTAGGATTCCTATGAACGAAAAAGACTATAATGATGAAAAAGAAACAATAAAAATGCTAGCAAGAGTTAATGGTTATAAAATAAACTTAATAGACAACATGCTAAGAAAGAAAATAAAGAAATACACCCGTTGCAGCAGACCTGCATACTCAGCGAATTTCAAATGCAAAAGACCATAATTCAATGCAACATAGCGAAATTTGACATGTTTTTGTAATCTCCATAAGAATAACATGGGGAATGAGTATGCAGGTTTGCTGCAACAGGTATGTTAAAACTGGTTGGTTTTAATTCATTATTTAATAGATCTTGACTAGAAGAAGCCATATACCAAGTTTTATCAAGAAATGTTAAAAATTAAGGAAGATATAGAATTTTTTTATTTCCCATAAGGATAACATGGGGAATGATTATGCAGGTTTGCTGCCACAAAAATGGAAATTTCGGGGATTTTAGACTAAAATACATTAGATCTCATCTAGATGAACCCACAAACCAAGTTTTATCCATATATATTGAGAAATAAGCGAGATATAGAATTTTACTTATTCCCCATAAGGTTAACATTGGGACAACGTACTGTGTTTACCACTTTCAATATCTCGGTAACCAATGGACATAGAGCAGTGTTTCAAAATACTAAATTGTTTGTTTTTTTGAGCTGAATTCAATGGTGCCCATAAAATTTCGATAAATTTTATTTTTCTATGTAAAAAACTCAAAAAACCCATTTTTGGGGGGGTTTATCCCCCTTTACCCCCCCTTCCGGTGGTCCGATCGGGCTGGTTCACGAACTCGTCCAATTGATTACCACTTTACATGTCCGTACCAAATTTCATAAAGATCGGATCATTTTTGCGGCCGCTATCGTGCTTACAGACATATATATATATATATATATATATATACAAATTCGAACGAATAGTGTTTTTTGCTTCTGGGGGCCCCAAAACGAAAAGTTATAGTGGTCCCGAGCTTAGGTCTTACCATGAGACCTACGGTAATAGCTTCTTCCCTATAGGGAAAATTCGCTAAAACAATCATAACAACGTAAATTCAAACGAATCAAAAAATGATTACTTATGTCTACCTTACAGCACAACAATTAATAAAGCCATCAGAAAAACTTTCGAGAAGTCAAATTTTAAGATAGCGTTCAGGACAAGAAACAACGCCTTTGAGTTAATCAATAAATTGTCAAAAACAAACAACAGTTCAAACAAATACGAAAAATGTGGCATTTATAAAATAAAGTGAAGTGATTGTCCAAAATATTATATAGGCCAGACTGGCAGAAGTTTCAAACAACGATATAATGAACACATACAGGCAATAAAATCAAACAATAAAACTACACAAAAATCTACTTTTGCAGACCACATATTAAAAACAGACCACAAATACAAATACCCCCGTTGCAGCAGACCTGCATACTCAGCGAATTTCAAATGCAAAACAACGTATTTCAAGCAAACATAGCAAGATTTGACATGTTTTGTTAAGCTCCATAAGAATAACATGGGAAATGAGTATGCAGGTTTGCTGCTACAGGTATATTAAAACTGGATGGTTTTAATTCAATATTTAGTAGATCTGAACTAGAAGAAGCCATTTACCAAGTTTTATCAAGATATGTTGAGAAATAAGCGAGATATAGAATTTTACTTATTTCCCATAAGGTTAACATTGGGACAACGTACTGTGTTTACCACTTTCAATATCTCGGTAACCAATGGGCATAGAGCAGTGATTCAAAATACTAAATTATTTGTTTTTTTTAGCTGAATTCAATGGTGCCCACAACAATTTGATAAATTTTATTTTTCTATGTAAAAAAACTCAAAAAACCCATTTTTGGGGGGGTTTATCCCCCTTTACCCCCCCTTCCAGTGGTCCGATCGGGCTGGTTCACGAACTCGTCCAATTGATTACCACTTTACATGTCCGTACCAAATTTCATAAAGATCGGACCATTTTTGCGGCCGCTATCGTGCTAACAGACACATAGATATATATATATATATAGATATATATATATATAGATATATATATATATAGATATATATATATAAATTCGAACGAATAGTGTTTTTTGCTTCTGGGGGCCCCAAAACGAAAAGTTATAGTGGTCCCGAGCTTAGGTCTCACCATAAGACCTACGGTAATAGCTTCTTCCCTATAGGGGAAATTCGCTAAAATTACGAAAATAACATGTTTATTCTTGACATAGTACAGAAAGGCAACAAAATGAACATCCAAGAAGAATATCATATTTATGAAAACCATAAAAAAGATAAAAATAATATTTTAAATACCATGCTAATAGAAAACAAGAACTCTATATTTGATAAAATCATGAATTTAAAACAGAATCCAATTGCACCACAAAAGAATAACGGACAGCTGACTACTGTTTAAGTATAAAATATTGTATTTATTTACAGTTGATAAGAGGTTATGTAAAACATGTCGCACTTTGAAAATGACTATTATAGTCGAAACGCGTCAGTGAAATAAAATTATTTTTAAAACAAAAGGGTACTCATGTTAATTTTAAATATTTATTTAATAGTAGCCCTTATAAGTGATCTTTATTTAACAATATATATATATATATATTTATTTATGAAAGTGAACGAATGGTGTTTTTGGCATCTGAGAACCTCAAAAAGAGAAGTTATGATGGTTTTAGGCTTAGGTTTTACCATGAGACCTACGGTAACAGCTTCTTCCCTATAGGGGAAATTCGCTAAAACTGTCCAACCTGCATTTAATTAAGTTAAACCACTTAAGCTAACCTAATCTAACCTAACACACGTAACTTAACCAAAATTAATCGAAATTAACCTACCTTGACCCTACCCACCCTGGACGTTTTTTTACGTTCTCTTTACGAGGCGTCACGGAATTGCCATTCTCAAAACTTGAAAACAGATGGCTTCCCCGACGTAATCAGAATGATCGGCTGATTTTAATGTTTTATATTACAAATTTTGTGACGCATATAATTGTAAAATCATCCCGATTTCACTAGAATCGAAAAATAACATGATTTATACATGTTTATACCTTTTTCTTCTACTGCTCAGAGGTTCTTTTCGATTTATCCTACTAATCTGTCCTATCTTTCGCTGTTGGATGGGACAACGGAATCAACCAATCAGGACCGTTCATTTTTGAAGAGAATCTCTAGGGGAATAGAAAAAATCTCTTTTGTGTTTTGAATTTAGAGGGATAGGGTTAGGGGTGTTACGGTGTTTGAGTACAAGTTGTTATAAGTAATAAGTTAGCCTGATTGTTTTATACCAATAGCTCCTTCAGGGTTATAAGCTCTTCTGTTTCAGGTAATTTTTTTATATATCAATTGTGTAACGCTCGGTCATACCTGAAAGTTGTATAGGTTAGCCTAGGTTTGTTTATTTAGGAAGGCCTTCTTTAAATTGTACAAAATTGATTCTTGGCTACCTGCTTGCACTGTTTTTTGCCACGAAAATATTTGCCAAAATATCTCTTGTCAGTTATTCATTAACTTTGGGTTTGAGATTAAATTTGAACTTCTGCCTGTCATCAGCCAGCTTTGGTCAAAACCAAATACCTACAACCATCAAACTCCTATTTTAATGGTCCGTTTTTAACGCCTTTTCCTAGTAGTTATTAGTAGTTGTCCAACAACACCTCCTCTAGCTTACTCGGAGTTATGTCAGGAAAAAATGTTCCCTTTTGCACTGCTAAACATTTTACCAATAATCGAGTAATCAGAGGATGCCGGTAACTCCCAGAAGTCTGCTTATGTTGTCTGTACAGTTTGTGTTTGGCGACTGGGTCAGGTTTATTAGGCCCAGCTAAACCTGATTAGTTATCAGTCTTCTCAATATAATTTAGGGCTGAATGCTTTTAAGGCCAGCAGCCGTAATGGGGACTCCTGCGGCTAACTCCTGATCGGAGTTCGGGTGTTTTCCTCACCGAATTTCCATTAAACAGTGCAGTCAAAAAACTTAAAAAAATGGCCCAACCTGGAAAAAATTCCGTTAATTTTGAAACTTTGAACACTTATTTAGAAGTACCTAAGGATGTAAATACCAAAAGTCCTGGAAAATATGTGGCGAGCTCTAGTGGCAGTTAACGGAAATAGGGTACTTTTTTGGGTTTTCTTGAAAATATCGAGAACCGTTGGTCGGAGGTGAAAACTTTAATTTACAAATTAAAGCTTATTAAATTTGCTAAAAAAATGGTTCTGTACATTTTCTTTTGTACTCCTAACGGTTACCGAGTTATAAGTCGTTAAAAATATGGGGATTTTCGCAATTTTCCCCTAAACATGAGCAAACTTTTTTTCGTTTTTGACGTATTAACATAAAAAATAATCCAGCTTTGGTGGGCACCATTAAATTCAGCTCAAAAAAAAAACAAACAATGTAGTATCCTGAATGATTGCTTTATGTCCATTGGTCACCGAGATAATGAAAGCGGTAAACACCCCTCACATTGTACCTATGTTATTCTTATGAAAAATAAAAAAGTTCTGTGTCTCGCTTATTTCGCAACATATACTAGTAAAACTTGATTTGTGGCTTGATATAGTTGAGATAAATCGTATTAAAGCCTGAAATCCCTAATTTTCACATTTAAGTGTCAGCAAACCTGTATAGTACTCCATTCTTCGTATTATTCGTATGCATGTTTGCTGACACGTAAATGTGAAAATTGGGGATTTTAGGATTTATCTCAACTATATCAAGTTACAAATCAAGTTTTACTAGTATATATATTGCGAAATAAGTCAGATATAGAAATGTTTTTGTTTACCATAAGGATAACAAGGGGAAATACAAGACAATGTAAGGGGTGTTATTACCGCTTTCGTTATATCGGTGACCAGTGGACATAAAGCAATCATTCAGGATACTGCATTGTTCGATTTTTTGAGCTGAATTCAATATTGCCCACCAAAGTTAGATTATTTTTATTTTTATTCCTTTGAAAAAAAACTAAATGTTGCTCATTTTAAGGGGGAAATTGCGAAAAACCTATATTTTTAACGCCATTTAACTCGGTAACTGTTAGGGGTACAAAGAAAATGCACAGAACCATTTTTGTAGCAAATTTAATAAGCTTTATTTTGTTTAAAGTTTTCACCTCCGACCAACGGTTCTCGAGCTTTTGAAGAAAAACCAAAAAAGTACCCAGTTTCCGTCAATTGCTACTAGAGCTCGCCACATATTTTTCAGGACTTTTGGTATTTTTATCCTTAGGTACTTCCATTGATTATCGACCTTGGGATACTTCTAAATAAGTGTGCAAAGTTTCAAAATTATCGGAATTTTTTCCAGGTCAAACCCTGGATTGACTGGACTAAAAAACAACAAAAGAAGTGGAATATGAATATTTCTTAAAGCTACTCTCTTCTATTAGGCCTAGACTAATTACTTATTCTCCCACCTGCTACGCTTAAGACGATTTTTACTCCTTGTAATGAGTGAGTAAAACAATATTTTGTCTCCCAGCGGGAGATAATTATTGTTAATAATAATAATTATTGTTTATTATTTGTTTGAGTAGTTAAACAACGTATATGATCATATGTTACAGAAAACAGAAACACCAATTTATTAGTAAAAGACCCTGAAAAAGGTAAACAAAGTTTTGACAGGTTAACAAAATTATTTAATATAACTATTAGTTTAATTCAATTTTTTTTGTAATTCCAGCTGAGGTTTAGCATACAATTTGATGAGTTTACAGTTTTTGCCGCCCACACTAGTTCACCGTGCACTCCCTCAATACAAAATATAAGATAAATCTACTATATATTTGTCAAATACCACTCACCTATCATTGCACAGCCCAAACTACTTCACCTAGAACCTTGAAACTTTGCATGAACGTTCCTCTCAGGGCATAGGCATCCACTAAGAACGGATTTTTAAAAATTCAGTCAGGGCTACGCCTTATGATACATCAAAGTTTCAATGTTAAAGTATAGAAAAGCTCATTTCGTTGTCATGGCAACCTTAACATTAAATCATGAATCCAAGGAAGTTTTTCTGTTTTTCCACGGGTAAAACCGTGTTGATCAGCTAGTATTTAATAAAGGACATATGACAACTAAATAATCTTTGCAAATAAATAACAATGCTAAAATAAATAATGTTTAAATACATCATAACATAGGTAACAATATTCTACATGCAAATAAAATCTAACTACACACTCAAATATTCTTCAGATCTGTCAAAAAAAAACAAAAAAAACAAGGAATCATTGAAAATCTCTATAGCGCTCCCTTTATCTACAACGGCATTGTAATAAGTTCTCATCACCAGGAACAGCGACGAGGACGCATGCGCTACTGTTCGGGAGTGGGGCAGCGGAAATAAATGTTTCAGCTGTTGAAGCCGGGAACGCGGTAAGTCAGCGCCGCTACAACGCATTACTCTGATAACAAATTAACAGAATTCCAAACAATAAAAAATTATCAAAAGAATTAAATTCTATCTCTCTCTAAATATCTCAGTAATCTTCAGTCGTGGGCGGAGACAGGAGATCCTATTTTACTACTACACACTCAGGGATTACGCGATTTAGCAGCCGGAAGTAGTTTAGCAGGACTTAAAATTCAGGATAAACCACAACTATTAATCATAAAAAAAACATATTCAATAACAAAAGTATAGTCAAAACAAGCTTCGACTTCGAAAAGTATCACTCGGAATGTAATGTTTTTCTAATGAGAAAAGTGTAGCCCCGACCGAACATTATTTCTGTAAACTGAAATCAGCAAACGTCTGATGAATTCACCTTGATTCTTCTAACCACTTTAATATGACGAAATCAATTACACAGTATTATAAGTTTATGGGATCGCGTTGGAGTTAAATCTTTCTTGCTTTGCGATCTTATTTCCATAATTATTAACGATAACAGCAGAAATACTACCAATAGTCTAAATATAAGAGAGATGCCGATTTATGATCCATTATTGGAGCATCCATGGATGAAAAACAAAATATACATCAAACTCTTTGTTGCATGCGTATACACTAGTAAAGAAGAAGTAATTAGCTCTTCTTTGATGGCTAATTAAAGAAGAGCCAAACTGGGAAACTGTATCATCCGCGTATGACACTGACATCACATTCTTAGAAATAAAAAAGAGACTAGCGATTCATCCGATGAGACCTGCAGGAGTAATTGACCCTCTATTCAAGAAAATCTCCTGAAACAGCTAATAGCAGCAATTTAACCACCATCAGGAAAGATTCAACTAGAAGAGCAAGAAAAGACGTCTTCCGAGATGCGATCATTTACACAAACGCTTGTGTGTGTGTGTGTGTGTGTGTGTGTGTGTGTGTGTGTGTGTGTGTGTTCTGTGCCTGATAGCGCCTTTAAAGAGGGTCTAAAGAACCAGTCTAGCTACTCAGCGTATGCGGCACTTTTATGCATAATTTGTTGTGAGTCAATCTGTCATCTGCAGACAGTTAGGAATTAATCTTTGAAAGAGTTCCAGTTCTTCTGGCTTAAAATTAAGCCAAGTCTTGGAGAGAGGTAGTGTCGTGCCGTGGTCTGCAAAATGATACCTGCAATATATGCAGGTTAAGGTTGTTATGTGCTACTATTTATGGAGATTGTATGTAACGTAAGTAAAAAATGTAGTTTATAGATGGGAAGGGACGGTAATTAAATTAAATTACCATCCCAGTAGTTCTTTAAAGGAATGTACCCAGCTTTATGACTTTATTTCGATCAATCTATTTGCTATTCACATACCTGTGTGACGCACATGTGATACCTTTGTATTAAAACATCGTTTAAGCACAGAAAATTAAAAGTAGTGCTGCCCTTAACTTTTATCGCTTTATTGTTGGTTTA
The DNA here is from genome assembly GCA_035578135.1 of Flexamia atlantica. Classification (NCBI taxonomy): domain Eukaryota; kingdom Metazoa; phylum Arthropoda; class Insecta; order Hemiptera; family Cicadellidae; genus Flexamia; species Flexamia atlantica. The sequence continues at coordinate 43,360,225 of JAQJVK010000009.1, forward strand.
CTAAACAACCATGTTCCAACAAGAGCTGGTTAAAAGTAAACTTTTACTTCTAATTCGCAGATCGATACATCTAACCCATCTCAGAGTACTTATGTAACATTATGAAGTATTCTTCTCTTTGTATTGTAAAGTGATACATTTTGCAATATTATAGTAATAGTTTTCATTACTAGTCTCGAAAGTGACCTATTGCGGGGAGAGATTGCTTTACGCGTGAGGCGGAGCCGAGCGTGGAAAAAGCTATCGAGCCCCCCGCAATAGCACTTTTGAGACAAGTATTGAACATTATTTTTCATTACAATATCGAAAAACTTGTAAACAACATGAATATTTTTGTTTATTCAACTTATTATCAAGAAAAAAACGAACTCATAACGCTGAGTTTCCGTGCTTATGTCGAGGTTCAGTAATGCAACAGCTGATCGGTATGCACCGCAAAATCCCATAACGGTTACTTTCTGTCCACCACATATGTACAGAAAGTTAACGTTATGTAATTTTGCCGTGCAGTAGCGGGAATAACCTATTTTCTTAGCTCATTTTACGTTTAGAAAGTCTACTTTCGTGTGTAGAGTCACAGATGAAGAATTATACAGATTGGCAACCTAGTGCACTTTTGCGTGCCCGTTTTTTTCGCGCGGCGTCAAGTTTGTTAGGTCGTTTTGCCGCACATATTGCATTGGTATCAAAGTTATTAATGGCTATATTTGTTCTTTGGGACCTGAAGATTTGATATTGACGAAATTATACTTGATGCCAATGCAATATGTGCGGCAAAACGACCAAACAAACTTGACGCCGCGCGAAAAAACGGGCACGCAAAAGTGCATTGGGTTGCCAATCTGTATAGTTCTTCATCTGTGGTAGAGTATTGAAAAATGAATTATTTTATCACTTCAACTTCTGGTTTCGGCTAACACAAATAATCAGAATAGATCAATGTTTCGTATTAAAAATAAGACAATTATAAAACACTAAAAAGCTGATAGTATGATTTTATTTGATCAGCTCCCGATTATTCACAATCGGCAACGATCCGATTATTTACACATAATGACATTGCGGATCCGGTGTTCATCGCCGCGCCGGCCGGATTATCCGGAGAGATTGCTGCTGCAAGTGATTAAAGCAGGGGCCGTTAACCACCGCCTGGACGGCCTGTCGACGGACCGTTTAATTGTTTATTGCACAGTTTGCTGGGATGGCGACAAGATGTACACGGCAACCGGCGCGTTGCACAAACAGCGCTGAGAGGTTCACACGCTGCGCCGGAGGTGAGAACTGATTGCTCTTGTTCGACATCAGGTAGATCGTGAATGTTGTGGTTTGTAGGCTTAGTTTATAGATTTAGTAAACAGATCGATTCTGAACAATCTGTGTATACATTGTTCTGAACGTTTCTGATGACGTGGCACTTCTGGCACTTGTAATAGGGCTATGATTTGTCGGGATTTACCTTTTACTACAACAACCATTATCTACACTTACTATTCTGAAAATCTTCCTCTTCCTGCACCGCTCATAACATCTATACTAGCGCATCATCCCCTACAGTACCCAACATTACATAATTTTCAATACACCATCTTAATTAGCCTAATTTTCAGCTCTTTTTTACCTTTACTTGTAAATTGCTCCATTTCTTAAAAACTATTTCTTAATCAACTCAAGTCTACGCACAGACCACCAAAGGTCCATGTAGACTTATTTCCTTTGTTAATTTTTTTTATGACGCAAGGAACATAAATTTTGTATTTTTACTAAGGGTTTTATTTATTTTTTTATGTCGGCCTTTAGATGTGTATTAATTTTAAGTCGTTTCCTTGCTTCCGTTATTGTTAACAATTAATTTAAATATTTAGAAAATTGTAATTATAATTTTATGTGGAAATAAAAGTGATTTGATTTGATTTGACTTGGTCGCTTGACTGTCAAAGGAAAGAACATGTTAAAGGCATATTTGCGGAGTGTAATAGAATTATTTAGATGAGGCCAAACACCAATTGCCATTTTCCAGATTACAACAGCGAATCGACAATGAAATACAACATCCATTTCACTTATTTTTAATTCACTTTAAAACACCCCTTACTGATGGTCGGCGGCGTTTTACCTGGGAATGTAACGGAATGTCAAACAAAATGTTATGTAGCATGAATACTATAATCTAAATTGTTCCTTTCTTAAACGTCAAAGGTCACTCGGTGGTGAAACTTAATAATTAATAGTGTCATGCATAAAACAACAGGATTTTAACTGTCCGTAACAGGACCAACATTTGAACAAGTACCTTCTAAAATTAAATTAAATGAAAAGGTCAACGGGTTAGTTTAGTTTCCAGACAAATTTGATTGGCCTTCTTTAATAGTTCCTTATGGCACCCTTAATTGCAGAAGGCTATTACAACAAAGCGTACATGGCAACAATTAATTGAAGAATTCTATATGGGGTGTCTAGTAGGGTATAAAGTTTGACCCATTTGCCGCAAAACATCGCCAGACAATGAGACAGTGGCACATGCTCCCCGGCACATGCTGTGTCCTCCCGACCTCGACTTAGGAAGACGTAGCTCCTTCACACGTGGCGGCCGAGATAACATCGAGATGTTTGAGCGGCGAGTCTTGGCCGTGGCTACTCAACCAGCCGTCACCGCTATCTCGCAATTAGCGTACAATCTAGGATGATTTAACGCCACATTACGCGGTATTTGAACGGGAAGTTGATAAGGAGTTCCACCGCATGTCGGAGCCCACTGGGGCGGAACCGATAAAGCACTGCGGTTTGGAGGACTTGCGCCGCTGACACTGACCGGTGGCCTTTGAAGTATTGGGTTCATTGCTAGAATCGGTAGATTTCTTAACGTGTTCATTTTCTTTTATAAAACGAGTCCTTATTTACACGGTGTTTAACTCGAATCATTAGTTAAATGTTGACGTTTTCAAGATTACTTGAACTCAACATCCGTCACTTTTAAAACCAATTAAATTAGGAATTAAATGATCAAAAATGGAGGATTTTCGTTAGGTTATATTGTTTTTTTTTTAAGTTATGAAGTATTGAATGTTTTGTAAACAGTGTGTGGCAGGCAATTTTATTTACTAAGGAGCTCCTTGCTACGATGCTTGCGGTTTTTCAAAATATTGTTAGTGGGTTTATGAATGAATAAACTTTTATTCACTATCCGTTAATCATATTTAATATATCACATAAATCCGTCGATAAAATAAAACACACGTCAGCCTTTAACTTACACATTAAGGGTCATCGTTCGTCTGCTGCCACATGAAAGCGCAGGGGCGTTGAACAGATTGGAATCACAGTAAAACGGGTTTTTGATTTAGAGGCGCGCATTTTTGTAAAATATACGTGCGGGTCGCAGCGAGAGGCGGTCCTACGCACTGCGCATAGCGGCAGGTTACATTTCCTGCGCAGGACTCCTAAATGACGACATTAGTCCGTGTTAACGCCGCCGGGAAAGAATCGGCCCGCATTCTGCTCCGGATTAATCATCTCGGCTGTAATTTATGCTAATGATATCCAGGAAGATTGCCAACATATTGTCAAACGTACAAAGATGTATTTCTGAGAAATTTAGAGCATAGTATTTATTTTAATTATTGAATCTACGAGCTTGTCGAAAAGTTCCTAAACGAACGAATCAAACTAACTTGTGTTGTGTTTGGAATATATTGAGTTTTCAAATGATATTCCGAATTCGGAAAAGAAGCTCTGAAGATAAACAAGAACAATATTGAGATTCATTCACAACTTTATGATTCATTCGAAAAATACCTTTCGTTTTAACTGATTACATAGACACATATTTTATCACAAAACGATCTCACTAAAAACTTCTCAAATTTATTTTTTATTGGAGCTCATTTCATCACAAAAGTTTACAACAGAATTTCTCTTTAAAAGTTGTGGGTTTGAAATAATTCTTATGGGGGAAAAAGAAGTAAACGCATATAAAGAGACAAAATATTATAAAATACTTTAATTTCTCGTTGAATTTATAAAGGTGAATTCTTAACACTAATAATCTACTATATATTTGTCAAATACCACTGACCTATCATCGCACAGCCCAAACTACTTGACCAAGAACCTTGAAACTTCGCATGAAAGTTCCTTTCAGGGCATAGGCACCCACTAAGAACGGATTTTTAAAAATTCCTTGAGGGCTACGCCCTGCGATATATCAAAGTTTCAATGTTAAAGTAGAGGGAAGCTCATGTAGTTGTCATGGCAACCTTAAGGAATCCAAGGAAGTTTTTTTTCTGTTTTTCCACGGGTAAAACCGTGTTGATCAGATAGTCAACTATAGTTTTCAATTAACATTGGGTTAGTTATAGCTGTAGCTGTGTATTTTCAGGATAATACAGTTTTAATTCTCAACCAAAGCTAGAACAGCGTCACGATCTCGTAGCCCCTGAGAGTCTTCAAATGATTGCTTTTCAGTAATTTATCAATCCAGTAACCAAACGAAATGCCTTGTTGCAAAGATTAGAGGAAAATTATTTTGAAATATTTTCACAGTGATGACTGTTGACTGTAAAAGGGTCATGTAGCCGGTTCGTTGCCAGGGTAAATGAAAGATCTTCCAATTTCAAATGTTATTTAAAATTAGTGATGGAAGCTTCATTGACGCATGCAAGGTTATAGGATCTTGACCAATACACCGTTTTTTACCACCTTAATATTACATACAGCTCTTTCAGGACCACCATGATCTTTATACCAAGCTCTAATTTGATAATGCAACAGCAGCAACAAGATAATTCGCGTTCCACACACCAAATTATATTCCTGCCCGATGCAACGATAAGAATTGATAAATTATGTCTGTAATTGAGTTGTTGGACCCGTCGGAAGGAGTCGGGCCTCTTTATAACCTACTAAATGCAATCCTGGATAAGAATCAGGTAATTATCACGTTTTCCTCAAATGTAGCGCTCAGCCCACTCGACATCCACACATGTAGGTCTGTGGTACATCAGAAAGGCCAATCAAAATAATCTCGGTCCATTTTTGAACATAGGCGTAATTCGGGGGGGGCAAGGGGGGGCAGTTGCCCCCCCAAAAATTTGAAAATTAAAATTAACTTTTAGGTATAAATAACGAAAAGTGACCAGAATCATGTTTTTTCAAGTTGTAAAATTGTATTATTATTGACATAAATTTTTCATTAATATGAGTCTTGTTGATGTGCCGTAAAAGTACGCTGGTGGCGTAGTTTTGTTTGAAGTCCGATTGCAAATTTGCAAGGATACGTTTAGCGAACGAATACAGACGTACACGCTATCCATTATGGCGCGCCGGTCGACGAGAACCCACTCCCACGCCAAAAGACAACGTCCACCAATGAACTAACGCTCCAGGATGGCCAACCTCTAAACTCTGTAGTGCTGCTCAGAGCCAGTGTAAGTTAGTTGCCTGTCATAAGACACTGTTCACCAGGGGTGCCCAGAAGGGGGGCATGGCGCAATTTGCGCCATCAAAATTTTTGGGGGGGCATGATTTTTTGGGCGGGATATAGGTGTTGTGAGGAATTTTGAACCAGCGAATAAGGGAAAATTACAAAAGAATAAATTATCATAACCATACGCAACAGTTAAAAGTACTGTTTATTTATCTAACCATTTCATCAGGATTACCATCACTGATGAACTCGTCATATATTCAAGTTTGCTATGTAAACCATCCATTGAATCTCCAAGTCAATCCATGTGTTAAGTTATTTTGAAGGGCGGTTGACAATGGGTCGACTGGACTGGAAACCCTGTCTGACATCGGGCCCAGAAGACATAGTGTCAGGCAGGGTCTGTGGCCCCGGTCTGACACAACCGTTAGCAATGTTACCAACACCGCGTATTTACCCCGTTTTCGGGTATTCTGGAGGCCGTGCGGAGTTTTGGCAGTGATTAAGAAAAAACCGGGTATAACCGGGGATTTAAGATTTGGGTTGAGGAAATTTACTCATCAACCTGGATATTAAAAAATGGGTGAAATCGGGGATTTTTGACGATCGAGATACAAGGATTTTTTGGAACTCTAGATATTTTATTTTTCAAACGAAAGTTGGTGTTATGTATTTGGTTTGGTTGAATTGGTTATTTCGTTGCAGTTTTACCAGAAACTGGGTAATAGCCCGGTTTGTAGGTTTTTTGTTGGCCGTTCGGGGACTTAATTAACATGATTAAGAAAAATCGAGTAAAATCGGGGATTTTAGACTTGAGGTGCGGGGATTTACTCGGCATCCTAAATACATAAAAAACGGGTAAAGCCGGGGATTTTCGAATTGTGATTTGCTTTGCAAATATTCAATGTCCATGTAAGGGGAAAAAAGTCCGGTATTTGGTGTTTTTAAAGTCATTAGGTGGTTTTTCGGCTAACTACCCGGATTTTGGTCCTTAGGGGATTTGGAAGGGATTGGTGCCGAAAAACAGGGTAAAAGTGAGGATTATCAATGGAGTTGGCGGGTAAAATGCCAAATCCTGTGTAATGCAACACTTGACGTTAGAGATAAGAGTATAGCAACAGTCAATCGCCAGTCGTATGAAGCACAGTTGGTGTGCCTGCTATTACTGCAGTGAGGTAGTTTTACAAATAAATAGTACAATTACTGACTGAAGTCAAGGCCATAGCCAATGGGGGGGGGGTCAGGGGGTCAAACCCCCCCCCCCCTGAAAATGTTGAAATTGCACTTAAATGAAAGGTTAGAAAGTTATTTTTTTTCACTTCCTGCAACCGTAGAGCCCAAACCCCCCAATTTTTTTCTGGCTACAGCTTTGAGTGAAGTGAATGGTGATTACAAGTTCACATTGTGTTGTGATATCGTGGTTGGATATTAACTTTAGCTAGTTAGATATAAAGAAGATAATATGCATTGGCAGTGTATATACCCCATAGATACTTTGGTATTATACGGTGGCCACTATTTTTAGAGATTTTTTTATTGATTACCAAAAATGACTTTGTAATTGGAAAGAACATGCTTTAATTGGCTTACTGTCCAAATTGCTCATAATTATGATAAGCGGTCTTTGTTTTCTGCTTCCCAGAAGACAGCAATGTTGGTGAGGATTGAGTTGATCGAGTCGCCGCCGCCACTAGCGACTTTACCCGATCGCCACCCTTATTCAGCGCGCTGCGGCGGTTATGTTGAGTTAGGTTATCATAAATATGTTAGTAGGACTTTCCTTGTTTCGTTATGAAACGAACGATAACAGATGAGTCATACTTTCGCCTGCTAAATCTCTTTACAGGTGATGCGTGCGCTCCGATCAACGAACTGATTTCAAGGGTATTTGGCGGGCAAAAGTATGACTCATCTGGTATCGTTTCGATTCGTGACGAAACGAGCAAAGTACTATTAACATATTTATGATAACCTGACCTAACATAACCACCACAGCGCGCTGTATAAGGGTGGCCTCCATGTAATACCAAAGTACCAACCCATATTCTTCAGTACAAACTAGTGCAAAGGAGGGGGAGGGGTATATGGTGTATGCAATCAAATCAGGATGAGGCAATGACCTAGAAGATCTTGCCCCCCCAATCGAAATGCTGAAATTACGCCCATGTTTTTGAAACGGGTGGTATGGAGTAAGGGACGGTCGAAGCCAAGACCCCTAATGTACCGGCGCGGCGCTCAGTATCCTGGAATCCGATGTGATGGTTAAGCGGAAGCCAAATGTGATTTAATACAATAAATCAAGCTTTCCATGACTATTCTACTTGATGAAGGGCAATCGTTCTTGTGCCACAAACTGGCACAAGAAAGTAAGCTCCACAAAAGCGCGGAACTAAGCTCCGATTTGGGTTAATCTGGCCCAAAATATTTACGTTATGTAGCAAGATCTTCAACTTAGTACCACCTGAAATTAGAAACAAAGAAAATTTGCATATGTATAAAGTTGAAGACATTTTAGCGAATTTCTTAAAGGAATAAGCTATTACGGTAGTACTCATGGTAAGACCTAAGTCCGAGACCATGTTAACTTTTCATTTTGGGGTCCCCAGAAGCAAAAAAACACAATTCGTTCGAATATATATATATATATATATATATATATATATATATATATATACTGAATATGTCTGTTAACACGATAGCGGCCGTAAATATGGTCCGATCTTAATGAAATTTGGTTCAGACGTGTAAAGTGGTAATCACTCGGACGAGTTCGTAAACCAGCCCAATCGGACCACTGGAAGGGAGGGTAAAGGGGGGGTAAACCCCCTCAAAAATGGGTTTTTTGAATTTTTCACATAGAAAAATAAAATGTATAAAATTTTTGTTGGCACCATTGAATTCAGCTAAAAAAAACAATTTAGTATTTTGAATCACTGCTCTATGTCCATTGGTTACCGAGATATTGAAAGTGGTAAACACTGTACGTTGTCCCAATGCTAACCTTATGGGAAATAAGTAAAATTCTATATCTCGTTTATTTCTCAACATATCTTGATAAAACTTGGTAAATGGCTTCTTCTAGTTCAGATCTACTAAATATTGAATTAAAACCAACCAGTTTAAACATACCTGTAGCAGCAAACCTGCATACTCATTCCCCATGTTAATCTTATGGAGCTTACAAAAACATGTCAAATCTCGCTATGTTGGATTAAAATACATTGTTTTGCATTTGAAATTCGCTGAGTATGCAGGTCTGCTGCAACGGGGGTATTTATCTTATGTATACTAAATTTAATGACTGACCAAAAAGTCGGAAGAATTTGATACATCTACCCCTTAATGCTATAACGGACTGTTAGAAGCTATTTGCAACTGAGTTACAGAAAACGCATAAACGTTTTCAAGATTACGATACAGCTTTGAATCACCCCATCACCGCTTGACTTTACCCAAGTTCCTGCTGAGTTGTCTCCCCTGCCGCAGGCCAACCAGACCACGGTGGAAGTGTATCTAGGTGAGAGCCATCCTCGGCGGCGGGCACCTGCGGCCGTCCCGCAGCCGCCGTGGGCCGGCATTATACATGCAGATGAGCGGCGAGCGCGTAGCAAGTGGAGTTCCTTGACCCACGGATAATCTGGCCCTAGATCTGATTGGCAGGAATGTGCGAATCAGTGACCTTGTACCTTGGTGACGTCATAGCCGTCGTTATATAATAAAGCCATCTATATTATGTAATTCTAAAGATATTGGGCATTTAATATATTGTTTTAATCTCCAATATAAACTTAATACGCAGAAATTTACTTGTTTCTGGTAAAAAATATGTAGAACTTGGTGAGAAAAATACAAGCAATTGTAGATAATTCAAAAAATAATTTGAAATATCTTAAGCAAAAGAATATCACTATCCTAAAAAAGTGACTCGAGGAAAAATGTTTACTTTATTTCTGATATAAATTTGCAAAGTTGCAATCCCCTTGTGTTAGTTAACCATATTTTAATCATACATTATTTTTCTCGTATACTGAATAAGCTTACTATTAGTAGTCTTGATACATCGTAGGCCTACTTAGTTCACCTACAACATTTTTCAAGTTTATAAAATTATTCCTTTTATCGTACTGCACCGCTATTACCATTGACTTTGAATTCATTTATACTTCATAAAAATATTAATACTGCATTAAAGTTAATATTATTACTCTTGATACATCAAACGATGTACCGTGCCTGGCTTATTCACTACCTTTTATATACATTTTAATGATGTCCAATTACGTATTCTCGCAATCTCCAAAACGTCAAAGTACCCGCGGCGCAGCAAACCTGCGTACTCAGCGAATTTCCAAATAGCCAACATACAGTAATTAATTAATGATTACTAAAAAAGGAAATGTAAACAAGTGATACATTTATATATTTAAATAATATTTCATAGTTTGCTTTACAGAGTCTCTGTGAAAATTATATGATGGATTATGTTCTTTTACATTTCAAATTCGCTGAGTATGCAGGTCTTTTGCAACGGGTTTTTTATTATTCTAATCATTTAACAAGTTGCAAAAGCCAAAATTGTATTAAATATACTTTTGATAAACTCATTACACACTCCGCGGATTTCGTTAAACCTCAAAAGAAAGTGAATAAGGAATTGTTAAAGAAAATTTTCTGCAGCCCCGATACTAAAATACATAACAAAAAAGTGGAACCACCTTGGAGACCAATTTACTTAGAGCAATGATTCAAACATTTATCTTTTTTGTTTTTTGTAGCTGATTCCAATGGTTAATTTGATTTCTTTAATTTTACAATTTGAAAACCTAAAAAGATTTTGAAGGTAAAAAGGAGTCTTTACCCCACTTTGGATATGCCATTCTGGCTGGCTTACAAAATCGTCCAAGAGAACCTAGTTTTACATGTCTTTACTAAACTTTTAAAGTTTAGTAATCGTACGGATTTAAGAGAGTTATCGTGCTAACAGACACCACAGAGAAGAAATAAGTGTCTCTGTGCAAACACTCAAAAAATAATAATTCTATTTTCCATATCAGCCCATATTGAATTTTGAAACAAATCGCGATTGGTGCAGGTGAAAATGCGTTTCCGTGATAAACTCATTTCATATCCAGGAAGTACACAGAAAAAGCTATTAGTTAATGTAAATATTAATGTGATTGCTGGTGTTACCCGGAACGGATATTTGTTTGTTAATTTTGTTAAATCGACGGTTAGAGCTTATTTCTGAGGAAATTTGGCAAAACTAAAGAATTTGTTTTACATTTCAACGAATCACAGCTAGTACAAGATTGGTTATTAAGACAGAAATTAGATTTAGAAATAAGTTATTTTTATACTAAGTCAAGTTCTGGTCTTAACTAATGCAAGTCATCTCCGAGTTAATGATGTAGTTGTGAGTTCTGACTTTTATTTATAACATGATAATCAAAAGGATCTTAAATTCATCAGATTTGCTATTTTATTTTTCCGTAATACAGCACTAGCAGGACAAATTGTTAAGTCGGTCACGGTCATTACCGGCTGCACTGATGCAGTTGCATCAGAATGCAGAAACCACTTCTACCTCGGTACTAACTATCGGCTCGTGACGATAATGCCATTATAATGATCGAAAAATAAGTTTGCTGTTTTTAAAAAATGACAAGATCTGAGGCGTGTCAACCATTTATAATTTTTTCAGTGGTCTTAACTGATCCTCAACAATACCAACTTATGAAGCCCTAAAAATATGTGGCTCTAATTTTTTGGTGTTGGGTTCTATATAGCGATAATAGTTATATATATGTTCTATATAGCGTTAACAGTTATATATATATATATATATATATATAGCGGTATCAGCTGGTATTAGATCTTAGCATCATATTTGAATAACGCTGATAATAAAATCCATTTGAATAAAAGCAATGCTGTAAATACAAAATAAGCCGTTGAGAAGGCTGACTGCCCGTTTCTTTTATACAAAAACAACAGATAACTCATTCACAATTCCAAGAAACACTGAATTTCTGAATGGAAATTATTTTGCTAAATTTTCTTTACTGAAATTCAACAGTACTGATTGTCTTTATAGTTAGAGAGTATACTTCTATAGAGACTTCCAACGAATACTGTATTTATAATTGTTATAGTTATATCTTAAGAAATTTTATATATTGTTACATCCTGTTACTTTAGAGTGGGCTGTAGAGTGAATTAGAGTTCCTTTGAGTGGATTTCTTCCTTTGAATTAGAGTACAGATAATTTGTGTTCATTGTTTTTATGTAACTTTAGAAAACATCTACAGCAAGACATAATGTTGGTCGCGATGCCATTTGGCAGAGATTCGCAGCCATAGCGCTGCTAAAACAGCCGATAATTTCCACAAGGATATAATTCTTATCGAAGTGGCTTGTGCAGTTCGAAAACCCATTCACGAACTCGATCCTCCCTCAACAAGCAATTAGCTGCCGAAATATAGAGGTGTAGCTCACGCTGCCAACATTACAGGCTGAATGGACCGCTGAACATCTTCATTCGCGGCTCAGCGCTAAACTGTATTGTTTATTGAGGATTTGGCTGTTCGGTTGGCAGCCGTGGAACGAGACTATTAGTATGCTAATCGGATGTCCAAACTACTTTATAATCTGCGGCCACTGTCTTGATAGTTGCGGGATCAGCGACAGCTTGTACAGGATTAGCGGTGGATTGAGTTGGCGCGGCGGTGTCGTTTTTGTTTTCGGTCCATTAGTTTTGAGTATATAATAAATTAGTAGTAATGTAAATTGACCTAAAAACAATAGACGATAATAAGAGTGCGTTGCTAAATAACTCCCGGAGATGAGGGAGGGAATAATCTATTTTATATTTAAGAAATTCAAAATGACTGATACTGCTTTAGAAGATAATTAATTTATTATTTATTTTTTGTCTATTATGACGCGACGGCCTTTTAACGTGTTGTTTGGGAAAGGTCTACTGGCGTCATTCTATGACAGCTTATCAGTGACAAACGGACAAAACCTTTATGAGATGCATCATTATTTATATTGCATTGATAAATAACAGCTGCCATGTTATCGATTGGCTATGCGTCACGTTTTCTTGGGCCGCCAAGCAATAATTTAGGGAAGAATGGATCCGAGAGCGACCTCGAACTTCTTAATTGGTTTAAATTGGTTGATTTTACATTCTTCATACAATATGTAATAAACAGTACATGAAAGATTATTAGTTTGAAATTCATTGTTGGCAACGAAGAGTATTTTTGATACACAATGTTGCTTACCTTTTCTATCATTTTAATTATTTCATACATTTTACGAATATTAATTCCGCTCCTGTTTGGATATAATTGGTCAATTAATCCTTCTTCATGTCGTAAAACTTTTTCATAAACTCATTGATGTAAAACTGTGAGAAATTATTTTCTTTAATGACTCGGGAGGGTAATATTGATTTAAAACAATTTTAAGTTACAGTAATAGGTTATATTAATAATTAATTTGTAATTTTATGTCATTAAACAACTCCATTTCATTAAAAGTTAACTGTAACACAAATTAAATCACAACTAATAACATAAACATTGCAAGTCACCTCTGAGAAGTTTGATGGCAGAATTAAATGCCATAAACGCAATATAATAAAATAATTATCCCTGATCACTTGTATGCATATCAAAAGTGCATTAAACCACTTAAACTGACAGGAAATTCTTGGGCTGTGCAGCCACAAGCCAATGAAGGCGACAATTACAGTGATGAGAGCGCCAGACCAACAGCGGTTAAATAATTCCTGTAATGGTTTAATGGCGCACTAACCGCAGCACCGCTTGACCTAGAGCTTGCCATTACTCACTGGAGCAGTAGTCGCAATGTCTGACTGATTGTTTGTCACAACATTTATTTTATTTATTGTAAGGAAATAAATCACAAATTTAGAAGGTTTTGGTCAAGTTTTAATCTTTTTTTACGATTTAATTATTTAAAGACAACACCATAAGTCAAGCAGTAATCCTTTCATTTTTTTAACAATTCAAACTTTTGAACAAAATTTGAAATGTTGACATTTTAAAAATAATGTGACATATTTAAAAGCTAAGATTACAATAACTACAAATTTGGAATCAGAACAAAAAACATTAACTGGTTTCCAAAATGCAGAGTATTTTTCAATTCAAGTACTGGAAGGAGGTTTTTTTAATATAGCTTTCGTTCAGATGTTTTCGTAAAGTAATTGTATCGTTTTTCTTATGATTTATGCTCTTCAATTGTCACTGCTACAAATATTAAAATTGAAATACAACTTTGTTTCCGAGCAGATTGATTGAACGTATTTTCTAGAGTTGATCAAAATGCAATTATTGTACAGAAAACTGTGAATTTTTTAGAGACAAATATGAAAACAAGATGACCAATTCACTTCAACCTTTTACAAAATCCCTAATATAGTTGTCAACCAAACATAACTAAGGGTGGATCTTCCTTGTATTACCATGGGATATCGGCACTGAACGAAATCTATCAAATAATCTAAATAATTTTTTGTTTTGATTTTTAATATTTTGTTTCAAAATAATTATAGTCAAATAATAACAGGTCCATAGTATAATAAAGTAATAAGTAGTTAAAATTTCGAGATGAAATTATAACTTGGCAAACAAGATTTCAGTTTTAAATTCAGTTTTGAATTCATATCATTCTTTTACTTCGTACCATAACTTAAAACAGAATTGCAGTGACACCTTACCAAAGGTAAGAAATAATACTAAATATGTATACTTTTTTGTAGTATAACAAGTCAGTGCAGCAGAATTAACGATTTGTCTTAAAAAGTTAGCACTTCCTGTTCTGTGGGTTCAGTTTTCTATGGGAGATCAAGTTTTCTTAATTATTTTTATGTAAAGGGACATTCAGTAATTCCAGTTTTAAACAATCAATTATTACACTAGTTTCAGGTCTAGAGTGAAGGATCCGGCTAAACTTTGATCCTTGGTCGGATTTTGGGTTATCCACCAGTTTAAAAGCAAAAGAATATTACTCATATTCTCAGGGGTTTGTCAACTGTATTCAAATAATGTAAAATTTTGTACTACTCGTGAGAAAAAAGGAATTTTCGTGGGTCAATGCAATATTTTTTCGACAGGACGAGGTCTGAGGTGGGTACGTGGAAACGCGCAAGTCACAGGGCCCAATATTGTGTAGGTCGTCATCGTACGCCCGCAACGGTACCGCGGCTACAGGTAACCATTACTTGTAACGACTTGGCGACCGTGGCCGCCGTCGTCGTTTTCACCGTACTTGCGTGTCATGTTGCAACTCGAAACAGCAAAGGAAAACTTTGTAATTGACAACATATAGAAAATATTTTCAAACGGTACATGTAAGAAGTTTAATTGGTATAGTAAAACTAACTTAATAATATCGAAACCACCATTGCTGAGATTAAATCCGATTTCGTTTCCTCAATGTGGTTCACATGAGCTGGGTTCTTGGATAAGCTGAAATTGAATGCTATGGTAAAGCAAGAGAAGGAAGGGAACACAACTTTGAGTGTATATTAGGTTTTTATCATTGTCATTAATTTAAAACAATTACTGGAAACATCTTTTGAAATAGATTAAAATAATAAATACAATCACAACCTTCATAATAAGGAGCCCCTCTGGGTTATTTAGAAAGAGTTTTAGTGTCGAACCCCTTCCAAGGAATACACAGAATTATGTTTTGGACCAACGACTTAAAATTGTATGTGGAACGGAATTATTATGACAAGAGATCGCCAAATTGTTGACCAATTCAACAAAAACTAACATCAATCTCAGAAATAGGACCAACAAATAAAAATAATAAACCTAACGTTTGTACTCTTAAATGTATTTTAATGATTCGTCCATACTGTACAAACTTCCCACGGGAACACTTGTAGTGTAAACTGTAACATTAAAAAACAACATGACCCAAAAGCAAAATGAAAGAGAAAAACTAACAAGGTAAACATGTGAATTACCAGTAACGTGCAACATTTAAATTAATGCAGTATTCTAAAGAAAGTTAAAATGATATCGCCGTAATCTGTTTTAGAACTTAATAAGTTGTTTAGGCAATTTTGCTTTCAAACATTTTTATTTTTTCTTTATACTGTATATACATTTGAAACACATAGTATTAATCTATCCGTATCAAATGGTGTCATCTCTATCTTTTACATTGAGAGAAAAAGCCGTATGAATCATACTTAAAGGGTGCTAAAACGAGGACAGACTGCCATGGCATGGTGAAACACTATGCCGCTTATCTTCTATCATGGTATTTCCTACGTACTAACGGTGAAACAGACGTATTTACGTGTATAACGTACAGGTAGCATGCTAATGTTGATTTACCATGCCGACTAGACTAAACATTGTTCTCAGTGTACTCTTTTCCAACTCCATGCTGCATTAAAAAAGACATTGGGAAATCTTTTTTGTTTAAATTTCGTAACAAGCATGGTAACACATAAAGTCCATAACAGGTCTTTAAAATTTCAAGCTAATTTTTCTACCTGCTCTAAAGACTAATGCAAATTATAATGGTATCCTACCTACCTAAAGGAAAATACCCTCTCGCGACACTACTTTGAATCGCCTGATTTCATTATGTGTTTAGCGAAAACTCATAATTACATTGTTAACTACGAAAAAACTGTGTTGCCGATCAAAATTAATGTTTTTTCCGATATAATAAACAAATATTGTTATTTTTAATTAAAAAAAAAGTATCGTTCAAAACACGAGTGGTCTTTGCACATTCTGATGGACCACATGAAGTACTCGATAAATCTCGCACTTTCAAAAAACAACTTATGGTCTAGAATATGCAATGACCCACTTTCCACTCTTGTTATGCTTAAAACTAAGATGCACAAACTCAGAAAAATCATCACAAAAATTCTTTGCCTTTATTATATATAAATCTGTAAGGATATTTTGATAACTAAAACATTTTTTAATAAAGGTGTTGTTTATTTAATGTAAAACCAGTTTGTATATTTAAAAAAATCAATATGATAGAGGTTCTTTCTTGAACTTGCAAACCAGAACTCTAAATACAAAAATAATGAACTCATATGATTTTGTCTTCCGTACCTCTAAATATCGCCACAACTTTAAACGAGGTCATTAAAAGCAACGTGATTTAACCAGCAACTTCCTTTACAACTTCCCTTGGCCTATAACGTTTACACTATACTCGCTTAATTACCCAGAAACAAAACCGACCATTCAATAAAATATCACTTGCAAGGAATTACAAGTTTCTTTTTCGCTTCTCAATTTGTCAAGCTGAATCTCATAAAAAGGAAATACCAACAAACAAGCACATAAAACAGGTAAGTAGGCATTCCAGCGCGCGTCCACCTATACAATAGATCATCGTCCGACACATTGACAGCTGCAGTCGTAAAGAGCAAGTCTAAATCACTGCTTGAGAACCAATCACCACGAGGCATTTATTTCTTCCAGCCTCCCGGACGGCCTTAGCCAATAAGCTCTGGTTTGGTGAACACAAATTAAGATTTGGATTTCCCTATAACTTTAAAAGCACGTAATATAAATTATTGTCAAAATGCTACACCATTCCCATAATGTTTAACGTTTTTCTGGTTCCTCCCCAAGGACCAATGGGTGTTCGCCATATGATAACAATCCTGACAACATGCAATAAAATTGCTTAAATGTGGATCCTTGAAATGTTTATGTTGTAAGCGCTTGAATAGGTTATGTTCTAAATTTGTAATATTTAATAGATACGATACCATCAAAGCAGGTTCTTACACCATTTTCACTATCCTGGCGGTTTACAGAAAGTTATTTTATCCCACAAGTTCAATTGTACAGCTTATGGGATAAAAAGTGAATAATACTACAAAATAAGGTTTTAATAATCTTTTTCGCATAATCCGTTTAAGTGCTATACTGTTTGTGCTTTAATTAATTAATACAAAAGTGTATTTTTTATGTGTAAAAATAAAACATCAAAAGCTCATATATAAATTTTAACGATCCACGCCAAGTTTGATGTTCAGGCTCAGAGACTAAACACAGGACCCTTAGGGTTGGACATAAGAGCCTCTGCTGTGCCGCTATTTTTATAATACGAATACGCTCGACCAGAATGTGTTCATAGTGTGAATTAATTTTGAGCAGTATATTTTTGTCGCACACGACATTCAAAATCTTTTACCCTGGTCTTTCACATAATTAACCAAACAAACGTCTCCCCTCCTCTGACATTAATCAATGACTAAATGAAATCATGAAAAACAAACTCATTACCCTCTTTCGCTGTGACCTCGACAACTTTCCTCCAGTCTAATGAGTTGAGTGGCGGTTGAAACGGAAGAATGTTAATTTCCGAGAGTGAATAAGTTTCGCTCGTCTGTCCGTCGTCGCTCGTTATTCCCGCGACGTACATTGTGTTTGTAGCCAATTAGTAACCGAGGGACACCGCGTGCACCGTAATAAGCGGCCAGATGCGACAAATTTCTGCAAATCAATTTACTTCACAGGGTGACAGTTTGACGTCACGTTGAGAATGAATCCGTCAGTTCTTGGGAAAGATATCCCAGAACTAGAGAAAAATTCTTCTTCCCTCGATGCGCTGTGAAATATCGTAGGAAATCCCTAGTTTGGTCGATCAAGTTTTAAATCATTTGGTAATGTTAAGTTGAATATTTTTCAATAGGTCGATATAACAACTATCAATTAAAATAAATAATGTACATCTTGTATAGTGTTTATGTAATGTAAAAGTCTTAGAATATTAAATCCACAAATAACTAAAAAACCTTTGAATCAAACTGGATGTTCTTACAAACTAAAAACAATCGTACCAATAAGACACATTAAATTCAGAGGGAACAAAATTTGAAATAAGACTCCCTATATTAATCTACCTATTTATATTAGTTTTCCAGCCGGAGATCTAACTTTGTAATATTTCTAATGCGTTTATTACATTTTAAATTTTTTACGACATTAAGTAAGATTAATAACGTAGGATTAATAACTTTCAATTTTGATCACGACTAATTGAAATTCTCAGCTAGTCGACAAATTAAGGAATTTCGGACATCAAGGCATGTAGTCTGTTTAACTTATAACTAGCCTACACTTCTTTCTTTAGCCCTGAGCCTACACAGGAAAATGTTTTATTAACTATCAAATGTTCGTAATATTAACTTTTACGGAAAACCTGTTTTATTTCCAATAAAGAATTTTGATTTCTCACTCTACCTCCGTTTCACACCCGAGGTGTCAGCAATGCGGAAACCCATTCGCTTTTAATGGCGAATCAGCTGATGGACCATACGGCCGGTAATTCCCCAGATTGCGTTCAGGCAGCCGATGCCGATGTGTTGGTCTCTGCCGCGGCCAATCGCATGTTTATTGCCAGCGGTCAGTGGGGCGCGACCTTAGCATTGCTAACATCAGCGGGCCGAGGTGTCAAGCCGCCAAGAAACACGGCCAGGCCGAAGCAGAACTGGTCCCCTCCGGATAAGATATGTTCTGCACAAATCTGCTGATGCTATCGTCCAGGTCCGTTCGGCCCCGTACATGGAACAATGAGCTGGGATATATCGCGGTGTTTAGGAGGTGTTTGTATCGTTCGCTAGGATGTATGAAGTACGTGAAGGTGCGCTGGATCTGATTCCACTTGATATTGGTTCCCGTATTTTATAGGCGATGGTTTGTTCGTACACTGTATAAGAGATAGTTGAACTCGAAAGAATCTCTCTTGATTTGCAGCCGGCGAACATTTTAATAATCGTTTGGCAAGAATATTAAAAATATACATGTTCTACTACTTTTAGTTCAAGAGTACAAAACTAATTTTCTTTAAATTAGGCGCTTGTCAGCACAATTTAATGTAAACTGATATACAGAACTGCAGTTTCATCATGCGGCAAGCTGAAAAATATATACAACTCGGTACAACTCGGTAAAAAAAAACGGTTAAACGTTAAGTGATTGTAGAATCAATTCTAATGATCGGTGTGGTTTGAGCTTTTATACTGAAAACAAAACATATTTAAAGATTTACAACAAAATATTTTTCATAGATAGCAGGTTCAATTGAGAGGGATTCAATAATGCTTGGTGCGGTTTTAACAGAAGATGTAGAAAAAATAATAAAGTCACTAAAAAGTGGAAAATCCCCGGGTTTAGATGGCATTAACTCTAGATTGATAAAAGCCATTTATCCAGCAATTCTAGAAATCCTGACGTTTTTAATAAATTTAAGCTTTTCAATGGGAGTTTTTCCTAAAAATCTAAAAACTGCTGTCGTCATTCCAATATACAAGAGTTGGTCATATTCTACATGTTCAAATTTCAGACCAATTTCACTAATTTTAACCTTTGCTAAGATTTATGAGAAATTAATGAAAGAGAAAATGATTCAATTTTTAAATAAAAAATCCTTTTTTAGTAAGAATCAGTTTGGTTTTAGGTCGGGTCTCAATACAGAATTGGCATTACTAAAATTTATGGACAACGTAGCAGATGGAATTAACAAAGGAATGTGCACTAGTGGTCTTTTTTTGGACATAAAAAAGGCGTTCGATACAGTTGACCATACAATTTTACTAAATAAATTGCACAATTACGGTTTTAGGGGTGTTGCACAGAAATGGTTCCGAAGTTACTTAAGTGGAAGGCAGCAGTGTGTCAAAATTAATGGGGTTTTAAGTTTTATGGGAGAAATTAGGTACGGAGTGCCACAGGGGTCAGTTTTAGGGGCAATTTTATTTGTTGTCTTTATAAATGATTTTTGCAACGGAAACTTTAACGGACATTTAACTGCCTTTGCGGATGACACTGCACTGTGCTATTTAGAAAACTCGTGGGATTTAATTCACATTAAAATGAGCCAAGATTTAGATGCTATAAAGTGGTGGTTTGTAGTTAATAAGTTAGTTTTAAGTACACAGAAAACGACTTACCTAAATTTTTCCCTCAGACAGAAAGCCACTTTTACAGAGAATTTAATATATAAATGCAACGTTTGTCTTATTTATGGCGTAAATTGTGGGAATTGTTCAATAATAAACTCTAGTATAAACACAAAATATCTGGGTATCATGTTGGACAGCGAACTTTACTGGAAAACGCATATTAATAAACCAAAAACTAAACTCATGAGTAGCATTAGTTTATTTTATTTTCTTCAGAATATTTGTCCAATTTAGATACTGAGAAGCTTATACTTTTCTTTGGTAAATAGTAGGCTCGAGTATGGTTTAATCTTTTGGGGTGGAACATATATAACAAATTTAAATTCAGTAATAACCATCCAAAAACTATTCGTTAAAATTATATGTAAATATGATTCTTCACACCAATGTTTTCAAATTCTCGACGTTCTCACAATAAGATCACTTTTCCTATACAAAGTTTTAAAAATGTTTCGTAGTAAATTGCAGGTTAGGAATGATGCCGAAGATTATAGGTTGAAGTTAAGAAATGCTGGTGCATGCTATGTTCCGAAACCAAATTTAACGTTTTTTACTCAGACATACTATTTTATTGCACCCAGGATTTACAACAAACTACCAAACAGTATTAAATCCATTGTAGAACATAGACAGTTTGTTAAGAAAACTAGAAAGTGGATAAAGACAATCGTAAATGTTGAAGAGTTCTTAAATGTAGTTGCATAGGAATCCCAGTAATGTTTGTTTATTTTTAAGTTAGGTAGAGGATTGCTAATGTTATTGTGTCATTATTATATTATTTGTTCTAGGCTATTTGTTGTTATTATATTATTATTGTATTTAGGCTTGTATATTTAGTTTTTCCTCGTGTAATAATGCTATTTTCCTCATATTCAAACGCATCTTCAATTTCACATTGTTTTAAGCATAGAGCATAGGATAGTATTTATTAGTTTAGATAATTTTCACAGGAGATAAGATTTGATATTTACTTTGTACAGCTCCTGAACTCATTATAATTATTGAATTTTGTAAAGGAACCCCTAAACGGACACTATGTCTTAGGGGCCCTATTTTTCTGCATACTATTGTTTTTGTAAAGATCAGCCTGGTTTTGTAGACTTGCTTACTTTTAATGTAAATTGTAATGTAATATACCAAAATATTGTGCAGAAAATAAAGATTTATTTAATTATAGTGCAAGGAACAAGTGTAAAAATCTTTCACTTCCTGAAACCAGCACCATACTTTGGGAATTGACTAAATACATATAAAAGAGTGAAAATCAGCTGGGAGGCAAGCTTAAAAATATTTACGTCACGGGTAGTGACGTCATCAATATGGCCGCTCAGCCAACTATAATAATGTCACATATCTCGGAAACCACTCAACCGATTTTGACATGAGACATCTTATTTGAAAAGTCTAATCATTATCTATAATAAAGGTCGTTACACTTTCAGCGGTAAAATCAGCGGTTTTTGAGTATTTTGTAAAATATTAATTTTTTATAAATATTTGAATTTTGATGTATTTAAATTTAAATTAATAATAATATATCCCCGTTGCAGCATACCTGCATACTCAGCGAATTTCAAATGCTTAAATAAACCATTGAGACGGGGCAACGGATAAGTAAAATCTACTTACATCTCAAAATGAGCATACAACAATTTTCTCCATAAGAATAACATGGGAAATAGGTATGCGGGTTTGCTGCCAGGGAAATGTAAAATTGAGAGATTTTTTGCCATAATCCATTAGATATCAACTAGATGAAGCCATTCACAAAGTTTTATTCAGATATGTTGAGGAATAAGCGACATAAAGAATTTTATTTATTTAATATTAGGTTAACATTGGGACAACTTACTGTGATAACCTTATAAGAAATAAATAAAATTCTATATCTTTTTTATATATAGATATAGCATTTTATCTATAAGTTAAAATATATAGAATTATATGTTTAAAAAAGCTTGACTCCCGGCTGATTTTCACTCTTTTGTATGTATTTAGTCAACTCCCAAAGTATGGTGCTGGTTTCAGGAAGTGAAAGATTTCCAGGTACTATGTTGGTTGTTCCATGCACTATTAAAGAGTAAAATTTAAAGAGTAATATTTAACATCAGGAGGTATTGTTTTACGTATTATTAAACAGGTTTTGATAAAAAAACTGTGCTGCTCTTGAACGTATGCTCCTAAAGTGTAATTTTGTCTTCATCATAGGTATGTTATTACACCTATCCTAAAAAAAATCGTTGGGAGGGCTGGAGCTCTGAATCGGTAAACACCAGAGAGAAATACAATTATTTAGCAACACCTTATCCAATACCACACTTTTCTTGAGAATGTCAAAACCAAAATTCATTCTTTTTTATATACTCACCCCGGAAAACTTTATTGGTATTCCGATCACATCACGAGACGTCTAGACGTTATCTAACCTCAGAGTCAGATAACGATAAGGCTGTGACGTTTGCAGATTCATCAGGCGTCATCAATCAGCTGATATAATTGGTTCGGCGGGAACCTGCTCTGCAACAGCTGACTGCACGGCGGCATGTGGTCGGTCCGTTACAGTAAACCGTGTATTTAATGGCGGTGTTTCCAACGCTTTAGCACAAAATCACATTAGGGTTAATAAAGGATCCGGAAAACCCGTGTGGATTATGCAATTCTTTTGGGAAGAAAGGTAAATAAGGAAAATGAAGACGAGAAAATTACCATCCTCATTAGAATATTCCTCCTCGGCTGGAGGAGTGGTTGGAGTGTTCGTCGTAAGATCACTTTATCACGCTTTTTTAGTAATGTCACAGATGAAGTATGTGGTAAAGTGAATGTGTAATTTTTTTTATTTAACTTGTGGTTGAATCTTTTAAAATACATTTTGCTGAAAAATTATAAATTATAATTATGTTGAGACGGAAGTTAGTATCATGTCAAAATTTAAATGCCTACAAGTTGTTTGGTGTTGAGCTAGCTGAAATGGGAATGCAATGTAAATAAACTTAAAAAACTATCAAAACTGTCAAAATATTTATTGCTAATAGTCAGGTTTGATGCATTATTATATTTGAAGAACAACAAATAATACTAAATACACTTCGTCGGGCTTTCGCTTGATACATGGTTCCCAAACCACTCCTAGACTGTTCTCCAGTAGTTACTGATATGTCTCCGTATACTAATTTAGAAAAATCAAGCTGGAATGCTCCGAAGGAAGGAACATGTGGGCGATGAAATAATAACTCCCGCCATTACTCCAGAAAGGTGTATTACATGAAACAAACTTAAAACTAACAAAATATCCTTAAACGTGAAATCAGTGCAATTCTTAGTAAGTTCTTTGAATTCTCCCCTTTCCACAACTCGTATTACCCTAATCAGTTTGCCAACGCAAAATCACTTCAGTTGTTGTTTTCTCCGGAATAAGTCCTTCAGTTGAAAAATAATGACATGCCATATTATCCCTACAACAATGGTGTAGTGTACTCATCACTAGTCGACTGATGTCTCCTGTAGACGGTCCTCCCGCAACACTGGTCCAGGATGCGGCGCAGACTCCCTCGCGCCTCCAGGAACAGACACCCAGCTCCAGTTATCAGCTGGCCGAAGACGACTGACAAGAAGCCCTCCAGCAGTGGTTGGCCGTAGTAGCGACTCGCCGAAGGGCGATGTACCCAGTGGGGGCGGTGTTCCCCAGATACCAATTTCCAAGATCAGAAGTCACAATGTCCCAAACTCGAACCCTATTGACATTGTTCAACCTACTTACTCCGGTGTACTTATATTTTACTTTATTAAAATGCCCTCCCTGAATATACAGTAGTGGAAATACACATTATAATAAATTTACATAAGAACTTGTGATTAAAAATTACATAAACTCCCCTTTCTTCTATCTAAGATTTCATACATATTTATAATAATAATCAATCTTCAGATATTACAAAATTAGATAAATTTTCAATCAATCACAAATTCATAACAGTTTTCAGTATCTTTCTCTTTAACAAAATTGTCACACCTTTTTTGAAAACTCTAAATTAAATAGATAACAATAATAAGTCAAAACATAATTAAATCGTTAAATGTTGAATATTCTTTTATTTCAATGAAGTCACAAGATTCAAATACTTTTCCTTATTTTTATTATATCTTCGAATAGAAAAATAAAAATAAATCTGGTTTTAATAATAATTAAAAAAATAACGATAATCCTCAATGAACACATTTAAATTGATTTCAACAGTTATTCGACAGTTTATTAACAAAATAAACCTTATAAAACTTTACTGGCACAGACCTGCTTTTGCAACCACGTGATTTTAATAATAATAATTTTTCTTATCGTAGCAAACTTACTTTTTACAAATATTGTCAAAATAAAAATACAATACAATGTTTAACTTATCTCCTTTCTGGAATAACTAAATTATTATAAAAATCAACATAACATATCTCTTAACCGAGGGAAACAAGTGTAGAACTGCTGCTCTTTCTCCAGCTTCAAAAACCAAATGAAATGAGGGCAATCGACAGCGCGGTACCCGTATTTATGACCTTCGCCCTTGTAGGAAACAATGACCACGGCATCAACCCCCAGACAGACGCACATAACTGACCGACTCGAGCCTATCATGTCTGCCCCGGCTTGCCTTCTCTAACAAGTCTAAATTAATTAAAAAAAAATTTGTACAACGAAAATAAATTTAAAAAATATTTCGTGCTATTGTCACCTAACGTGACACGCTGTATTCTTACGTAATTAATTTACGCTGAAGGTATAAAAAAAATTAATATTACTGTGATAGTTATTTTTGTTTTACAGTATTAAGTTTACTATAGATTTTTAATTTTTTCTGGCTTGACACTTTTAGAACAACAGAAACAACAAAGTCTCAAATATCCTCCTGTTATACCCTGAAGGAGATTGTTTTAAGAAACTGTGTTTAGACACAGAGAAGGAACAAATTTTTGTTCCTTCTCTGTGGTTTAGATAGAGAGAATCAGCTGGTGAACTTCAAAGAAATATATTAGGATACCTTTAAGTAGTCTGTGTCCAAAAAGATTGACTTGCTCTTCTTAAAAAATGGTGAAGTAAACCGTCTAGCTTTTAATGAAATAAAATAAAATATTACTATGGTACATTTTATTTTATTTTGTGCAGTTGGGTGCTTGGCGCTGTGATTTAAAGCAGTAGCGACTGGTTCCAGCACCTGGCTATTAATAATTTGTTAACCTTGAGAGCCGAGAAATCGATAAATTGAAAATCGCTGGTTCTAGCCACTTTAATACGATATATGCAGAAAAGTGAAAAAATAATAATATGGAGTGAAATAAGGAATCTGCGGAAGGCGATGCTAAATTGCAGACCGAACGAAGAAATCCGGATGCTTGAGATCGTTCAATGAAACAGGCCGGTAGTTTACTACATCACGATAATTTATCGTTCACTTAATACCGAAGTGTTATAATAATCATGATGGCTTCGATCCTGTTGGAATGAATTTTACAGTCCGCTGCTCCAAACAGCAGAAGAGCAATCGAAGTAAAACTAGAAATTATGTACCACACTCCCCCTTATTCCGTAATTGTCTTCCCGTAGAAGAATTTTAATATAGGGAGAATGATGATGTAATCTTAAGGGCGCATTAATTCACTTTTTGCTATTATAGCTGAAGGGATGGGTAGTCCATGCTGCGTGATAGGAGTGTAGAATTTACTAGTGTGCTTTCGCATAACTTGTTCACTTGGAATCTAACTGTAAGGGACGCAGGCGATTTTAACAGTATTAAAATTAAAAGTATAGTGTAAATAAAGTACCTTAAAACAAACAATGAAGTCTTGTATCGAATTTGGCTAAAACAAATAATGAATACCTCTTTAAAAGGCTGACTCCAGTAATATTTATTTAAGAATTCAAAAAGATTTGTTCTTACAAAGGCCGAGGCTCTAATTTAAAGTATTATTACATTAGTGTATTATTTCCAAATTAAACGGCATCATCATTAAAACCCCAACGACCAAAATCTAAATAAAGTATAGTTAAATTAGGAGTTTTAAATATGAGAACAACTCAACAATAGGAAACTTCAACAATACAATGTTCAATGACAAAATCTTCACTTGCAAGCTTCAGCAGCGAAGCGTGAGCTCGATAGACCTAAGTTAACGTTATGCATGCTACAAACAGGCACTTAGATTAAATACCTTTTGCCCTGTAAAGAAGCTTTCTTATTTAAGTTTTCAAGGGCGGTAGCTGCTCATAATACAATTGAAATAAAATGAAGAAAGGTTAGTTTTGAAGACAATAAACTCAGACTTAGGTGTGTGAAAAAATTCCGTGAGCCCATGCATTCTTCAAGAATTCTTTTTAAGCATGAGGACTGGCACTTACATTGGCAATGGTCATAGGATAAATATATTTATAATTAGTGTATTATAAGATTTTTAGTATATATTAAAAGGTTAATTATTCAAAATATTGCATATTCGGTGTTGTATATGTAGAAAATATATTTTCTACCAAAGCATGCCATATAAAAATTCAGGTTTGGTCATTTTGCTTTAAATGGGTCTCCGTCAAAATTTAGATTGCTCTCTGCAATCTCTTCGCTTGAGAGAAATAAA
Organism: Flexamia atlantica; assembly: GCA_035578135.1. Lineage (NCBI taxonomy): Eukaryota > Metazoa > Arthropoda > Insecta > Hemiptera > Cicadellidae > Flexamia > Flexamia atlantica. The sequence continues at coordinate 43,387,263 of JAQJVK010000009.1, forward strand.
TTGCACATCAGCGATTACATTCCATGGAATTGCAGGTGATCAGTTGCGTTCCGCCAACTTGTAGACGTTTAAGGAGCTACTTGAGCTACTAGAGACAAGGTGGCGTTGACAATTCAAACACGATCCAAGCGTGTAGCGATTTTTATTATTTCCAGAAAATAGAAACGGTTGGATGACAAGTTCGCAGAACCCCACAGGGACCCATGGTCTGCCGGGCATTACCGCTTCTATGGGGCCGCTTCGGGGAACGACAAACGCGAGGACTCTAGCAAAATTGATATTACACTCTATCTATGTCCGTGTTAGGACAGTTCTTTGTCATATTTATGTGATTTTTACACCTGAAGCAGTTATATGTGGTTTGTAACGGAATGTGGCGGAACGGTTAGCATTGAGACTGAGTTTCAAGAAGGTCCTGAAATTACTGGTAAGCATGAGAGGTTTGAACACATAGTTAACATTGGTTTTCGTTTATTGATGCCTTTAAATGATGAAATTATCTTAAAGTGGTGCACTGCATTTTCTTCTTGGTGATTTACATATTCTGGCCCATTTATCTTCGGTGGTCATTTGATGCTGATATGAATTATGATAAATAGTAGATCTCGAATTATCATTGATTTCCTGTATTTAGTCTTAAAATCTTATTTTAGGTCTTAATTATCATTACAGACTTTAAAGATTACAATTCTAGAATTAACACAATGACAAAAGTATATTATTTATAAAATGAAAATTAATGCATTATTCAATATTGAGCAATCAGATGTTTGCAGTAACGGTAGGAAAATGTTTGGAAATATACATTTTAGTGATAGGAATAAACTTAGAATATTGTTTGTAAAATGGGGAGAAATCAATGCATATCATTACTACCATAATTAATTTCCTAATTAGAAGAGATAAATAAGCATCATTGCACCAATAAAACGTACTGAATGATTCATTTAAAAAGAAACAACACAGCAATCTATTCCCCATTCATCTAATAGGGAATGCCTCACCAAATTGTGCTGGCTGCGACTTTGATCCAATGTAAAAATCGCACGGAAAAAATAGCTACAGTATAAAAAAGAATTACACTGATTAAGTCATGATAACCTCTTTCAGTGTGTAAAGATCAAATTAGGAATCGCAGTTGTGTCACCTTCCGGCCAGTCCCAGCCGCGATCTAGATTGCGTTTGGAATTGCTACAATTAAAGCGCAATTACAACAATAATAACAAACCAGTGGATCTATCGCGTGGCACGTGAGAGCGCCACTATCATGTGTACCAACATAACCATCAAATTATCGTATCGCCCTGATTGCGATCAGGTTGGCAATCTTGAGGTCCTCTGCCGGGATAATTATATTTAATGAAGGAGTTCGTGGTCGTTTTAACAGCCAGACGTAGTTACAGGATCCTTTTTAAAAACAGTTCATAGTTCTTATATATCCTTAATAACAGGACGGGTTGGCATCATTGAGTGTGATTTTATAGATAGGCTTCTTTCAATTTAGTAGTTGGTAAACGCCTGAGAACATATTGATGATTAAGACAGTAGGCCTATGCTATGTTTTTTTTATTTAGTCTGATTGAAGGAAGATATCTCTAAAGCTCAGAGGATGTCACAATGGCTTTCAATGGTCAGATTAACGAAGTGTGAACCGTGTTTTCATTTGATGGGATGCAACAATTTTAATTCGGAAAAAAGTGAAACATGAATTTTTAACAACAAGATTTGAGTTATCTTTTACAAATTTAATACTGAACATTTTTAGTATATCATGTGTTTGGTTAATAAATACAGGGAATACGTGAAAAAGGTTTTAATAATGCGTTTGAAAAGAAACTAAACGCATTTCTCTTTTGAGTGATTTGGAAAGGGAATGATCTAAATAAATCTGTAATTCCTTTCACACTATTCGGGCTGAATTGTTGCATCGTGTTGTATCGTGAGGCAATAATTTTGGGTAATATCTCACAGTAATATACATCACTTCAAATTACTTGCTGCAAGTGATCAAAATATATGACATTCATTTATAAAATAAGTTGTATTTTTGGTGAAGTATTGATGTCATTTGTTTTCTTTTTGGGCAACACCTTCACTTTATTCCAGCATGAAGTCCTTGTCAATTCCTCATTCTTTTTTATTTTTTACAACACATGCATACAGATACTATTACATTAAAAACATTAAAAACACCACCAACGGTGGACTTGGACGGTAAACAACGATTCGCTAGATAGTGTAAACGTCTGGTTATCAGTTTTTTGTTTATTTACTTCGACGAGATGGTCCGAGTTACACGCTAGACGAGTTGTAGAGAAGAATCCGACTTAGACGTTCCAGCCGGATCTGTGACCAACCAAAGAATGATATTTTGACTTTCCTAATTTATTACCAGAGCTAAGATAAGTTCAATTCATAAAATAAAATTTTTCCTCGCAAATTCGCAGGACGAGAAATACAAAAGAATACGTCAACGCGAGGTCTACATCGCGAACTAGCCTTGTGGAATTTGCCGCCGCCGACTGCGGAGAATCTGGGAAGCTGGATGTCTTCATTATGAAAACAATGAGGGAGCGAAGATGGAGTATTCAAGAGTGACTTATGTGTTGACACCCGTTCCCCTCTCGCTCCCAATGTGGTCGTTGAAATTAATAGATACTACGGGTTCTCAATCATGCCACTTCTTCTGTTAATATTTAATGTCATTGTGGTCGGTTTACGTAACTTTGGAGAGCTTTGTGCAAGTTTAGGTAAGTTTTACAACCCAACCCGGCACATATTTCCAGGGCCGGTGACAGTGGGGGGAAGGGGGGGGGCAAATGCATAGGGGCCCGGATTCACAGGGGGCCCGGAATCACATGAGACCACAAAAAACGGGGGCCCGGAATGACACAACATTAGTAAAAAAAGGTCGTCTGGGACCCTGACTTCTCAATGGGCCCGAAAATCCTACCATTTGGCCTGCGTTTCTTCGTATGAAATTTACCGTCATTGGAAGTAAAGGTAAGTTTATGTAGCTTTAGAGAACTTTGCTGCCTTTGCAAAGAGTGACTTATGAAGACTGGCAATAAAGGTCTGAATCGTTTTACGCCGCGATGATTCGAACCTGGGACATTACTCGCGGAATCCATATCTGCAGATGATAAAACTATCTAGAACATATTGATAACCACAAATCCATAATACTAAAAATGAATGTAGGAAAAATTAATATTTTAAGGCAATTGGAGCAAAAAATAACGAAGATGGTTCCAGAATTTGAAATCCAAACTAACTCAAATCATCAGGAACACTCGACCCAGAATGACTGCTCTACAATTTTTTCACTGGATTTTTTTTTAAGATGAGACATATCTTTGAAATAAAAAAACATATTGAAATAGTAATCGGGTGAAATAATCTCTAGTCGTATTTATGCTGACATTTTAAGAACAAAATATCAACCACTGCTGAAGTTCACCACTATCAGGACCATATAACAGGACCATATAGCACCACTATGCTCAGTTGCTGCAAGTCGAAGCTGATGTATAACTTATTCAGATCACTCTTGCGTCCGGTGGCTTTCGTAGATTGAAGAATGTAATCCACTACTTTTTGCTCACTAGCAGTAAAACCACTTTAGTTTATCAGCTGCTTTGTTAATTAATGTCTTCACATGTTTCTAGACCCGCTCAGTGGGCGTGATTACGTGTGGTGCTTCTGTCGCCCACAGAAATAAGCTATCACTCATACTTGCGAAATTATTACAGATCCATTAGAACAGAATCGTGTTTTGCTGATTGCTTCATAAAGGCTCATAAACATAGCCCCAACATTTGTAATATTCTTGCCACCACTATTTAAACAGTTTCGAAGCATATTATGGCATCTCCTAGTTTTACTACCTTGCTTCTGTTTTGTAACTATACTTTTTGAATTTATTTCAGGCTTTATAAAGGTACTTGTTTCAAATGAATTTTCTCATGAAATTTTATTTTAAATTAGAATAGTGAAAACTTAATCAGAAATTAACACATACATGCTCTATACAAGCCATAACTAAATACATATTTATTTTTTATATTTACTAAAGGGTTGTTTATAGTTTTTGTTCAATGTTATAGCTTTGTTTTTAAACTTTATACGATTATGTTCACCTGAAGATGCGGCCATAGTAATACATGTAAAAATGTGGTAGTAATCAGGGCTAGCACTTCAGTTCAGTGTAAGATTTAATGTTAGCTAATTTAAAAAGTTTTTTGCCAATTAATACTGCAGTTTTTATGTTGTTTTATGAATCATAAAAGAATCTGGTGCTATCCGTATCTGGATTTATTGTTTTGTTCTGATCATGAGAAGGAAGTAATCATTATAGGAATAATCTAGGAAGTTATGGAGAGCACACCCCCTGCCTTTGGCATAGATTTAATTAAACATTATCAAGCCGTTTACACGTGCAATATACTTTGTAAAATGTAGAATAAAAGAGCCAATAAGTTATAATGAACATTGCTTAGGTAAAAATAAAGAGCAAGAGTTATTGAGGAAGACGTTACTAAACTGAAGGCTAAAGAATAAAAATAAAATTGCATGAATTATTTGAGAGGTTATTTTGTGATTTTATATTATTAGTTATCCAAAGCTGACAGTGCCCATGCGCCGTGCTCCAACGACATTGATTGTGTCCAACAGCGAGCGAGTCGTCCCGTCGTTGATCGCCGAGGCCTATTTTACACTAGAGTGAATTTGAAGCGAATACGAGAAAACGAGTAATAGTGTATAGGAAGTATGACGCCCATAACTGCTCGTTTGCTAGTATTAATAACTGTCCCTGTCAAAAAAAGTCACGGCCACGGGAAAATCCTCTTAAAACTATTTAGTATTTCATGTTAAATAGAAACGAACCACTTCTCTGTATCGGACTGGAATACAAAACATCCAGTTATTGAAGATTTAATTGCCAAGAAAGCTATTAGTGGCTAAACCGTCTTTCCATGAAAGTGTTATCGAAAACCCATCCTTCAAACATCTTTCACCAACATCGTATATTTTCGGTCAGAATGAATCACTTGGTTGGGGAACCGGTGGTTTAAAACGGGCTGGAACAATTAATTAAGGAAGGTGGCCATTACAGGACCACCCACCGGTGTGGCAATCGCAGGGGACCCGCGAATAAATTTCAAGAGACTCTAGAGATCTCGCGACAACGGTGACAACTCCTGGGGTGGTTTTTGCTTTGACACAAATGAATGAAAAATTTTAAAACTCGGAAATCATGCTGTTAGTGTAAATATCATTTCATATGAAGTTCGATGGTAAAAATTATATCATACCACGTTTTTCAAGTTTTAGACAGTTAGTTTTCCTTGAATATAAATTTAAACTTTTTTTATATAAACGTCGGTACGAATTTTAAGGAAACTTGAAAAGGATTTACTCGTGTCGTTTGATTTAAAGAATAAAATATATTTTAAATAATAAAATTTTAATTTTATAATCTTAACAAAATTACTTATTTATTTTGACAATAAATATTACTCTAGGCTAATAAGGAGCAAAAAAAGAATATACGGTAATGAGGAAGGCCTGGGGAGGTAAAATAGTACCGACTGGGGTACTAAAAATGATCAAATGGCAGCTTTAAACATGATGAGTGACGAAATAAGCTAGAGACAGAATGAGACACATCCGGATCATTTTCGGTAAAAATGACCGAAAAGTCGAATCATTACAAACCAATTTCTAGGTCCGAAGGTACAGTTTCTGCACATATCGATAACAAATATAAAGTCAAGAAAAAATATCGGGTATTATGAGAAAATAACACCAGGCTAATGCTGTAGTTTGTTGCAATAATCTTGATCAATTTCATTACTTGTCTAAAAAGTACGAGGGTTACATTGAGTAATAAATAACAATCCTTATTTTGTTATCGTGATGTGTCCACGATTAAAATATTAAAAGGAGAATGTTTCCGTTTGGCGGCAGATGCTCTAACATATTTGTGCTGTTAAGTATTGTGCCGTAAATCTGTATTTCTCTAGATAATGCAAGATATGATCAGAAGAAACAGCGAACTGTCCTTTGTCCCTTTTAATAACAGTGTTAGTGATACCCTTATAATAAAAGTCTTGATAAATGGCAATAAGATCTACACCCTCATTAAACAAAACACGAAAAAACAACAAAGAAAGAAATAAAAATTAGAACCTGTAAGAATAGAGTCTTTTATTAAAGAGTGATAAAACCGTCGAATACCCGGTCTATTTCTAAACCATAGAAACGTAATTCACCTATTAAGTAAATTAGTTGGATATTTCGATTAAATACCTCAGCAATTCGGCGAGGACTAGTAGAGCGAGAACGCAGTAAGTTGGCGGTACAATAAACAGCAAACGTAGGTATGAGTTTGCCGGTATGAGTAGCCATATGTTATCGTGGTATGAGTTCGAGTTTGAGTCATTACACTGGATATACGCTACGACCGCGGTAGCTGCACCAACTACAGTACTAAATAACATTAGTGCAGCCCGAGGCTTTATCGCATGGTTTAGTGCCTCCACCTGACTACTATTCCGATCCGTGTCCACTTTTACTTGGGCAAGAATAATATTTTCCTGCGCTGTATTGTAAATGATTGTTTGACTAAGCATAAACAAGTCACTTGCTTGAAATTATGCGAAATCTACATTTGGAAATATTTTAGAAATTCCGTTTTAAAAATGAATAATTTGTTTTGGAATCTTGATGACGAACAAATGAAGTGATGTGATCTACGTATTACGATTTGTGACACACTAACCGGCTTTTCTCCGATCAAGACAAAGGACAAGGCAAATTGGTGTGTCAGGAGTCCCACCATCTCAGGACATCACACAAGACATCGCGCATCGTGGTGAGCGCGGTTGGAGGCGATTTATTTGCGAAAGATCAAATGAAAGTCCGGCACGGTGTCTTTGGGATGTGTCTGATGGTGTCTGTTTTGCACCGAGTGCGTTTACAGTTCTCATTATCAGCTGATCAATTAAATATGGTGTAAAATGTGACTTATATGTTATGGGGTTGTTAACATGTTGGGATTAGTTCGCTAAAGGTTGATAATTATTTTTGCAAGTTTAAACCGCACTTATTTAATGATACCAATAAAGTCAATGTTCAACTATAAACTTTATATTGTACAAAAACGGGGTTAAAAATATTATTTAAGTATGATGACAATTTTTAATCAAATTAAAATATCAATTGTAATAGTAAAATGTAATTACAATGAATAAAATCTTTAAAATGTTAGTTGTCGCCAGATGTTTTTCCCAGCCCTGTGTTTTGCCGTTGCATAGGCCAATATATTTTTTAAATGGAAAATTTAATTTGGAAAACGGTTCATTAATGAAATAGTTTCTATTATTCATCATTCAAAAAAAATATTTTATCACTTTATCACTTTATTTTTATATAGCAATTTTAATATAGCAGTTTCAGTTACATTATTTTCGCTTTCACGATTGCAAATATAGCACAATATATATTTTAGTTAAGATTTTCTTAAGATTTTCTCACGGTAAACATTCAGTTTTGTTTCTACCAACTAATTGCCCTTATCAGCTTCTGATGTATTTCCTGTTAGGAGAACCGTAATGGAGTATAATGGTGATTTCTTGAATCGTAAATACCTTGTGAACCGCGTCTCAGTGGTAGCAGAGCACGATCACAAAACTCAGAAGTTGAGAAACGTACAATTTTCAAAACGAGAGTTCGTTTTTTGTCGCTTTAATTTCTTAATCTTGAAAATAAGAGGGAGTTTGTCCCAAACGGAACTCTGATTACGGGGTTCGAGTGAGTTGGTATTATTGTTTTTTGGTATTTGCTCTTGCAATGGGCGGTTGATATATGTAGGTTAGAAAAATGATCTTCAACATTTTACTCTTGAGTAACTAATTTAAAAAGAGCTACGCCAATAGTATTTTAGTATTACGTTACTCGACCGGACGAGCATGATGGTTCCCGCACGAATCAGAGGCGAGTGGGATTTTCATGCGAGTTACCGGGCGTGCGACGTACGTTTCAATCATAATGTATTCCTTACATAAACCAATACGTTTATCAGTTCGGTTCAAGATATCTTGGATGATATTATTTGATGTCATACTCTAAACTTTAGTTACGGGGTGTTTTCAAGTGGGGCGAGCCCAATAATGTTCTCAGTTGTTATGTTAGATTGTTATAACTTCTGTGTATAATATTTTATGTATTGAACTGGGATAAATAAATAAATTTAAAAAATGAAACCTAACCATAACAAATAAGCATTTGCTACTGCTACCAATGCTGCCACTACATTCCTCTGAAATAACCAATAAACAAGCATTAAACGTCTGTTTGCTGCAATCAGCTGATTTTTTGATTGTTTGATTATGCTAACTTATTCCCTTTTCCTAGTGCACGGTAAATTGGCCGTGTTATTATCGGCAAAGATTAACTTTCCAGCCAAGAGTAAAGCACATAAAACAGATGTTTCTGTGTAGATGATTTAAATGAATTTACCATTTGTCTTACCGAGGGCTTACTTATCAAGGGCTTACTGTTTGGAAGTTATTCACTAAGCTTTTAAAATAAAAACAAGCAAACGTAATATATTTGGTGGAAATTGTCAGTTGTTCACTTACAAAACATTAGTTCCAAAAACGTTAACCACAAAAGAAGAGGGTTTTTTAAGCAAGTCAAATATATTATTTAAGACAGTGCTGACAGTGTTAGTTTGCGACATCTTTCATTCACATTTTTTGCGGCTCAACATCCACTTTTCTCTATATAATTTTCAAATATGGTTTGTTATAAAACAATCTTTAAATAAATTATAAAATTGTTTCTGTAAGTAAATAAATTTTACTCTCAAGGAAGGATCATAACTAACCTAAAATTCGTCTGATTCCAATATACAATACCTCGTATGAAGGCCAATTATTTGCCAAGTAATTTAAGTCCAGATCGAACATTTTAACTAACCTAAAACCTGAGCTATTTATTTTTTTAACAAAAGTACATTCTAGAAAAATCAATTTTAATTTTAAATTATGTATTATAACTCAGTCTCTTTCTAGTCTGATTCAAATTAATATTTTCTATAAATGATGTCTTCATAATACTGAGTGCTTTAAGACCCAAATTACCTACATAAGTTGATCAGAACCGGAGATATACGCAATAAAATCCTTAAAACATTCAAACCCATAAGGATTGCATAAGAAAAATCTTGTTTGGTTATATGTTGAAAACTAATATAGATTTTCAAAAACGGATTTCGGCATTGCAATCAGTGTGAAAACCTAGTTTGAAATAATGGGTCACAACAAAATGTTTACATTTGAAAAAAATATATCACATCCAATATGGCGGCTAAAAATATTTTTCCAGTCAAAGTGAAGGTCTTACCTTCTTTCAATTATTGGCAGTGGACTTATGACACAAAATTCACTTATGCACTGTGCAAGGCATTAATTTTCTGAATCGTTAAAGAAGATTACCTCGTTTTTTTCTCTATTTTGGTGTATATAGTCATTTTTTCATCCAAAGTTACTCATTAACAATTTTTAAAATGTTACTTCAACTTTAACAAGCCAGTCGAACGAAATATACATACCATGCAGCCCGCTCTACAAAGTAAACCGAAAGATATATTAAATTAGAATCTTAAAAATAATTATTTATTGACTAAATGAGGAAGAAAATATTGGTTTGACGAATTTTCATCGCCTGTTATCGCAGAGACATCTAATTAACACTCTTTAATTCTAAAGACGTTTTCTTTGTGCCGACGCAACCTTGTTAACAGCTTGATAACACAACGAACCTGAAATGATTGAATAAATATTTTGTTATATCATGGAATATGTTGGCTAATATCGAGGACTATGTAGTTTTATAGCGGATGTATAGGGGATTAAAAATTTGTATGGCAATTGAGTTGTTATATTGAGGTTCATCATATCGAGATTATGTTGCATTTTTGTATGGTGTGTTGATTCATCTTCCTGTTATTTGAAATATCCTATTAGTTTTGTAAATAATTCTTAAAACATCACCTAGTCAAATAAGTTTTCCCCTTTTTTGCCAACTGTATCCATAAACTGTAAATTATGAGAAGTCTTATTTTAGGATGCAACTAAAATCACAACAAGAGTTAAACCCAAAAACCAATGTCAACAAGTCCCAGGATTCACTCTACATACAAATTTTACATGCTTTTATAGGTTCATGAAATAATTTAATTGAAACGGACTATACAATAAATTGTCTTTATTTTTACAATTCTAAAATTGTAGTATATTACAGGACATTTTTAATCAGCCCCGTAGTCGTAAAAAACACCTTTTATAATATCATTGGAATTCAATAATTTATAAACAACGGTTACAACATTATAAAGTGATTTGGAGGTAAACGGGAAATATTTTTCATTAAAGCTGGATTAAGATTTGTTTTAGGTGAGTTTTGATATTTCAAATGAAAAGTCAGAAACATGTTACAATGTGATTTTTCTCTATCAGCTTTTTTGGAGTTAAAACAGTTAAAAACACATCCATATAATAAAAAACACATCTCAATTCATTAGTTGAAAAATCAGCAGGTCGTTTGACGGCGTGTTTTAAGAACCTTTAAAATAGTTTGTATTTGCAGATTCAAATAAGAATAGAACTTAAGTCTGCTATTGCTATGCGGTTCCATGAAATGTTTCATGAATATGAGATTAATTAAAAAATGTATATTTTTCATGTAGTTAATTGCAAAGAGTCAGATTATATATTGCTTAACTAGTAAAGATGAGTCCGCCAACCGACCAACCGACCGTCTCTTGCACGGACGCAGACGACTCTCACTCTTAAAGTGGACAAGGAATAAGGCGTGTAAAACTGGCACTCGTCAAGAATGGAAACAATAACCAAGAGGAATTGTTTATCAGGTCCGTTTGAAAGTGGGATACTTTGATAAAACCGCGCCCATCGCCAAAGAGGAATGTTGCTCGGATTGCGGATCGCTCCGCAGTGGAGGTGACAAGGATTGTCCATTACACCGGCTCTGGGCTCCAGAGTCACAGCTCACCTACATCTGCATGTTTAAATACTGGATAGCTGAGTGGATTAAGCGCTCACCTCATAACCTGAGGGTCGCCGAAACTGTGTCCAGTTGTCATTTGCCATTGAGCTATGAATTAATGATGCTATCTAACAAAAGGTCGCCGTTAGATAGTAACAATATCTACTATCGGCCGGGTTTGGACCGTTCCCATTCAAAATGTTAAAACATGCTACCGGCGTGGGGAGTATAAACAAGGTAAGTATCCCCAATGCAGTATAACTGCAGAATCAGCGAATGTCAAATGCTTATGAATAAATAGTTTAGACGAAGTACATTGGCCTTACGTCAAGTAAAAGCAATGTCAGTGCAACTAAAGTTTTCAAAATATTCTCCGCAAGAGTAATATGGGAAGTGAGTATGCAAGTTTGCTGCCACACAAATGTAGATTCTCCCGTTACATGAGACCTGCATACTCAGCGAATTTCAAGTTCTTGTAATCATATTTCAGCCTGTAGTAGGCTTCATCTTTAACCATTTTTGTGTTATCCTTAAGATTTACACGGCGAGAGTGCAAGCAGGTATGCTGTTACAGCTTGGTGAAAACTGGTTGGTAGCCAGGAGACCTAAACTACAGGAAGCCACATACCAAGTTTAGTCTAAATATGTTCAGAAATAAGGAAGTTATGGAATTTTATTTATTTCCCGTGAAGTTATTATGAAGAATGAGTAAGCAGGTTTGCTGCCTCGGGAATGCAAAAGTGGCATATTTTAGTTCATAATCCAAAATATCTCAACTATACCAAGTTTTATTCCAACCAATGTACTAAATACAAATTTGTTTGTTTTCTGAACAGAATTCAAGGCTGCATTTAAAAATTTGATAATTTTAATTTTTCTGTGTTAAAAGTCAATAATCCAACTTTTGGGGTTTTTCACTTTAACCTCAACCCCTCCCCCCGCATCCAATGGTTCAATTGGACTGGTTTTCGAACTCGTCCAAGGGATCACAGTTTTACATGTCTGTGCCAAATATCATGATGATCGGGCCATTTTTACGAGCGCTAACCAGTAAACAGACTTATATTACACGTGAAAAAATTAATGAATAGTTCTATAAAAAATACACACAACTTTTTATATCTAAATATAAAAAAATAAAATTATAATAGTAGCAAAATCTATGTCCAAGGTTATATTATTTTTTTGGAATAAGCGAACAAAAGAAAAACGTGTGCGAACTAATAAATAAATATAATATATAAATATATAATTTATATAAAAGTGGAAAAATCCTAATTCAACCAGTTTTATTTTTTATTTTTCGTGATTTAGCTCTTCAAACTAAAGAGTAAAATAAATTCAGGTGTTAATCTAAAAGAACTAGATTCAAACTTTTAATGCTGGAATTCACTTTTTAAAAGTTTCAAGTGAATGATAAATTATTATTACTTCCATGATGGTAGAATAATGAAGAAGTATATCATTCTGAAGAAAGACAGGGCTAAGAAGATGGATGTGCTTCTGTCCAAAAGAGTGTGTCCAAACTGGGCGACCAAGGGTCCGGATTGACAAACCAGGACAACAGCTGACTAATCAGACAAAACTGCCTGTCGGAGAATCCTTGCAAGGGAATTTATAGCTTACTTAGGATTTAAAATAAGAGAATTTTTGAATTTAGAAATAATTTTTGATTGATTGTTCTAAAGGCTGATGAAAGTGGCCCACAATTTTGATCACCAATCACAAGTGACAATTTACCTTTAAGTAAGAATGGGCCCACCGAGTTGTGAAGTGTGGAAAATAAGTTTACAGAAAAATCACAGCAACAAACATAGCAACATAAGTTTTTTTGACAATGATAAAAGCAATTCTAAAGCATCAGAGTACAAGAGCAATAGGTTACTTTACTTCTGACTAGTTTATTATTTCTTTTTTTCAAACATTCTGACCCAAATAGCCTAAACATAACTACCTAAACTTACACATTTACACATTCGTGCCGATAATTTCCAGGCATCCTCCTCCTGTCTGCGATTTGCTCTCTCCACTTAGGAATTCTAAAAACTGCTGTAATTAAATTTGAAAGGTGGAGCATGGAGGCAGATATTCCTGCATGCATTTAGCAGATGTAGTCGCCCGACCATGTAACGAATGGCTTGTTCTGCACGGGTCCCCTGCTGAGCCTGGGCCTCCAAGAGGGAAAATGTAGCATCTTGTTAACCCCAAGCTCGCTTCAATTTACATCTGCTGAACCACATAATCTACACCTCTTTTACTCCTGTGATTTTATAGTTCAGTTGATATGCACACGGTTGACTTGTGTTTCTTTACATTGGATTATTCAAAAAGCTACAAAAAATACAGATAGAGTTTTTTGCATTCAATTATTTAAAAATCTACAAAACGGGCAGATGGAGTCACATTTTAGTATATGTATTTTAAATGCATATGATTGCATCAGCATAATCAAAGATACATTTACGATATCATTATGGAGCATAACTTATTATTCATAAAAGACTACTAAAAACTAAGAAAAAACTACAAAAAGCATGTTGTGATAGTTTTATTCTGATACTCGATGTTTTTGGGAAGGAATGAAAGAATGTGCTAACATAGATAAAATTTATCTATGGTGCTAATCAGTGCAGTCACGTGCAGTTCACACACTATGAGGCTCCTAATTTATTCATTACAAAACTTTTTATCATATTTTATTTTTAAATAATCGAAATGCAAAGGAATATTTTTTTGTTAAACATTATTTATTTTTTTATGTTTATTTTGCATCTTTTCTGTATGTTCTGCAATTTAAGGTAATTTAATTTGCAAATTGTTATTAAGTTGTAATATTATTTGTTTATTTTGTGTTTATTTTTGTATTTTTATGGTAATTACTGTAGTTGTAAAAAATTGTTTAAAATTGTAAAAAAACTGTATATGTTTTGTGATGAATAAAGCTTTATTTCATTCAATTCATTCAAGTGAACAGACATATGTCGGGGTGGTGCGACAGATGTGGCGCAAAAAGCCTTGCGCTTCTGATAGGTTTTTTATTATTTTCATAGATATTAAATGGCTAGAATACTGTTGCAGCTTCCCTTACAGTGACATATAAAATTATGTTAACAACACTGGCTTTACTGATAGAACTGTGTTTACTCAATAATATAGCTGTTTTCTTGAAATTTCTTTTTTAATGTTAAATCTTTTAAAAAATCCCAAAATTTAAGGCCGTCTTGGGCTCTTCCATTGTCTGGCCCTCATAAGTATTGTGTTTTGACAAATCTGACGCCGAGCTTCTAAATTATTTAAATAGGTTAAAAACAGTAGGAAGATTCTCAGTTACAAAAGATTCCTGCGTACTTAATAAATACTAATTAACGCCTAAAGATCAGAATTTAATTAGAAACTCTTTACAAACTTTTTTTTTCTCCTTGCTGCAGTTAATTCCGTTTGTGGTTGGATTTGTTCACAATTCATTAATATTCCCAGTCAATATTTCACGTCCCTTGATTATTTGTTTAGTTTTAGTATGTCCAATAATTTATTACTACACGACACGCTTTGTGCCATAATCTTCGTTGCAATTCTGAGTTTTCGGCTGGCTTATGGAGGATTAACATTGCAGTTTTTAAATTCTAGCACGCTGAAGCATTAGTGTATACAGGGCATAAATTTCTATTTTCATAGCTACTTTGTGATTGATAGTTTTCAACCCAAGAATTGTATTTTCAGTTGAATAAAATGTCATTAATTACTCCGTCATAAAATTATCATATCAAAAATAAAATGTTTACGAAAGTCACCAGTACTCCGTCTGCTTACCGGCATAACGTCAACACATCGTTTTGTTTGCATCACTTATAAGACATTTTTTACAATATTTCATTTACAACGACAAATATAAATTTATCTGTCGATTTATTGGCAAGACCATCATTTCATTATTTATCTTAACAAAGTGATTTTGTTTTGTTATCCCTTTATTCTGTCTCAAAGAAGGTCTATTTTAAGATAGGTTTGTAGGCCTAATTCATGTACAAGTGATTGTCATTCAATTTTACTTATAATTTTTGTGTTTTGTTATTCCTATTCCCTTGATTATATGTTCTATAGGCCTTTTTCTATTACAACCTAAAGCCATTACAAAGGGATTAAAAACCTGATCAATTTAATAAATAATGCATAAAAAAAACATAGAAAAAAGTTCATCTTGTTTTTGGTCGCCAAATCGCGTACAGTTGTTATAGAGATCATTAACTCACCCTCGATGAGGTTTTTATAAATTTCCATGGCTTTTCCTATCTGTTAGGATCAAAATAGATTTACATTTGCATTTAAATTAGAATCCAGTGGCGTTCTGTTTATGTTCTTGAAACCTTCTAAGTGACCGCAGATGTGGGTCACCGAGTGCACTGCAATTTCGATAGTAGGAAAAGAGGCGAGTTAAGTTTTTTGTTGGCAATACTCCCAAAACTCATCAAGAGATTGAATATTGTAGCGCAAATGAGGAAGATTTTTATTTAAATTGACATCTTCGGAGCAATGTATAAGACAGCTTACACTTCTTTCGAGAAACGGATGGTTATTCGTTTGGAAAAACTAAATCCTAAGAAACTGTAAGAACATTTTTACTTTTTATAACCATGCTTTATGGATTGAAGTCTGTATTGATTTTTACTGTTCCTAAGTTTTTATTGCAATGATCAATGTACACATAGAAGCTTCCAACTTATTAAATGGAACCCGATAATATCGCTTCTCCAGTTATGACAAATAGTCAATAATAATTTGTAAAGTTCATCCAAAAACGTCCTCGACGATTTATATGAGTAGGTTATTGATATTATATTTGGACATAACTTTTTCACCACACTACGACGAAATCACCTGTTTTAAAACGTCAAACGCGGACCGAAACACACTGTTTGTCGCAACAGGACCGAAACGTTGGGGGCCCTAGGGCCGAAAGTCAGCTGATCGTTTATTTGCTTGATACAACGTCAGAACATCACATAATTATTCGACATTCAATAGGTCCTGTGTACAAAGACAGGACAGTTGCGATCATATGATTTTCATAGTTGTGTATATTTGAATCATGATAAAGAAGTTGTACATCGTCGCTCATAACCTCAAAGTTTTGTTTTCAAGTGAGTCAAATAATAATATTTTTTATTATTACTAGAAGCCTCTGGATCGTTAAACAACATTATTTAATATTTAATCTTACCTTACGATTTATTTAATCTTATTTAATATAATATTTAATCTTATACAAATATTGGATCGTAAGGTAAGATTAAATATTAAATAATATTTTTTAATTATTTAGGGTATATTTCATTATGTAGTGTGGTAAAAAATAGCGTTCGCACCTCGGCCGAAAGGGTTTTGCAGCTCTCGATCATTTCAAATTCTCGACTTCGTCTCGAATTTGAAACACGATCTCGAGCCTGCAAAACCTCATTTTCGGCCCTTGTTGCGAAATATACTATTTCTTCAGAAACTGAATAGAACATGAATCATAAAAACTCTTTTATTAGATCCTTAATTCAATAGACTTTAGAACATACAATCGATTAAAAATTTGATTTTTGATTGTGTACTATTTAGGAGATTCTTTGAACAAGTCCTGATCCAACAACTTCTTAATAACGATTTAAATATGGAAAGAGCTAGAATTTTGTAACAATTAAAAGAATAAATTTGATTCTACGATTACTTTTTCAACCCATCAAAAGTTGACAATCACATTTCACAGAAAAAAAAATTTAGAGGTCCAACGATCCGGTAACCAAACAAAAAAACGTACTGTCCTCACAAATTGTATTGTAAAATTGAAATTACTTTTTCTTTGTATTCATACCTATCTCGATTAAACATTTGTCGTACATTTATAAGAGGGATTTTCTTTAACTTGTGTTTGTTGGCATACAATTTCACAGTGTCGAATTAAACACTGGACCGCGCGGCGCGGCGGCCAGGAGAGGTCCGCTATACGCGGCGATCTAGTTGTCGCCGATAGACCAGTTACCACTTACCACTTACCAGTTACACCGGTGATTCATTACGTGCATTACCGACGTGGACGGCGATGAACGACGTGTCAATGGTCGCACAGACTGGACCGGACGACGCGCATAAATTGTACAACATTATAATAAACGAGCGCGAGTGCAGAGCGCTACGAGACAGCAACGGCACCGCGCACGGTGATTACGCAGCGTGCGTCGGCCAGATTACAAGCGCAGTGTTTACCTTCGCGCCGCGACTGCGGTGATCACAGTCATTGGAGCGTGAGTAACACGTCTATGTCTCACCGGGGAGTGCGGCTCTCACGGCGACCACCAGTGGATGGAAACATGTTTTACGTGAGGAACTGTTCAGGACTGTGAGACTCTCTTTACAGTCCACGGAACAAATCATGCAATAGGTAACTGATGGGTTGTTAGGGTATTGATTAGTAATTGATGGAAAAAGTCCAATCAAAGTTAGGGTTAAAAAGGCACACTATCATTCTCTTACTGTATTCTCAAAATTCCTCTTCCCTTCTCTATTCGTTTCAAAACACATTCTAGGTGCAGTGACTTAATAAAATGTCTTTAATAGCTCCCGATATATTTTTTCTGTTCCCAAATGTAATAGTCGCATGTAACTCTCCCAAGATACATTTTGTAATACTTAGTTACTCAATCAAAAGATTTATCTTACATGATTATTTAATTTTTTTGATGCGTTTTTCGCCTTTGTAGTCCTAATGGGCACCAATTGAATTATTGGAAAGTATCTAAAAGGAATGAACTGTGTCACTGCGACCCATGGGCGGATTTAGGTCATAATCTTTGGGGGTGACCACTCACCTAATAAAGTTGCAATATCTTATGCTCAACTCCAAAACTTAAAACTCCTATCAAAATCCTATTTTAAACAGATATTTATTTTACTTCACATCAACCCTTTTGTAATTTTGTGTAGTGCCTCGTTCAATATGTTAACAATAATTTCCCCCGTACTCCCCTGTCGAAAAGCCACAAAAAGTCCGCCCATGCTGCGACCTCAACATGTTTATGTAATTAATTGGACAACGATCACATAGATCACTTCATAGGGTTAGATCAATTTACACTTAAGAAACTACAATTATTGTTCTAATTTGGTAACTATATTTAACGGACTTCAGTGTTTCTAGTTCGTTTTATTTAATTTTTTCTTCTTTTAGAGAAATTATTCTTTTTCTAGCGCTCCTCTCAGTTTGTAGGTTCTAACCACTTTCACTCATTTAAAAATGCGATATAGGACCGGTCTTTCACTCATAGCCTCTAAATTACCTACTTGCTAAAATGTTAGAGCCGCGAAAAACATCTTGTAGATGGTGTTCGACCTGAAGCAAACAGAGGCGGAAGGCGGAAGGTTTTCTTTATTCTCAGGTCACCGCTAAAATCTAAATGAATTTAAAATAGGTTTTCGAGTAAATCAGTGGTATTACTGTACTGTGTAACAAAATGACTTCTTAACTACAACGTTTTAGCTGTGATTGTAGTTTCTGTTTTCCGGGAGACATCCAAGATGGTTTTATATTCAAATTTATATTTTAATTATTTTAAAGTAATTACTTTATAATGGAAATGCAAGCACTTTGTAAAGGGGATACGGGGTTTTACATTTTAAAGGGAAAGTAAAAAGTATCGTATTTTTAAGGTATAGTTTAGGCATTTTTTCATCCTACAATTTCGGAGGAGGTAATTAAGTAGTTTTTTTTTGAAAACTGCAATTGAAACTTTGCTACCACATCATTAACTCTGAAGTGATCGTCTTAAAAAATATGGGTCACAGTTAATTGGAAGAGCGGGTTGGCAAGCGCGTACTGGTAGAGATGAGCCCAGAATGCAGAACGGGACGACTCAGTAAAAGCTCAGAATTCTGACTAAATTCGCTCAATTTTATTCTCTAGGACTCTAGGACATTAATACTAATCAGTCCCGGAACACAAACCCTACATCAATCAAGTGAATTGCTCCTGCCCCTGGTCCGATGTAATTTCTTCTCCGATTACCATTTTGGATCGCACATTAATTACAAAACACTTCGCACGGTTCTTCGAAAAATCGGTCAATAATTTGTAATTTAAACGTCGGAGGCGATTGGTATCGCGGCAGATCCGCCCACGGGTGTTGGACGCCATTTTTTATTAATAAAGACACAAATCAACAAGCTCGTAAATTTTGTGGCCAATTACGGCTCCCAGGTGCCAAATTTGAGTCGCGCCGCAGACGGATCCCCCTGGGCAGCGGGATCTACCCTACTGTAATTGAGTTTGGAGGAGGAAAGGTCAATGCCGCTTTCAATAAAAAAAGACAGGTTTGATTTTCTCCGTGAATAATTGTTATGTCTAGTTAACTCGAAGAATGATAGCTATGATACGAAACTATGGATGGGTAAAAACAGATTTTTACATAAGAGCCTATGTAATGATATCACATAACCAAGTTTTAAACTTAATTTTAAATTTAGTTCGAGCGCTTTTCTATTCAATCTAGGTAGTCAAATTTACAGATTGAAAATATTCTCCATATAAATGAGGTTGTACAAATTGTACCTGCCTAAGATATATAAGCTAATGAATAAATAATACCTCTAAAATCTGTTGAATATCATGAAGGAGTTTAAGTAAATAAAAGTTGAACATAAAGTTTAAGTAAATATTAACCAATCCAACCATTGTGTACCCACACATTCAAGAACCTCAAAAGGGACTTTCCGATAAAGCTTAGACATTTTTTAACGGGTTGATAATTTTATGTTTACATGTACTTCAAAAATAAACAGGTAATAATACATTTAATAAATAAACCACCTTTTTCAAGATTCCAATGCAAGCGAAATGTGAATCTACCAATGAATTTCTAACTTGAATCCCTTCCACATTCCCAAACCTACTTAAAATCCTCTTCTCTCTCAGGATTAAAAAACGTCAAACATTTCTGACGAAAACACTCAGCAGGTCATCGGTAAAACTGGAATGCAGAACGACGTCCGTTCTTGAGAAGGTCGTGAAGCGACTGTGGAAAGTGGGAGTGAAATCCGCGAGGCCTTGTACGGACCTGATCCACAGCCGGGGACCGGGGTCAGCGGGCGCGGAGAGAGCGCGGGTCACCTGGGACTGACATGGGCTCCGGACTGGTCTGGGGCGACCTCCCGACCCCTGTCACCGCGAGACAATCTTACATCCGGAGTTTGAAATGTGCTCTCAAAATTAATTTACAAATTTGTTGAGTATTACAGATCCTTGAGGGCTCGAAGATTCATATTTTTTAAGGTTTAACGCCCCTGACAACTAGAGATCACCTTGGAAAAAAATTACTCGGCTCTAAGTAAAGAACGGATTAGAAAGGCAATTGTTTACGTAAAAATATAAAAATAAAATATTGTTTACTGTAAATACAGGGCTAGGCTAAAGTCTGGAATATTTTAAATATCTCTTTATATACTTTT
The DNA here is from genome assembly GCA_035578135.1 of Flexamia atlantica. Lineage (NCBI taxonomy): Eukaryota > Metazoa > Arthropoda > Insecta > Hemiptera > Cicadellidae > Flexamia > Flexamia atlantica. The sequence goes on from JAQJVK010000009.1 coordinate 43,407,816, forward strand.
AAAAAGTGAATGAAAGTTTGCAATGGTGTATTTAATGTAATAAAAAACATTTAAGTATGAATAAAAGACTGTTTGCATACCCTGGGTACGTTCCACGATGGAAGTCTTAAAATTCTTAAATGTAAGCATACCCCAATATGTACCTCATTTTAAAGTTCTTTGAAAATGGAATACAATGCTGCAGACCCGGTTGCAAAAGGATGATCCAAACAGAAGTTACAGCTCCTCATAGATTTTAATATTTCACTACTAAAATGTGGGAAAAGTCTGGAATAGTGGCTGTGACTCCAAAATTATCGTGCAGAATATAATAAAACTTTGAATTTATGAATCTTTCAAGAAAATCAACAAAATGTCATTATTTATAATATCCATTCCTAGGCATTCCTAGGGGACGGCCCTTAGTGGAAGTCGTAACATTCTTTAAAGTCAGCATACCTCGAGTTATAGCTCATGTTGAAAGTCTTTGAAATTAGAACACAACAGTGCAAACCCGGCTGCATGATGTAGATTCAATCAAAAGTTATAGCTCTTCTAAGATGTTAATAGGGCATGCCTTTAATACCTCTTAAGACCGGGACGAAGCATTGGCAGCGTATTTTAACCGGAATATGATAGGATGAAATAATGCACATGGTTCAATGCTATTATTTCTTTGACCAGCTGTCGCTAGGTTGGATAAACCTTTTGCGACTGGGTTTGCACTGTTATGTTCTACTTCCAAAGACCTTTAAAATGAGCTGTAACTCGAGGTGCGCTTACCTTAAAAAATTTCAAGACTTCCATCAAGGGTCGACCCCTAGGAATGCCAAAAATATATAAACTACAAAATATTGTTGATTCACTTGAAAAATACATAAATGCAAATTTTTATTATATTCAGCACGATGCTTTCAGAGTTGTAACACTATTCCAGACTTTGCCAGTATTTTAGTAGTAAAATAATAAAATCTTGGAGGAGCTGTAACTTCTGATTGGATCACCCATTTGCAATCGGGTTCGGGACATTGTATTTCATTTTATAGACCTTCAAAATGAGGTAAAAATCGGGGTGTACTTACACAAACATTGTATAGCCCAGGTCTTAAGTTATTACCTTTTTTCAAGGTTAAGGAAATTTTTAGGCAGGAAAGTGTTTGTAAAGGTAAGGAACTGAAAGAAGCAACATTATTAGGTCAAATAAATTATTTATTTGGGTGTGTCGCTAGCCTAACGGTTAGCGTCATGGACTTCAGTTCAAGAGGTCGCGGGTTCGATTCCCGGCATGCCTACACAAATTTGATGGGTTTGGACCGCTTTCCCTTAAAAGTGTTTGAGTATCTCTTCTATAAAAATGCCGTTGACGTAAACACAAAAAAAAATTTAGCGGGTTTTTCAAAGGACACCGCCATTTTGAAACACTGTAAGAATGATATGCGTGGTCGGTCGGCAACAAGACTTGGCTTAGATTGGCACCGGGAGTAGAGGTTCAGGCCGCACTATCAGTCACGGAGATGAGACCACTGGGGTAGATGTAGAGACAAAACATCCTTTACTTCCTGGATGTTCATCGTGAATCCTTAAAAATATGTAACTTTTAAACAATAGCTATTCCCAGGTAACCGATAATTAACAATGATGATTTCAAATAGCAGTTCAGTTATTCGTCAAGTTTTACACAAATAAATGAGGACAAAGGCTTGTAACTTTCTTATGATTGTTTTATTTGTATCAAAAAATACTTTTTTCAGTAATGATATCCAATGCTTCAAATGTGTGATATTTAATATCCAAAGTATATTACGAACACCTCGAAGGGATGTAATTTCTGATAAAAAATGTCGCAAAGACGCGTCGGTCGTGGAGCGCTAACTGTTATTGCGCGAGTTACCACCAACTACCGTAAAACAAAATGAGATGAAATTGACAGCTCCGTGTCAGCGACACTGAGCTGTCAGCTATCAGCGCCGTGTAACTCGTCCCTAGGATGGGTCGGAACTGGCTTTGATGGCCGATGAAACCCTCGACAGCGACAACGGCCTGCACAGGAAACGTTAACTGGAGCGTTGAATTGTTAAATTTATGGATGTTATGCCTCTAACTGATTATACCCCCGTTGCAGCAGACCTACTTACTCATCAAATTTCAAACGCTCAAATAAATAATTTATATGGAGCCTTAAATCAAGTAAAATTTAAATTGCAAAATTATTTGTTTTTTTCAAGTTTAATTATCAAATACAATCATGAATTTTAATATTTTTTGTATGTAAAAAATCCCAAAACCCCATTCTTGGAGGTGGTTATCCCCATTTTACCCCCTTTCCAATGATCCGATCAGGCTGGTTTTCGAACTCGCCCGAATAATTACTACTTGCACGTCTGGGCCAAAGTTTTTTTTTTCATTAAAAAGGGCAACTATTATCAGTATAATTAAAAGCATATCAACTCAGTACCCAGTTAATTAATTTTGTTAACGTAACAAATTAAATTAAATATACATTCAAATTATTATGTTATTAATGAAACGTGCAAATATGTAGGCTAGTGAAAAGATAGCTAGTGAATAAGCATAGTGTGGTGATTTTCTTACATGGCGGGGTAAACAAAAACTGCTCCATATTGGACAAAAAAAGAATCCGGCCCATTTATATACATGTCTACTGAACTGTCACTTCATTAGTGATATGTTCCAGGTTAAGTTACCACATAGTTAGTTCAAAGTTTCCTGAGAAGTATTTTGTCCTGGGACACTAGCAGTATCTCTAGGAACGTGTCTGGGAAGTTTATTCTCGTCGGTATAAATCCCAACATAACTACAGTTTACTTGACAGCATCTAGAGTGTAATTTCAGCAGAAGAGATTCTCTTACTCGTGCAATTGCAAGGTGTAATCATAAATCTCAGTTAGAACCTTCTTAGTTGTAACTTGATGGCAGAGGTTGTTTAGTGCTGAGATAGAATCTCATGATAACGATATTATTGGTTGTTTATTTAAAAAGTAGTTTTTTTCTGCTTGAAGACAATAAGTATTAACATAGCATTTTGTAATTCGTTATTGTTTATGTTGTTTTAATAAACACTTCCTGATGGACGTAGAACCCATGAATGAAAACAACTTTACAAATAGATCAACTAAGCGACGAATAGAGCATGTACTTTATAGAATAATAGAGTTAATATTATTTTGTAGATATCCGCAAACTGTTTAATCTACAACCAGTGTTTGTATCAATCCTCTTACCAAGAGTTTCCTACATTATTAAGTAAATTAAAAGACAGGGATTATCCGGAAATACTGATTCATGACTGCGATATGTGATTCCTTAAACATACATCAGAATAAAGATAACAAGTCACTATAAATATGTATTTTTAAAATTCATAATAGCGAAGGATTTGTAATTATTATTTAATTTGTTGGACTTTTCCTATCGCTTCTAGTGTTTAAACTACACTACGTTTCGAGAGGTATTGAAACTCCTCTCGTTTTCAAGTGACCCTACTTAAAGTTACATTAACCTACTTATGTTTATTTAACCTACTTTTTTGGGTTTTTTTTTTTTTTTTTTTTTTTTTTTTTTGTTTTTTTGACATACAATTACATTCATCCAACATTCAACAGAAATCTCACTCACACAAAATTTCATACAAAACACATTAAACTTACTTAATACAGAAAGAAAATTAAAACTAAAACATATTACATGATAAAGGGCACAGAAAATTAAAACAAAAACATATACCTTACTGCCGGCAATGCCTCCAAGCTGGCAGTGGCACGACACGCACACACGTCCACTCACACGCAGAGCAGCTTTAAACACTAGAAGCGATAGGAAAAGTCCAACAAATTAAATAATAACTATAAATATAATAGCCCAGTTAAAAAAACTTAAATAAATTACCCAACCTGGAAAAAATTCCGTTAATTTTGAAACTTTCATTATCTCGGTGACCTATGGACATAAAGCAATGATTCAGGATAACACATTGATGTTTTTTGAGCTGAATTTGATGGTGCCCACCAAAATCAGATTATTTTTATTTTTATACGCTAAAAACTATAAAAAAGGTTTTTGCTCATTTTTAGGGGAAAATCGCGAAAAATCCTCACTTTTTGCGCCCTATAACTTGGTAACCGTTAGGAGTACAAAGAAAATGTACAGCACCTTTTTCGTAGCAAATTTAAAAAGCTTTATTTTGTAGATTTAATATTTTTAACTCAGTCCAACGGTTCTCGAGATCGTTAAGAAAAACAAAAAAAATACCCTGTTTCCGTCAGTTGCACTAGAGTTCGCCACAAATGTTCCAGAGACTTTTGGCATTTTCATCCTTAGGTACTTCCAAATAAGTGTGCAACGTTCAAAATCAAAAGAAGTTTTTCCAGGTCAAACCTTGTTTTGACTGGACTATAACGCTATGTATTGAGTTTGAAAATTCGAAAATATAGCTCACTTTAGCTGACCTAACTCATTCATTTATAACCAAAAAATAGATAGAGATCAACCAGGGATATTTTTCAATAACTTTAATATAAATGTACTTTTAACCCCAGTCATTTATACTACAGGAAGGATAAGGTGTGTTTTCAACATTTCTTCTGTTTACTTAAGAAAATTGATTTATTTGTGTTTCCAACGATTAACACCAAAGATTCTAGTCCAAGGTATACAATAGACCTAACATTTTTGGTTGGTTTCGAGACAGTTGTTTGACTAAATTTGATCACAGTAAATAAATTAAAAATATAAACACGCAACAAAACTATGAAAAAATAATAAAATACTAAATATTAGTTTACAGAAATGTTATACAGAAGGATCCTCTCGACCTTGTCACTGTCCGTAGAGAGTAAGATGCGGTCATGACCATCGCAAACAATTCCGCCAGCGCTATGGGAAAGAAGGATTTACCGTACAGCATGGCCCCTGCATTACCGGCCTATATCTGCCGTATCCGTACCGGCCGCTGTTGTGTGTTATTAGCGAATATCACCCGGTACCGTGATGCACTTCCGTTTTTAAACGCTCTGCAAAAATAACACTGGTCCAAACTCGTTTTATGCGTGAATGCACGTATCTCTGCACGTGAAGTCTATAATCGCGTCTACCCGGTTCCCCTGTACCGTAAATGTTGGCTTTCAAATTCCATCCAATCAAAACAGGTTTTAAGAATATCTGTTTCGTAGTAATTTTTGTAAGCAATATTTTTGTACCACATATTTATTCAAGATATCAAAATTAAAAAAATATGTTTTGGAATTGTTGAAAATTTGATTACTCGATCTATTGGATTAGTGCTCACTGAAATCACAAGATTTTGCTTTTCCAAATTAGATCCATCAACATTTGTGAATGGCTAGTTGAGATGAATGGAATTTGAAAGAGAAAGTGAGTTGAAAGAAAAAATTACCGGGCATGCCACTTTAAGTAGATAACAAATACACAGGTTTTAAGGACATCTAGTTATAAGGTTAATCGCATGGCTGCATGGCACCTTGATTCATCAGCAGTCTGACAACTCAATCCTTTTTTAATTTACGTAAAAACCCCGTTTTTGATTGTTCAGCAAATAGCTGGAAATTGAAATGTGTACGCGTTAAACTTCAAAAGATATGCAGGATTGCTGCGAAGGAGGCATTTTTACGTGGGCGCACCGAAATTGCGCCCCAAAATCCAGGTAGACACCGAAATTGCGCCCCGACCCTAAATCTTGTCCCAGGGGTACACCGATATTGCGCCCCAGCCCTTCCTAGAATCACATGAGGGAGGCAAGCACTGACTCCTCGCCTCGCCATTGAAGTCGGAACACAGGAATTCTTTCAAAACCCTTCATTGTTGCCGCTTGGAGGGAAGTGGCGAGTGAGCAACGGAGTCAGCTAAATCTGAAAATTCATACAGTTTTGTCAGCACTTCCTAATGCGCAGAGCAGCGAGCACAGATAATAGAGGGGAAATCTGTATTCCCGTAGCATTGATTGTTGTGAAGCCGGTCCGCGGCCTGACTGTGGGCAACAGCCACGGATCGTCACTCAGAACTACAAAATTTAAATGCGCGCTTTTCAAATAAACTGCGGGTAGAGACACTTACAGTCAACAAAAAATTACCAAATTTGGCAAAGAGGATGTCTGTTAGTGCTGCTCACTAACGGTATGATTTTTAAGTCGACAAAAATTACACTGTAATTGCAATAAGTAATTAAATCATTGAAAATGAATTAAATTTATATTCATGACATAAAAAAGTTACTAAGCGACGACATTTTTTGGTCAGGGAATTTTTTATTGTTACCACTTTTCAGAAAAATAGTCTTACGTTTTATAATCAATCTATTATTGTTAGTACTATTACTTTAAGGCCCCAAAATGGTCATTACCTATTTGGTGGTTCATCAACTGGTCAGGCGGGGGGTGGGGTGGGGGGCGGAGGGTAACATTCCTGAGTCATTGCGTGGTGTTGCGGTCCTCAGGTACCTGCCACCCTCGGGGCGCAATATCGGTTAGGGATTAGCGAACCTTTTTCGTCAGTTTGGTATGGGGCGCAATTTCGGTGCGCCGTTTTAGGGCCTAATTTATTTGTGATATGATCTAATTTTTGGTAGATAGCTAATACCGAGGGCTAACATCAATGGTTTAAAAGCTTGGAAGCTCTCAACCTTTCTCAATGTATCAGATTATAACTGCTCTAATGTTTCAGGCTATAACTTATAAAAAATCCATCCCGGATTACAGTTAGTTTTTAATATTAATTTTTTTAGACGACTGGATTATATTTATGCATCTGATATCTATTTTTTTGCAGAATATTAGTAAGACCTTTTGTTTTCATCAAAGTTTTAACAATTTTAAACATTTATTCAGCTTAGTGTACAGTTTTTTATATTTATTGAAGTAAATTTTCTTTTATTTACAGACAAAACATTATATTTCATTATCAGTTTTAAATGAATTGCGATCCAAATGACATGATTTGTAATCTGAGCCACGACAATGAACGATTTATTTCGTAGCATGAATGCAGTACACCACCCCGGAGCTATGATGTTATCCACTGCACCGACATTACAGATTGCTATCTGATTTATCGTATATTATTCTCTCCTGACATGATTCTAAGTCCAGAAAAAATTATATTTTATCGTAAAATTAATATATGGATAATAATTTATAACTCCGCAACTCGCACGTCACATAATTTAAATTACCTCTCGATAGGACTTAAAATGCTGTTGGGAACGAAGTAGACCATAAAAATCCTGTTGGCTTATATTTCACCGAAGGAAGTAATTAAAATGGTCTACTCGAGACCAATCCATTACTGCAAGGAGTTCGATTAGTATCGCTGTTTCAAAAATCGCAATTACTAAAGTAATTTGTAATGTGCCACCGGCAGAGTTGCGAAGGTAAGATCCACATGAAGTTACCCCTAACAAAAAAAGGTTGTCTTGAAATTTAAAATATACTTCGCAGTCTCAAATAAAGAAAGAAATGAAACAAATTTGCACTCACAAACTAATCTGGAAATTAAAAAAAAACTTAAAACATAATATACTGTGATTAAACTTAGATATCTTTAACCAACGGCCCCTTTCATTGATTTCGTCGAGCGTAAACCTAAGTCATTATAAAAACTTTAGAAGATGAGGCTGAAGTTGAGTTGTTAGCATAAATTTAATCTGTATTAAGTTGCTAATAATAAATTAATTAAATATTTTATTTTATTTTTTATATTTTTTAATCAACCGAATATTCCAGTATTCCAAGCAGTGTTTGGTTGGACGTTCGCCTAGTGTATGTGGGGCAGCACATGTGGCGCCGCCAGCGGTGGACGGTGTAATGGCTTCGAAATGCCGATCCTGTCGATTATACGGTATAATGTGGCCCTCTCTGTGTATATGCAATCCACTACTCTACGTTTTCGCGCTTATTTTAACTTTACATAATTATCTTCTATCTCACTAAGAGAACGGAAACGTATAAGAAGACGTTAGACCTGTAGAGTGTACGAGTGATCCGATTTTTGTGTGATTTATGAATAGGTGAGGTTTATATATTGCTACGATCAGTAGCAGTATTTAAAAGTACTGACAAAAATACAAATTTTATATCAAACGAAACCAAATTTTCATCTGATTCCAACTTTAACAGCAATTAACTTTTTATGAACTATGAAGACCATTTAAATAAAAAATAATCAGCTCATAAAATTAACTTGAAACACAATTTATCAATATTACAGTACATTATTACTTTACACTACTATTCAGGCGCCGACACTAGTAGGAGGTATTTTAAGGCGAATATCAGTGCGATCTTGTAGTCTTGTTACTGACTAAGGCCGAGATATTCCTTAGACAGGACTATTAATTACCAGCCCAACAATGGCAACTAAAGGAGCCTTTTTAACGTGTGATCCGAACCACAAAGCTGTATAGTATCGTTAAACAACTTTAAAATGCTGCTCCACAGTCATGCAGCAGCTGAGACCAACAAGGGGAAATGCTGAAAATGAAAGTCCCCATTACTCCTACGATGTTGTAGCAGTTAAACAAGGAAGAGAGAGGGAAAGTGTGACCTGGCGCGACCTTGCGGCGCGGCGCCTGGGGCACCTGACCCTGACCCCGCACCTGCCGCGCATGTACTACCGCCACGCGTCTATTGTGGACTAGTGGTCTGATTGTTAGAGTTCAAGGTCTGTGCGGATTACCTGCTGAGAAAAATGCGAAAAATTAATTGCACGATGGCCAAATCAGCTATTAAGAATAGTTACGATCTCAAGTGTCGTTCTAGCCAAGTAGTTGGCGTATTGAAGTTCTGACACGAGGTCACAAGTTCAAATCCCAAGACCACAGGCCCAAATCAAATATGGTGGGTTAGGACCGCGTTCCCGTAAAAGCGTTTATAATCAGTGCCGCTTGGAGATGACAGAATGAGCAAATGAAAAGTTGCTAGGGAGTCGATGATCGTCATGCATCAAAAGATATTTTACTTAAATACAAATGATAAGGCGGTTTTCGTGCAGAGTTTTGTGGGATTGTGCAACTATTGGGTAAGTATTAATGGTTTACGTGTTATTTGAATACCCTTACTGTTTATATATGTTTTTAACTTAAACGGGGGCCTTAAAAAGCATAAAAGCTCTACTTAAAAAGATGACAAATAACCAACAGTCAAAATAATACTTTTGAACAACTTACGGTTTGCTCGTCATTCAGTGCTTAAGCAATTTTTGTCATTTATTTCTTAAATTGGTGTGCATAGAGGAGAATAACCTGCATACCTGAAGAATTCATATGCACACTGTTATACAGTATCAGATGTGGCAAACGGGAAGGCCGTGCAAAACAAGATTCGTCATCTGGCCCCTCATCGTCCATCAACTCAGTCCAAGGGTCAGTACAATAGGCATCCTAGCTGCAAGTGCCTCAGTGTAAAAGTTAGCTTCAGCTATACAATGTCACAGAAAATTCCCTACTGTGTACCCAGCACCGTACAGAAAAGTACAGTAAAGAGCGTTCTATATACACTTTAATTTTATACAAAAAGTCCTTGTTACAAATAATAGTAAAAATGAACCAGTAAACTCATTTTAAATTTTAATAGTAGTTACATTCTTATATATTTTGAAATAAACATAATTTGCATTTAATTTAACAATTTTCTTTATTAGAACTAATTATGCATAGTTTATTTATGGCGTTGTCTATTATACTTCCTGTGCTGATCAACAATAAATAGTTTGTGATGCCAATGTTGAACGTTATAGTTATTTATGTTGTTTTAAAAACTTGACCCAGCTAGCTTTGGTATCCATGCACCTAAGAATATGTTGTTTTGGTGTTCAGAATAGGTTGCTGAAGATGGCCCGAGGCTGAAATGCGTACGTCCGAACAAATAAAAGGATTGGAGACATAAGTAAAGACAATAAATAGACTATATTCTCACAAACAAAGTAAAAATCCCTTTTTCTCGAAATCAGTTTCCAAGAATGAAATTATAGTAATTGCTTATTTAAAATAAAGTTCTTGCCTTTATTTGAGATTAAGTTCTTGCCTTTACTTAAAATAAAGTTCTTTCCTTTATTTGAAATCTGTTTAAACTTAAGAATAAATCCACAAAAAACCACGAGGATTAAAATACATGGATAAAAACTTGAGTAACAAAAAATTTATCCTATTCCAACAGTTTGTAATAATTCTTAAGAAAATCTCTCCAACATTACAAAACCGCATTGGATAACGAGTAAAAGAACGAATGAAGGGGACAAGAAGAGAACCTAACGCGTTCTTTAACTTAATTTTTTGAGATTGTTTTGCTGAAACCGCGTCTGTCATTATCAGATTTTGTACACATTGTGGTTACCCGATTTTAACCGGTCAATATTTTAAGTTTTGTAAATCACTAAAGTACTCGTTTTCCTACTCGATTAGTCAGTTAATTCGAATTCATTTAATGGGAATGTGTAAAAATGTAATGTGTAGGTGTTGATAGCGATTGTCTACTGTCTGACAGGATCGAAATTTATGATTATACATAAGACGTAAAAGACTGTGGAATTTCTGTAAACTGGCGTTAATGTATTCCGATAGATTATTATAAACATCAAAAAACGAGTTTATATAACTAACTTCTAAAATCCATTGCAATAATTTGCATAATATATTTTGTAAATAAAATTAATTCTAGGAATATAAAGAGTATTTTAAGAAATTATAAAACCATTAAAATAAGTGTATGAAACCAATAAAAATTACGTATAATATATCCCTTCACTCGCCCCGCTGACCAGTCGGCGGCGGCGGCGGCGGCGCGGGTCAGTGTACCCGGGTGGGGTGGTGCGGAGTAGCAGGTAGCGTTGTCTCGCCAGTATCAGTGCGGCCTCGCTGCGGCCAGTGTCTTCTCAGCGGCGTCACTGTGATATCCCCACCATAAAGGTCAGTCCCACAATGGATATAGTGTACATTTTGTTAGTGATAGTTAAAATGTTTTAGCACAATTTTAGATTTTGTAGTTTCATGTTTTTTTTTTTTTTAATAAATTTATAAGTGGGATTAAACAAGTAAATTATTCTAAATAATAGTTTTTCCTTTATATGAGCAAACTCGGAATATGAAAAACATTTTAACTTTTTTTACTTAATTGAAAATTAAACTTGATTCGGCAGTTTATTATTAATCTGACAAAAAGCTTGTGCGCGTCTTTAAAATTAAGTTTTATATTGGTGGACAAAAATGTAAGTTGCCAAACATAAATTGCTGGAATTATTTGCCGTTCCTTTGGTGACTTTCTGTTTGTTTGTTCTTTTTTCCTGTGATTTATTTTATTTATTTATTTATTTTAATTTATTTCTCTGTGATATTATATACATGTTATATACATGTTGTTTTGCTGTACTAACTGTATAGCTAGTATAGCTGTACTAGTTTTATCTGTTAAATATCAGTTTAAAATATATGTTAAATATTTTAAATATCTGAATATTTATTTTAAATATGTAAATATCTGTTATATCTGTTAAATATCTGTTGTATCAGTTTAAATCTTTGTTAAAAGTGGTTCAAAACAAAAAGTTTAACGAATTTTCAAAAAACTAAAGTAGAATGCGAAGAAAAATGACATGAACTGTATTTAGTTTTCAACGGTTGATAACGTTTGAGAACATGAAAAGTAATTAAAAATTATTATATATTAAAAGCAATAAACTTATATAATCACTGTCCTTCACATGTGAAAGTTATAAATATAACAAAAGCCACTTTTTAAAGTTGGTAAATTTATATTAATAAAAGTATTAAAACTGGAATATTTAATATGTACCATTTGCACCAATATATTGACGTGTCTTTAAATATACGTATAATAAATGTCGCTAAATCTGAATATAAAATTAAATTTTATATTTCACTTGGTCTTTGTATTATTTTATGTCTCTTAGAGAATAATTTTTCGAATGAAAGTGAAATATCGGGGATTACAATTAATTTTTTAACGATTATGGCTAAACCACTTAAAAAGTGGGTATGTCAAACATCATTATCAGCAAAAGACTAATTTTTAAAGTTCTTTTTTAAATGAATGTGCAGTATCATCCGATCATGAAACTTTCCTTAGTTTGTTTAGAAATAGAAATAAAATGACTGAAATTGAGATGTTATACTGCAGTCTAATAGCTATTGAATTTAACTGTTCATTTCAAAATTACCAGATATCCTAAATTTATCACAATGAATGAAATGATAAAATATAATCTTATATTCGCAGTTATAACGATATTTGAATATTTACAGTGTTAAACTTTTATGTAGTTCATACATTTATTTCAAACCAAATTGATCAACAAAAATATGTTTTTAAGTTATTGGTTTTATATGTTACTGCGCAGACCGTTACTATGGACTGCACATTGTTACAGGAACAATCGTGCTAGCCAAAAGTTGATATTATGATCACAATGCCATTGTAAAATCAGTCTCCTTAAAAATATCATTAAATAAAAATTACAAATGTTAATATTTTAGCTCACGGATGAACGAGTAATCACTCAGAACGCTGACGTGAGGGAACGAATTTCTATTTTAGGGTTTTAATTGCCCGTTTTAGACCAAAAAAGCTCAATTGTTTGCTTTATGACCCCCCCCCCCACACACAAACGGGGATAGGGTTGCAGTTTATTTATCCCCCAACTAACTAGCCGATCAGATTACAAAAAATAACATCTTTACCAAATTTTAATGGAAATCGGATGATAATAGCGGCTACCAGAGTGCAAAACCCCCTAGAGACAACGTACTACGTTTAAGAAAATTGGGTCACGGATCAGTTATTTTCTGTGCTATAATTTTGGGGGAGGGTTTAATACATTGAATTTACATTTGGGGATAATAAAATCCTTTTTGGTATTAAACCCTCCAAAGTAGGTTCATTTTTTCCTCAAAAGTGGGGTTAGGGGTGATTCACCTTCCCGCAGGAAATTTGGTAATAAAAATTCACAATATGGAATTGGTAATGGGAATAGACGGGATCGTAATAATTCCTAGATTTATAAAGGAAACTTGTTTTATATTTTATCGTAACTCAGTTACTCACGTGCAAGATCTCACATACTTACACAAACTCACTTACATACAGCAGGTTTCTTCAGAGTCGATGTCCTATACAACTAGTCCATAGTAAAAGCATCCAGTCTTCAAACAACTAAATGATTCAGAGCATAAATAACTATTTATCCAATAACAACGGCCATAAAATAGTATGATAGGCCTAATTGATTTTACACTTCCACTTTTGCTTTTAGTCAACTGATTAGAATAGACTGGAGATCATAAGATATTAAAATTACTAGTTTAGTGAGTATGATCTTCAGTACTGTGAGTATAAAATAAAACTTCTGACTTCCGTACCAAAATTGTGTCAATCAGGATAATTGTGTGAAAACATGAAGATTGTCATTAAAGGAGGCTTCCCCTACATAAAATATCAATTATTGTAATGCTGCTATCTAATAGGGTATATTTAGTACCTGTACTGTAGCACTGATGAATAAATAAATAAATAAGATACAAAAGAATTCCGTAAAATTGTTTCCGTAAAGAAAATGATATACAATTTTATATAAATAAAATAAAAATGAAAAATGAATAAAGTAAATAAAATCATAAAATTTATGATGGAGCGTATAACTATTCTAAGAGATTTCCTTGATGAAAGTTTTCAAAATATTTCAAAATAGATAGATATTTCTCATTTCACCATTGCTATTAATTTTTTTTTGGATATTTAAGGAATTTTCGAGCAATATTGATTTATTGATTGTTTTTGTTTAAATTATGAAAAGGGACTTCTGTCATGAAATCAGGTTTCAAAATAAAATACTACTTTCACTTTTCCGAAAAAAGTTTGGTTTTTGTTAAGATATTCAGGTAGGTACCTGGTGGGCCGAGCCTTACTCGGTAATATTTCATGTTAACCAGTTCATCCAAATATTTTTAACAATTGCAGTGTAATAACCCTATACTCCTATATGAGCAATGGCTGTATAATTGTTTGCTTGATTGTATGTTTTCTTGCACAAGTAATTATCTCAAAACTACCCCTGAGAATTTCCTTCAAATTTAAGAAATAACTGATTTCTGGTGGAAAACGTGTTCTATGCGGGTTACTGGGCAGGAACAATGTAATAACGTAAAAAATAATTTTAAATCCGCAAATTCTTGATGACCGGGTTATCATGTAAAACAACGACGAACAATACACGAATAAAGTAATTATCACTTCTATTTGCATAGTGCGCTACAGCTAAGTGATAGGAGAAATTTTATTTCAGCGTGTGGGATGAAGATTGCACGGATTTATAAAAATTGTGTTTATGAATATATTTAGTGGGTATATTTTCTTCTAATCCTTTTTTCATTGATTATTGTTTATTAATCTATAACAGTGGTTCCCAACCTTTTGGTGTCCACGTACCATCTACCACATTTTTAATATTTTGGCGTACCATCACAAGGATCACCCCCCCCCCCCTCTTCCACTAAGAGATCCCCTCCAACAATACTCATAGTTGCCCTTTGACGGTTTTATTATTCCCAGCTAAATATATTTTATTTTAATCGTTAATGTAAATTTTTAGATCGTATTTTGATTTAAAGGATATTTTGGCAAATTACGTGTTTACCTCAGCTCTGCTCAGTAATTCTTATAGTCAATATGACCAAAATCACTTGAATGTTAATCTGAATTTCGCTAACAAGAAAAAAGTTCACGTGATTTCAAAGAACACAATAAAAAATAATCTCTTTCTGCAATTTGAGATTTTACATATTACTCATATTTTATATTGAAAAATTAACTCAAATAAATAGTTGAAAGTGATTCAAAGTATAATTTTCACCAACTAGCTTATATTTAAGCCTATTACAAAAAGATAAAACAGATCAAACCCAAGTATTACCACCAAATTAACACCATAACACTGGTACAATTTTTGCAATGAAAAGAACATTTTATAATGCTAAAGAGAACTACTCTTAAAATGAGAGAGTAACAATAGAGGCTCGACTAAATTTGACAACTAAACGTTGATGGCTCCTCACTCATAGCCCGTAGCCCGTGTCATACGTCTTATGTATCATGAGTTTATTATAAAAATAAGTTAAGTTCAGACAGTTATGGCAATCTAGAATCATTACATGTGGTATATGCTCGGAAAGCGAATTTTCTAATAAATAATTTTGTCCTAAAATACGATACGATATCGGCATATCATGACGCTGATTATGACCAAAACGAATTCTGGAAAAGTTCATTAAAATTATAAATAAAAATAATTTAACCTAAATAACTTTTAATACAGCTAAGCATATTATTAATATTAAGTGTGGCTTTACTGCTCGACGGGAAAGCGTTCGTTCGGAAACCATTTTAGTTTTTACTACTTCTTCAATCTCTTGCGTACCACCTGAATGGCCTACGCGTACCACCAGTGGTACGCGTACCACTGGTTGAGAAACACTGCTCTATAAAAACTTCATCCCACACGTTCAAGTACAATTTCTCCTTTCGTTTCATAGCTATAGTTTGCAAATAGCTATCATTATTAATTTATATGCTTACGTGTTCGTTGTTCATTTCGTTGCTTTACATGGCACGCCCATTAGGCCCAATATATGTGAGTATATTTTTTCACTTCAATTTCATTGCTAGATTACATTTAGTCTGGGCAGGTAACCTGCAGAGAATAGGTTTTTGAACCAGAAATAAGTTATTTCTATAATTTGAAAGAAATCCTCGAAGTCGTACAGGGAAGAAAGTATACAGAAATTGCTCATATAAGGTAGATTATTTGATAGTTTGCTGTAGAAAAAAAATATCAATAACCAAACATTTGGTGTGTCTGTGCCACCAAAACCTCTAACGTTGCAATCTCAAACCCTTTCTCCCCTAAAAATATTTGTTTTATATAAACCCACATACATTCAAATTTGCAAAAAATATTTAGCTTACAATAAGTAATCTTTAATTTCAATATAAATTCATAACCTACATTTAATTTTTATACAAAAGAGAATCAAATACTGGTAGACGAGTGATATTTTATAGGGACAGGGAATCCAGCCTATATGATGAAGAAAATCTAACCATAATGAATTTTACGAACAGTTAGAGCTAATTAATCATTAAAGTTATCTTCTTCAATCTAATCTTGCCTCGAACATTACACCTCGTGTGTATAAACCTGTTACGCGGCTGAGATTTAGAGTTAATAAATTGCATCAATTAAACACTTGACTCGCTCCTGAGGTAATTACACTTGCAATCATGAATCTGCCCAACTTTTGCTGGATTGAGAACTAAAAACGAGTAGGATCCGGGTATGCGTTATCTTTATACGTGACTCTAAAGGGAGATGTAATAACCTTTGACTTACACCTACAGCTTTCCAATAACATATGTACATTTTACATTTCAAATATTCCTCCTTGTTTTGTTTTGATGGTTGGGCCGTTTAGATGCTCTTGAGGGCTCTCAAGCAGTTGGCTTACAAATCATACCATTTTTTCTGTTTTAAATCGGTTCACTTCTCACCTACTACGCTAAAGTATAAAACACTCAAGTTTGTTAGATCGTTCTTCAGACAAACCAAGCGTATGGATTCACTTAAATGCGCGTAGAAAATTAAAGACTATAAATTGAAGACTTTCGAACCTTCTTTTCCTTCCTAAGGAACCATTTCCTAGGTTTTTGTTGTTAATTTTATGGGCGCACTTACCTTGAGTTACGATTAAACGATTAGCTACTGACATTGAGGTATCTTATGTTTAACCATATTAAGTGCCTTCATGATTTTACTTACACGGTAAATTTTACGTTGTGATTTACCGTAAATTTTACTTACGGTAAATCACAAAGTTCGTATATCACGTTTTGTCAAAAATTAATTCTGTGATTCCTATATTTCTCATTTTGTAACCCTGCATACTCCTGGACCCAATACCTGTCGCTTCCATCCCCTTTAATCCCCCATAAGGCTCTTACACTTTACGATTGCCGAGCACCATATTTTGAGCTCCAATCGTGGCGTTTTATGGGAACACTTACCGACGACCGGAACCTACAGGAATGGACTTTGTCCGAGCACGTAGCGTTAGTGGTACAATATGCCGTAAACTAGGAGACTCTGAGCGAAACTAGCAGTTCATTAGGTACGGCAGTAGACTTCACAACACACGAGGGCATGCACACTCTACTCCTCGCTAGCTCCTTTACTGTTGTCGTAACTTAAACAGCGTACCTCGAAGGCATATAAAAGTCAAAATATTGCTAACACAAAAGTTTTATTCAACTATTTAATACATTATAAAAGACCATTCATCATTTTCTTTATATACTTTTAAACATAGTTCTTTAACTAAGACAACTGCATCCCTTATATCTGCAAACAGATAAAAATTAAAAAATGTATATACCTTTATAGCCTATGAAAACAAATCCTATCCAATTCTACATGGAATTTGAGAATTTGCAAAAACATTTATAGCAATCAGGAAAACAATATTGAATATGAACTGAGCAGAAGGGATGGCCTCTCACGAAAATTTCGCAATACACTTTATTATATATTGTTGTATTTACCTTCATGATTAATACTGAATAATAATATATATTATTCAGTAATATATATTCCAGAAAAACTGATAATTTATTGAAAAAACTGAAAATTTACTGATAGTGTTTGATAAAGGTACTGTGTTGGTCCTAATAGTACTAAAGGTTTGTATTGTATGGTTAGCCAAGTTTATGATTTTAAAATGCCAACTGTAAAAAACAATCTTATTACTCAAATAATTTTAACTGCAAAATATGACTTTATCAGTTGTTCTAGTTTGAAGCGCAGTGTATGGAAAAATAACTGACCACTCTACTTTTTGATAATTATTCCTAAATATAAGAAACTCGGAAGCACAAAAAATGATGACTTAGTATATAACTGAAACTGTCAATCATACATCAGATTGTTAATACAGTACGAGAACAAGGATCTCACAGTGAACTCAATAAAACACTTTCACTCCCAATGTTTCAACAAGCGTTTATTTCCCCTCCAAATTAATGTATCGACAGTCAGCTGTGAAAGTAACTATTGTTGACTCGAGATTCCCAACAATTAAACCTGTCAGCTGTTGGCGTTCTCACGCGCGTTGGTCTCGCGCCATCGCGCCATTCTGCCGTCGTATTCCACAAAAACATTCAATAACTCGCAGTTCCCATCTGTGGACCAGTGTACTGTGAAATGGCGAAATGCCGGTACTGTTAGAACATTACCGGCACGCGGTTCCCTCCGACTGGTCTGGAAATTTCAAATTCTCCTACAGTTGAAAGTCTTTAAGCATGTTCTGTTAGAACTTGGCCGAAAGAATGTTGATGTTCTTCTCAAGAGAACAAGTGCAAGTTCAGGAATTTTAAATGTTCTTCCATTTAAGAGATTTTAAAGCATGTACCGTAGGAAGTTTATTTTCTCGAAGGTTATCTTGGACTAGTTTAAGAGTAACAAATTTTTAACTGTAAGAAAATATTGTTTGACATTGTTTGTGGATAACTGGATGTGCCTATGCGTGTGTTATATTCCCTGCTTAATATAATAATTAGCAAATATTTATAGTCAATATATATTCTCAGGCTGTTGGCAATGTGCAAAGCATTCACAAATTCACAATTTAAAAAAAACGGTTGGCTATTATCAAAACCTCTGCGTCAAGAGCTGTGGGTCGGATGTCAAACCTGTTGACAAGATTGTGAGAAACGGAAGCTCTCGGTTTAGAGGTCAGGTCTAGAAAGGTCGAAAGGCAAACAGATTAGAAAAGTGACAACCGCTGGACGAGGTATTTCTGGAAATGGACCTCACGGGAAAGTGCGCATCTTCCGTCCAAATCCAATTCCGTAATTCTGTTTGAATTCACTCTAAACACCTTTCCCTGACCTTGGTTTTGAATAAGCGAAGAGGTTAGATACCGCTTGTTCACAGCAATTGGAGTGGTTCGTTTTGTAACATGTGATTTGCGCTTCACGATTCACTTGTGAATTTTTAGATGATTAGGGGTTCCTGAGGTAATTGAAAATGAAAGTATACGTTCCTCTTGAACAGAGTTTTAAAGGGACTGGGCCATATCGCGGCAGCTTATAATTATAAGTTTTATGCGTTTTACACAGCAGTTTTGTTTAAAAATCATAACCCAAAAAGAGTCCTCAAACGTTCTTTACGGTTTATTTCATGATATTTTAAATCCAGATTATGCGGGGTGTTTCCAATCTCTGTGCTGGAGTGGATTTAATCTTTTCATCAAGATAAACATATTTGACATATAACATGGGTCTACGGTGCCTTGTTTTCTGACTGTCTGTATACATTATTTTTAATATATTAATTAATTAATTTTGATTAACTGAGAATTTTTTTTATATTTAAGTTCTACTGCGAATTTGGGGAAATTTCGGCCTATGTTCATGTTGTAACTTCAGAAAAATAAAAATGTTCGGCTATTTCTTGTTGAACCCTTATAAAACTGTACATTACTGAACAGTAAATATTTTCATTTCTTAAGCGATAAATGATTTACAACTTGAGAGGTTTTTGAATTATTAGTCTTTGGAAAGTAAAAATGTCCGCCGTTCTTAAATGTTAAAAACTTGTAAGCTATATTTAAAAAAAGTCTTATTAATTTTCCTAAAGCAGGTTTGAAGTTAATATTTTAAGCAGTTTAAAATTAATGAATGTACTAAGTAAAAAATATACACTTTTGATACCAACGATGCGCCAGTTATAATGATACGACAAAATAATTTTGTCCTCGATGCAAGAACAAATCCTCAATAGGTCTCCAGCGAGTTTGGAAACACTCCGTATCCACGCTGCGAATGTGCGTTCCACTTAGAAAGTTAATATCAGCTAATATTAAGTTAAATTTAGCCTACTTTAACATAATATCGAAGTTATTTTTCTTGTTTATCCATGACAGTATGTGGAATGTTGCAAAACTGCTTTAAATGAAGTGCTAAGGATGTTAATCTGGGTCCCTCAAATTTTCATGGGTGGGTTTATCCATCTTACATGTTGTCTTTTGGTTCATAACTTCAATCTAGATAATTTTGACGAATCGGCCACTGCCAAAGTAGGCCCATAATCTGTTTCTGGAATGGGTAATTTTGGACCAAATTAGGCATCTAATGACCGGTTCGGTGCTCGAAGCTCTTCTGTAATAGGATTTTATCTTATTTTTCTTCGGGTTACTCTTGTACATATTTACATAATCAATAACGATTAGTGTTAAAATCAATCTTAGTCACCAAGGATATTAATCATGAACTTTTTAAAAGTAATCCAGTAATGCACAAATAGGCTAATGTATTAGGCTCAATGTAATAAGAACGTGTTTAATGTAATAGGAACTCAAAGCAGTAATGTATATAGAATATTTTCATTTGATTTGAATGATAATGTGCATGTGACTTTTAACACACAATTAATAACTGAAAAAATACCAGCGTTTAAGTATACTTAAACCCTCAGAAAATTAAAATGCCAAAATAAATTATTGACATACATACATAGGCCTACATACACATACATACATAGAACCTTGAATTAGGTAAAATCCATTTAAATCAGAAAATGGTTGTACAGCAACTTTCTCCATAAAAAAATATGGGAAGAGAGAATGCAAGTTTGCTGCCACGGTTGGTCATACCATGAGACCTACGGTAACAATATCTTCCCTAAAGGGAAAATTCCTTGACTTCCGTATAGGAGAAATTCGTTTACATCTGCGTTCATAGTTCACAATCTTAGTTCAAAAGCGTTTAAAACGCATTAATCGAAAAAAATACCCCCGTGGCAGCAGACCTGCATACTCAGCTAATTTCAGATACAAAACAACATATTTCAATCCAACATAGCGAGATTTGACATGTTTTGGTAAGCTCCATAAGAATAACATGGGGAATGAATATACAGGTTTGCTGGTACAGGTATTTTAAAACTGGGTGGTTTTAATTCAATATTCAGTAGATCTGAACTAGAAGAAGCTATTTACCAAGGTTTATCATGATATGTTGAGAAATAACCGAGATGTAGAATTTTAGCGAATTTCCCCTATAGGGAAGAAGCTATTACCGTAGGTCTCATGGTAAGACCTAAGCCCGAGACCATGATAACGTTTCGTTTTGGGGCCACCAGAAGCAAAAAACACCATTCGTTCGAATTTTTAGATATATATATATATATATATATCTATATATATATGTATGTGTCTGATAGCACGATAGCGGCAGTAAAAATGGTCCAATCTTAATGAAAATTGGTACAGACATGTAAAGTGGTAATCACTCGGACGAGTTCGTGAACCAGCCCGATCGGACCCCCGGAAGGGAGGATAAAGGGGGAAAAACACCCCCAAAAATGGGTTTTTTGAATTTTTTACACAGAAAAATAAAATTTATCGAATTTTTGTTGGCAACATTGGATTCAGCTCAAAAAAACAAACAATTTAGTACCTTGAATCACTGCTCTATGTCCATTGGTTACCGAGATTTTGAAGGTGGTAAAAACAGTACGTTCTCCCAATGTTAACCTTATGGGAAAGAAGTAAAATTCTATATCTTGCTTATTACTCAACATATCTTGATAAAAATTGGTAAATGGCTTCTTCTAGTTCAGATCTACTAAATATTGAATTAAAACCACCCAGTTTTAATATACCTGTACCAGCAAACCTGCATATTCATTCCCCATGTTATTCTTATGGAGCTTACCAAAACATGTCAAATCTCGGTATGTTGGATTGAAATATGTTGTTTTGCATTTGAAATTAGCTGAGTATGCAGGTCTGCTGCAACGGAGGTATTACTTATTTCCCATAAGTTTAACATTGGGACAACGTACTGTGTTTACCACATTAAATATCTCGGTAACCAATGGACATAGAGCTGTGATTCAAAACTAAATTGTTTGTTTTTTTTAACTGAATTCAATGGTGCCAACAAAAGTTCTATAAATTTTATTTTCCTATGTAAAAAACTAAAAAAAATCAATTTTTTGGGGGGTATATCCCCTTTTACCCCCCCTTCCGGTGGTCCGATTGGGCTGGTTTACGAACTCGTCCGAGGGATTACCACTTTACATGTCTTTACCAAATTTCATTAAGATCGGACCATTTTTGCGGCCACTACCGTGCTGACACACACTCACACACACACACACACACACACACACACACACACACACACACACACGCACACAAATATATATATATATATATATATATATATATAATATATTTATTTATTTATTTATATTTATATATAAATTCGAACGAATGGTGTTTTCTGCTTCTGGTGGCCCCAAAACGAAAAGTTGTCATGGTCTCGGGCGTAGGTCTTACCATGAGACCTACGGTAATAGCTTCTTCCCTATAGGGGAAATTCGCTAAAATAAATTTAGTTAAAACACCTTTAAATATATTTAATTAACTGTGAGGTGTACGAAATTAAGCACTTTGAACAAGTACCATGGACAGCCTAATGTTCTTTTTGATACATTGGGAACGTAAAGAATTACGATTGTCTCATTCTTCCTTTTATTGGTACTTAAAAGAAGGCCAGTCTTTATTTTGAGTTCGTTAAAGAATGTCGTTTTATTATTTTAGGAATTGGTGTAAAAACTACCTTTCTGAGTAAAGTGCTCCCCAAATAGTGGAAGAATCGGGTTTGATTGGTCGTAAAGTGAATAACTCCGAACTCACACGATATTCACACTGGTTTACGACACACTACTAAGTGCTGTCCGAATACTCGCAGGTTTAACAGCAAAAAAACTGTGCAACCAATTCTAAACTATCAAACTTCATTAGATCACGTTTCACAAAACTTTCTGGGTTATTAAACATCACTCTATGAACAACCGATGACTCCTAACATTGGACCCTAAAACATATTATCGTCTGTTCAATATATTCTTAGAAACAATCAGGTTTTTAAAATACCCCCGTTGCAGCAGACCTGCATACTCAGCGAATTTCAAATGCAAAACAACATATTTCAATCCAAAATAGCGACTTTACATGTTTTTGAAAGCTCCATAAGAATAACATGGGAAATGAGTATGCAGGTTTGCTGCTACGGGTATATTAAAACTGGGTGGTTTTTATTCAATATAGTAGATCTGAACTAGAAGAAGCCATTTACCAAGTTTTATCAAGATAAGTTGAGAAATAAGCGAGATATAGATTTTTTCTTATTCCCCATAAGGTTAACATTGGGACAACGTACTGTGTTTACCAATTTCAATATCTCGGTAACCAATGGACATAGAGCAGTGATTCAAAATACTAAATTGTTTATTTTTTTGAGCTGAATTCAATGGAGCCAACAAAAATTCGATTATTTTTATTTTTCTATATAAAAAAACTCAAAATACCCATTTTTGGGGGGCTTTACCTCCCTTTACCCCCCTCTTCCGATAGTCCGATCGGGCTGGTTTTCGAACTCGTCCGAATGATCACTACTGTACACGTCTGTGCCAAATTTAATTCAGATTGGACCATTTTTACGGCCGCTATCGTGCTTAAAGACACACACACACACACATATATATATATATATATATATATATATATATATATATATATAGGTATGAAAATGAACGAATAGTGTTTTTTGCTTCTGGGGGCCCCAAAACGAAAAGTTATCATGGTCTCGGGCTTATGTCTTTCCATGAGTACTACGGTAACAGCTTCTTCCCTATAGGGGAAATTCGCTAAAATGCGCGCAAAGTAATGCATCCTTTTTTCTTTCCTAAGACTATATACCTCCCCCTGTGTTATTTCCTCATTTATTTTTTTTTCTATTTCTAAAATTGTTTCGAAAGAAAATTTGCATCACCCAGTATTACGTTCTATAACCCTTTCACACCCCAAAGATCTCTCTAGAACGTTTCCTTCCCTCCTTGGAGATTTCCATACACCTAAGAGTATCTCACACGTAATCCTTTACCTCCTTTGAAGGCCTTTCCCTATTCTTTCTTTCTTCCTATTCGCTTCCTCTCTTTTAAATATTCTCTAAGATTATTGGTAGCGTTTCCTCCCAACATCCCCGCGTTCTCCCTCGCTGTCCCCGGCGCGGCGGCCAGGTGGCCGGTGTAGCATGCACAAAGTGTCATGTGGGCGAAGGCGCCGGGTCTCAATCGCGCATGCCACCCCTCCATGTACGAATGGGCGCCTACCTGCTTTCTGGTTTTGGTCCCAATGGCACATGCTACCCTGTATGCACAAACAGACACCTACCTGAGTCCGGGCAGCCGCCATGGTTTCACACCAATGGTCTCTTTTGATGGTCTCTTCACACTTCAATGGTTTCTTTTGAAACTTCTGTCATTGTTTATGCTTGTGGGGCTAACGCGTGCGTTCCAATAATTGTAATCTTATGTAATAATATTTAATATAATATAATAATAATATTTATTTCGTGACAATGTTTAAGGATGTATTGGAATTTAAAACAAAATGTTAAATTTATGGGAAAATATTTTATCTAGCTAAGGTAGGCCTAAATACTATATTTTTCTTCTCAAAGTAAGATTTCAACTATACTGACAACAAAGTTTAATTTATTTCAGTTTCTTGCTTCAAGTAACAAGCAAGAACACACATTATATGCATGCGTGCACATTGCACGCATGCTTGACATTACTGTTCGAATCATGGGCGTATTTGATATTAAGATAACCAACACCCTGAAAAAACACTCTCACACTCCTGCACCCAAACTTGGATTATAGTCATCTCTATATTTATCTTTTCTTCAGTTTATACTACTGAAAACCTCACTTTTATTATTACCAATGATTTTAGCTCTAGAAA
Organism: Flexamia atlantica; assembly: GCA_035578135.1. Lineage (NCBI taxonomy): Eukaryota > Metazoa > Arthropoda > Insecta > Hemiptera > Cicadellidae > Flexamia > Flexamia atlantica. The sequence goes on from JAQJVK010000009.1 coordinate 43,432,702, forward strand.
AAATTATTTTCTTGTTTTGGTTGTGCTTTTAAGTCAATTGCTTGCAGAAATGTTCAAAGTGCTACAGGCAGTAGGGTCAACGTTGACCAATGATATTCTTATGGAGAATAAACCACGTGTGTCATATCTCGCTTATGTTTGAATATATTTCTATAAAACTTAGTTTATGGCTTAATTTGGTGTGGGCCCATTGTTTTTGCCTAAAACACTGATTTTTGGGTTCCTCTTTGCAGCAGACCTAGGTAGCCAGCCTAACGTTGTTCAGTAAATTAGATAGTAAATGTGTTCATGGTTATTAATGAATATAAGAAGCACAAGGAGATGAGTTTCAATCTTCGTAATTTTTCAATAAGAAAGTAATCGGCAGTTATATGAACCAAAGCTCGAACTTTCCCGGCTCCACTAATATATGCTAAAACGGCATAAAACAGCTTAAAGCTACAGTAACTTAAATAAGGTTGTTTTTCAACAATAGCAAACAACACGTGCAGCTTCCCCGACCCCGATTACCCCAAAGATATATCTATTCTATATTTATGTAGCCCTATCTATGTAGCTTGGGAGCGATACATAATACAGCTCGAGAAACCGCCGCGGACGGACGGACGCACGGAACTACAGACAAATGCGAATTATAGTGTTTATAATAATCTGGTAATCATATACCTACACTTTCAAACCAAACGTTTTAATATATTTTTGAACGTGTACTTTTGCTGCGTTTTTTTATTACATACTGTAGTTAAAATTAATTGCACAACCCATAGCTTTCGAAAACATCAGATTTTTAACCGGTTAAATCGAAAAGTTTAGTTTTACCTATTAATGTAGAGGTATTTTTAATACCTCTAAATACGTACCTTGGTAAGGGTATTTAATATATATTTTTTTGTTGGAATAATACAGACTTCCCGAATAAAATTAATTTGAAAACTATACTGTATGTACCTGGTATTGTAATTGTTATAATATTTACAATTATAACAATTGTAAAAAATATTGTAAGCTATAAATACTAAAAATAATAATAAACGCGTTTTATTCTTTTAACAAGTGAGACGTGATAATTTTTTGAGCCCATGTTGAGCCCCTCGGAGGTCCAAAGTCTCGACTTCATTGATGTCCGTTCCGAGCATAGAGGGTCTCATGCACAGACGGGAGGCGCGCCAGTCCCTACGTAGTTCTAGCCCGCCAGGGTAGCGTCCGTTTTGAGCATGGAGGGTAGCATGCACAAAAGGGACGCGCGCCACTCCTAGCATGGTCCCATCCGTGCATGCTACACCGGCCGCACTCCAGCCACCCGTGTCGTCGCCAACGGGCCGACAGTTCCGCCGTCCTCACAAGAATGTCGAATATCATTTGACAATTGGTCCCCCGCAGCTCGCCGCCCGCTGATAGCCCAATATTTGCTGCTCCCAGGTGAGCAATCCCGCGGAAACTGGGCTACCGCGCTCCACTTGGGCGGTGTAGTCGCTGCCCTCTGCTCACTAGGTCACAGTTAGGTACTCAACGGGTAATTGATCTGGCTAATTACATTCGATAAAATAACACACAATATTATAGGTTAAAAAATACTGGGCGTCTCAACGGAAGAGAAATGACTTAATGTTTTAAGATAAGATTAGTTGGCGAAAATATGTATTGTTATTTCAACAGATCATTATAAAAATGATTTTAACAATTTTTTAAAGCTTTTATACAAAACAAATGTAATACCAAGAAATTGTACTAAATTATTTAATTTGTATAAAATGAAATAATTCTCAGAGCCCCTACTGAATTATCATGTATATTGTTTCTGTGAAAACACTTGAGAGAGTATCATCTGTGGCAGCCGCTTATGAATACATTTATAAAAAGTGGTTTCTGGTGGCTGATGGAGGCTATAAATAGTGGGAATTCAGATTTAAATTACTATAATTGAAGAGGATTCAATGTGCCTGGTATAGACCACAGTGTTTGAGCAATCAAGGTAAAATTTAAGGTCATGAAACTACTGTACAATATCATGTTTATTGCGTGTAAAAATATTTTAGCCTCAATATAACCAGTTAATCAAGTCTATCAACCGATCAATTATCCACGGTCGGTCAGTGTGTTAACCACCGGCGACCTCAGCAGTATAACAGAACTTGTTATGCAGATGCAGCTGGTCAGAGGTCACTTCATACTGCAGGGAACCAAGTCTTGCATTTTCTCCGGATCATTTTGACCTTCGCTTTATTGCAGTTGTCGCCATCAAAATGTTTATACAACCCTAAACGTCGCTTTCGCGTGACTGCCTCTAAGGTTTTGCCTTTTACGTTTTATAGAGATTTCAAAAGTAAATGTATATGTAAGGAAATAACCTCAATGCCATAGGGCTTAATGACTGATGAAAAGAGTACCGGAGCTATGGATATTTACAAGCATGTAACAGGCAATAAATCGCGTTATTTCTGTAGTTATTAATAATATAAATCAATAACCAGAATCAAGATTCTGTAGGATTATTTTGCTTTATCTTAAAAGAAAAAAATGTTATACCTCCCTTCATCACGTACACTCATCTTTTACAAACCCAAAAGCAAGAAAGTAAAACATTAGTAAAATATTATAAAGCAATGATCTGCATTGATTATACATAAAATGAAATCAGATGCATAAAAGTAAATGGTACAGGACGACTGCTGTGACCAGCGGATGGCTGCGACCAGGTGTTCGAACCATCCAGCATACTAGGGAGGAACCTCTTCCCCGAACACCGTCGGAGCTTTCACTTCAATGGGAAAGTGCTCGTGTAGACTTAGTCGCGATCACATACCTGCTATTACTCCGTAATATAATGTAACCTTATACGTGCTATCTCGCCGCGGATATGTGTGATCATCGTGCGCTCTATCGGCATATCTTAACGTTAAGATTTTCACTACCGTGATCTATATTTACCTTATCTAAATTAAATATCAACATTTATTGGTAACGATTTAATTTGAATGCTAGAGGAGGACGTTTACTCTGTGGGAGTCTGGATTGGGCAGTAACTGGGTTTGAACAAAGTTATGGCACTCTATTCTGGGTTTCACTGGTTGCTGTATTATACGTTCTCCTCATAAACATTTCTCTTAAAGCCTCATTATCAGTTTTATGAATCTTTTTACGATGTCTCCTGAATCTTTGTTATTATTTAAAAGGGTAGTAATAAAAATGTTCAAAAATATTTTTATTATCTGTTTTATGAAGTCTCCTTCTGAGTCAACTGGATCTCCCTAAATATATATTTTTTAAGTCCAGTAGATAAACAAATTTGAACGACACAATTTGCTTTTATGTTTGTATTGTATTTTGTTTTAGTTGAACAAATTTGAATATACCCCAAGGACATTACATTTAATGAAGGCGTTATTGCATTGAAGTAGATACATTGCTGCGATAAATCAATTCACAAAAGATTTAAATTGAAATAGGGATATTACGGTTTTTGAATTAATAAACCATTATATATCACTATGGAAATTACGCGGTAATTGTATTATTGATTAGAACTCTACAGCTGGTACAAAACGTCTTTACCCACTGTTTTCACTAGCTCCAAACCTTCGCACAATTAAGAGTGAACTACTTAAGTTCAAACTATACAATACCTTAGAAAGTTACTCTCATTGAAGACGGGAATTCTGTACATAGCCGAGTTGTCAATGTTCCACCAATCGCATCTACACTAACCTAGGATAGCTACTAATTATTATAAATTACTACAGTAATATATTTAATAAAAAAAAATATCCAATAAAGCTTCCGTCATTTCACCTTTATAGCCAAGTAAACCTGCTGCACTACTAAATTACATCAATCTACAGGAAGAGTAATGACTATCAAAACAGCCCGGGCATAAAGGATATTGGTGAAATTGTTTAATTTCGACCGGCTACGTTCGGCCCACGTGCTGAGCGCTGGGGCGAGGCCCAGGAAACCCGGAGTCGACGGAAGGTGATGTAATTACCAGGACAACAGGGATACGAGTAGTGTCTTCCGCCCGGGGATATTGAGGATGTGCAGCGGCAGCAGGATATAACTGAGGCAATAGTGGCCGTGTTACATCAAGGACAAGTCGTACACTCGAGTAATAATTACTAATTGATAATTTTCGTGATTAGCATGATACGTGTTGTTCTACAATAAACTGGAAATTAATAAAATATTGCTTACGAAACTTATAATATATATTTATACTTACACTTTATTCACATTGCAGAGGCTCTCATTAGGCATGGTAACGATTGGTGTGACCAATCGGAAACGATCGCCATTTGCTAACACTTTTGTGTATTTACCGTATTGTTTGTGAGTAAAGTATAAATGTAAATACAAGATTCAAAAAGAAATATATTCACTTTTTAATGAATACAGTAAACCGGGTTTAATCAGTAAAAAATATTACCATTAGAAAGAGGACATTTCAAAGTTGTTTTAACAAGCTAAGTATGTTGTACATGTGCTCTACGGGTCACACGGCAGAAATAAGTTTTGTAGTACAATTCTGGCAAGACCTTTCCTATGGTACTCACATCAGCATTTGAACAGCCTTTGTTATGTGCACCATTTGACGTGATCTCAAGTGACTAAATGGTAATGCGGGAGTAAAAACTTTTTTAAAGTAAAGTTTTTTTAGCTTTTAAGTTACTTGGGAAAAAACCGACTTACCGACTTGGGGTTCGACTTACAGAGGCCCGTTGAGTAAACTGCGAGTTTCAGAGGTAAACGTCAAGTTTTCGGAGTAACGTGCAGATTTAATTCCACTTTGAAATTTCTATAACGTGAAATAGAGATAGTTTGGGTTGCATTGACTTACAAGGCTAAAATATAACAGTAACATTATTTCGCTATCGGAAATTCTAGTTATTGAGAGTCAACTGAGGTCAGGATTTTTTATAATAAAATGTAATCTAGTATGAGTTAAAGTTTTGCTCTTTAACTTCTTTTCCATAAAGTATTTTAAATCGCAGCTATATGTGCATTAGAAACATTTATTTCAATAAAATTCCATTATACATTTAAATCCAAGAGAACGTCTCTGGAAACAAAATTTATTCTTGACTGCTGGAATAAAAAACAGAGCCTGGTTGTTACTGCTCACAACTGCGTATGATCAACTCAGCAAAGAGCCCCCATTAGTTGTATTTTGCCGATTTTATTTTCCCGAGTTTCGGACCGTTGGATGAGGATCAGTGGGGGAGACATCAGCCTTCTATAATATCAAGGATTAGGTCTGTAATGCAGCGATCTGCCTTTCACAACCTGTTTCCTAACCAATAATTTTCGATCGTGTGCTAACTAGTCACCTGTAACACATAATGGGCGCAAACTCCGTGCTAGAATGGGTATATCTCTCATGTCACGGATGTATCGGGGAAAGGTGCAAGCAGCTGGTATATAAATGTCTACATTCTGGTCGATCCTCCCCCCCTCTCGCCGTTCAATTAACGATTGAGTCGGAATCTAGAGTTCGCAATGATTCTATTGTGCTGTCTACTAGACTCTAATTGCACCATTTAGATCTTTATTAATGTTTTCTTCATGAGATATCACGATTTGACACTAAACAATGTTAGAACACTATCCAGTAACTAATTTATATATATATATATATATATATATATATATATATATATTTCATTATATATTTCATTGCAGAGTCTTTACTACAAGTAAATAATTTGTAGGTACCATACCTTTAAGAGAACGGTTAAACAAATATTAGGGAATAACTCATATATAAAATGAAATGGGGGATAGCAAAAGAACTAAAACTGCAAAATCCTTGATGGGTTACCAAGTGTTAAAAGATCACGTGTTCATAAACACTGAGTTTTTTTGTAATGTAGTTTAATTTGATGTTATTCATACTAAATGCAACAATGATTTGTTTGTTCACCGCAATATTTAATGGAAATTATCTTTAAATCTTTTATTGCCAATTATTGCCTAACTAAAAACAAAATATTTGTACAGTTAGGCTGTGTCTTTGAATGGCTCCACATCGCAACCTGATGAAGACATCAGAGCTAACGTATGATGATCTGATGATAACGACGCACGGGCGCCTCCGATGATTGATGATATGCGTTCCTCGTTATCTCCCCCCCCCCCTCCTACAATCGCTAACGTTCTGTCGTTTAGCCACTGGTCTTGTCACATTACGAGTTACTGACATTCTTCGTGCGTGGGAAAATATCAATATATTTGTTTTGGTTGTAAAACTGTTGTACTGTAGAGTGGGTGTTGTTTCTTTTTTTCCACAAGTGGTTTGGACTTTGAGAGCTCATTGAGTGAGTAGACCTACTCGTGGGATTATTCGTTCTTGAAGCATGACATTTTTTAAACGATAAAATTTGGGAGAAAGTCCATAATATATTTTGGGAGCTTTGAAATAACAAAAGCTTTAACATGCTATATTGTACTATTTTTAACATTGTTAAATGCTCATGTGTAGTTGGATTAAAAATAAACTATGAGTTTTTCCGCATAAAAATTAAAAAAAGTTAGTATACAACCGTCTGGCTTTTAAAACGTCAAAAATATTAAATATTTCGTTGGTCGGGAACCGCCTTCCTTGGCCCAGGGCAGCTTTTAGAATTGATGTTTGGATAATTCGTAACGGTTCTAAAATCGTCATCGTTCCCCCACCGCATGCAATTATTCCGGATAAAAATAATGGTTGACAATATGCATAGTATGCTTATTTTAATTCAAAAATGTTGAAAACTTCGCTAAATCACCTAAAACCATACATGAGCCCTGACGTTTAGATAATCTACATGGTCAGACCATTTCATGCTTTTATCAAACATCATACCCAAGTATTAAGGATCCAAACTTTCAATTATGCCACAATCACATCCGTAGTTCAAATTATTTCCGTATGAACGAATTGAGAAGTGGTAGAACTGTGGGCCAGATCTTGATGATAAGGAAATTGGCTTGAATTTTGTTTTTGGGAAATTTCATAAAAGTGAATTTTTATCGAACCACTTTTTATTATAGACAAATCCTGCTCTGCATTATTTTCATCTTCTTGCAAGTTCCTATCCAAAAAAATTGATGCATCATCGGCAAAAAGGAATAGACGAGAACAGCGTTGAACAGTGTTTATAACTGAATCTTGCATCACATAGTTTCAACAACACGTATCCCTAATTCGCTCAATAAGGTCCGAGGGTCGAAAAAGGCCCGTATTGAGTTTACGACTTTGCTACTAACATTGTTGTTCAAAAAGCTTTTTAAGCGTAACAGTCCGAGTATCCGGTTTACAAGGCTTCTTCGTCCAGAACCCAGCAATATTTCCCCCTGATGATCCCGCTATCAGCATTGGACACAGAGTCAATCTGCTTCGGGATCTCTCGACATCAATGCTCCTGCCTGAGCTCGTTTTACAGATTATTAGCTCTTCTGGTTTTTATGTCGGACCCACTCCATAAACTCTTATTTTAAACTCTGGACCTCTTTGGAGTTCACTAATTTAGAGCGAATACCTTACATTCTGTCCTGTGGTGGACTGACAACATACGAGGGGCAAATCGGAGCCTTTTACAAAATTTGAGTTTTGCGTTTCATTCGCTCCATCCATTTTGCGTCTACCTGTTGAAATACTTGCATAGAACCCGTTTACAATGAAATAAATCATATGAAAATCAGACCACATTGAGTCTCATATGAGTTCAATATTAATTCAATTTGTGAGTTGCATTTTAAAGTCTAGTTCGCCATAAAAAATCAGAAACAGTTTAGAGGTTTGAGGATTTTTAAGTGAACTCAAAAGTGTCTGAAATAACATTCTTATCTGGATATAAATCGTATAAAATCTCTCTTGTGAACAAAACAAAATCACAAAATAAACACTTAAATAACTACAACAAGTAACAAACTCATTAAATTAATAAAATAAATTAGGCTTTATTGAATTTAATCGATCAATTGAAATAAACTACGAAAACATTGAAGCATAATATCATTAACTGGAACAAAATATCCCTGTTTGAACAGACTGCATACTCAACGATTTCAACCGCTATAATAATTAATTATGATAAAGCCACTGTAAAAACAAAATGTTCACAATTTCATTTTTATTGTGAATATGAAGATATTTTCAAAAATAGAGTACTCTATACGGTACCACTCATCTGGTTTTTAAACAGGGGTGGTGTTTTTAATCTGTTTTAAATGCCCTTTTCGAACGTATGGAAAATTATCGCATTATAATTTTAATAATCACATTCCGCTGTAAATACATCACGCCAGTTAGTAAACCTCAGTACCCGGAACACTCCAATTTCTATAATTTAAAAACTTTGGATGGTTTATTTTATATAAGACAAACCCTTTATACCCATCCCACTATCCTCGCTACGAACAAACCCTCTCTAGTAATGCTCTACTACCAATTCTGATAAGTACTATTACATATGACCCAGCAGTAACATCCTCTGCCGCCGAGGCCACCTTGCTCCTAACTCCTTCCGTTTCCTGGGTCGGCGTGCGGTGTTCTTCCTCCTGCAGAGAGCGGAAGGCCTCCCTCTAACGTCCCGTACGGTACTGGGCGTCCGCCCCGTGCCGCCGCCTTATCCATTACACTATTACGAGGATTGCAACGGATGCTAAACATTATTTCGCTGTAAAGGCGAGTTGCCGCTACCGATTAGATCATATCTTACGGTACGCGTACATGATCAGATGTTTAAAGCTATTTTTGATTGGAAGGAAGAGTTTCTAATAGTCCAGGCAACAAAAAGGTATAAAGGGCATTTTTTGGACACTTTTTTTTGGCTTTGCGGCTTTGTTTGGGCTAGTAAAGAGGTGAACATATCCAAAGTCCCCTTTCGTAGCTCTTGAGCGGGGGAGGGATGGGGATCTGAAGGTACCATTTTTAGGTTTTCCTAAATATCTTGAAAACGATCAAGTTTTAGTATTACCTATTACATTTGAAAGTTAAAGAAAATTTAATTTCCTGTAAGAAAAGTGTATAAGAAATAATATGTTTATTTTGGTCCCACCATTCACAAGATAATCACCAATTTTAATAATAATTTAACAAATATCCCTTCCATAAGAAATACATGTAGATATGTGTGTAATTTAGAAGCTGAATGGAGCAACGCTTTTTTCTCCTAAAGGAAAATGAACAGCATTCAGGAAATATTGACAAAATTACTGTAAATGTTGTCAATATTTCCTGAATGCTGTTCATTTTTCTTTAGGTGAAAAAAGCGTTGCTCCATTGGGCTCCAAAATTACACGCAAATTTACATGTATTTCTTATGGAAGGGATATTTGTTTAAATACTAATAAAATTAGTGCTTACCTTGTAAATGGTTGGGCCGAAGTAGACATATTATATACTTTTCTTAAAGGAAATTTAATTTTCTTTAATTTTCAAATTTAACAGATAATACTGTAATAAAACTTTATCGTTCTCAAGACATTTAGGAAAAAACTAAAAATGGTACCTTCAGACCCCCATCCCTCCCCCGCTCAAGAGCTACGAAAGGGGACTTTGGATATGTTCACCTCTTTACTAGTCCAAACAAAGCCCCTCCCTGTGTGTACCTTCAGACCCCCCTCCCTCCTCCCCGCTCAAGGGCTACGGACGGGGACTTTGGATATGCTCACCTCCTAACTAGTCCAAACAAAGCTGCAAAAAAATGTGTTCCATGCAATTCCCTCTATAACTACCTTTTTTTGAGCATTCGTTGCCTGACCATATTGAACATAGATCAGTTAGGTGCAGTTGTTTAGTCGAAATTGCATACGATTAACATTGTTCGATTAATAATATAAAATTAACTTCAATTTTATAAAAAAATATTTTTGTAATTTCTAATAATTTGTTAAGTCGACAGCCGAACAACGAACGCTCTTCGCCTGCTCCGAACGCTTTTCCTCCACAACGCTGAAAAATGGAAACCTTTTACGTATAAGCATAATATAAGTTACCCTAGTGTAGTGTAAATGAGCCGGGTTTTCAGTGGGCGTAAGTCCCCAAAAGTAAACATTTGGAAAACTAATTATAAACTAATTCAGTTAAAAAGTTTCACTTATTCTCTTTTTTTAATGTTAACACGTGAAGAACCACATTTAATAAACGGATTCAAAATCACACCTGTATCTCTACCCATGATTCAGTTATAAAGCCTTTAAAAAGTAAAAATATCACCCTTTAAGAAATCGAGTTTCAAGGAGACAAAAAAATAAACTTTCTCAAAAACGAGTATTTTTAATATTATATACTTTGACTTATCAGATATAATAAGTAATCAATCGATAATTTGTTTACAAACAAAATGAAAGGAATTATTTGATTTATGACCATTTAGGAACTTTTTTAAAAGTCCAAAACGCCATATAATGCTCTGTTAGCATACGCCCATTTTAAAGTAAATACAGAAATACAATGCTGATTTCTGCCATAAACACTCATGATATAATCACCCTTTAAACTAAAATCTCTGTATACTGTATCTTGTGTAGAGGATATAATCACCAAAAACTGAAAAATATTAAAAACTATATATTGTGAATACTTGAATTTGTATTCTCGATTATATGTTTTGTTGATCTCTGATGTTATTCGTATGCTAATTTTACATTCCTTTCTTACTAAAATACTACTCAATTTTTAAAACTTACCATCCAGATTTGCTACGCCATGTTAAGACTCATGTTTTTCAGTTGCAATAAACGCCAAAAAAATACTGAGTACTGTAAATATTTTTTGTTACTATAAAAAACTTTCATTTCCCGTCCACATCAACACAGCTGCTGGTCCAGGCTGAATAATTAGTTCCGCCCCGGTTCCCCGTATCATGGCGAATCTGCCGCCGTTTTAATTGCCCGCCGGATCCTGATGGCAGTGGATGGCGGTTACAGTTTGTTTTGGGCCCGGCACCGCCTCAAAATCGACTTTCATTTGGGGCATTAAATTTCATATTTAGATCGGCCCATTCAATTAACCCCCACCGCTCGACAACCTTGACTAATTTGATACATGTGCTGGAGCATTTCGGCGATTGACCTTATTTTTCACCTCCGTAAGCTCTAATAGAGCATTTGAAGTGATATCATTCATTCCTTAGTTTATGCCGTTTATTCCGATAATTTTATTGCCAACTTCAGAGCAACTCCTTGTTTAAGAGGAACACTCATAAATTTGTAAACACGCACAGATTTTTCTCTAGAAATAGAATCCTTTAAAATAACATCAGGGTGTAACACAAGAAATAGATTCTTTATTGGGCATATGCCATGTACATTCTCATGCTTAGTAGCTTTAGTGAAAACGAATTATATATTTATTACTTTCAATGTACGAACATGCAACAAATCAGCAAACAAATAAATACATCGGTCTTTATTTTTTATTTGAATCTAATCTGTAGCATGCCTTAAAAATAAGTGTGCTCTTTAACTGTTCCTGAAGATGCCGTAACCATTCTCTCCTTTAAATTCTTTGGCATAGACTGTGATACAATGTAAAGAAAGAGATATTTTAAGTGCCTTGTTGTCAAGGAGGTTACTCCTTGCCGATAACGGCCCGGTAAATTCACCGTGGCAAATTTTCTATGGTAAAAATGTAATTTTTTTATTTGTGTTACGATGTGAATTATCATACGTAACTCACCTGTTAAGTTTTACCGTACCCGCACGTAAATCCTACGGATCGCACGTGCTCATGCTCGTCCGGTAAAACATGGCGACAGGTATAGGTATATAATTCCATAGTAAGCTACAATGAGTAGCTCATTGGAGGCAAAGCATGACTGCTTCCTGGCTCAGTCACTCACACACATGATCAATGATTGTATGAAAAGAGAGAATGGTTTTGATTAATAAACCAAGGAACTTGACAGTAAAATTTAAAGAAATTGCTTCGTTAACAAGATGAACACTGATTAAACCATCAAAGCGGTTTCTTTAAAGAAAATTCCAAATGAATGACTTTTTAGATATTTGCTTTCAGTTTTGCTGCTTTTATTGAAGCCAATCTAGAATACATCCCTGCAAAAAGCTTTTAAGTTCTAGATTACTTCTAGAAAAGCTAGAAAATCTGTGAGAAGTGTCTTCAGCAAAAAGGCAAATATTCAAATCTTCTACACTTATATGGAGGTCACTTTAAACCAAAGATAATGTAGGTCCCTTTGGTACACCCCGTAGAACCACAGTTTCGGAAAGTATAGTACATACATAGGAAGAGGAGACCTTCGCTCCTTGAGTTCTACTTGTGAGGAATAAGAAACAATTTAAGGGCCCTACCTCTTATACCCATGCTTGTCATTTTGGTGCGCAACAGTTCTACGAGGTCAAAAGCCTTGCTGAGATCGAAAAATATACCAGATGAATACTTGCCCTCGTCAACTGCATCGACAATAACGAAGAAGTATTAAGTTTTACTAGACTGATGACAAAAAAACAACTTACTATTATTCAAAAATGTCAAGAGCCTATTAATGAATAAGAATGGCTTGTAAGTCCAACTCTCTAATGTGTTCTTGCCTTTATGAAGAGGACTAACAGCCAGTTTCAAGGAATTTTGGAATTTCCCTGAAAAAATGCTCTACTTTTTATTTACTGAAATATGAAATGTTTGTTAAATATTTTCTTATTCTTTAATAAAACTATCAACTTAAATGCTGCGGATGCATGAGGTGAGGTTACGTCTATATTTCTGAAAGAGTATAACGAACCCTGTGAACTAATAAAGTAAAGCGTGTTTATTTACAAGGTAATTCCCACCTAAACTGGACTCTTCAAGTGGCTGTTACGATTTATGTATCCTTTTTATGACAAACATTCTAAAAACCAGATTCCGGTCTAGTTAAATGTCAGCATAATGACACATAACGAGGAGCGGCCGCGGACGTTTTGTGTACATGACTTAATTCTTAGGTGGAAGGAAGATTCAATGGCCCCTCTGCCGTGTTGGAGGCCATTAATTCATTACCACTTATCTAAACGTTCCAGCATAAGAGTTCGCCCAAAAAATAAGGACACCATTTATTTTGATATTGAGTAACTGGATAACTTTGAGGACACTGACCACTGGACAAACTGAAAAGGTGAGTTTTCGTACGCGGTACGAGGAATAGCCTCTTTACTTTTATTCTTGATGAAATCTTCACATAAATGACCTTATAAGTAAGATGCATAAAAATGTTTCTTAGAAAACTCTAAGTCTTTTTTATGTTAAATATATTTTACAGGCGTAAAAGCTTGTTAGTGTTATTCTTACTAAATGTGAATTCTGGTTAGCTAACCAGCTAAAAGATTAAATAGTACTAGGATTAAATAGTTAGCTAACCAACTTTTAACGGTTTCTGGTCTTGGATAGTAGCTAATCTAAATTTGACTAGCAAACATATTAAATCAATACAAGATTGATTTGATAGAGCACTATTTTACTTAGTATTGCATTCAACTAGATCCGCCACTCAAGACAATAACTCTCTTATGTAATGAGGTAAGAAATACTTATGGGTAATTCCCCACTGGTCTCTTCAAGTGGCTATATACATAGATTATAACCAAGGTGACCCATCATGGAGGTTTCACATTACTACGTATTTTGTAGATATTGCTGTCATATTATATAACCTACATACAGGAAACAATAAACACTTAAACTAGTAGAAAACGATTTTTAAAAGAAATATTGAACATTTTAAGATAATACACCATATGTTATGGGGATAGTATTGAAAACCCATTTTATTCAAATCATTTGACTTGTCATGGCATTTTGGCATAATTATACTGTAATAAAATTTTTAAATCCAATAAGCGATTCTTGTGATACATTTCAGTATTTATATTTGAAAGAAAAAGATTGATTGAATTTGAAATCATATCAAACCAAACTTAAGATGTGTCTGTTGCATCTCAGTTGTAACAGAAACCAAGGCAAATCAATTCATGAATTCATATTTATTCAAACAAAACTGGTGCCTACAACGACTCGTTCTGCCCTCATTATTCACACCGCACTAATTTATTACAAAAAATATATCACAAACATCCATTATTCCAGAACGTACGAGCACTTCCAACAAACTGCACTCATTAAACTAGCCTAGCGAGGAGTCATTCATAACGCAACCCCGCAAACATTATAGTTTATAAATATAAATCTTCAACAACGAGGATAATCTTTTCCCGGAAAAAATAAAAGAGGCGGAAACTAGTTACGTTTGATCCACACGCCGGCGCCGCTGGATGGACCTTGTGCTGGATTGACCTTGTTCAAGTAATGCGAGACTGCGGGCGACAAAAGATTGTTACGGTAACCGCATGGCTATGATCATCGAGTAATGACGAACGTTCGTGTCGAGTGACGAGTCATCGGCGTTGTGGCGAATCACGCTCAAAACGTTCGCGGAATCCCGCGCTTGTTGCTTTACTGAGGAAGAGCCACTTCGGCGCAGTGTGACAAGTATCGTTTAGCGCTGTGTCATAGGTGGGAAGTGCTTTGTGAGGACAGAACAAAGTCCTCCGTGCAGAAACTTGGGAACACAACTGAAGTTGTGGAATACTTGGCACCCCAGGAGGGAGAGTTTTGATGATCTTCTCAAAACAGCCTAACCTTGATAAAATTAATTGTGTACTAATATTAACTAGGCCAGTCATTCTACGAAAAATAACATGAGGAACCTCAAAAAAACTGCAAGAAAACATTTTTTGATGGAATTCTACTTTAATAAATATGAATTTTAACATATCCAAAGTTTACCAAAATCGGACCATGAAAACCTCACTAAAATCACGTTTCAAAATGGTGGCTTTTCCCATCATACTAAGATTTTTGAAAAAATACATTCAACTGCAATTTGTAACAATGTTTTTCGAGATATTGACTTTCGACCGCCGCCAATCATCGTTGGGTGATTGGTTCTAAATTTTGACGAAGTTTACATTTTCGGCCGCCATCTTGGATTCGCCATATTGGATATAAATTTTTTTTTTCAAATGTAAAGATGGTGTTGTGACGCATCATTATGGACTAGATTTTTACCCTGAACACAATGCTGAAATCCGTTTTGAAAATATGCATTCGTTAAAAAGATATGCTCAAATAAAAATTCATCCCTATACATGTCTTATGGACGTTTATTTTTTTTAAGATTTTTTAAGAATTCTCTCTTATATCTCCAGTTCTAATTAAGGTATGAAGTTCGTTTTGGTCTGAAAATACTCAGTAATTTAACGGCTTTTATATGAGCTATTGATCATGAAAATTGGACGACTGCTGGACGAGCCCTAAGGCTAAAATCGACACGAAAATTCATTTTTAGAAATTTGTTTTTTGAAAAAGATGATATAAAAGAATATAACTCATCCTATTTTTGTCAGATTTCAATTATCAATATGTCCAATGAAAGCTAGTAGATCAGCGCGTGTTTCAAAACCAATCCAACTTGCAGGCCATGTTTGGGACTTGAGATACAAATCTTTAAATAATTATGAAATTTTGAAAAAAATGATTTTTATGTTGGTTTGAGGTCTATATCTCACCTCAAACTCAACCGATGTAAATGATTAAGAGCTTAAATGAAAGCCAATGATGTACTGAGTTAATTAAAATATAAAACTGTTTTGAATCTCTGTTAGTTTTCTATGTATGAGTTATTAATTATATACAATTAACGAAAGTGAATACATTTTATGGTAAATGAAGGCTCATAACTCAAATTGAGCAAGTCCGATTTTAATAAGCCATAGCTCATATGAAAGCCCAGAATCTTCTGAGTAATTTGAGGGGAGAAGGAGCTTTTTAATTTATTAAGGACCTGCGTTATGAATCTTTGACAAAATACAAATTTCTAAAAAATGGATTTTCGTGCCGATTTTAACCTTATAGCTCGTCCAGCCGTCATCCGAGTTTAACGATCAATAGCTCATATAAAAGCCATTACATTACTGAGTATTTTAAGACCAAAACGAACTACATACCTTAATTAGATCTGGAGATATAAGAGATAACTAGTGGATCCGAGCGCACGGAATCGTGCGCTACTCTAGCAGAGCGATAATTCAAATGGCGACAAATTTAAAACACAATCATGCTAACACGATCCGTCTTGAGGGTTCAAAAATGTAAGGCCAGTTTGCAAATCTACGCGACACGCTCTTTCCAATGAGCCGTCAATGATCAAAATCGGTTAAGAAATGACGGAGGAGTTCATAAGACAAATTTCGTGTTGGCGTATTAATTATATAGATTCTTAAAAAATCTTTAAAAAAATTAAACGTCCATAAGTAATGTATAGGGATGAATTTTTATTTGAGCATATCATTTTAACAAATGTATATTTTCAAAAACTGATTTCAGCATTGTGTTCAGGGTAAAAATCTAGTCCATAATGATGCGTCACAACACCATCTTTACATCTGAAAAAAAATATTTATATCCAATATAGTGGATCCAAGATGGCGGCCGAAAATGTAAAATCTGTCAAAATTTAGAACCAATCACCCAATGATGATTGGCAGCGGTCCAAAGTCAGTATCTCGAAAAACATTGGTACAAAATGCAGTTGAATGTTTTTTTTCAAAAATCTTTGTATGGTGGGAAAAGCCGCCATTTTGAAACGTGATTTTAGTGAGGTTGCCATGGTCCGATTTTGGTAAACTTTGGATATGTTAAAATTCATATTTTTTTAAGTAGGATTCCATCAAAAAATATTTTCTTGCAGTTTTTTGAGGTTATCGTGTAAATTGACTGGACTAAACTGGTCCCAATTAATTTTAATGATAAAAGCACAACTGATACCCTAAAAGATCTGTTCTATATTTTTTATTCGATTTTTTATGGATGGCTTATGAAAACCGGTGTGTTTAAACAATACATCACTGGTTTAATATGTTAAGAGTATGACATTTTAAAAATTAATTTTCTTTCCCATGAAAAAGTGTTAAAAATAATATTAATCTTAAACTCAATTAAATGTTTCATATCAATATATTCATCAATGGCTACAGTTATATAAAAAACCAAGTTAAGACATTTCTTTTCAACCCGTCAAATAACGTATTTTGCAAAACAAAAAATTAAACTGGTACCAATCTAAATTGATACTTATAACTTTCCATCTATAGAAAACACCCTCAAATCCAAATCTACAAACAGGTGTCAAATTTCGAATTTGCGTTAATCTCTAGAATTAGGTATTAGGGACTAACTAGGGATTTAATATAGGTACGTAACCGTAACTTGAAAACTATCTGCTCCTAACCAAAAGACGAACTTAATTTGTTTTACTGTGAAGAAAGCGAAGGCAAGGTCAGAACTGAGCCTTGACTCGTCACGACGAAGTAGTGGAGTCCGACAAAAGAAAAAACTCTTCTGTCGCTTTCATTCAACTTTCCTATCGGCCGCAGGACCACTCATTCATAGACTGTGAGCCAGGAGCCAACTGCATCGTTAGCAATAACGCACTAATGGTGTGCTGCAAACGATTCATATGTCAGTAAGCAGTATTTCTACCATTAAATTATTTAATCTTTAAGTTTCTATGACAAAATGCTTATTATTACTATAAGTTTACACCATTTTTACTTTCTCCCCCCTATACATAGTATATGGAGAAAGTATTGTTTTCGTAAAAATTTTCGAATTTGAGTTGTTAGTGGATATATTCGTTTTAGTGCTCCCTGAATACAAAAAAGTGGTTTTCGGCCTGGTGTCTGTCTGTGTGTGTGTGTGTGTGTGTGTGTGTGTGTGTGTGTGTGTGTGTGTGTGTGTGTGTGTGTGTGTGTGTGTGTGTGTGTGTGTGTGTGTGTGTGTGTGTGTGTGTGTGTGTGTGTGTGTGTGTGTGTGTGTGTGTGTGTGTGTGTGTGTGTGTGTGTGTGTGTGTGTGTGTGTGTGTGTGTGTGTGTGTGTGTGTGTGTGTGTGTGTGTGTGTGTGTGTGTGTGTGTGTGTGTGTGTGTGTGTGTGTGTGTGTGTGTGTGTGTGTGTGTGTGTGTGTGTGTGTGTGTGTGTGTGAGTGTGTGTGGGTGTGTGGATGTATGTGTGGATGTAAACAAAGCTAGAGACGACACTAGTGGTCCGATTTTCATGAAATTTGGCATGTAGGTATAAAGCCGTGGTATCTCCAGGCGTATTTTTGATTTTTTTGATTTTTTGATTTTTAAGGGTATTTACCCCATCAAAACCCATAAAAAATGACAAAAATCCAAATTTCTAAAAAACGGCTCTAACGATTTTGATAAAAATTTCATGGTTTTTAGTGCTTAAGATGAAAAACAAAATGACACCCCCCGCATGTCTGTAAAAATTCAGGTACAGAAGTTATGAGGGTTAAAGTGTTAAAAAATTCATATTTTTCAAATTTCACAAAATATGTTCACAATTTCTCTTAGGAAAATATACTTGCAACCACTAAATTCGACGTGAAAAACTAAATAATCCAGTATTTTGATTCATTAGTTTACGTCAACTGGTTGCGGAGATAATTGATATTTAGTTCGGCGGTAAACGCAATACGTTGTCCAATGTTTTTATATGGCAAATATTTAAAAACCGATATCTCCGTTATTTACTAACCGATTTTGATAAAATTTGGTATATATTTGAGTGATTAATTAATTGTTAATTTGTTTTATTACACTGAATAGGTTTTCTGGTTTTAAATGACTTGAAGGGAGAAAGTATGTGTCAGTTTCCTGATACCGTTTATTTTTATTTGGAACGTCAGTGACACATCTTCACACACTAGGGGATGTAAAACAAGTCGAGTTCAACAACGATTTACGGTGAGCGGAGTACATTTACTTTTTCTTAAACCTGTTAAATGCCTAAATATTTATATTTTTTTCTTTGACAAGAGCCCCTACAGATCCAGCTTTGTAGGACTTAAGATATTTCTCATAATATTAAGAATTTGTTATGTTGATTTAGCAATTCAATTTATACACGATCTTATCAAAAGTGTCCTTTAAGGTTAAAACGTCCATCTTTCAGACTTCATCCAACGCATTCCAACGGTAATGCTAAATTTCCGTCTCATAGGGTCTTGTTTTACGCAAGTAGTCAAGTCATAATGTAGATTTAGAAAGTTTAGATATACGGATTTAAAGGGAAAAATCTCCTTCTAGACCACCTGAAGTGCAGGACTAGAAATATAACGTAATGCTACTTACCATAATGACTTGCTCTGCCTTTCTTCTTACTTTCTGTGAGTATTACTGCAAAGAGAGAATAAGGATAGACTTACTCTTGTTTTTTAACCTATTGAGAATTGTTCCCCGTTTTCTATTCTTGTGCATACAAAGTTCGCGGAAATATCGGGTTCTTGCTTACTGAAAAACACACAATTACAAGCAGTTGAAAAAACTAACATGAATCACTTCCTGTTTGCGAAGTGTAAGAAAATAAACTGCGGATGTCGTGATGCCATCGCGTCTGTGGATTATTGAGATGCGATGGACACAACCGTAACTCCTTGTAGAGAGGATGACACCGGCCCAGCCCTAATAGAGCAGCCATCGGACTGCTGACGGACTGCCGTCGGGTTGGGTTCTAAAGTGTTTCTGGACTCTCATTAGATGAATCGGGTGGTAATTCGTCAACATTGCCAAGTAATTGCGGTGATCTGCGAGAGAGGACCACACCGATCTTGATTCTCTGCACAGCCCTAGTAGAGAAAGGCCTGACGAGCTTCCAGGCTTTGTGTTTCCTGTATTGAAGTGTACTTGGAATCCCCTTTTTACTTCTATTCTAGAAGCACTCCATTGTCAGAGATGGACGCGGCTTGTAGGGAGCAACGACACCGATCTTGATTGCCTGCAGAGCCTTGGTATAGAGAAGTTTGTGACCAGCTCACTGGCTTTGGGTTTCATGCATTATAGAATCCTTGAAATCACCTTTACAATTCTGGCAATTGACATTTGATTGACATGATATGTTGGAAGCATCTGCACTGACTTTTAGATCTCTGCAGTGCTGAGAAATGTCTGAGAAATCAACGACCAGCAAAAGCTGTTGTTTTTATGGATGTAAATCTATTTAAACTCTTTCTCTTTGTCAATTCGGTGGTAACTTTTAAGTATATTGTTAAGTTGTTGTGATGCGTCGGAGATAGCCATACCAAATTTATAACTTGAATGCCACGACTTCTAAATATTAGAAATTACGGTATTGCTTACAAGCTACAGTTTCTCGGTATAAACTGTGGCTTCGCACCCATTCCATTTAGTTTCTTAAAAAGTCAAGTAACTTTGTGTAACTTTGTGATCTCTTTGGAAAGAAACATTCCCATTTTGATTTCCCAATAAGCCCCTGTTAAGTTAGGTCAACACCCTGATTATAAGCGCTGGTTTGCACAACTAAGAGAAAAAGTTTGATGCTATGTTTTGCATTTCGGATCGGACATGGTCGAAAATTCAAAGCTACATGATATTTTTTTTCATTCAGAACAGGTCCGTATTCTATACTGAGAAGTTTCTACCGACAAGCTTAAAGTATTAGTAAAGTTTTTCTTTTATTTATTTTACTCTAATTTTGACTTTTTCGTTCATCTTATATGCCCTTTGAAAGACCCTGTTGTGATGCAGATTACAGATGCAGTCTTCATACACTGCAAACAATGCATGCAGTGAAGATTTTTTCTATTTTGGGAAGTTTTCTTTCGAAATTTTGAAAAAATGATTATGTAATCACACTCACATAATCACAAAAATGATTATAAGTAATACTTCGCCCCCAATTGAAATCTCAGACTTAAAAATAACCTGCGCGAAAGGACCGACATTAGTTCAATAACAGGTTTTTTCCGAGCAAACCATGATAACACAACCACAAACCCTTACCATCTATGTGCTAATATCATAACCACCTTAGAAGCGGATGCAGTGAATCCGCCGTATGCAGTTGATCCTCATTATAAGGTATTTAATAGCGGTTAAATTAAAAAAGCCCCTTTTAATCAGCATAATTCTACAGTCCCATTAAGTGGTAGCGTTTCTTCCTTATTCGTTGGCGTTTCGTCTTATTCATGACCCGTCTCACCGCCGGACTGCAGATCTGTTAATTTCCAGAATTTCCAGGGGCAAGGTAACCCGTCCGTCACTCCGATTAACTTCTTTTTAAAGACCTCTCTTCAGGATTCTTTTGAGCGAATTTCGCCGGAATGTCTTAATAACAACGGACTACTGGGCGCATTCGGAGCAACTAATTATATGGATTCTTCGCAAATTAATGTTATAAACGCCGTGTGGAATCCGGCGCGGTGCATCGTGCAGTTAACTCGTCTTCGTTGAGGATTTCTCTGGATCACGCCGGAGGCGGCTTGTCAGATGCCGAAGTACCTATTTATGTTTAACTTAAAATTATTTGATTTGCTAGTTTTTGTTCTCATGGAATTTATTACATTTTAATAGCAATAGTTAAAATTAAGCCGTACCATAAAAGGATTCTGTCCGCGTAGTACATGCTGGGCTTTGACCGTAATACGAGGCAACAAACTGCCGTAAAAATAATTTAGTCATAAATGCGTAATGTCGGAAAATTTATAATGACAGGACATGAAACCACTGCTAATGAAGACACTAATACTTAGCCTTGGTCGAGGCTTGCTGAGTAACCAGCGTGATCTAGCGGCGCGAGAGCTAATCTATGATTTTACCGTGAACGAAATTTCCATAAAACTAGAGGTAAAAAGAGACATAAATTGTGAATACGAGGCGGTGCGGCGGTTGTGCGGCGCTGCGTGTGCGTTCGTTGTTGATGTAGAGTATGGCGCTAATTATCGGCGGTGAACTTGCAAAACATGTAATGCCGTAATGTTTAATTTTTCTTTCAAAACTTGTTGCACATATCTTGTAGAGTGCTCATTATGAAGTCTGCACCGTAGTCTGCACCGCAAATATACTGTCTTGGTCTCGATTAATATTTATTAAAAGAAAACCTCCAGATGGATGAAAAGAGCAAAGCACAACAATGGATTGAAATGAATACATGTAAAGAAAGGCTATGGTTTAATTTAGCGTGGAAGAATTACAACTACACTCGGGTAACATCGCATTACGGGCTCGCGCTTCTAATGAAGTCGTTACACATAACTGCGAACTGAGTTATGGCTTGCTCCTAGTAAACTATACCACTATTCATTGCACATATATTTAACGAACAATAACGAACAAGAGGCAGGCTGTCTAGTTGTAATGACTTTCTTACAATAACTATTTATTTCCATTAGGAAGGCTACAGTTTTATTCAGCTTTATGTTTAACACAATTTTGTTTATAAATTGGTTAGTTTACTCATTTATATTAACGTTTTGAGTTCAAACTTATCAATAATAAAAAAGGAAAATGCGAAATCTTAATAAGTGTGTATTAAACATTAGAAATCCAAAGATATTTAAGAAAATATTCCGTAATACTTTAAAAATCAATTACAAAATGTAAATTATTATTATAAGAAATCAAACAAACCAATTTTTTTTAGAATACCCGGACAGTAATAATAATGCAATTTAGGAAATGGATAATGACGTGTCGATTAAGGAAGGATCACGCGCAACATTTAGGTCTGTGGATGCAGTGAGGCGGATGAAGCGGCTGATTGCAGTGTTTTTGTCAACGGTTCGCCCAAATACCCACGGCCTGCCCCCGGTCGCCGCGGTTCGTCTGCGACCATTACACGCCGCTGGTCGCTCTAACTGCACTGTAACTGTCAACGCTTTGTTTACAGGCCCCTTGCAGGCCTCCGAATTCAACTTAATGCTTTCATTTTAGAGGTATTTGAGTCAACAAGGCATTACGGTTAAGCGCGGAGTGCGCGCGTCACGGCGCGGCGGTTACCGTGACGGGACTATGTTAAGTAAAACATAGTCTGGCCTGTCGAGACAAACTGCTCTAAGATGATGAGTTTAGTTTACTCGAACAAATAAAGATAGGTGCAAAAGCGGAATAAAATATTTGACCTAAGCATTACGGTAATTGGATAATGTTTACTATTAGTTCTGGTATGTTTATGTTTTTGTGACGGTTAAAAGAAGTCAAAGGCTTTGGAGTAGAAAACAAATCGATTTTAAAATCGATTTGATGGAGACATTTAATTGGAAAACAACAGAGGATGCAAAAAAGGTGGCTGATGTTATAATCAAAATACATTGTTAAGTTTTACTACTTCACGGTTGTTTTACCATGTTTTGCTCTTAATGGCCAGGTTAATAAGTAATAGTTTTACCTACAGCGTTAAAATGTAAAATTAAGCACAGTTATATGAAGGAAACCAACATTTCGGCCAATGTTAAAATTTACTTACATTCCGTAGATTTAGTCACGCTTCAATATAACGTAGCTGTGTTTTCTTATAACATTTTTTATTTAGTCAGATGTATTCTTATTTTATCTTCTATTTTATGTGGAAGTGGGCGCGTCACCAGTTTTGAAAGACTCAGTCTTACACACAGGTCGAAGGCACTATGTAGGACTTAATTTCTTACATATAACTTTTTAATGTAAGCGAATTGTAAAAAAACAACCAATGTTTTGATTTTGATTTCATTCAATAACAATTTTTATTTGTAATGTCTAACCACGTGTGTGAATGAAACCAACATGTCGGCCATTGTTATACTTACATCCCGTAGATTCAGTCAAGTTCCGATTTAATGTCATTTGCAAATTCACGCAATCTGTAATTAATCCCAGCCACCTACCAAAATCCCGTTCTTATGTCGATCGGTACTTAAGATTTGCATGTTATAGTAGCCAATCGACAACCCTCTGCCATTATCCGACATGAATATGCCTCGGTTGCGTCTGCAGTTCCTCGCGTCGCGGTAATCTCGCCGTCGTGCGCCGGCACAGAGAGAGCTGTCATTTCCAGCCACTAGTGTAATGGACCCACCCTGGGCAAGCCGACGGGCTATTTCCATGCAAACGTCTTTTTTTGCGATCTCTGGTCCGCCTTTAAGAGGAAATAAGAGAGTCCATGGAAATACTGTAAGAGGATTTTACAGCTTCCGCTATTTAGGGTGTAATTTTCAATATTCGTTGGCGTTTTAAAATAATAAATACTCTAGTAACGTATCTAGGGATCGAATTCCACCGCTATTAATTGATTTAGTAGAAAGTTTAAAGGCAACCTGGTTATGTGTGTTTTTTTATTATCTAACCATATATCTGCACCTCCTTTTATCGATGTAGTAGGGTGCGTGTTACGATGTAACGTAGTATAAGCCTTAGTAATATACAGATAAACATGGACAGAGGTGCTTTTTGTTTTACTCTAAACGAGCACTTACATTTCGTCCTTTGATTTAATATTTCTTAGTAGAGATGGCATGATATTGAATAAACTTTACATACTGGAAACATAAGGCTTTAATATTATTTAAGCGTTAGTAAACAGCGCATTGAAACAGTTCCGTGACAAACAGCAAGAGGAGCGGTAAGATGTATTTGCAAGAGTTATTTGGCCCTGATAGCCAACAATCAATCCGACCGGACCCTTGCCGTCTAGACAACTAAGACGGCCTCAATAAATCCAACCCCAGTGGCCAAGCGTTGACTGATAATGTGCGATTAATAAAACTGTTTTAAAATTCAAATCCACTTTCTTGGTTACAGTACGTCTGCATAATCTAGAAAAAACTTTCCCCTCTCCGTCAAACTCTGGCCGCCAAACTTGGGCCTGAAAACAGCCAAACAGAGAAAGCGGTCGTGGAAACGTTCACAAACTGCGCATCTGGATCATAACAGAAATATAAACATTCTTCGGTGGATTCCAACCGGCAAAGGACAGGCTTACTCCAATTAATTCAACACAGTATTTTAATAATCGTCAGACTTTTATTGAGCATTAACTATAGGACATGCAACTGAACCATGCAATATATAAGCTTAAGTTGTCATAACTAAATAATGTTTCATTTACAAAATTTCATTTTGCCTGATAATGGAGATGCCGCAAGTAATTCGTTATATCTGATAATGATTGCTCCAATAGCCTGTTTTCCATTGGGAAATAATTATCCTGGAGCCGTTACCATTAAACAGTGATTCGTATATTCGAATATATAAAATATATGTGTTTCATTCATAATTTTTTAAGGCAGGAAACCCGTAGAATATATTATAAGCTGCGCAAATAGTATTATAATTTTATTTAATACGATTAATGAATATAATAGTTCCATTATTTAATATGATTAATTAATATAATCAATAAAAATCTGATCGTTTGAAAAATTTTCCTTGAAGAACGTTCCAACGTAAAAAAACCTTAACAAAACCTTAATGTTTGCATTGTTGAGGACTTTTAATTATTGAATAAATAATTTAAAACATACGAAAGATTTAAATGATATACCATATAAAAATCATAAATTTTGGTTGGATAGAGAGCTAAGACTCAATAATTTGCCTAATCAAACATTGTTTGGTGTGATGGTATTAACTAATTAACACATACTTGTCCATAATTAATTTTCTCCTCCAGTCATATATTGTTAATTTAGACGCATTAGCTGTAGATTATGTTGAACTTTGTCTTGTTAACTTTTGTTATGTTAACTTTGACTATGTTAACTTTGATGAACTATTACTCATGTATCAAACTCAGCAGAAGCACTTGTGTTGAGTTTGAGTGATTTCCAATCAAGTTGTCAGCAATAAACCGTTTTCCGTTATTCATCATTCATCTCCATTTGTATCCAGAGGGTCATAAATGTCTGCAAGAATCACAGGTTATATCTAAAGCTTGTTATACTCCACTCAACTGACAAAATGATTGACGACGGACGTAAACCTAGTACGGGCTGAAATGAGGGGCCCGGAATAGTTGACATCTTGAGTGTCTATTACGCCGTTTGATATGTTCCTACATTTAAATGTTCAAACTGGGATGGTAATAAAGACAACTTTTAATGGTCTGAAGAGTAAAAGGAGGAAATAATTAGTGAAAACCAGTTTTAATAATTATTTTAAGAAATCCTGATGGATGAATCCAGTGGAGGATGAAAAAAAAATTTAAGACATTTGTTTTTGAATTGGTTAAGCGTATTGACATTAAAGTGGTTGATCGTTCACCTCCTGGGTTTGGAACTGAAAAAATTAGGCAGAGCAATATATTTAATTAATCTTGTAAAATGTTAACAGAATTCCATAACTCAGGCCTCAGTAAAAACCAGAGATGTTGCAGATACCAACTATATTATAATTTATAATGTACGTCAGTCTTTCACACAATTTTAACTGTACAAGTCCTTGAGGGTCTAATACGTTTGTCTGGAAAAGAGACATATCCTTTCAATGATTCTTGTTTGATTAGCATGTTTTTTCGGTTTTCAGCCACTGAGCTTAATTTTTAAAATGAGACTTTCTGTTAGTTACAGGTTTTAATTACTAAGTTCATGAATCCGATTGACGCTCCCAAAGATGTTTTTACCTAATTTGCCATTATGTTGTGATCAAACTTTTGGTCGTTAATTGTTTTACCTACAACAGTCAGCTTCTAATAAGCACATATGCTGTCGTGTATGAAGATTTTTCTATAAATAAATTAGTATGTGTGAAAAATAGTTTCCAGCATATGGCATATGGAGTTACGAAGGCATAGTTGCTAATAAAAAATCCTTAGCATGCTAGATTATAGCTTTCAAGTTAAATTCTTAAAAATTTCCTTTTATAATTTAAAAATCTGAACCCACAAATTTGATCACGTCATCCTGGAGGAAACGGCACCTGAGAACCCAGCCAGCACCGCCGCGCCGCGGGCTGTCGGCCGGCCTCGCACGTCATTAAATCAAACGCCAAATAATTAAAATTGTTTATGGACAGAAACTCCGGTTTTCGGCTGCAGCCGGAGGCGGCGGCATAACTCCTGCAACTCTTTAGCCGCAGTGCGATTTATATGCAGCTGGTGACGTTTGCTCCCCGGACTTATGTCGGATCCTGGTCCTACATTTGCATTGAAGCCGTCCTAACTCAATCCGCCTCTGTTTGACAAGCGCTTTCGAGCGGTATCCGGTTGTAAAACAGTGACATGTTTGTATGCGATAGGCCAATTTATCTGGTTCTTCTTTGGCTTTAAGCTTTCTTCGGCTTTCTTCTTTTGTCTTATTTGGCTTCCAAGTTAAGAGAAAAGCTCTAGTTTTCGACAACAGTTAGGATGGACAGTTGTAACTGAAACAGCACAGATTAAAGGTTACTTGAATAATTACTACCTTCAATAGTGTTTAGCATTAATACACATATAAGCGCTAAACGGAGGAAACGAACAACAAGCACCTTAATCACCTGAGTAAGTGGCGGGTTAAGTTTTGTGAAAAGTAGTTTTTCAGTTTTCACATTCTTGTTTGAATAAAAAAGACTTTGTGTTTTCGAATTCTATAGTACACACGAATTCAGTGAATATTTTTCATAATCCAAGTGTAAAAATAGTAAAACATATCAAAGTAGGCTATTATATAAAAATAACACACTCCAAATTAAAATTTTACCCATTCCCCAGTTTGGGTCGAAGGCTCTAACTTCATCATTTGTTTCCTAATTTGTTTGAAATTTAACGGAAAATGCACACATAATATAATTTTAAGTTTATGATTATAAAATTTGCAATTTTATGTTACTCGCATGTAAACAAATAATTTAAAAAACATTACTAAAGTTATATCTGATATTTCAGGTCCGTTAAACGTTTCTGTTATCCATATCGTGAACAGAAACAATATGGTACCGGTAAGTGAAATAAATTAGTATTAGTGCATTTCTAATCATCACAACCAAAAAATATGGATATGACGTCATTCGTCAAGAAGGTAAAGATCCAAGGAGATAAAAAATTGATCTATAGGGCTAATCTGAAGTGGGAAAGTGTTCAAGGATACATCTTGCAAAATAAAGGTCCTATCAAAGATCAAAAAAATAAATACGTTTGACATTATAATTTTATTTAAAATCTTTACATTGTCTTTTCAGCTTAATTTTTGACTATAGGACAGAGTACTTTAAATACCACCTCTAGAATCCAGTTCCGCGAGACTACCTGTGACTTCTCCAGTAAGACCAATGTTATAGTCTATCCATTTTGGGAAGGCGGGTAAAGGATTACGGCGCACCGAAATTGCGCCCCATACCAAACTGACGAAAAAGGTTCGCTAATCCCTAACCGATATTGCGCCCCGAGGGTGGCAGGTACCTGAGGACCGCAACACCACGCAATGACTCAGGAATGTTACCCTCCGCCCCCCCCCCCACCCCCCGCCTGACCAGTTGATGAACCACCAAATATTTGTAACCCCCCAAACGATTTGTCAGTTTTGCATAAGACAACTGAGTGTTAGGGTGTTCCATTCAAGCGAACCATAATAGTTTAGAATTAGTTAGTTAGTTGTTTATTGCTGTTTAGCTTTTATTGTTATTAGTTAGTTAGTTATTAATCATAACAATGAAGCAAGTGTTGAGTGAACGAGGGCGCGTAAACATTGTGAAGGATAACTATGTGTTTCGTTCGATGGAATTATTAAGAGTGGAGAACAGCGGTGGCGATGCAATTTGAAGAGTTGTCCGGCCAGACTGTATACCTTGGACTCCGGAAATCTATTTTCTAGTGGAATCTAATATAACCTAGGTATTGACCATTTTGGGGCCTCACAGTAATAGTACTAACAATAATAGATTGAGTATAAAACATAAGACTGTGAACGTAAATATAATAACTATCTAGAAAAATAAATATTAAAACACGAGAAGTGGTTGATAAAAGGGGTAACATCCCATATAGAACGTTTAATCAAATAGTTATCCGAACGTGTTGTGGCGCGGCGGCGCCGGCGCCGGTGCCGCCTGCATATCCCGAGCGCCGCGGGATTTTTTTTATCTTCAACCTTGATTTTCTCGTTGACGGCTGGTCATAGAGGTTTCAAAAAAATATATGTTACGTTTCAACTATTTTTCTGAAAAGTGATAAAAATAAAAAATTTCCTGACCAAAAAATAAAAAAGTTCGTCGCTTAGTAACTTTTTCATGTCATGAATATAAATTTAATTCATTTTCAATGATTTAATTACTTATTGCAATTACAGTATAATTTTTGTCGACTTAAAAATCATACCGTTAGTGAGCAGCACTAAACAAACATCCTCTTTGCCAAATTTGGTAATTTTTTGTTGACTGTAAGTGTCTCTAACCGCAGTTTATTTGAAAAGCGCGCATTAAAATTTTGTAGCGTTCTGAGCGACGATCCGTGGCTGTTGCCCACAGTCAGGCCGCGGACCGGCTTCACAACAATCAATGCTACGGGAATACAGATTTCCCCTCTATTATCTGTGCTCGCTGCTCTGCGGATTAGGAAGTGCTGTTATGAATTTTCAGATTTAGCTGACTCCGTTGCTCACTCGCCACTTGCCTCCAAGCGGCAACATGAAGGGTTTTGAAAGAATTCCTGTGTTCCGACTTCAATGGCGAGGCGAGGAGTCAGTGCTTGCCTCCCTCATGTGATTCTAGGAAGGGCTGGAGCGCAATATCGGTGTACCCCTGGGACAAGATTTAGGGTCGGGGCGCAATTTCGGTGTCTACCTGGATTTTGGGGCGCAATTTCGGTGCGCCCAAGGATTAGGCCACCGCCGGAGCTCCCAACAATAGCTTGGGTCAGGCCCTCGGCAGCCGGCCGCCCGCGCTAATGAAGCGTAAAACGCACTCCACTCCAAAACATTATCACATAAAAGTAAGCGTATTTTAAAATTTTTTATTACAGTTTTGTTATCTACGTGTGATTTCATGAAAAACTAGCCAAAACACGACGTAGTTATGTCAATAAGTAATTAGTGGTTGAAAAAAATTTCATTTCACCTTCCTTAACTTTTTAACTTTATTTATTGGCATCAAATCAAACCAAATCAAATAGAATAAATACGATTTATTATCATAAAACAGTATTGTTATACAGTTTGTTATATTAAAAGAATATTTACATATAGGACTCAATATGTTTACGAACGCAACTCGTTATTAAATATACAAATTAAACCAAATCAAATCAATATACTGTAATTTATTATCTTATAACATGATTGCCATACGGGACGTTAGTAATTAAAATTTATTATAACTTCATTTATTGGTATCAAATAAAACCAAGTCAAAAAATAATAAATAATAATAATAATAAAATTAATACAATTTATTATCATACAATAATATTTGTATGCAGGATGTTAATAATTAAAAATTATGTATATATTTACAGAACATTTATATACACGAAAAAATATTTTTAGAAACTCAACTCGTTATTAACTATATAAATTAAACCAAATCAAATCAAAACAATTATTTACATTCATTAATCAGGATTGTTATACATTAACAGTTTATTAATTTACAGAATATATACATATAGGGTACAATATTTTTACTAACCTAACTCATTCTCTCTTTTTCTCTTCTCTCTTCTCACCACAGCCCCTATCACCAATTTGATCCACTACGTCCATATCGCGAACGTTACACAAGTCTTGAGTTTCGAGCGATTTCTTGATTTCAGCCTTTACACGCTCTACAGTCCTTAAAGATATTCCACACGCGTCAGCTGCTCTCTGCATCACTTTCCTGATCTCTATTAGTGGACCCCCGTTGTTCTTCTCTTTTTCAAAATAATGAAGTACAGAAGCAATCATTGTTCTTGCTTGCGTATGTAAAACTTCACGTTTTTTAGAACTCATATCGAACACAGCACTAAAAAGGTGTAACCACTTATACTGATACGCACCGACTGGCTCTCTAAAGCGAGTGCCTGTTGGCCTGTCCAGTTCAAATGAGTAACGCATGAGTCACGCTGGAATATCCACTATATGAGTCACTCACGTAGCGTTTGGGTTACGCGCAAAGGCTAATAAACTTCACTTCTAAATGTGGCTAAAAGCCGTCGACCTAACTCCGTGTCGTGTTTCGACTATGTAAATATTCTGTAAATGGAAAAATAACTTAATTATTAACGTCCTGTCTAACAATCCTAAAAGATAATAGATAATAACCTGATAATAGGTCCTGTATAAGATAATAAATTATATTGATTTGATTTAATTTGTATATTTAATAACGAGTTGCGTTCGTAAACATATTGAGTCCTATATGTAAATATTCTTTTTATATTAACAAACTGTATAACAATACTGTTTTATGATAATAAATCGTATTTATTTATTTTTATTTGTTATTTGATGCCAATAAATAAAGTTAACAAGTTAAGGAAGGTGAAATGAAATTATTTAAACCAATAATTACTTATTGACATAACTACGTCGTGTTTTGGCTAGTTTTTCATGAAATCACACGTAGATAACAAAACTGTAATAAAAAATTTAAAAATACGCTTACTTTTATGTGATAATGTTTTGGAGTGGAGTGAGTTTTACGCTTCATTAGCGCGGGCGGCCGGCTGCCGAGGGCCTGACCCAAGCTATTGTTGGGAGCTCCGGCGGTGGCCTAATCCTTTACCCGCCTTCCCAAAATGGATAGACTATAACTTCCTAATTCGGTACAGCCTCAATGAAGTTATAGCTAATTTGTTCAAAACCAAACAACAAAAGCAATAATTTTCTTATTAGAACCTCTATATATTTTTGCTCTTTTAAATGAGCTATAAATCAACGACTTTGGTTGGGCTAATTTGAATGTTAACATTGGTATTAAGGGAGGAGTAGGTAGGAACTGGATATTTTTCATTATTGGAATCCCCTTTAAACGAGGCTTCACTTCCTTTCACAAGCTTCAACCCTTCCTCGACCGGATCGTAGCCGTCCGCAGTCACATTCCCCGTGGTCGGGAGGATATGGGGATATGGGTGCGGGATTCCGTCACGTCCGGCTAACAGCCACCGTGCTGCCGCGATCACCAGCTCTGTTTATCGCGGTGTTAGAGATGTGTCTGATAAGCTCCAACCACTTGCAGTTCAGCGGTGTCAGGAATATGTAATACGGTGAAAGCGGCGTTTGTTTCATTTTATGACGTGATATTTCCAAATGTGGGAGCTTTGCTCGAAAGAGGCGGGGTTGGAGAAAAGTAATCCCATCATGTCGTTCATAGTTTTTAATTTTCTTCTTTTCTCTGCAGGTATATGTTCATGTGCTATTAGTCATGTTCTGCCCAAATCATTTTTAACAAAACGATTGAAAATGAGATTCTTGAATTTCCACTACAGTATCCTTTTAAAATCACGTCCAGAGCATTACAACTTATCGTAATATTTCTTGACTTTTGCTATTTTGAACACATTGTCAAAATTTTTACGATAACAATGTAAATTAGATCGTTTAGTTGTTTTTCACCAAGCTTCTTCCCTAAACACTTTCACTTAGTAATTATTCAACACTTCCAAAAGTCATTGCCAAAAAACGTTTTTCTTACATCGTTAGATGTCAAACCGACGCAGAAAGCCTGCGTTGGAATTTTTAAAGGACCTTCGCAACGGTTTAATCTATTTAGAATTTAATACATGTGTCTTGGCTCGGTTACCTCCCGTGAGCGGCGGGTGGGCTGAGCGGCGGGTGGGTTGAGCGGCGACTTTCAGGTAGACGAGGGTCAGAAGTGATTAGCCGGTTTACAACCCTTCCTTTGAGCGGCGGATTATTTGGTCACCCTCTTTCTCTACCTTCGCTTGCACACGTTACCACCGGCACTAATGTGTATTGGTGGTTTTGTTTCTTCCCATTTTCTATAATACATCGCACCGTATTATGGATTCGGACTCTGCTTAGGTTCCGTAAAATAAAATGAAGAACTAAATAGATTTACTGAAATATTGAAATTAAGTGTGTAACTGCGGTTATAAGAATAACACGATAGATCACCCATAACTTAGAATGTTTAACTATGTTATATTAAATTGCATTTCATCAGGTTTAAGATAGTAATAGTAAACCCGTTATCGAGAAATTGTCATGTGTATTGACTGCTAGATAAAAACAATAATGATACAGTATTCTAGGACCATTTTTTAAATGATATGGTTAAACTTAAAAGCCACTTTCGGTAATACTGGGATTATTTACCAAAGTTCTTTATAAACAATATTTCTTGTGAATCTCTCAGGAGATGATTTAATTTAGGTTAAATTGTAGATAGTTCCAGTTTATATGGAACATCCTCACTAAAACCACAGAAAATCACCTAGTAAAAAACAAATATATTACTTTAATAGTACAGATTTTTAACATAATCATAACTAACACATCACAGCTGAATAAAATTCAAATAGTTTTATGAAAACCTCACAATTTGTGACATTTGAACAACTTGATCAAGCGCTTTAATACACACTAAATCTACCAACTCGTAAATGAATGCTTAAAGTATGCTGCAGTATAAATATTCAATGATTTCAATTCCAATAACATATGGTTTTGCTGGAAAACTTTGTTTACTGCATCAGTTGCTTTATTTGAAATTTCTTTTCCCATGTCATATCTTGTGGACAAATACAAAACTTTAAGGGTGTCTAGGGCTTATCCCTTTAGCCTAATCTTCATAAAAACTTCCTGCAAAACTACACGCCAATAAGCACTTTCCAATGACTCTTAAATGATTAAAATTGGCCCAGGAGTTTATGAGGAGTAACGATCACAAACAGTGCCGGCCTTAGCGAGTGCGAGGCCCTGGGCAAGAAAATGTTTGCGAGGCCCCCCCAACGCCAATTCTACTCAATGCATTCTTAATTTTTTGACACATATTTAATCACATACAAATTACATGTAAGGGTAGGCCATTGATGGAAAACATCGTAGTTTTTTATACTTCTCCCTTAACTACAACGCACAAATTCTCTAATTTGTTAGAACACTACACAAAGTTAGACCCTGACAGTTACGGAGTTTCTAATTCACTACATTGTTTTATTCAGTGCATCCATGACTTAGTTTAGAGAAAACAAAATTCCGAACTTTTTAAACCGCAAATCTCTCACTATTTTTTGACAAATCTGCCAAACTACATTGAACGCTATTGAACTGAGGCACTTATTAATTGGAAAATTGAAGAAGGAGGGTTTGGAACTTCACGGTCATAAGTTGAGAATTTTAGGTCGTCTCCTTGCCATACAGTTACATAGTAGTTAGGTGATTGTGTCGCGCGACCAGCGAGCACAGCGATGCCAACGCTACTACTGTGAAACATTTGTAATAATTCACCAGCAACAACCTTTCCACATCGAACGGATGAAACTAAAGGCACATTAATCCACTGCTACTTCCCCTCAGTACCTAGTGTTTACTGCATTTACTTTGAATACTTCCAGTAGTTCACACATTATTTTCTATAGGCCTCGCGCAATAAACCATACACCTTTTTCAAATAACCTAAAAGGCGAAGATTGTATTTGGCTTACCGTTTTGCCTTTTAAATTGTAGTTTTAATATTAAACGTGTAATCATTATCATGGTTTGATAAATATCTCTTTGCTGCTTTATTGTAATTTTATAATTAATTTTAGTTATTATTATTATTATTATTATTAATTAATTAGTTGTCACCTATTTTAAACGAAGTAAAACTCCTATCGAAAGTGCGAGGCCCTCCCAGGCGTGAGGCCCTGGGCGGCCGCCCCTGTTGCCCTCCCCTAAGGCCGGCACTGATCACAAAAAACCTCTAGCGTATTAAATAAGTATTGATGGATTATTAATAAAAGTCTTACGTATGCGTAATTGATACGCGAACTAACTAATGAAGATAATGTAGATATACAAATAAATATCGTTGTCCGTCAGTAAGCATAAGTGTGTTCGCTAAGTAGCTAAGGCTTTACATATATATATGTATATACATATATATGAAAATGAACGAACGGTGTTTTTGGGCTCTAGGGACCTCAAAACGAAAAAATAACATGGTCCTGGGCTTAAGTCTCACCATGCCGCCTACGGCAATAGCTACTTCCCTATAGGGGGCAATTCGCTAAAAAGGATGGAATAACACTTTGTGTTGAGGGTTCGTCACGTGTCAGAGTCCGAATTCATAATACGGTGTGATGTTTAGAAAATGGGAAGAAACAAAACCATCGATACACATTAGTGCCAGTAGTAACGTGTGCAAGCGAAAGTTAAGAAAGAGGGTGACACAAGAATCCGCCGCTCAAAGGAAGGGTTGTAAACTGGCTAATCACTTCTGACCCTCGTGTACCTGAAAGTCGCCGCTCAACCCACCCGCCGCTCAGCCCACCCGCCGCTCACGGGAAGTCACCCTTGGGTCAACATTATCACAATCTTGCCGTTTTCCCAGCTTTCTCTTAAAATATATAATTGAGGAGAGCGCCGAATTGATTTCACCCTGATATTTGGAGTGTCAGCTGATTGATTTCTCGCCCCATGTTTAGGAGGCGGTGCTAATTGCACCTGACACGCTCTGTCCATCAATTATCTACAACTTCTCCCTCTTTTAAGGTTTTCCCTGATTATCCAAACAAACATCTTTAACTGGAATCTCACGACTACTTGTCAGCGCAACCACATGTTTTTGACGGGTTAAGTATTAGTTTCTCAAATCAAGCTGGCGTGCCAGGAAATGTTGGTTTTATCTGAAGTCCAATTAGGAATTTGTTGTTTGTTTAAGGAGACTTTTATAAAAATTGCATTAAATCGTCCCTCTGCAAAGGCCAACAAGTCTGTGCGGTGACTAAAGCCAGAAGTGTATAGACCGAGTACAGGTATTAGCTAAATTCAAGTGAGCAAGTCAGCAGATACTATACTTATAAAAAGTATACAAAAAGTGTGAGATTAATGTTGTCTTTGTTATTTCTTATTGTAGAATTATAAAACATAATTAAAAGAGTGCTCAGAATATTAGTTTTTAAATGTGCTTAAACACTTTTTAATTTTAGATCAACTTTTTTTCTGAAAGCACATCATATTCCAAATTCTCAGTTCTGTTCCAAAAATACAAACATGTTATTCATTTAAATTTTTTGTTTTATTGCCAGTGAGTTAGTTAAACTAAATGATCAATGTGGAATTCAAGCAAGACATAGAGACCGGTCACCTTTAAAATAAAAGAATTACCTTTTTCCGTATTTTAATGAGTGAAATATGTTAAAGCCAATATGCAAAAAACATCATTTACTATGTTCATTTATATTATCAAGAGAATGCTCGATAATAGAATACTCGATAATTGATTTTTATTTTATCAACGGAATACTCGAAATACGGTTTTATTCGAAACGTACAGTTCTTCGACTGAATGCCAGACAACAATTCCACTAGACAGCACGAGTATAAAGTCATTCACATTAGCACCGCACTAAACTGCATATTGAAACAAACGGGGTTTTGTGCACATATTGATTTGAGATCGTAAGGAGACCGCAGCGGCCGGTATTACGTTGGCCGCGGCCACAACGGCCTGGGGCCAGCAGGCGAGATTGGCATGAGTGTCTTGATTGCAGATTGCACCGATAGGATGCACCGCTTCCTTTATGGATTGCTCGGTTTGTAATTGAATATCCATTGCAATTGTATTATTGTTATTTTATTTACTTTGATAGCCGGAAAACTTATTATCAACTGGAAAATAAATGACGTATAAATTTAAATCAATAACTTATGAATCAAATGATTTTATGAAAACATTTCAAATTTGAATTTAAACGTGCTCATGCTTTACTGTGCCTTACTATAAGCATGATCATAGTGCTTAAAGATAATTTTAATCTTTGGTATTAATAGCAAACGTTTTAATTAAATAAAACTATAAAAGTAAGTAATAATGTACAAGTTTAACCAAACTGCTTTTGATATTTTAATTTAGATATTAAAGTCTTCCGATATCACTTTATCTAGAATAGAATAGAATAATATTTATTTTTCCATATTGAAATATTTCACAATTATGTACCGTGCATAATAATTATTTTTAGTCGATCAGTCCTCCTTCTTTTTTTCACTAATACTACACACAAAAAGAAATGTCTTAACTTGTCAGACTGACTCAGTTTATAACTAAAACTAAAGTCAAGGAAAACAATTAGAGTAATAAAAAGAAAATTAAATCATAAACGAGAAAATAAAATAGGGCCTCTGAAGGCAAAGCCTATGTAGAGGTTTCATACTAAACTTAATATCTAATCTGTTAGCGAACATACAAAACAAATGACTTTACTTCTAAGACAAAACAAAGCAAAACAAAAGGTCTCTTGCTGATTTAATTTTTCAATCAAGGATAAACAATAAGGATTCAGTTATGTTTTATAAGTTTTGATGAAGTTTGAAAACATTCTTCTTTTTATTTGTTGTAGAGGCTTGCAGATAATTTTTTGGGTTTTGGTTTATCTTAAGATGGATACTTATCTTCTGCTTAGATCTTTACATCTTACTTAACTACTTTTACCTTAGAGCTCATTTTTTACTTGCTCCTTTGCAACCAACGAATCAATGTCTGATGCCAAAGAGGGTACAGGCAACGTTTAATCTGGAAGATCACACTACCCGTTGAAACAAATCAGTTCTAAATCTATGGATGAATAAAGATGTCTTTCTTTCATGGCAAACAGACGGCATGCGCGCAAATGCACTTGCTGTACCACTGATTGGTTCAGGGAATACGATCGGAAAAAGTAGGAGAAAAACAGGGGAGAGGTACAGGTTAATAAGTTTCTGAGGAATCCGTAATGTGTGCTACCCATGACACCCCGGTTAGAGGCGAGGTTTGCATTATGAATCAAGATCCCGTACCAAGGATTGTATAAGTCTTGCAACTAAGTCCTACGATTTTAGCACAAAAACTGAACACTGTCTTTAAAATGTAGCATAAAATTAAAGTTATTATTAACTTAACCCGCTTTGTAAGACTCCAAATTCAGGCCTGTGATAACTTGAATCACTTTCATTCCCAAAGGGATTTTTTTCACCTCAAATACCCCACATAGTTTGAGAACGTACCTCTGTTTCTGCTATCGCTATCCATTAATGTATTCCAAAGTACCTCAAGTCTGTTTATACACATTCTACATGATTAAGAATCTGGGACCACAGTATGTACTCAGGTGACTGACCGGACCAAAACAACGGTACCTGATGTTGCCGAAACATCAGCCGTGTGATTGGTGGGGTAATAGACCAATCAGAATGCGAGCGGGTCGCCGAGTCTCATTAGAACCTCAATTAGACAAGGACAGGTTTACGGCAAGTCCCCATTACCGGGAAGCAGGCCTATTCACCGCACTACCATATGATAAATCAGTATCAGCGACCGTCGTTACTGCAGCTTCAGAAGGTATCTTGGATTGGACTTTTTACCCCAGCGGACGCGTCGACGACAGCGACGTCGTCACTCACCGCAACTCTGAGTTGCTCGAATGGTGCAAGTAATAGGAATCGATGGAATCGCAACATTTTCAATGTTGTAAGTGTTAACAGTCTTTGCTATTTTATTGAAGAGACTTATTGCTCAATACAATTTAACTGGTCGAGATCTTCATGTACTCATGTACATGGAGTAAGATAATGATGGAGTGATTGAAATTAGATGGGCTGGAGACGACAAGTCAAGTAACAAAGATCTTTAACTTTCAGTGGCGACTATATTACTGTTTTCACAAAGGGGAATTGGAAACACTTCAGTGTTTTTGTCCTATGTACTCACATAAGAACGCAAAGATAGTAGGCTACTCACTTTTAACCTTGCAAACGGCTTGCAGAGTAATACAACGTACGGTCAAACTGATGTTAAATTTTATCCCTCACACATTTCACCTAATTGTGTAAAATTTCTTAAGTATTCTTTTTTAGGTTCTATGGGGTTCAAAGCGTATTGAATTCCACTCACGAATAAGTAATTGGTTATTTTATAGTTTCCAATTGCGTCTTTACAAATAAGCCGGTTTAATTCAGTAATATTTAACAATAAATTGAGCTTAAAAAGTAAAGATATGTTTGGTGACTGGAGGTTAAATGCATTGGGTCATAAGAACTATATACTGCAGTTAAAGCTAGGGGAAGTAAGCGGATAAGAGAGTCAGCGTTTAAATAACAAAAGCCAAGACTCTAGTTACGATTGCGTAGGTAGGGAATATGAATAAATAAACCATAGGAATTCGAGTGTTGAGGGTACCAATAAATTAACAACTAACTGGAGCACAGGATTGAGATATGTATGTAAATAGGAAGCCCTTTCATAAATATCACTGGCTGTCATCATTTAAAATCTCTTGTTACTACTCATTGCCTTTCGGCAGCTTACAGAGAGTAAATAAATCATTACAATCGAAACTGTAACGGAAACTTCTTGTAGAAAGGGTCAGAATTATTACTGTCATAATAAAAGAGTAGGACTAGTTTCATAATAAATGGGAGTCTAGGAAGTCATTTTTTTCATTTTTTAAAACGAAACGCTTAAATCAGTTTCTGATACAGGTTTGTTGAATAATTAAGTGGTTAATATTTTAGATATATCCGACATGGTTTGGATATTATCCGTTTATTTTTCTCAGGCGATCATGATATGATGACAATTATAGTCAACTGAACATGTTCTATTTAAAAAATATGTTTTTTTCATTAAACTAGGAAAGTAGTAATAGGATGTGGTAAAAATTGAAATTCCAAATACAATGTTGTTAACCAAACTCCGAATTTATATTTACATTTTCTTAGGAAATACAACTTAGAGTGCCCGTAAATTATGGTAAAATATTTTAGTATATGATAGAAGAGGTAAAAATAAGAAAAAAAGTTCATATAAACATAGATCCTAAAGTGCTTCGTTTTCCGTCTGTGTGTCTGTTTGTGATTTTTACATATTTAATCATATCTCACGAACCTCTTAACGTATAAACTTCAAACTTTGTATATGGATGACCACTATTAAGAACTACTTTTGCAAGAAGTATGAAGTTTCTACTTTGAACCATTTCAAAATGGCGACTGTTTTTTGCTTTCAAAGCTAAATATCTTAAAACCCGTAAATTTTAGAAGAATTATACAAGAGATAAAAAGTTGCAAAATGTACTAACGATGATAATGATCGGACAGCTGGTAATGGGGAAATTTTGAGTTTCCCTAATAAAGACCTTGCAAATTTCAGACAGTATGTTCTAAAGAACCATGCTTTTATTCAGAAAAGTTAAAATTTCTCCGTTATTAAAAAAAAGTGCAGTCATATTTATTAATATGACGGTGCGTTGC
The DNA here is from genome assembly GCA_035578135.1 of Flexamia atlantica. Classification (NCBI taxonomy): domain Eukaryota; kingdom Metazoa; phylum Arthropoda; class Insecta; order Hemiptera; family Cicadellidae; genus Flexamia; species Flexamia atlantica. The sequence continues at coordinate 43,472,851 of JAQJVK010000009.1, forward strand.
TCATCATAATTTTAATATCAGCCTCAATTGAATTAAATTATGCAACTTTTTTTCGACTTATACATTTTTTTCTAGAATTTACTTTTTTTTAAGATATTTCGCTTTGAAAACAAAAAAATAGCCACCATTTTGAAATGGTACAAAGTAGAAATTTGATACTTCTTTCAAAAATAGTTCTTAATAGTGGGTCATCCACATACCAGGTTTGAAGTTTTTACGTTAAGAGGTTCGTGAGATATGATTAAATATGTAAAAATCACAAACAGACACACAGATGGAAAACGAAGCATTTTTGGACATATCTTTAAATAAACTTTTTTCTTATTGTTACCTCTACTATCATATACTAAAAAGTTTTACCATAATTTTCGGACACCCTGCATAATACCTGTACAAATACAAAAATCGAAGCTTATCAGTTTAGAAATTTAAATATCAAAGAAAAGTTAAAATATACATATATACTAATATGTACTTTCTCAAGAATTACTCTCCTAAATTGATTCCGCTCCTTCCACAAACCGCTATCATTGTCATAGCGGAGTGTGCGCCCAATTAGAAGACATTTACCCCGGGCTTGGGCGTGCCGCAAGGTTGTGCTCTGGGTCCATCACTCTTGCCGCCCCATTACCCGGGGCCGCACTCGTAAACCGATGAAGACGTTAGCCGGGAGTGATTAATCCGACACATCGGGTGGCCCATAAATAACGCCTGAACGGCCGGCCCTCCATTCAGTTTTTATCGTGACGTTAAGTCCTACGCTATGTGTTGCTCTAGATTACACACCTCCAACCTAAATCGTCGCGTCTTATAAGGAGATTCAGAGCGGACTGTTATTATGCCTTTTTAATTGGTGGTTTGCACGAAATTTGTTTCACTCGGAAGTGTGGAGGACTAAGAGAGGTGGGATTAAAAGAATTATTAGCTTGAGGTCAGATTGATTCACGATGAAGTTGTCCAGGGATCTGTGGGTTTTCATCATCTATTTTTGTCTTCTGCAATCTAGGCATGTAATTTTGGACTGTTTTTCATTAAATATTCCCGTCAATAAAAAAAAATTAATATTCAGCCAGTGGGAACTCAAATCTTTAGTGGTTGAAATTTACACCACTATAAAACACTATGATTGATTCATGAAAACAATATTAAGACACAAACAAGATGACTGAAACAAAAATTGCTTCTTAACTAATATAGTCGATTTTATATATGTTTTAAGAATTTAACATAGGGTTAGTATAATAACTAACCCTGAAAATATTTATTATATCAAAACCATAACGGCAATATTTTAAAACAGCATCATTTTATTTCATCTAATAAATCACTGTTCTTTAACCCGCTCAAATGTTAATCTTGTGCCACAACGTATAGCCTACTAATCTCAGTTCTATATTTTCAAAACACTGAAACCCTTCACTTTTTGAGATATCAGTCAACGTTATAACAGAGTCACGAGAAGAATCGAGAGACCTGAACGCACGGGTGGACCGATACTGTTGGCAACATTGTTCTCTAATTACTGGTTTGCTTTCGTGGCGTCGACAGTGAAACTTAGCACGTGGGAGGAGAGTGAAGGTTCGCACGGCCGTGAGAGTATAACACTGACCAAGACAACAACGTAATGGCGCATTCATCAAAACTCTCTTCGCTGTAACCGGCGAAATTCCCCTTTCAATTTTATGTCTTTCGATTGCTTAAAACTGGCAATAGTTTGGGAGCAACCACTCAAACACTATTTAAAAAATATGAACCACAAATGAAAGTATAGTTACAGTGATTATTTAAAACTACGTTTGTCAGATAAACATTTAACCAAATCTCAAAATGTTGTAGCGGATCGGTATTTGATTGAGTAGTATTTATCATTGGGCCAGCTATAATTGTATTTGTATTTTCAAAATAAGTTAATTGCAGTAAGTATAAATTTCATTGATTAGACATTTTATGGTAAATTACAAAAACAGTAAAGGGAGATTTTTAAAATGTACCTTATATTTATCGAATTTAAAAATAATTCTTCCTTTCTCCACACACACGCGTGCATGCTTTTCTTAGTGATTTTCTACACATGATGCCATCGAATAAGGCTTATAAATAATCCCATATGACATAAAAATAGTTTTATAATTAGTATTGATTAACTGATAATTCTTCTAGCGAGAAAATAATGTTTACTTCTCCGATCGACCTCTAAATCCAACTCTGGGTCAAGTCTAGTTCCGGAGCGGTCCCACGGGCCTACTGTTTTATCACTCTATCAAACGAGTTTTTACTGTTTTACTTCGTTTACAAAACCACTTCATTTCTTACCGGTACGACTCCTTAAAGGAATTCCTATAAAACTCTTCTCCGTAGTTGGTCCAACTAACAAATAAACAGGCTCTCTCCAAATGATTCAATTAGCATAAGAAGGATAAACCGGAGTCAGTGATAAGTTGGAAACAGAGTGTAAATAATTGGAGCCCTCTGCTGTACTAGGAGGCAATAAAAAACATCCGAGCTGATCGGGAACTTTCCTCGGCGTAATATATAGTTTTCAGTGATCGTCCAGTTGTTAAAGTCGTAATTTCTCGGAGTACACATTCTGAATATAAATCCAACATCAAAAGCTTCCGGCCACAAACCCGGAAAAATCCTGCTTCTTTGTAAGTTGTTGGAGGAACGATCACTAGTATTTTTCCAGTTTGTTCAATTTAGTTTTTATATTGCATCTTCTTATACAAAGTTTACTACTGAGCAGTACGAAGTTACAACTGAGCGTAGGGCTTCTACAAAACCGCTGTTATTTGTAACGTAGCTCGTTATTCGAGCGCCTACTTACAACGACTAGTAACTATTTTGGCGTTGTTTATTTATCATGTTATATCCAACATATTCTTCATATCAACCCAAACACACATAAATTTAATTTATCTTAATAAATACTGCGGTCTTTTATGGGAAATGCAAATGACCAATACACAATGCCGGGCGTGAACGTAGAGGAAATAACATAGAGAAGAACCGTATGCATGTTTTAACAACCATTGTCACTGTGAAACAAAGACAAATAAACCTATATCAAACATTTTACATCGTAACTAGTTGTCAAGTCGTAAATTTAAATGTTTTACACAGTTTCCAAATTAGTACAACAAGTTTATATTTGTTGTGGTTGTATTCATAGCTATCGTATGGTTCGCCTATGAGGTGGTTTTTACCTATTATTAATTGATGGTATTAACATAAGATAATAATAACTAAATTAAACTTCGTAAACATTTTTTGCACTAAGGTAAAAAATCTTTATAAGAAATTCAATGACAGTTTGGAGGATTCCAGCAGTCCGGTTGAAATGAAGGGTTTACCAGTTTTAACTAAAATAACGAATGAAATATTCATTCTCAATTTGTTTTGAAATAGCGGATTTGTACCACTTTAAAAATATACACTTTAGTATATACCAATTTCAGGGGTCAAATTTGACATAATACTGTGTATATGTAGATTAAAGTGTCTATCTGTGATCAAATTTTGCTTTGAACATTTAATTTTTTAATAAAAATCGTCTAAATCTGATGGGATTGTTTCGGAGGCTGCAGAGGTTTTACGAGCAGGTTTCACCGCTTGCATACTTACTTTTTTATATGGAAATTTCCGATGTGGTATTTGAACACAGTGATTGTTGAAAAAACAGGATTGAGAGACCAAACCAAGTTTTAGTGTGCTTGAAGTATGTGAATATAACTATTATAGAAAAATCAAGTAGAAACGTGGAAATGGACTCTCCTTTTATATCACTTATTTAAGTCAAAATTAGGATATAACTTTCACCAACCATATACAAATAAGTCTCAAAATATTAAAGCTATTCCAGACTTTTCTCATTAATGACTATTACCTCTCCGGCGATAACAACAATCCTGCGGCCGCGATGCCACCCAGGCGGCCGGCGCGGCTGCGGGGCGCGTTTTCAATATCGCGTAGGACGACCGTGGGGCAATGTGGCAAACGGAATGTTCTCGGCTGCAATTACAGGACAATTAGAGCAGTGGGCACGTGGGGAGGACGGACTGTCCTGGGGACGGCACGCCCCTGGCCCGCTAGCGCTCGCGGCGACAGGGTGGGGCGCCGCGACAGCATCTAGCACTCTTGCGGATTCTTGATACTGACTACTGCTATTATATTTTTATGCGTTTTTTTTTACCTAATGTTTCGCGTATTGGTTCAACAAGTTTCGGTAGCCATTCCGAGCAACTCTCCAAAATGTGTAAATTTTAGCTAGCCTTCCTTAAAAAATGTTTTCGTCGCACCCGAATAAGTTTGCCATTGGAGCAAAGGAAATTTTGGGTATTGTGTTTTTAATCTCCTATTGGCAATTCAATTTCACTGACCAACAGATTGGCTACGTTGAGAATAATAAGAAAGTAATAGCTTATGAAAATTAGTTCTAGTTTGGGATGAATTAAGGTTGAATTTACAGCTAATTTACAGCTGAGATCTAAAAATACCATCTGAGTTGATTTTAAGAATGTTGAGTTGAGTTTTAAATTGAGTGTTCGGTGTTTTGTATCTATCATTGTAATGCCATTTCACCAAGGCTCGTATTCGTCAAGTAGCCTACATTGCAGCTACAAAACAGCCTACATAGCAGCGTTTTTTAGTCTTCTCTACATATCTGCGTATACACTACAATAATTCCTTCCTCTCGCACAAATCCTTCTATAACGAATTGAAGGTAACGAAAATTACCATCTACATTAGTTCCGAGCGATAACAGAGGACGAGCACTCAGAGCTGGGTGACCCGGGTGTCCGAAATTCCTGAGGCAAATTTAGAAAATTTCGCGGCCGTGCGTACGGAGCCGAGGGCGTCTCATCTATAACTGGTCCGGCCTGTATAATTAGCCGAGGGTCTGGAATTATCTACAATCACAAATTGGGAAATTCTGCTTCGTTTGCATGTTTGTCGGGGGTAATTGATACCAGGAGCTCGGAGGGAGCGATAGCGCCCGGCGAGGGCTAATTAGTGGATTGTAAGGGCCGAAACGGATAAATTGGCACGTGTGCTTTCATCACATTCTGCGGTTTGGTTAACGAGATACGCAGGAAGGCTTGAATTGCAATTTGAGAGTGATTTATCCGGCTTACTGTCTGATTTTCTTTAATTGCTTCAGTTTCGAGCCTTCCTCCGTCAGATACTGGCAAAACGTGATGTTTCACGTTTGTAAAATGAATCCTTTCAGTGCATGGAGATATTCGAATACAAGTTAGTAATACTGTAATAAAGCACGCTCAAAGCCTAAATCACAACATTAAAAATTCTACAACTTAAAACATCAGTTGCATTTTAACAGCCAAGTTTTAACTTATTATAAAATCAGGTATGAGATTTATTTAAATATTTTAATAAGTATAATTGTTTTACTTAATGGAAGATTAGAATTGCAGTGCCTTCATAGGTAAAATTCTCTGTTGCAGCAGACCTGCATTTTCAGCGAATTTCTAACTCGTACAATTATATTCAGACTCAAAAATTCTTCATTCACAAAATACAATATTGAATAAAGCATACAATATTTCAGCCCAACATAAGTGAAGTTTGTTCTACTTGTTAGAGTCTTACCATATGGCTTGCTTTTTAGCTTATTCACTATAGAGGAAATACGCTAAAAATGTGCGAAGGTATGATCTACGTCAATAATTTAAGTCCTGAATTGCCCAGAGGCTGAATTTGGCCAAATATGCAAATGGGTAAGAAAAAATGTATACAATTATCTAATAATGCAATTTTCTGTACAGTTTTAGGGCAATTGAATAAAAATTAAATACTATGGTGTTTAGATCTGTAGAAGAGGAAACCCCCAGATCGAGCTTCACGGTCATGACGAACCGCAAGTCACCAGTGAAGTTACAAGTGAAGTGTACATAGATCCCTGGTCTATCTTTTGGTACCATCCCTTAGTTCTATTTTTATAGTCTAACTTATTGCTCCCTTTCTTATCACTGGGACTTGGCTCGGATGTGACAGCTGCTTCGGAAGCATCCCTTTCCATTTTCAATCAACTAATTTGATAGGTGTTTATTTAATTGACCAGTTGAAAGGTTGTGAAGACTTAAAGATGAGCGGGAAGGTTTCTTGAAAGGAAAGGAGGGATATACTGTAAATTAATAACTGAAAAAGTTCTTTTTAATTTTTTAACCATCATATTTTTTTTGTTTGATCGAGCTTCGGGTTAAATAACCATAGTAAAAGTTATGAAAAATTGCAGCTACATGATTACATAAAGTAATAGTTTTATTATACTGCTACCTCAAATTTAAAACTCAGAAATCATATATTAAAGTTTCTTAGACACATAAATCCATCCAAATCAGCTGAATAAACGACACCAAATATTAAAAAGATTATATGGTTTTTTATTTGCTCAGCAATCAATGTACAATCGATTGCAATAAGTTCGTAAATTATCTCTCAACCCTCGAATCAATAATCAGACTATTACAACTACTAGGCGAGTATTTTCAAAAATAGAGTAGGAAGTTCCTTTTCAATCAATGATTTGATTATTTGTGATTCGTCTCACTTGGAGGCAATTTCATCTCAAAGTCGGACCCTCTGCCAAACTGCTGAATTATGCTAATTGTCGTATTCGGTTCAATTTGAGTTGATTATCCGAGATGATATTTCGGACTTAAGATCGTTTGCTTTGATAAAGCTGTTCCAAATACATCAGATTACACTCACATGGGCCTCTAATGATAAGTCGAAAGCTAGTTGGAAATTTTAAGCTTTGACTTTTTCAAGATAAAGTTTTTAAAGCTGATTTTGAGAATATTAGAAATGTGTTTGACATAGTTAAAAATATTACTTATTTATACACCCCGTATACTATTTAGAAGAAAGAAAAGTATATTTTTACATAAATCTGTATACTTAATAAAATAACGGTTTTCTCTGTTACACCCCTTTTTCAGCCTTCTTTCTAAACCGATTTTTACGATTGAGTTTTCATTTTAAAGCGTATAATATAACGCACTGGCGACTGATAATTAAAATGGGCATTTCTTTTACGACTTCGACCCCTAATCCTTTGATTCATTTCTATAAGACGCTTTCAACGTTCCAGAACTGAACAACTAGCGTTATAAAGGTTTTAAAATGTGATACTGTAGTAATTTAACAGCTGATTACCTTATGATGGATTTTTAACCTAAGTCAGATTGTAAACAAAAATAGATAGTCTGCAACATTAAACAAGATTTGATACATTTTATTTAATTAATTCTGAAATCAATCCTTGCTGGGCCAACGCACAGCAACCACTATTTAAAACTATCACCTATTGTTTCTCCGAACCGTGTGGGACGGTAGTTTTAATGGTAAACCAACTATCGAGAAAGATAGTTCACGGCAATGAGTACGAGAGTGTCTTGTAAAAAATTAATGGTTGGCGAAGGTGCTGTAAATAGTTTTATCGGTAATAGTTTTGAGTAGTTTTTTCGGTAATAGTTTTGAGTAATAAAAGACTCACTATTACAGATAATAAATGTATTCATGCATTAAGGTGGGAGGAATCTTAGTAACAGTTTCTTAAGCTTTTTCCCCCAAAATATCAATTATAATGTCTAAAACATAAAATTATAATTTAAAAATACTTGCGTAAGTAAGTTAGCTACATTTTATGAATAACGAATAAACTGTCCTCACCTAGGACAAATTACCTGGATTTAAATTACTTGATAAGGTAATTTGAGAAGAGACAACCTATAAATAATTTTAAGTGCAGCATATCTTGTTCGAGTTTCTCGTCAATTGGAATATTGAATTTTATGCGAAACGTTATCGGGTTTCCCCGAGAAGCGGGCCGAAATGGGCGCCTCAGTCCGCCAAACTGGGTTACTAAATGGTGCTAAAAGGCTCAATAATAACGGTGGTGATCGTTAAGCAGCTGATGTTCGATTTTAAATGTTAATTATTGAAATCAGCTGGTTTCTCCAGCAAGGAGCGTCGCTGTTTTAACGGGCCAATTAAGTCAGTTGTTTAGAGATATATTCGATTTATTTTGCGATCGTATTTTTGTCGATAACTGCATTGAACTGGTCGAGGGTGATTTTGTAATATTTGCGCACGAGTTTGAATCGATCGTTAAGATGGATAGATTGGTCTTTCAAGTGTTTCTGGTAAATCAATTAATTGACTGAAGATACGGTTTGATTTGTTGAGGCGGAATGGAGCCAAACCTGTACGACAGGTCGAATAAAGACATGCTTGCAAGACTATACTACACTAGCTGCTTGTACATAAAGCATACCGCACAGTAATTTCGTTCCAGATTATAGTTTATTTATGTGTGCATACATTTTGCAAATATCTTTTTTATAAAATTATTTATTACTTTTATAAAACTACTTAATTGTAGAAAGAAACATATCCTACTTCTGTAAATCCTTAATGGTACCACGACATTCAAACATACCGCATCAAAAGCTTCATGATATACTATATCGACCCTTACTATACGATGTCTTCAGCTGTGCGTATCTTACATAAATATGATTAACTTACATTTTTAAACATTAACGTTCATTTCATTTTTTTAGTATATCCATGTTTAATCAATCAATCAATGTAACAATTTGAAAACCATATAATCGTAGGATGCAACTATAAAAGTTAAAATTATGCCTTTATTACAGTAATTTAAGACAATCATCCTCTCGTACAAACAGTCTCTGCGATATTACATAACTATGTAGTAAAACCTATCTTCTTAGTCTTAATTTACTTAGGTTCTGGATTGGATACAAAACTACACATCATGTGGGAGATTCTAACAATATATAAAGATTGAGTTTCGTGTTGAAAATCAACCTTTCTCAAAATTAAAAATACTTCTATTCCTACTATTAACTTGTACAATCGCTTTACAAATTTTAGTTTAAGGCATTTTTTATGATACGTTACACATTTATGTCTAGCTAACAATATTGAATAAAAGCGACTTGGACGAATTAAATTAATAAATTCCAGTTAACCTAATTTGAACCACAAATTCAAGAAAAGGTTGTTAAAATGTACATTTTGAGCTGAATTTTCATGTAAGCTTCCTGCTTCATATTCCACAGTGGACAAAATTGCAGTAATATAGATAACATCTAAAGCGATTAACCAAAACACTGGAAAGCCCCTCTATCCGGCAGGCCCATAAATCAAGGCGCAATTTAGCGAAATTCGCACGCACATCGGCCCAGTTTCCACCGCACAGCTCATCAGCCGTGGACTAAAACTTTAATTGCCGTAATGGGGTTATCGAGTTACCAATGAACATCAGGTTAGACAGCCTACTTGCATAAACGATCGCAGGCCCAAGGACGTGAGAGAGGAACGCGAGGGGTTTGTTGTACATCGAGGTCACCGTGCGAACACGAAGATGCGGAGAGCGCAGGCCTGAGGCCACTGTGAAGATCCCGGAGATGACGGCCTGCGGCCGAGATGGACGGGCGATAGGCCCCCTCGTTATCGACTACCGGTGTGATGTACCGGCGCCGGCGTCGATGGCAGACAGGTGCCGTTACAGGCGGTGAATGTTGCACCCGACACCTCGCCGGGGGCGCGGTCCGGACCCTCTGATGGAAGCTGGGCCGCCAGTCGGCGTCGAGATAACGCACAGTATGGGATGCTGCTCTACAACCTGGAGTTTCCCTCGTAAGATACGTCGTCTTTCACGAAAAGAAAACGTAGTAGCTTGAAAAGGTTTGTTGTTGAATTCTTTCTTGAAGAAAACCCATATTACTAGGAAGTATAAAACTTGAACTTTCCTGAAGTGTAATGTAAATTTTAAGAGTTTGACTAAATAATCAGACTTGATTCAAAATAAGTCAGGTTTAGGAAATAAAAAGCATTAAGCTCCCGAAAACTAATTTGATTCACCATCCAAAGCTCTCTCATTCTTTAAATAAATGACTTTATTGATTTAAGTAAATTTATGAAATTAATTGTGCCAAAGCCACTTTTGCGGCATCACTTAGTATCTCCAACGCAAGGAAAGACTCCCGGTGTCTTGAAGAGTGTGTCTAATCCGAACGGTCATTCGGATGATAGATCGACATTCTTGCCCGACAACCGACGCCAATTCGATCGATATACGACTCCTATCAACATAATCCTGCAGTTTTGGCAGAGGTTTGTCCAGAGCAAACAGCCCTTGGGCTGCATACCAAGTGCCAATGCGAAACAGGGCTTCTGGTAATCACAGGATTATGATCGTCCCATTTGGAAATTTCAGGACTTAAATTGCCAGGACTGAATTTGCAGTTACAGTTCAAAAAACAGCTTTTGCCTGAAGTTACTAGTAATAATTCAAAGATGTAATGGTTCTTAATTAGTTATTCCATGGTCTTCTTCGGCTATATCATTGACCTTGTCATACTCAATAAACAAAATGGCAAAGCTCGTATGAAAAAAAAATATTTTCCTTTGCGTCAACAAATTAATAATCAATTTTTAAGTGCTTACACATGTTTTAAAGAAAAATAAACAAATCAAATTAGCCGCATTAATTTCGACAATTTACATATCTAGTCCGTGAGTTTTCCGATATAATAATAACGATAATAATGAATGCCCAGAAAATTTTAATAGTGTGTTAATATTGAGCTCAACTGTAACAAGTAATTGAACAAATAGTATAAGATTAATGCTAAGAGCAAGACTACCTTGCTCTGTAAACCTTTTTATAAAGTCATGCATGCATTTTCCATAAAAAATGTGTCAGTGGCAATCTAAAATTAAAAACTAAGTATTATCTGTTCTTTTATATTCAGTTTCAATGTGAAATTTATAGACTATACACCTTCAGTTTTGAAACTTAATTATAAAGTTCCACTAAAATTCTTTTAACTATTTGCTCTGCAGCGTCTTTGATTAAACTCCATATCAAGCCTAAATATTCTTAGAAAATTACACGACAAATCCAAAGTAAGTTTCACAAGGCGCCTATAACGCCAGCCATATATTAAATTACATACCATAAAATCTGCAAGATTACTCACTGATAGTGCTAAATGGGACGTAGGTGCTGAGGATATTAGCGAGCTGGAAGCAACTTGTTGTGGCCACTTATAACAGAACTTCCCGTCATCCTGGTAATTTAAGGGAACCGAGGCGCTGGAACAATACGTGATTACGACAGATTACCCACTAGTTAACACTTACTGCGAGTACGTATCGATTTTAAAGGTTAGTGTCGCAATTTGACATATTTATTTCAAAGTGGTGCAATTATTCGGTTAACTGTTTATGCTCGTTGGAGCTGTTTCTTGTAATTGATATCGTGTATCCAGATTGTCAACACGTATGATTTGAAATTTATGAACCAAAGTATTTCTTAGTGTGAAATATCATAAGAAGAAAAATGTTAATTTTATGAGCCTACTTCCTTATCAGAACTGTATAGAGAGAGAGAGGTAGAAGTCTTTCTGTTTGTAAAAACAACTCTACAGTCAAGACTCTCATACCGTCTAGAGTCTAGAATAAAGAGTTTTAATTTTCAACTTATTTGTAACGATAGAGTGGCTATGCTATTTTAATAGAAAACAAATTTGTCCACTGTAGAGTATGCCTTATATCTTGGATATAGAAACTCCGACGTCCGATCTGGCTACATTAAACATTCTGATTTTTATTCGCAAGTGATAAAGCATACGATTTAATCAACGACTGATATTCCTATCATACGTCAGATCTAACGAGATAAGTACTTCTTCTCTATGGTTGCCTCAAGTAAAGTTATGAGAAAAACATGGGTGACTTTACCAGGACCCTTAGTCAACTTTTTTGACTAATTACCAACTGCAGCTTGGTCCCGTTATAAATTTACACGACCCTTCCCGGAATTTCCTAATAATCGAGTTGGCTATCCTCTAGATAATGAGGCGGCCACGCGATTTATACTGCGCTTACCTACCAATTTAAGTCTCCAGGGGTATAACCATGGAGTTTTTTTCTTGATGGAATTCACACCTGTAACCTACGTCAGGTTAAACAACAGCTAAAATACGTTTTTTTAGCTAAACCGGACTTTTTACGCTAATTTTACAACACGGATTAACATAATTTTAGTTTTTAAATAATTCCTTTACAAATTTAATTACCTATGTTTATAGTCATTATTATGTATGATTTCTAGTTTAACAGCTCTCGTCTGCGATTTACAGGCTTTCACCGAGAACACTTGGTTCAGCCATTAATTTTCATTTCCTTTCCAATTATATTTCTTTCTTCTCCGTCCCGCGTCGGTTGCAATACTTTTTTTAACCATTGCAGATTTTCTGGTGTATTTAATGAACTTAAACGATTGCTAAAAGAAGAGCGTGACTATTAAAAGTCTTTATTTTTTCTCCACCTGGGGATTTAATTTGGTATTCAAACAACGGTACTCATACTTTCTGTTTTCGTTCTCAATGTGTGCTGAGTGTCAACCTCAGCGGAGGAAAACAATGTGAATTAAAAGTATTGTAATAAGGATTTCTGTCGTTAGTAATAAAGAGTAAGTTACCTATTATTGTTTCTATTATTTTATTAATCTTTTGCACTACTTTGGGTTTTTATAATAAAAATATTACATACAGTGATACTGTAGACAATATTTTTGAAGCATATTTAACTTTTAGAAGAGTGATTTTTTTATTTTAAATGTTATCTTCCTTGAATTTTTTTAAGATTGGTGATTGCAGCTAACTGTATGTGATTAAAAAAAACTTCATACTAAAAAACTTCATAAAGTTTGATACTATTTTCATTAAAATAATTATAAGTTCGAAAACATGATGATTGGTGGCAATGTTGACGGCTTAGGCCTGGGGAATAGGATGTAGGAACTCCTCGTAATCGGTACCTCCGGAGACTGGAGGCGGAGAGAAACCGAAGATAATGGGCGTGGAAGCTCTACTTACGGGACAAAAAGAGTCAAACCAACAGTGGGACGTGATGTACACCAGGACGAATCTGTCCCAGATCGGGACGGCCGGTGGGATATGGGACAATGAGGCGGGCTGTCCGGGAGGCATCGGTAAACAATTGACAGAGGGGACTGCACAATTTGTATGGTTCACAATGGGTTCACACTGTTGAACTGTTCGTTTCATATGATATTTTACAGGTCTGAATATGAATTACTGACAGAAAAAGATTCGTTTACATATGTTTTTTTTTTACTTATTGTCATAGATAAACTGTCATTTTAATTTCCGCAGCGGTTCCATTTGGTTTATTATTTCTTTATCAGAAAACCATTATGTATTTTGTGATCCCCATCGCGATGTAGTCTGAATATTATCTTATGGACATTAAAACTTTGTTGGTGTAGGAAGTGAAACTAGATGGTCAGTTTCTAGGTAAATATTATGTAAAGATATATTGTAAGTACATGTATAATATTGTAATTACCCATATTTAAAATAAGAAATTAAGATTAACAACTTCCTGTATAGTATAACAATTTTATAATTATTAATTGCAGTTGAACAAACCAACCGTTAAGAGATCGTACGATTTAGAAAGTATTCAGTAAAAGCTTCATGAACTTTTTAAGAGTCAAAAAGATTTTTATTTAATTTTCGTTTATTGAAATTACGGGTTTTGAATTAGGTATTACAGGACGTTTTATTCTATTATCTGCATGTATAATAATATAAATTATCGAGACTAAGAAAATAAACACACGAATTTATCTACATACATATTAAAATGCGGAGTTGAACGGAATTTTGGTATCCAGGTTCCCAGAAAACATTAGAGAGGGCCTGACCGAGACAGTCTCCAAGGTCGAAACCAATTAACATTTCACACTTCAGAGTTTTCTACTCAAGACTATAACCTAAATTTCCAAAATAGTTTCGAGACTAAAACTGGCAGTAAGTTGTATTTTTAAAGGACCAGTTCATCACTAATTTGATGTTCAATAAGACTCTTGCTGAAAATGGGTAAAAAGATATATTGATAATGTATATCATTATATATATAATTGCAAGATTTAAAAAGATTTTGTGGTACTCAGGGAGTAAGTAATGCATACTCAAAAAGTTTTCTTCTCTTTCTGTACTTAACAAACTTGCTTAATATTTTGGTTATTTGGTTAAACAGGCCCGAAGAATTAAGTTAAATCGCCTACCTCAACAATATCCATTAGGTTGTCTGTTATATTTTAAGCGGATTTCAATGACTTTCAAGCTACATTCACTAAGGATTTTTTTAAACGTAAAAACTAATACTTTTGTTAGAGTTAATATTTTCAATAGGCGTAAGCTGTAACGTAAAGATATATTTTGATTTTCAAACATTTTTCTAAAAATACATAAATTGGAACAATGAAAGATCAGTATTTTGGTACAATTTGTCGGCCAAATATAGCCAGCCAGTATTCACAAGACTGGTGTGTGTCCAGAGAGCATGAGTGATGCTCTCTGGACACACACTAATGATTTACTTATTGTTATTTACTTTCAAATTGGTATAATCCGTGGAACTAAATATTTGATTGTACTGTTATGGAATGTAATTGATAATCTACCTAATACTTTACCCGATGATCATACTTATTCTAGCAATAATTTTTCTGATGCTCTAATCAATTTTAAACTCCCGTCAATATAATAGACCTTATTAATTCTGACACTTCAAAATTAATAGTGGCAACTAGGGAAAACTACTGCGTCTTTGGAGTCTTTGAATATTTATAAAATTCACTTCATATGACTCATGAATATTAAAATTGTTCATAGTTTCCCCGCTTTGAAGATTGATTTGGACGTTAATATTGAATGTCATGTTTACGTCATATTGAGTGACCCGGAGTGATACAACCCTTATAAAACATCTTGTACAATTATTTATTGTGCAACGGCTAATTTACCCATATTCTAAGTTCGATACCTTGCTTATATAAAATTAACTTAATCTGTACGTTTTGTGAAAGTTATTCCTTGATCGCTAAGGAAAGAAAATTCCTCTTTTTTTATTTTGTTGAAT
Organism: Flexamia atlantica; assembly: GCA_035578135.1. NCBI lineage: Eukaryota > Metazoa > Arthropoda > Insecta > Hemiptera > Cicadellidae > Flexamia > Flexamia atlantica. Next base: position 43,487,863 of record JAQJVK010000009.1, read on the forward strand.
CCAACAAAGTAATTAGACATTCATCGATCGACGCAGTATTCAATGTCAAACAAAGTCCCGGTGTTCTTCAGACCTAGACATTTTATAAAAAAAATACAGTAGAGTTTTTTTTAGCTTTATGAGTTTTATGAGGTTTGTAAGCTAGGCTAATGTTGATTTTTTATAAAGGGAGGACAGCTTTAAATAGGAGCTAATCATCAAAATCTACTCGTGCCTCCATAAAATATAATCAATCTAGGCTGTTAAAATATATTCTGCTATTCCTCAACTTCCCAAGTTCCCATTTCACATGGCTAGGATCAGAGTTCACTAATTAAGACAGTAATTGCTTTTTTTGCCGCAAACAATACAGTTTTTTCCTTAATTAATTAAGGAAATTCTGCGAGACACCAAACGCTAACAAACAGCGACTTCAAAAACGGCTGATCGAGTAGTTTAGCAGCATGATACTCAGGTCTCGTTGCCGGGGGATGACTTGCACAGAGTGCCGCGCCCTCCGGCTACTGTGTGTGTGAGCGACGCGACGGTTCCCGGGGCCGTCCCCTACGTTCCGCAGACCACAATCGTCAACCCTCACTTAACTAACCATCCAAACTAACCATCTAAAGATAATGAAAAATTGTAATATAAAATAAACTATGGTGAAATATAAACTGCAAAGTAAAACAAACATGCAACCTCCATTACAACAAAATCTCGGGTACTAATCTTCAACAATAACTAGTATTTTTAATCGAAACCTTTATATTCGATATAAGACGACATTAAAAACAATGAATATCTCATAAACAATAAATAAACAGCTAGAAAATGCAGATAAAGCTAAACTACTTTTCTCAATCAGAACAATACTCAAGAATAGGCGCTTAACATTCTTATATAATCAACCAAGTACAACCAAACCAATTATTGTATATTCAAGTAGACATTAGCAAAGAAATTGACATACATAAGTACATAGATTGCTTAACATCTATCACCTGTTAAGAAAGTTTATCGAGAGTTTAGAATATAACTCTGTACATAAGATGTATTAAACGCTCTCAATAGAAAACACACTTAAAACGAATGCCATCAAATCTATGAAAGCTTTTTCTTGTGCGAGTTAGAAGTCTAATTGGTTTTAATTAGGAGATTGGTTAAACCTGCTTTGTATGTATCCCTTACCCTGATTATAATATGAAAGCAATTTTCGAGATACTTTATGAATTGACAAATCAAACGAGACAGGACATATCTAGAGGCCTCTAATGGAGAAGGTTCCACCGCGACGCTCCACGCTGAGACGTACGTATCCATTTGTTGATAGTGACCCAGCCTAATGCTCTAGAGTCTAGACCACCGAACGGTCTTAGAATCATTTATTAAATGGTTCTGGATTATAGAAAGTTCTAAGCCCTTAATAGGTTTCACCTTCTCTCAACAGGAAGTTAAAATTCAATTAAATGTATTTTTATAGCTGTAAGAGGATCATTAATTTACGCCTATTAATATAAAACTATACAATTTACTGTTTTGTTCTTTTCGAAATTTACAAATTAATAATAATAATAAATTATTACCACTGAAATAATTTATAAACGTTACATAGTTAACAAGGTTTTAGGATTGATATTTAGGCCTATATTTACTAAATTTTGACTTGTTTTATTCTGAACGTGAGCTGTTCTTGTTTATGTATCTGTTTTTTTTTTTTACTATTTGTTTTAACGCTGAACTTCAACTGATCATAGGTCAGTATTTTGATTCTATAGTTTTATACACACACATATATATAATGTACTTAAGATTTACTGTAATGTTGATATAGAGTAGTTTATTATTTTGTATTTCTTTATTCATATTTACGTAAAATGCTCAGTGTATGCTAATAGTAGGATATTAGGACCCACGTAGTCAGATAATCATATTTAAGTGTAGAAAATTAAATGAAATTCATGTTGCAGTACAAAGAACATTTTATATGTGTTTATAATGAAGATTTGTTTTAGGTTACCCTTTGTTTTTATTCTTTGTGGTCGTAAGTTAAATATCTAAACTATATTTACTTAAGTTGATAGGCCTTGCATTGTTTTAATTGAAGTTTTGTATTTTTTAGGTTGGTTGTAACACCGAGGTCATATGGTACATTATGGTAAGAAAGCATATAATAAAATCGTATACAAGACATATAGATACGGTGCTGAAAAATATTGCTTTACAAATACAATTACTTTCAATTATTTAAAAAAAACAAACAGGAAATATGGTTGGAAACATGGTAGAAAAATAGTAAGATATTAGGAAAATTAAAAGATGATTTTTTGTCCTCCCTTCACATCCCAGGACGCTAGACCTAGCTCAGAACCGTTTTACACATTACCTCAGGCTAGGTCTGATAGCTGATAAGAAAATTGTAATGAAAATAATCTAAGTAACTCTTATTTACTCATCACCATCCGTCCGCTAACTTACTCAGCCAGATACGCAGGCGCATCCCCCATGCATCCTCTCGATTATGGCCAGTCTCCCATTGTCACATGCTAATCCATTGATTTTCACAGTTTGGAAACATGTTCCATTTAATTAACATGAGCCAAACAGTCGATACAGGACCTTGATATGTCACTCAGCCTATGCGATGGCTGTCATATTAATACGAGTAGCAGTTATTGCCCGAGGTTTGGAATGAATGCCGAGAATGTATGTCTTCCTTTCAGATTAATGCGGGCTATTCTTTTGAATCAGGGCTATGTAATAAATATTGCTGTGCTTTAATAACCCGATTTATTGCTTATAGAATAGTGTTAGACATAATTTATATGCAGATCTTGGCTTCAGTTTAAACCGGTTGGTATGATGACTGAGTAGACCTATTAAATTTAAAAAAATTGCAGGAGTTGTAAGTTGATTAGCTTACCATATATGTTTCTGGCAATAAAAACCAATCAAATCATATAGTAGAAAAAAATATCTTAAGAACAAACAAATTTACCAACCATTAAATCATTCATTATCTAATCATTAAATGATTTCGACTTTTGGTTCAAACTTCGATGTAATGACGATAGGATAATACTTTAATAAATTAAGAATGACTACGTCAAACTTTCTGACTACCTGAATAACTGTTCAATTATACTCCTGGAAATTAAAATAACATTATCGATGATGAGTTTACACATATTACCCAATTAAATATTAGAAACAGTCTCCAAGGTAGGCTGATTTTAAGTGTAACCTATAAGGACTTTTGATTAAAAGCGTAAAAATTCCAAATGCTCTCATGTGGCAAAGGTTTGCGTGTGATAAAGTTTTAGCCCAAGCAGCTGCGTGGCGCCAGTGATTCAGAAAAGGAAATAAATACTTTACTGAAATCTAATATTAAATTAGGTGTTTTCATCACGCAAGGCCGTTGATCTTAAAAAGGGAGTATTTATTTCCCACAGGAATCATGGTAAATTTAGAGGGGCCGGGGGGATACACGCCACGACGCCGGACCACCGGTTTTTCGCGTCCGAATTATGATGTATCTGGATTTATTCGTGGCCCGCGGGCGCGTTGTCAAAACATCAAAACCGGCCGCCTCGCGAACCATCGCTCGCGATAACGGGATATGCCTCTCGATGCTTCATTTTGAAAAAAAAACACCGAACGACTTTGGGCTTTATACTGCTTTCCCTTTAGGGCTAAACTTATTACGTAAAGGTCTTTAGGAATTGAGAGGTAATATATATGTTTGAGGCCTTGAGGGAGTTTAGCGGGGTGTCCATAAAAGCCAATGGGAAATTGTTATTTATTGGTGGTTTGTAGGCACCTAACAATTTTAAAACTAGCTTGTCAGCTGTAAGGACATTATAGGCTACATAAAAAGAGAATGTTGTAACGTGAGGATGGTCCTTTCGCTTTCTATTTCGATATGCTCGCTCTCACCATGGTCATTTTATATTTTTGATCATAAAGACAAAAAACGACGACGCTTCCTCCTTAAGAGGGGGCTCCAGTCACGAAAAATATCGCGTTTCTACCTGCTCCTCCCATAAGGCCAATGTTAACTTTCAAATTCGGCACAGCCTCAACCGCTCAACCAAAATCGTTAATTTTTAGCTCATTTGAAAGAACAACAAATTATCTAGCGACTTCAGTGAGCAGAATTTTGATATCACCTTTAGAATAATTTATAAAAAATTCCTAAAATCTATTTATTTGCAATTGTTTTACTACTAACCAAAAAACTATATAAAGACTCTGCTCACTGAAGTCGCTAGATAATTTTTTGTTCTTTAAAATGAGCTAAAAATTAACGATTTTGATTGATCGGTTGAGGCTGTACCGAATTTGAAAGTTAACATTGGTCTTATGGGAGAAGCAGGTAGTCGCGCGGGACTGGAGCCCCCTCTTAAAAGATATATCTGATAAGATTGCTGGTTTCAAGACAATTAGCCCCTGATAGAGTCGTGAAGTAAAGGTTGTCCTAGGGCTTAAGAGAGTTTGTCCTTTATCCAACACCTTCGAACTCGGTAGCGTTGAAATTGTGGATCTAGCTTTTAATTCCTCCCATCAAAATTTTATACATATCCATTAATGAGTTACAATCAAGATCATATTCTTTAGCAATCTATCGTCTCTTGTATACCTCTTACATTCTAGCAACTTAATATAGCAATCAAACTTAAACCTTCAAAACTCTCTCACTCCACAGTATTATATCTTCACTAATCCAAAACAGTTATACCAATCATTTAATTCTGATTTTTTTACAACTCTCTTAATGTTTTCATCAAACATTTATATGTATGGCAACTTTCAGTTATTTGCCTTATGCATAATTTAATCGTGTACAATCTACCCTTTCAATAAAAACGGTGGGCTAGACTACTTTGCAGACACAAGTTCGTTGACGTTAATTCCCACAATGGTTCTTAGCCCTCCACCTTAGGGGTTTATAGACCCTTCATCGGCCGACTAACGGCCTCAGTCGTATCATTCGCAGAACGAGTTATCAAGCCCGATTGAGATTTCGCACAGGCAGTAACCGCCGCGCCGCCGCGCCGCGAGCCGCCGGTAGCCCCACACTGCGGAACGGATCGCGGACTCTTCATCGCGAATGTCGCTTTTAAAGGCAATGGAGAACCCGATAGCCGGTGATTACCGCACATTGAGCCCGGCCCGCGGTGTAAGTGGGGGTTCGGCGTCATGGCACCGCTCTGATTTTGATATTGGAACGGTCTCGGAGGTTAGGAGTGGGACCGGTCAGGCTGTTTAAAGAGTGAATTAGTAGTTTTGAGACAGGTTATGTCCTGATGTAACCTTCTAGGTGGAAGTGGTCAACTGAATCTATTATAAAAGGCGCGAAATTTAAATCAGCTTTACTAGATCCAGTTACAATTCAATATTATCGAGAATACTAATACTTAAATATGTGTAAGGAGAGGTCGGAATCAAATACTCTAACAAAATTATGATTTAGATCAAAATTTATGAAATAGCTTCTAAGATCTTTTGTGTATTTAGTCATAGACCTGAAATTTTGTGCACTCTGTTATTACATCGGTATGTAATAGTACTATTTAAATATCTTAAAATTCTCGGTTCCTTTTCGGGTGCAGTGTAAAATGATAATTCATTCAAACAGAATGTCTGATAGTATTAAAAATGTATGTAGACGTAAAATTTATTGTACGTTGTTGGTAGATTTTCCCATCATCTTTATCAATTAGTTAGACTTTATTCAGTGTTCATAATTAAAAACTTCAAACAAAAGAAGACGAAGAGAAAGTAAGAATGGTACGCTACGAACTAAATAAATATAACAAAAATATTAAATTCTGAATTGCAGAAACATTTTAGTAGTGAATTTTGTTTTTGAAATAGTTGAATTTGGTAGTACAGGAATATATGATGGACATCTTAACTACACGCTTGAGAACTATTTACGTAAAAAAATTATAGTAGTTTAAATATTTAAATATTTTAAGTGTTTTTGTAATCATACAAATTTCAGATGTATTGCTTTCTTATATTTATTTCATACTTTTTAAAAACGAATTAACCTCTGACAATCTTCTAGGCTACGTGCCAAAAGTAGAAAGAAAACACCCAGGGTACTCGGTACAAAAACAAACATCGATAACCATCTTAAATTGGCAATCAGAAAGCAATATCAGTGTGTCAGGGCGGGAGTTACGGCAGCGGCGAGCGCGGGCCGCGCCGCACAGCGCGCCGACGCAATGTGGACACAACGTGTGTGCTGTCTCCGGAGCCGGCAGGCACCGCCGCACCGCCCAGCGGACAACCTGCGGCGAAACTGCCGCGTTATAATTGGGTCAGGCTAATGACCAATTACATCAGGGAACCCCGAGAGATCGTTCAGGTTTTTTCGAAGAAGAGGTAAAAATATGTAAGTCGTCCGAAGTGAAAGCAGAAAATGCGCATTTGAGTATGTCCGCCTCAAAATGAGAAAGAGTTGACTGGGTTACAATTTTGTTTGGATAAGATGAACAGGCAAAATGACTCTCTTAAATGTGTCGGTTTAACTACATTGATTAGGGGTGTGAGACATAAGAACCAGAATTAATTTTATCTATAACTTTAATCAAATATTTTATTTTAACATTCTTGGGTGCATTCGATGTCTTGCGTCTCGCCAGATCCTTCCGCTTACCAGAGCCTAAACAGTTTAAATTACCTGAAAACATCTTGATAGTGTTTTCACTTTTAAAAGAAACCGAAAGTCAGATGTAAATACGAGTTTTATTTTCGCTAGAGGTATAAATACAAAATTGGAAGGTACTCTGTATCATTTAATTACGGTTTTTTACATATCTATGTCGACTTACAAGAAACTATGAATTAGTTTTCGCGATTTTATTGATTCTAACTTATTATGTGTTATTCAATTAATTTTAAGTCAAAACCAAAAATAAAAATATATCATTCCGTTTTAAGGGGGAAAATAGTTTATAATGACTAAATTTAAAAAAAATCTAATTTTTAAACGACAACCTTATTTAACTTTTTAAATCACAGCACATCTCCCGGTCACAATATCAACATTGGGACAAAATTAGTTTTGTATAGTTTAAACATATCTACAAATTACATAACAATTATTTAAAAAACCAACATTTTCAAATTCATCTAAAGAGCCGTATAAAGTTCATAGATTTACTTCAAGCTGAAGGAAAGTTTGTGAGAAGTAAACAAAATCATTCCCTGCACAATCAAGGGAACATTGGCCCATTGGCCCACATCAGCCTCCGACTGCACCCGGCGCGGCGCCGACGATGAACTGCAGAATCGCGGTTTGCGAAGCGTGATGACGCAAACGCGAAATGTTAATGTCCACCCGTGGCGGTGTTTGCCTAACGGGTCTGCTCTGTAGCACGTGCACTGGTCCTGCCGGGGCCTACACCGGTCCTATAACCCACAGGACCGGAATGTCGACGTATTGCTATAAACGTCCCCGTCTAGGCCGCTGGCCAGCGACGATGAGACCGTGGATTATGTTTTCATTCCAGTCCACCTGCGACGACTTCGTTTCTGGGTTAAAATACAAGTTTATGGGTAATAAAAAAATAAAAGGTCCGACATTTTGAGTTTTTCGTTTTGATGGTTTATATCTTCATAGTATTTCGTCTCTGTTTTGAAATGCCGACGCACCGCCAATAAAATTATTATTGTTTAGTGATTGACTCAACAGACATCTAACAACTATCTAACAAATAGTGACGGCTAAATCCAATGTCGAAACAGAAACGTTTTATCAGGCATTTGCTTGAGATTTACTTGGCAAACTTCAGGCAACACGCAGCGTGAATTAGAAGAGCTCGAACGCTAGGCTTACTTGAGGCGTTATTTCAAAGGCGAAAAATGGGTAGTTCATTCTTTTTTCCTTACACTATGGTTGCATGTAAATACCATGTTTTGGTTAAGCCATGAAAATGGAAGCTGAATTAATTGTTACTTTGATAAACATTTCAATGATTAAAATTATTCTCGTTACATGAACCATAGGTGTTTTAGCGTTAATAATAGTTTTGCTAAATAACATAAACTACAACCATCACAAAATTCATGCCTGAATATGTTTGTGGATTGCCAAAAATGATAATGTCTGATGATGTCACCGAGGAATTTCTCAATTAGGAACAGTCCGAGCCACTGCGGCAGTTTCTCACACTTCCACCTGTCATTCCTTGGTAATTTGTTGGTCTCTAGAAGCGGTCAAAAGTTTCGACATCTTCGTAGATAACATCTTCCGAGAGAAACTTGGATCTTCAGCGGCTCACTTCGGGCTCCCCCTTCCGAATTTAAACGTTGTCCGAACTTAGTTATTTTAAATAAAATGTTCCTTAAAATATTAGTTGTTGCTCCTACTTATACCATTAATTGAACTTTTCCAATCTAAACCTATAAAATAAAATGATTGAACTTGAAATTTGTAAGAACATTTTTTTTACTAAAAATGTTAACTGTATACAACGTAAAATTATTAAAATTATTGAAATTAATTATGACCCCAAGTTAATAATAAAAATATAGTTTCAACGGAGCTTATATTTTACAATTTATTCTTTAACAATTTATTCGTAGGCTACTTAAATCGGTCTAGTTCAGAATACGCTCATGCAAAACGTTACCAAAATTTGTTTACAATAAAAAAGGATTTAAGTAACTTTAAATTCTGGAACAGATTCCTGTTTTATGAATTTAACTCAGTAAATATTAAGTCCAAATTCAAGTCAAGTGTAGAGTAGATCCACACGCCGCCAAGTGATTCAAGAGAAGTGAGAGATTCAAGTCAAGTGTAGAGTAGAGTGTTTGAGATGAACGCCGTCATTGCACAAAAACATGATTTTCTTGTAAAACCAGACCAGAGTAGTTGCACCTGCAGCCGCCAGTAGCGCTGCGGCCAATTAGAACACTCCTGAAGGGAATGTAAATCAGGACGGTAACCGCTGTCAACTCTCCACAGTCGTGTAGTCGGGGCAACGAGCCTGGAGGTGTAATGGTTATCGGTGGCAGATTGAAAAAAAATTTAAATGAAATTACAAAGAAGAATTTAGACCGTAACAAGCAGGATGTGATAAACACTGAAGAACGTTAATACCTCCTATATTTATTGTTTTCCATCAATGGATGTAATTTATTTATTTTTATGTTCATATAAGGCTAGGTCATACAAGGCATCTCCATAATATTTTTATTCACTAGTACATTTCACAAGGTCGTAAACTAGTTTCTATTTACTATTCTAATTTAATCTAAAAAAAGGTACGTTATTTACAATCAAATAGCACTATTTCAAAGCTACGAAATATTACTTTAAAACACAAAATTTATTTTAGTATACAACCTAAATAGGCATTAGGCAATTTCCTGCAGAATGTGTAATTTCAAATATATTACTACTTAAGAGTACAGCTTAAGAGAAATAGAAATGTTTTATTAATATACCTTGAGGAATTTCTCGTACGTTTTAACTACCTCTTTTATGAACCAATTTTAATAATTGAAAGACAAATTAAATATAGTTTCCTTAAGAGATCACAGTGTAATAAAGCATGAATCCCTGTGAATCAAACACTCAATGAAACCTTGACTGAAACGTGAAAACAATAGTTATTCAGACTTAGATCTACATTGAACGAAAGAGGTAGAATTCAAGTAGATTTACAAAATCCGTTTGTGGAATAAATTTATTTAAATTGACGTAATAAAAATATCACCCCATCGGTTGTAGGTGATATATTATGAAACATTATATATGGACCCATTAATGATCATTACAGATGAATTGATGAATTACCTTTCACTTATTTAACACTTATCCTCCGAACTGCATTACACCAATTTTACACTTGACTGTGGTCTTTGTTACTTAAGTAAACACACGGATTTCTTACACAATAGGATTAATGCTAATTCACTGGTAGCTGTAAACCAGAGCCTGTGGACCCCATACGAAGCCTATTCAAAGCTACTGAAGCCCAAGTAAGCCAAAATTAATTATTATTCAGAATGAATATTCTTTGATTGGGTAATCTTCTGATTATCAGTAGTCAAGGTCATTAATGGTTCAATGACAGTACGCTGACTCCAGTTTGAATATTTCCAGTGAAGGGCCGCCAAAGCGAGACTCCGCGTGTTAAGCTGGTCTAGTTGGTCATTATCTCCCGAAAATTGCAGAGTTGGAAACACGGCTGTAAAATAATAATCGAGAGACCGCTAGGTGACGGCCTACACACCGTTTGGACCTGTCGTGGAGTTTTCGAGACAAGTTTCGACCGTGGTTCGATGGGTATATGCAAGGCCATCTCTACAAGAAATTGCTATGGTATATGTCAACGATTTAGTAGAATGAATACAACTGTGAAGCGCGATAGGGAGGGAAATTTCAGTTATCTTTCACCAGCGACAGGCATATCCCTCACGTAAACAAGCGAAACCCATCGGGTATAGTTCACAAGGCCCCGCCTAGTATGTCATTCGCTTGAGCGTTTTGATTTCCGTCACAACGTTGTTTCCCATTGGATGAATCAATTGATTTGTAGTTGTTGTCTTGTTCTAAAGGTTTATAGACTATCCGCTAGATAGTGACACTGAGAGTAATGGATTTTCGGTGATTTTGGAATTCCTCGCTCAAATGCTTCCGTCTGCCTTCGTGGGGTTGGCCTGACGTTGGCGAATGATAAGTATATAAATTAGTATATAAATTACCCTCCCTCTCCTGCTTCATACTCATATTAATTCTAATATAAAGAGAAAATCATCAAACTTAAAAAACAATAGGAGTTTTGAAAAGATTCCATGGGTAACATGTACCTGAAAGTTATTTTATGTTATAAGTTCCTCAAAACATTTACCTTAAATTCAATGTACTGAACATAACTTTTGATAAAAATATTGTTTATTTCATGTCAGTTCACGGAACATTCCACGGATCCTCCATAATTATTGAAACGGCCACTCTTTGGACATCTTCCAACTAAAACAACCCAGACCAAAGTCTCAAAAATATATTTGTGGTTAGGACAAGTGTTCCGCAGAATAAAAAGGTCTTATCATGTCGAGCTGTGAAAAAAGGAAAGATAATTATTTAAAACTTCTCGATCTTTTAGAAAAATTAGATGACACAAAAGAACACATTACTTCTCACAAATCTTGATCAAATCAAATGCAGAGTTTAAATGTTGACATACATTTTCTTAACCGACCACAAGGAAATTTAGTGTTTTAAAGTGATATAGAGCATTAAATTTCCACATGCAGAAACCGCTTATGAACAATAAACTATTCCATAGTTTCTGGAATTCAAGTAACCAGTACCCAGCCCGTAAAACCAGCCCGTCCATACTTCCCAATCATCGTAACAAGATCTAACCAAGGGCTCTCCTCAATATGAAACACTAGGGTAATTTCCTTAAGGTGTGAATTCCAGCTTGTATGTCCGCCATGCAGATTCCTTCTCGATTTATCACAGATCAAATTACCTGAAGAGTTCTAATTGTCCGCGCGGCGCCGTCGGTGGCTTCAAATTAGGCGGTCTCCGCGAGCTCTTGCATCTCTGCTGCACGACTCTCCCGTGGACTGCAATTTGCCCGGGAGCGTGACAAGGATATCTGGACCGACGGACAATGGCGGGATCTCCGGATCGGTCGATTCCCATTCGACACTTCCTACAGATCTAAATGACGACTGGAATGTTTCAGATAAAATTGGAACGGAAACGCGTAAAACAAAAAATATTAACCGTGATTAAAGCCCCGAGATTAAAATTCTTTTAATGATTATTTGTATTCGAATTTATTTGTTGTGCTCCGTCATTACCTAGAAACGAGCTACTCTTTTTGGAAAGGAAGTGCATCCAACCAATGTTATTGCTGACGTTCTGCTCTATTACTATTGAAAGATGGTGGCATCACGGTCGAAATTTATATATCAATTTTGATTTTAAGTGCTTCCTCAATAGTTCTCATATTTTTCAATAACTAGGCCTACTGTATTAAAAACAAGGCTCAACAGTATTAAATATTACACTAATTGACTCCAATTGGTTGTTTGGGCAATTGGAAAACTGATGAGATCCTTAAACAGACTATTAATTCGTATATATGCATATATGCACCAAGACAAATAAGATCATTCTCCCCTAGATAAATAATTTCGTAAAACATTAATCATTAATCATTCTCCGCTTAGAGGATTTCACTTAAGAATGGACTTATTCAAGGAGAATTGTCGGCATTTTAATTGGGTTATAAAACGAGTATTTTACTTTGCAGCCAATACTAAAGTACCATGGAACGTTAAGTCACACGGGAGTACCCTCGTAGGTTTACCGCCCCACGTGTTGTCACGGCACGACCTCTAGTTGCAGTTTGAGCAGTTATCTCAAGACTGATGGTATGGAGAGCTCGTCCCGGACGGCTAGAAACCTCTCTAACAAATGGCTCCGCAGCAGACTAGTTTCTGCAGTTTTTCCTAGATGCTGTAGCCTGTGACGGCCGCGCAGGTGTCGCAACGGGACTTGTCTGGAGCTGGACCAGTTTGCGAGGCGTTTGTCTGCCCCTATCTAAACTCTCCTATCTGAACCTAGCTGACGCTTCGCCTGTCAGACAAAAACGAAAACATGGTAACAATTTTTTTACGGTTTGCGATTAAAAAATATAATTTACATAACTTTTCACATGTAATGCTAATTGAACAACATACCTCTTTTAAAAATGATCTATTTATTTCGTACAAGGATGTCACGTTTTTCACTATCACAGGCAAGCAAGCAAACAATAGAACTACGATCATTCAGTACAAAGATATTGTACCAAAACTTCCTTGTGTCTAATTCAAGAATTCTCTAGGACTATCATTTCATCTCCTGCAGGTTAAAATCCAGCTTACTTAAATTTCCCTCTGTTTAGAACAGTACCGAGGCTTACTTCCTGATACTTGTTATTTGCAGTTTCCTCTAAAACCAAAATCCCATCATCCCGGCTCCAGTCACCAGCAAAACGGGACCGACACGAAGTCGTCCCATTCTTCACCGCGGAGCTTTTAAGTTGCCAATTAACCCAGGGCCCAGGGCGGGGTGTAATTGTAGCATCAATATGTATTGGCTCGCACCGTGCGCTCCCGCGGAGCTGGGAGTGCAGGTCATTCGATAAGATCGCCCTTGCCTCAATGCAAATGCTTCGGTTTTGAAGTAGACTTTACTTTGTTAATCGTCTAAAAGGTGTACTTGTCTTTGTAATCGGTAATTGTTGTGTTTGTGTAATTTTGTGGGGAGATGACTTGCACCAACTAGTTACAAACCAACCGAGTACACCGTTGTCGTCCTGTCATTTCCTGTAATTGGAAAGGTTAATACAATAGTTAAATAGTTGGCTTGTCGGAGGGTACGAATTGTTATAGTTTGTTTAAGACTTGGACTTTGGGTGTAGCTTAATCAAGCTAAAGTAAATTAAAATAGGTTCCAGCAGGATAACCTATCATTAATTTAGGCTTATTTAAAACTTTAGTTATTAGTAGCAAATGCAGTAGTGTACAGAAAAATATCAATTACTTATGCGCATTGGGAAAACAGGCTCTTAAATATGACCGATATTTCGATCTGCTTTAAATACGAGAGACAATTATGCAGTAAATATTTTTATAATTCCTAGATATTGTTGGCCTGTATGAAAGCAACCGGGACTATCCCCATTATAGACACTTTTACCAAATTAATATGCGAACCTAGGAGGGATGGGCTAGCAAATGTTCAATTGACTGGTTACACAGTATATGGAGGTAAGTTGTAAATGGGAACATGTATAATATCAGCATTGATTACAATCACGACAGTGCTGCGTCTTGTTCGGCTTAACTAGCTAGTAGGAATGTCTAGAACTGGAAAAGGGAATAGCTCCAAGAGTGGTTATAAGACGCATTACTCGAACTCACCAATGGGTTAGTTTTATATGATAAATTTACTGCCAAATATCTTGTGTATGTTCAAAAAAAGTTTGCATTTTCTAATTTCAAAGGAATTGTTTTATTTTCAATTCAATGGCAAATAAAAAAAATAATTATTGTTATGAACCTGCATTTTTCATTACTTATTCTTAACCATAAACTGGCATTTAGGTGTATTTCATAATGGGGTTATAAGAGACAAGAAGTAGAAGAAGCTGTCAATGGTTGACTTGGGTCTCCGTTACTCAACAATGGATTGTCGTAATAAAACCTCTTTAGGGAATAAATACAATTATTCTTGGATCTCTAAACGGGATATGTTTTTAACTAACAATTACTTAATGGACTAACTTTATAAAGTTTGGAACTGTCTTAATTATCTTGAACTCGTTATATCTTGATTTTAGAAGATCATAAGGGGATATTGCCTTTTATTATTCAATGAAACGCACTTTCTTTCTGGCCAGGTGGGTATTGCGGAGGCACAACCTCCCGATCCCGGCGGCGCCTGTCACTCGCGGTGGTAAAGAGAGACTCTTGGGCAATTAATTAATCATATTATTTATTTCTCTGGTAAGTTTGTCAAGAGTCAATCGATCAATCAATCAATCATTCAAAATCCCGTTACTGTATTAACAAAAATTAAGATTTGTAATGGCGTCAGGCCACATTTGACAGTTTGCTTTTGAGTTAATCGGGACAGTGTGGACATAATAGTTACATTTAATTTGTATCTTTGTAGATACACTGCGATCAATCAGATCAACTCGATGAGGGGCCACCGAAACATGCTCGTTGAGTTGTTTTAAAATGAAGTTCTCATTCATATCGGAATTAGGACGAGGTGTGTGGCCGAAGATTCTAAAACTATAATAATTTATTTTTAAGTTGTTTAACCAATTGTCTTCTGAACACAATCAAATACAAACTCATTTCGATTACAATACCTTATTGAAAAACTATTATATTTAGTAGAATCCAAATAGACTTCGATCATTTGAAACAATAATCGTTAATTTTAAGTTGAGATACAGCCTGTAAGTAGCAATAGCAATCGCCGTAGGTATTTTGTTTCTAGTTTTCTCTTAGTTTCACAAACCTGTGAAAACGAAGAAAGCCATATTTCCGTCCTTGGATGTACAAGAATCAGTTAGTTTGGCTCACTGATGTTTTTAATAGCTCCTACCAAAAAGACACGAGCTATAGACCGTGGGCTAATGATCTCGTTCAATAAAGCTCTATATCGAATAGGTAGTACACTTATAGTCGCTAATTAATTGAAAACTGGCTTGTGTTTATCTTCTATTTATTAACACTTCATAGCCATCCTTGAGACAAATGGAAACTTAATTCAAATGAAGATGTTCACCATCGTAAAAGAAATTCTAGAAATTACATAATGAAAATGTTGCAGTTATTCTGCTTGTTATAAAAGTTTCATATTTGCGTATTGATTTTTTTTCTTCTCTAGGACGTAATTAAGCGTACATTGTCATACTTCTTTCTTGTAAAAAAATAAATTTAGGTATTTCATTAAGAATCGAAATAATTTGATTAATTACAATTAATGATCGACGATGACTGTATCTGAGTGAGTTGAAGATAAAGTAAGGAACAATAAACGATCCTTGAAGATCTAGAGCCAATGTCTTCTGGTACCGTAATTTATAAAAAAATCCAGCTTCGTGATTTAACTGAAAGCCAAATAATATGTGATCCAATTTCATTGCTTGAAAATACATTATTACATTTCATATGTAGATAGATTTACAACTTTTGATAGATTGAGGAAACGGCCTGTTATGTCCTAATTTCTCACATAAATATATTTCATATTGGACACGCTTTTATAAACATTACTCTGAACTACGACCCCTTTTCTGAGTGCGTAAGTTCCAAATATTCTCCAAATATTCTTCCTTAAAACTCAGCGGTAAAAAACATGATATTATAGGTAGATCAACTACCGGCGAGGCAGTCCGTCTAAACGGTACCTTTACAATACCAGCTACCCACCACAACCGCAATACAAACAGTTTAACCGCATATCCTGCACTGGAATTGCAGTGTCATCACATGCTTTATGGGACTAACCGGCCAAGAGGATTCCGGTTTGCGTAACAGTTATACCCAGTTATGACATTAAATCCATTACGAGAGGCAATTAAAAATTGCTCGTCTCGTTGCTTACGTTTCTCAGTTTCGTGCTTTTAAAGCAAGTGTCTCTTAATCGTTTTTGTGAAATGTTAACGACACCGGGGACTTTTGTACGATAAATAAAGTAGGAATAGATTAAAGTAGGAAATATAAATCTTATCTATATATATATAAAAGCCAAAAACCGTTGACTAACTGACTGACTGACTGACTGATCACAGTTTCACAAAAACTATAAGGCTTAGAGCCATGAAACTTGGCACAAATATTCTTTACATGCTCTAGATACGTACCAAGAAAGGATTTCGCAATATTTTCTCTCAAAAGGGTTAAATGTGGTATATTAGGAAATTCAAAATGGCGACAATTTTTAGCGTTTAAAGCTAACTTTCACAAAAAATAAATGTCTTAGGACCATGAAACTTGGCAGAAATATTCTTTATGGGCTTTAGATACGAAAAAAAGTTATTTTAAAGTATCCTCTCTCAGACGGCTAAAATTTAATACATTTTAAAATTCAAAATGGCGGCCATTCTAGTTTTCAAAACCATGGATGGCAGATCTATTGAATATTTTCAGGGGATACAAAAGGTTCGAGATCCAATCTATTAAAATGATAATATGTACGAGTTTATTTCGGCCACATTCTAAATATTTATCAAATGCCACTAAAGCGAACGGAGCACTATATTGTAGCCTACTCCCACTTTTGTGAAATGGGTTGTCCCCTAGATGTGGCCCACCAAGGGAAAAGGGACCTTGACTTTTCAAGATATCTTAAAAAATGTCTGAGTTATAAATTTTTCAATTTGGACAATTAAAAACATCAATTTTAGGAAATCGAGGTCTAAAGTTTTGCAAATTTGTAACTTTAATTTTTGTGTTACTACTTACATTATTGGCTATGTTTATCATATATCATATATCATTCTGCATATCATTTTGTCAGAAATTTGAAGCTTGATATGAATCCACCATTAACTTTGTGGCAATTGTTTGTATTACGTGAGATGTTGCTGAAATAGATGGGAGTAATAAAAAGATCACAACGTTTTAAAGACAAACTTTCTTGTTACATGATGAAAACTAAAGTTGATTTTTATTTTATACTCAAGTAAAACTTTATTACATTAGGTGTCTGAGTTCTTACTTTTTTATTTGTTGACCTTCTAGTCCTTTTATGTTTGTTTTGAAACTCCACTTGGACCAGGAGCTACATCGTCGACTACTTCTTTTGGAAGATCATGTACATTTTCATTATCTGATCAGGGCCTAGCAAGTCCTGCATTTATTCCTCACAGAACTCTCTGATTTTCTTAACTACAGAGCGTTAAATTAGCATTGGGGAAGTCAAGGTCCCCTTTCACCAGATTTCAAGGGTTTCGAAAAAAATTAATTTAACCTTGTTAAAAGTTAAGTTCAGGTGTAAGATGGACCAAATATTGTTTGGAAACATATAAACAGTAAATACCCCCGTTGCAGCAGACCTGCATACTCAGCGAATTTCAAGTGCAAAACAACATATTTCGATCAAGCATAGCGAGATTTTACATGTTTTTGTAAGCTCCATAAGAATAACATGGGGAATGAGTATGCAGGTTTGCTGCTACAGGTATATTAAAACTGGGTGGTTTTAATTCAATATTTAGTAGATCTGAACTAGAAGAAGCCATTTACCAAGTTTTATCAAGATATGTTGAGAAATAAGCGAGATATAGAATTTTACTTATTTCCCATAAGGTTAACATTGGGACAACGTACTGTGTTTACCACTTTCAATATCTTGGTAACCAATGGACATAGAGCTATGATTCAAGATACTAAATTGTTTGTTTTTTTGGGCTGAATTCAATGGTGCCAATAAAAATTTTATTTTTCTATGTAAAAATCTCAAAAAACCCATTTTGGAGGGGTTTACCCCCCTTAACCCCCCCTTCCGGTGGTCCAATCGGGCTGGTTTACGAACTCGTCCGAATAATTACTACTTTACACGTCTATGCCAAATTTCATTCCAATTGGACCATTTTTGCGCAAGTTATCGTGCTTAAAGACACATATATATATATTTATGAAAGTGAACGAATGGTGTTTTTGGCATCTGAGGACCTCAAAAAGAAAAGTTATGATGGTTTTAGGCTTAGGTCTTACCATGAGACCTACGGTAACAGCTTCTTCCCTATAGGGGAAATTCGCTAAAAACAATAAAAATCAGAAAATGTGTTTTTTGACCCTATCCTCTAAAACTTGCTGTCCTGTAAAATTTTGTCTGGGAAGGTAAGGTCCCTTTTCCCTTGGCGGGTCACATATGTATATCAACTAGAAAAGGAGTTAAAATTAAAATGCTAGAAGGGTTTGCTTAGGTGATGTGGACTTCAATTCCAAAAATATATACTATTACTACAATAATTTTGCTTTATTTAAAGCTGAGTGACCCTATCTTCAATGTGAATGAGAAATGTTTGGGAAATATAGTTTTTGCCTGGGCATTTGTCGTCTGCTTTTTCTTATATTTTTCGGTCTATTTTGTAAAACGTGAGAAACTCAGATTGATGTTAAATCGGAAACCCGCCCTTAGCGTTTTATTTTTGTTTTATACCCCGGCTTATCCCTCATTCTTTATATTGACAATTGGAAGGAAGTTCAAACCATTTACTTATTATGAGGAAAACATTTTTTAGACGGAACATAATATAATATAATTTAATTTAAATTAATTAACCTTTCAGCAGGCGAAGCTGCGGGTATATCTGCTAGTATTAAATAAGAATCCTGCCTGCATTTGATGAGGCCAGCTTTTGCGTCATCTGGAGATAATTTGTGTATTCTTCAGCAAATTTATAAATGGAAAAATGCAGATTTCTCAGGGGGGGGGGGGTTGGTTCTCTTAAACACATCCTCGATATATAACAACTAAATTCAATAAATGGTTGACTATATAAAACGGTAATAGTACGTGTGGTTAGCATAAAAACCTTGCACTTTTTGATACAGCTTAGCCACTTGGTGAGTGTATACAAGATACCAGTAGAAGTATTTTTGTCCGAAGAACCAACCTTGAATTCGTGTAGAACACCCCCATATCAGCCATTAAAGATGGCCGCCACAAAACGCATAAATTGCCCCATAACTCGTGAAAGAGTAGTCCGACCGTGATAAACCTTTTTTTGTTTGAAAGGTCTTTTATAAACTCAACTTTTTTGTATTTAACTTTTTTTTATAAACTTAATAGTTTTCTTTGTATATACGAAAAAACGCATTTTCCCATATAATTCCATGGGAAAGACAGATTTCTCAATAAAATGCATTTTAATTGATTTAAGAAGGCTAATTCCGGGTGGAATATCTTGAGTAGGCTAAAGACTTATGCATACTATGATTTTATGAATATTAATAAATTATTTTAGTAATAATGGTCTTTTACAGATTTTTTAACAAGCCATTTTTTAAATTTTTTTTTATTTTTCCAATATTTTATTGAAAAAAAATTTTTATCCAGCCCAAAAGTACATTAAATTATAGAAAATGTATTCAAAAATCGAACGCAATCGCTCAAAACAAGAAAATCAAATCATTTAACCTATTTATGAGGATTTGAAGGTGTCATTGACGTCCCATAGTAAGTATATGGCGGGGGAAATCGCGGGTACATTTTCAGCGATAAAATTACTACCCGTCGGTAGAATTGAGGAAAACTTTTTTGAAATATCCAATTAAATCATTACTACAGTATACCAAAGAAAAATGATAAAAAAATCATCGAGAAACCATATTTAATGCGGTCTTTATGATTTTCGTTTAAAACAACATGCTGCCGTGGCCGGCGCGTAGACGTAGTTCCATCAAACTCTCACAGAGCGCGCTCCTCTCGCTACCACGCTGAACCTATCTATGGCTAGCGGAGTCCATGGGAAAGCTCAGACATCGCGCAATCATTATGCTCGTTCTTTGCCGGCAACACTTTTAACATTGACATCAGATTAATACCGATAGCAAAAGAGTAATTTGTAAATAATAATATTATAATAATAATAATTGGCATTCAATTATATGCCTGCCAGTACGTTTGCCCCTATTAGAAATCATGTTAAGCATAATGATTTATTTCCTAATTGCGTCTTTTCTTAAGAGATGTATGGATTTTTATATTGTATATTTATGTAACCCATAATTTAAGAATGACATTTTTTATCAACGTAAGTATATAAAAACCATACTGTGCACCCATGCCAGAATATTTGTTCTATCTTTATGTTTCGAACTTTGTCGAGGCCATTTTCAATGTAGACGACCGAATATTTTTATTGCATCATAAATATAAATAAATACTAATTTTATCTCTTTATCAAGATAAAATTAATACTTTATATCTACCTTCAAAATGGTCTTCATTTTATTAAAACGTATAGTTAGAATCATATTTCAGCAAAGTGTACCAGATTGGTTGTTATTTACTTACATTAAACTTAGTAAAGGTTATAATTTGCCGTTATTATCAGTTTTAGTCTCACTTGCCAATAAAAAAAAATTGAAACACAATAATTTTACTTTAAAGAGTATTTATTACTTTCAAGGTATTCCATTTGGGAGAAAATGTTAAGGTGACTATAGTAAAAATTAATTAAGGCGGCAAATTACAATATCATTAACAGTGACTTCTAAATTCCAATTTTTGTTTATTAAAAGAAGATATAATTTTATAAATACAGCATGAAAAAAGTGCTAGCCATTGGACGATAATTTCGTTTATAAATATTAAGTGAAAACATTAGCAATAAACTAAAATGTTAATTGCATGCCGGATTGGACAGTGTAACAACTATTAAGACGCATTCCTACTTTCTTCCACTAATTGACGGTCACTCACTGATCAATATACAATGGACAAGCTTCCAGTATGATTTAACTCATGTAAGTATAGTCAATTTTAATGAGTAAATTGTCAACAAAGTTGTGGATACTGCAGTATCAGTAAATAAACGGTATCAGGAAACTGACACATACTTTCTCCATTCAAGTCATTTAAAACCAGAAAATTTATATAGTGAAATAAAATAAAATTAACAATTAATAATCACACAAATACTTACCAAATTTTGACAAAATCGGTTGATAAATAACGGAGATATCGGTTTTTAAATATTTGCCATAAGAATAACATTGGACAACGTAATGCGTTTACCGCCGAACTGAAATATCAATTATCTCCGCAACCAGTAGATGTAAACTAATGATTCAAAATACTGAATTATTTAGTTTTTCAATTCAAATTTAATGGTTGCAAGTATATTTTTGTTAGAGGTTACGGATTTTGTGAAATTTAAAAAAATATGAATTTTTTAACACTTAAACCCCCTTAACTTCTGAACCTGATTTTTACAGACATGCTGGAGGTGTCATTTTGTTTGTCATCTTAAGCACTAAAAACCATGAAATTTTTATCAAAATCGTTAGAGCCGTTTTTGAGACATTTGGATTTTTATGGGTTTTTATGGGGTAAATACCGTTAAAAATCAAAAATTCAAAAAAATGAAAAATACACCTGGAGATACCACGGATTTACACCTACATGCCAAATTTTATTTAAATCGGACAACTGGTGTCGTCTCTAGCTTTGTTTACATCCACACACACACACACACACACACACACACACACACACACACACACACACACACTGACAGACAGATAGACACCACGGCGAAAACCACTATTGTGGATTCAGGGAGCACTAAAACGAATATATCCACTTACAACTCAAATTCGAAAATTTTGACGAAAACAATACTTTCTCCATATACTATGTTTTGGGGGAGAAAGTAAAAATGTAAATTTCATTCTTATTCATAACGCTGTAGAAACTTAAAAAACGCTGTTAAAAATTTGCAGTCCACTTTATTCCAATGACCAGTTTATTACCTTATCACCACTGTTTTCAAATAATTTTTAACGTATATAGTTTAGTTTATACTGTGAGTTATATTACTAAAAACACTATTTACGAATTAAAAAAGTCAATTCTTTGTGTTTGATTTATGATAACTCTGCTTAGAAGCATCGAGGAAAAAATTCCTATAGAGAACCTTTAGTCGACTTTCTTGGGAACAATATATCAAAATTTGAGAAGTTGGTAAATCGGCATTTTTTTTTACAATGATTTCTACGTCTAGAAGCAGGCGTTGTTTATAAGAGAAAAACTGAGACATGCAGAGGCGCGCGAATAAAATGGGTCCACTAGGTCCAGACTATACTTCAACAGTCATTGTTGCGCTCTACCTCGCAGTGATACAATCGTTTATATACTATGAGAAAAAATTCCAATAAAAACATAAAACTTCAACGGAATTAACCTATATTTTATTCAAAGACATTGTTTACTGAATTTCATTCATCAAAGTAGTTTAATAGCTGAGATAACAGTACTTTAGAAATAAATTAATAACGACGTAAATATTAATCACAAGACTCTCAAATTTTGATATATTGTTCCCAAGAAAGTCGACTAGGGTTCTATACAGGAATTTTTTTTCCGATGCTTCTAGGCAGAGTTATCATAAATCAAACACAAAGAATTGACTTTTTTAATTCGCAAATCGTGTTTTTAGTAATATAACTCACAGTATAAACTAAACAATGTACGTTAAAAATTATTTGAAAACAGTGCTGATAACGTAATTAACTCGCCATTGGAATAAAGTCGACTGCAAATTTTTAACAGCGTTTGTTACGTTTCCACAGCGTTTTAAATAAGAATGTTTTTACTGCCGCGCGCTCGCTCCGCCGCCGCCGCGCCGCTCACCTTCTTTCGATAATCAGGGTTTTTTATAGCGCATGTTTTTCAATCTAGTACCAGCATCGATTGTTTTATGTAAACAAAGCAGACATTTTAGTTCTCAATGTTTTTAAATGGCAGATATTTTACGATATTTATCGTTTCCAGGTGAATTTAAAGCAATTTTAGTATTTTTCCCGTCGTCACGGAATATAGACGTTTAATTTGAGCCCTCGCCCACCTTTCTACGACTTGCCAGTCGCCCACAATTTTGACGCAAAGAATCGCCTTACGAAACTATACATATATGATACTCATCAACAATAATACAAACTTGGAATGGTTTCAAACTAATTAAAACTCAAGGGCTTTCCTGTAGTTTACCATAAAAACTTTTGAGTCCCGTAGGACCAAAGCGAATGTTGTTATTGTGTATCTGTAACTCCTATGCAATATCACCAGTTCTGTTCAGGCCTTATACTTTAGTAGGAGTACGTTATTAGTTTTGTAGGTTCGCTGTCCGTTAGACAACCCCCTCTCCTTTGATACATAATTACACTATTATAATTTAAGTTTTCCTTTTTTTTAGAGAACATATAACAAGGGTAGCAAAGTTAAAAAAAATTAACAAACTAAAAATGTATTTTTTTTCTAGCAAGAAAATGCAATGACGCAACGGTCTCACATAAGTAACCCCACATAAGTCTTCCCACATAAGTAACAGTATTATTGAGTACGCAAGAAGTATTCCTTATTCATCATTGATAAAAATAATATTATTAGTGTCTGAAGTATGAAACCTTACATTACGTCCTTGTGTTCATCCAACTTTAACATCCAGTGCAGCATCAGGTAGGTCTATACGATTAACCAATTACTAGATAACACATAGCTCGAAAAAGAGCAAAACATCATATAGTAAAAGAATAAAAAATAAACAGCCTAATCATATACATTTAAAGTTTAATCAAAGAGCTAAATTCAATAGCAAAATTATGGCTAAACTACTGAAACTTCAGTATAAACTTCAAATCAAGTTCATTTAATCTACCGCAGGAGATTCCGGTAAACGATGTTTTGGGGAAAATATTTTAATTTATTATAGATTGTTTATGGAATAATTGAATGTAAATGTACACACACGTTCATTTAGGCTAACTTGAAATATTTTCATCGTTTTAAAAGACACCGTGGGCAGCGAAAAATTTAATGCTGCCAAAAGGTAAATATAATTACTTTTATTAGTAGCTCTAGCCTAACGTGCCCATTGGCGGTCGTGGGGCACTCGGTTGCTTACTCAGAATGCGACAGAAAGACCCAATTTTTCGCTTTAATGTTTTAATAATAATATAATTTTATTTTTTTATTCGTTTACATAAATAAAACATTTCATATAGTTAAGTTTAATACTTAGAGTTGCAGTTTTCTTTTTACAAAATGGTTACAATGATAAACAGCATAATATAATTTTATGAGGTTTTATTCCCACAAAGAGTAATGTTTACTTTGTTTATTTTCAGCAACGAAACACAATGATCTAATGTACAGTTTTTAAAATATTTCTAATTAGTCTACGAATAGTCCACATGAATGTACATTCCACCTTTGCATCACGTTCTGCATATATCAGGTATACCTTTATTTATTTGCCTTAATACTAAGCCAATTATGTTTTTTTTTTTTAATAAGGGAGTTAGGATATTTGTTTTCTATACAAACTTGCAACTTAGTAAAAAACCTTATAAAAAGAAAGAAACAATCTATTTATAGGCTATTATTTCAATAACGCAATTACGATTAAAAATTTTATAAGCAACTAGCTTATCAATCCGGTTTTACCCGTGGAAAAACAGAAACTCTTTGTTGGATTCATGAATTTTTATGTTTAGGTTGCCATGAAAACTTCATAAGCTTCCCTGGTAACAATGAAACTTTGATATAACATAGGGCGTAGCCCGCGGGGAATTTAAAAAAATCCGTTCTTAGTGGATGCCTACGCCCTATGGGGAAAGTCCATGCGAAGTTTCAAGGTTCTAGGTGAAACGGTCTAGGCTGGTCGATTACAGATGAGTGGTAGTTGACAAATAAATAGAATATATATGAATTTACTAAAAGTTTTATTAAATAAACTGATAGTGGTTTCTTTGTTTTACAGCAACTAAACGTACTGATCCAATACACATCTGGTAGTCTTTTTAATTACACAGAAAAAGTATTCCCTCGATAAAAAAAATCCTGCAGCGTTCTTTCCTTATGACGTTTCCGCTTTGGTCTCATGTTCTGAATCATAAAGGCAGGCATATAATTATTTGCTCTTATATGAAACCAATAATATAATTTTACAAAACATAATGAGTAATACTGTACGAAAATTAAAGTAGAAGACGGTGATTTAGAAATAATTTTAAGATTTCTTTAAATATTTATCTAATTTAGTGTTCAGCTATTTGAAATCAAAATAATTACTGATCGACAAAGGCAATACCCAATTAATTTTCGTTACTTTATGAAGAATTTATATTCTTACTGTTCATAAACATTCTAATATACAACCTGTAATTATTCGTAAAATCAATTGAACGAATTCAATTATATATCGGATATGCTTATTTTATTTATTAAAGGAATCAATTTTAAAGTTTCATAAATAATGAATATAATTAAATTTTCGGTTTTATTTTCAGTTGGAATTAACCTGAGGTCAATGTTAAAAGTGTTGCCGGCAAAGAACGAGCATAACGATTGCGCGATGTCTGAGCTTTCCCATGGACTCCGCTAGCCATAGATAGGTTCAGCGTGGGTAACGAGAGGAGCGCGCTCTGTGAGAGTTTGATGGAACTACGTCTACGCGCCGGCCACGGCAGCATGTTGTTTTAAACGAAAATCATAAAGACCGCATTAAATATGGTTTCTCGATGATTTTTTTTATCATTTTTCTTTGGTATACTGTAGTAATGATTTAATTGGATATTTCAAAAAAGTTTTCCTCAATTCTACCGACGGGTAGTAATTTTATCGCTGAAAATGTACCCGCGATTTCCCCCGCCATATACTTACTATGGGACGTCAATGACACCTTCAAATCCTCATAAATAGGTTAAATGATTGGATTTTCTTGTTTTGAGCGATTGCGTTCGATTTTTGAATACATTTTCTATAATTTAATGTACTTTTGGGCTGGATAAAAATTTTTTTTTCAGTAAAATATTGGAAAAATAAAAAAAAAATTAAAAAATGGCTTGTTAAAAAATCTGTAAAAGACCATTATTACTAAAATAATTTATTAATATTCATAAAATCATAGTATGCATAAGTCTTTAGCCTACTCAAGATATTCCACCCGGAATTAGCCTTCTTAAATCAATTAAAATGCATTTTATTGAGAAATCTGTCTTTCCCATGGAATTATATGGGAAAATGCGTTTTTTCGTATATACAAAGAAAACTATTAAGTTTATAAAAAAAAGTTAAATACAAAAAAGTTGAGTTTATAAAAGACCTTTCAAACAAAAAAAGGTTTATCACGGTCGGACTACTCTTTCACGAGTTATGGGGCAATTTATGCGTTTTGTGGCGGCCATCTTTAATGGCTGATATGGGGGTGTTCTACACGAATTCAAGGTTGGTTCTTCGGACAAAAATACTTCTACTGGTATCTTGTATACACTCACCAAGTGGCTAAGCTGTATCAAAAAGTGCAAGGTTTTGGTGGAAATTAACGCTAACCACACGTACTATAACGACTGCTAACCAACCAAATGAGTTCTTCAACATTTGCGCTAGTGTAGGTATGCAGTAAAACAACATCTAAATCCAGAGTAATTGTTGTTCCTCTTAATGTGTTCCTCTCGTCTGGTTCAACATGGATCAAGGCATTGTCCTATGAACGATCTAACTTTCGTAGTAATGTATTATCATATGACTTGCACTAAATTATGCGCAGATGGCTCGTGGAGCAGTTTGGATCAAAAATGTACGCAACCCAACTGTCTTGGTGCACCGCACAACTGGTGCTAGAGTACATGCAACGGGACTTTAACGTCCCCAACTCACTGGTCACTCGCTGGTCGGCAAACAAAGTCCTCCAGGTTATGGCCTCACTTTTGAAACGGTACATTCCGAAGCTTCTATGGTATTTCGCAATCGTTCAACCATTACCTGTGGAATCAATTTATGATCAATGATATTGTCTCCTGTCTTGTATTTTATGATTTTCTTGCGGAAATCGAGTTTTTCGAGTAAAAGTAACATTCCACTAAAGTACTATTACTAAAATAAATAAAAACCCTACTTAAATTGTGAGTGTATAAGAGCTCTCCCATTTCCCTTACTTATTTACAGTAAATGTTCTGTAAGATTAAACAAAGAGAATGCTTTTAAATAATAGTTGGACTTCATTTATGAAATATCAAAGCGAAACCATTATAGTTAAAATCTTATTGCCTTTTACATATTCAGTACTTGAACCCGGAACGGTAACCTATCCTTCTAAAATTGTGATCTGTTTATTAATTACCAAAACTACAAAAATTTAGACATTTCTCTCTAAACATTTACTCAACAAATTTTTGCTAAATGGAAATTTTAAACAGTTGTTAAGGAAGCTTTGTTTAAATAAGCGGTTTGTAGCGAAAAATTTCAAATTAGTCAGTTTAAAAATATTTAGATATTTTACAGATCATTAATAATAGCTACTATTTATTTTCTCAACTTTTTAATTTATATTCCTTGCATAAGGTATATAAGTGAATTTTCCAAAAATACTCCCACTATTATTTTTATGCCAAACCTTTTTTTGTTTTACGCATCATTCATATTCTAGGTGTGAATGTTTAATTTCTTAAACTGGGATTTAAGTACTTACATAAATTGATAGGACTATAATTTGGGAGGAAAGGGAAAAATTTAATCCAGTAATTATTATATTATTTAAAATGATTTTTATTCTTATAGCAGAATTTTGTACAATCTACAAAATGAAACAAAATAGTAGTTTTCATTACTAGGAGCGAAAATGGCTCTTTTTGGTTCGAGATCGTAATTTACAGGCGAGGCGTAGCCGAGCTTGGAAATGCGATCGAGTACCAAGGAGACACTTTTGCTCCGTGTAATGAACAACTATTTTCATCATTATGTAAAATAACCATTTAATCGTTAAAAAATTAGACCACATTGAGGTTATCCAAAATAGTCATTGTCATTTACACATCTGTTAGTTGTTTACAAACACAAGTTAAGAAATCGTTCAACCTTTCAAACGTAACATAAACAAATTTTGACATTAGAGTACGGCAAAATTTACCATATGTTTTTTCAGTACTCCTATTCGAAGTGATCCAAAAACGATCATTTAGCGTACTATTTAGAGAACTAAAAACAGCTGTTTTCGGGACAGTATGTTGAAAAATTTAATACACAGAAATACAGGCAGGCACTAATCTAGTAGCAACACAGCGATGTTCGGTCGCCTAGCTTGAAAAAGAGGTATCAGGTCCCACCGAGATTTGAACTCGGATCGCTGGATTCAGAGTCCAGAGTGCTAACCATTACACCATGGGACCTCTTAACGTAGCGCAAACGATCTTTAGCTTTCATTAATTTAATTCTAGGCAAACCTATCCACTTGGATTATTAATCTACTTAGACACATGAGGAAGTAACGCAATAGCTTACCAAGACGTGTGATGTGAAGAAATGGTATCAGAAAGCTAACAAATACATACTTCCTCTCTTTTTCCATAATTCGGTTCTATAATTGAATGACTCCTATAATTTTAACCAAAAATTTTTCAGTCAACTTTAAGGTGGCTGGGGTTTGAAAATCACCCCATTTTCAAGAAAATCGTAAGAGTCATTTTGAAATTAATTTGAATTTTTTTATGAATTATAAACGGGCGTTTTGACTATTCTAAAAAAACCAAAAAAAAACAATCAACACATTCAGGGTGTACACATTTTGCGTCTAAATTATGAAGCTTTGTCGAAATTGATTAGTAAACAGAAAACATTTATTTAATGGTTCCCAAAAGAATTAAGTACATAAGCAATATACTCCGTTTACCACCAAACGAAAAAATTATGTTTTCCGCAACCGTGTGACCCTAATAATTTGCAGCACTGGTTCATATAAACTTTTAATCCTAATCTAAATTAATGCCAAGATTTTTACTTTTAAATCTTAGAATGTTATGGAACTTGAAAAGGTTTTCATAAAGAGAAAAATAAATATATCCCTTTTATTTTTGAAACTGAACTTTTACAGACATACTGGTAGTGTTATTTTGTTTGTCATCCTACAGAAATTAAACCGTGACATCTTATTAAAACCGTTTGGGTAGTTTTTAAAAATTTTGGATTTTGGTGTTTATAAAGGTTTTTGGGGGTAAATACATTTAAAATCTATAATTCTTAAAAAAAATAACAGCTTGTGAATACTGGTGCTTTCTAAATGGCAAGTTTCATCAAATTCGGACGATTGGTTTCGTCTCCAGCTCTGTTTATACAGTATCCACACTGACACAAACTTTATTCTTGATTTATGGATCCAAAAATTGGGTTTAGAAAGCCCTAAAATAAATATTTATACCAACAACTCAAATTAGAAAATCATGAAGAAAACTTACAATAATTAATTTACGAAATACAAAAAGACCAAAAACATAAACATTATGGCGGGTAAATTTGAAATTTTGAGATGAATACAAAATTCTTTTGAAAGTTGCCTTAGATAACTATAGTATGTTGACATTTTATGGAATTACTCTATTTTCAAATTAATGTTTCTAGAAGATTTTCATTTGATGATTTTCATGTAGATTAAATTCAAAAGTTATTAACACCTTAAAGAAAATAGTTTGTATTGTGCCACTTAAAATACGGGGAAAGTTTATGATATAATGTACAAGCAAATAAATAATTAAGAATTACTTACTATATTAAGATATCTAGAACCACAAAAAGTAGGAAGCTGCTTTGTAAGACAAGTAAGGATATATGAGTTCGTTTTCCGGCTTTGCTACTCCTACATAACACTCGTCATCCTTCAAAAGCTATCAACTCGACTTTGACCACTCAAATAATAT
The DNA here is from genome assembly GCA_035578135.1 of Flexamia atlantica. Lineage (NCBI taxonomy): Eukaryota > Metazoa > Arthropoda > Insecta > Hemiptera > Cicadellidae > Flexamia > Flexamia atlantica. The sequence continues at coordinate 43,517,806 of JAQJVK010000009.1, forward strand.
TTTTCTTTTTCATATCTCCTAACAGGAAATAGTACAATTTTAATGATAGTGTTTTATATACATACTTGAAAACTTTATGTTAATGCTAAATGAATTACACAATGAGATACCAGTGGTATTATAATGAGGAGTAGGGTGTGTTACCCCTTTTCAGCTACATGCTACTCAGCCGTCCTCGCCACTAACGGGAGGGGGCAGTAGGTCTACCCAGTGGGTCTGTCCAACACATGCAGCAACAGGTTCTGCCGCCTTAGCTAAGTGGAGGTAATTACATTATAAATTGAACTCGTTATATCCGAATTGCGCCTCGTCAGCTGCTACAACATTCTTGGCGTTCTTGCGAAAAACATGATCACCACGCTCTCTAAATTATTTTCGGAAATTCTCTTAGAAATTTGAGTTGTTTTTGAAATTCAGATTTAAAACATTTGCGGCGGATTGAGTAATTTAAAAATTGCAAGAAGTAAGAAGATTAGATCAAGTGTTCTTTTATAAGTGGACATGGAATTTATTCCTCATGTCAACGCTCTATTGCGGTTCAAACAAAACTTTGTTAATTACTTATTCTTTTTTTAAATGTGACCACCGATGTGATTAACTAAAGTGAAATTGAACGTTTGATAAATATATTCGTCTAGTAGCTGAGAGATAACTCGACAAACGAGCACAAAAGTCATTTGTAAGACGATTGGCAACAAGCCAACGTGTTCGCCACGGCGCTGAATTAGTCACAGAATTATCACTACTATCAATTGTTGTGAGTAAGACATCATTCATTGTATGGTTGAAAAATATTCAGTTGATGTCTCAATTTAAATTTGTTTTGTGATGAACTTAGTTATTTGTGTTACTTATGGCATTATAGTAACTTCAGTTGTGAGTTGATAATTTGATAATTAGCCTTGTGATAACGATTATCATGCAAACCATTTTCAATCAGGATGATATCATTTGAATGAATCCTTTCTTGGCAGAAGTATTGCTCCCATCACATAGGTTTTTAAGACATATATTCCTTGAGGAGTATTGTTTATTCCTATCCTATTTTGTACTGTTGTTTACAAAAATATATTCGACTAATAAAATACAAATGTGGTATCAAATTAAAGCTCACAATTACTATGGTACCAATTATAAATGGTTTAGAAGCAGTTTACGCATCATAGGAACGTTACAGATACATTACGTGGCGGCAGCTTCTTTCAAAAAATTTCAGGACAAGCTTCTAGGTTATCAGTGTTAACGATCTGTAAAATACCTGTAAGTCATTTAGATTTAGTATTATAGTGATTCTGAGATTCTGACCTTTAATTTGATACCATATTTGTAATTTTTTACGTTCTTTGTTTTTTCCATGCATAGGGACTAGAAGCAAATTTAAGCTTCAAGTCGCGGTTTCTTGTACTATGTGGTCGCTGTTGACGATACATGCACCAAACTGATAAGGAGCTCTGAGCACACTGATGATTAACGTTTTTCCGTTTTCCCCATTTTTGAGCATTTTTAGTGGATTTACGCCCCTTCCCCGAGTGGTCGACCACCCTCGGAGGGACGCCATGGATCTTCACTGAGCTCTATATTAACAATGAATACAGACCACTAGGGCATAGTGGTCTGTATTCATTGATATTACTCAAATTAGAGGGCAGTTCCCCTAATCCTCTTCATGTCCACTCAACGACGACGCCAGCTGGCTCCTGGTCTACCTCACTCCCACTCCGCCTCTCATGTCCCTGCCCACCAACAGCCAGCGTGTTACGCAGATGAGTACATGTCGCACGCTGGACGGTTGACAGTTCTGGCTGGTTTTTGTCCACCGTTCCGACCGAGCGAACGTGTCGATCGTCTTGTCTCCGTAATGAAGACATGCCGCTCTGTTCCGGTCCAGAACCCTTCGTAAACACGGCCTCGGACTGGACGGAGCGAGATGCAAATTCCTATCATAACACCGGGAACCGACCGCGACCGAGCGAAGCAGGGTATGCAGTAATGGGACTTGCTGAACGGGAAAACCACACTGCTGCAGTGTGAAAGGTCACGGAGAAGGAATACGGGATAAACGATTAATGTAGATGAAGTTGAGTTGTAGTTTGACATTAAACTAAAAGTGAAGTGTTAATTTTTTTACCAATGTCGGTCGGTAGATAAGGTTCAGTTATAATGTTTTCATCATGTATATGTAATGCACATATTACTTTTATGTCAAAATGTTGTTGTAATAAACCGATTTCGTGTATCTTGTCGTCATTAAACAAATCATTTAATCATTCATTCTTAATAAGACAGGTACCTCATGGAAGACGTTACCCTGAATAAGAGATAAATTAATAAATCTTTTAATAAGAGAAATTAATTTAGAGATACTCAACAATACAGCTTAAGATATTTTAACCTCTAGGAGATTCGCAGAAAGTTGTAAAAAATATATTTAAAAAACCTAATATTATTTTACGGAAATATGAAGTGTAAAATCATAGATGCATCAGTACTTATGATAACCTTAGATCATCCAACAACATGTACACTTCAGTTAATATCTCAAATCTCCTCGAAAAGATCAATCTAAAACTATACCAAAACCTTTTCCCCCAGCTTTATTTTCAGTAAACCATCCTTTCCCATCTTACAAAGGGATGGTTTTTTGTTCGATGGATCGGGATTTTTGTACGATGGCGATTTTTTCCATAGTACAAAAATCGCCAAAAATATAAAAGCTGAAAGTACACAAAATTATAATCAACAATTAACCGGATTAACAAACACAGACAAGCATAGAAAAAAACCTGAGATTTCTAGGAAGATATCATCGTCTTGAACCCGAAGACGCGACGGGTCATTAAATCCGGAGTTGCAGCTGTAGATTATGCGACAACGGCACTTGGCACAGAGTCAGTATTTCACCTGGAAAGCGGTCCTTCCTGTACCAGTAGCTCACCAATTAGACCATACAAGGAAGGCTCCTTTGTGCTACACTTCGACAGTTTTTCTTTGGCGTACCACGGAAAAATTGACACTCCATCGTCTACCGACGACAACGAACCTCTGAACGCGCTGAATAGCCTATGTGGTCTAACTACCATAACTATGGCTACATTACATGTGCCGTGCACAGACGCCGCCGGCAATAGCGGCTGAAGAACTACAAGTAGAATTCCTAGAACCCATTTAAGTCGCCAGCAACGGTAACGATGCTTGTTACTTATTTGGTATCTGAGTATCGGTGGCTGTATGGAACCAAAGATTTTAGATCTTTATTGAATATGTTGATTTGTTGAATTAAACAGATATATTGAATCTGTCTTAATTGGTCAGAAAATATCAAATCAAATAATTTTAAATTTACTTGATTTCTGACATTCTCCTCAATACCTGTAAATCGCTTCGTCTTCGTTATCGGTAGATATTAAGTAAAAAAAGTTCAACGATTCATGTTCATAATCTGTAATTGCGTAGGTTGCTAGCAATAAGAAAGTTTGAATTTCCTTTATAATTTTACTGCTTATCAAATTTTACATTGGCATTTACATCTTATATCAGATAACTTCGTGTTGAATTAATTCGAAAAATTTCGTCCCGATCTTCTAATTACTTATTGCTTATTACAAATTTGCTTACAATTTGCGTCATATGGGAAAATATTTCTCTTAATCTTTGAGCGCTCAACATACTGAACTTAACCGTTTCAAAAATCTATGTTTGAGTTAAATGCCAGTTCTTTCACAATAAGATCCCAAATAATGAAATTAAAAAAAAAATGAACGGCAAATATTTTGGTCAAAAATACAAATCAATAGCTGACCTACACTGACAGCAAGTCATCATGATTTGTTATTCAGTTGTTTGAGTCGCGATAGAATAATTGATTGTAATTTTTAATACTGAACTACACCATCATTCAATTTTTATTTTAATCTTTCGAATGAACATTTATTCTTAAATTATGTTTCATAGGCCAAGATTAGATTCATAAAACTTTATTTCGGACCATAATTTGTATTTAATTATCCTAAATGGAAACATTTACCGGCTCACTTTTGATATCTATTAAAACACTTCACCAGCGATTGATGTTTATCTTTTCTCTATTTCTTTATCTAGATTTCATCGCGTTGTATATCTAACCGAAACAACAGTGATTGTTCTTAAAAATACGCTTACAACCTTGTACACCACCATGAAAGTAGCTATAGAAACGCATAGTTTCAGAGAATTCAAATCTGGTTCCAAGTAACTGGATATGTCAAAACGTCTCAGCCTGCGATGATTGCAAGAAACATACTCCGATTGGCAATAAATCAAAGGAGGTCTTGGCCTTGGCAGGCACACGTCGTTAACAGCTGACCGGCCCGCGCTGAAGGCGATTGTCAGGGCTTATCCAAGTGGCTTCCCGGATTTGGGCCAACTAGGACATTGCGTTGTTGAAAATTACTTAAACAGCTCACTCTCTAAATAATTTATACTGGGAATCAGCTTTTAGTAACTTATAAAACATTGAAATTTTGTGACGCCTATTATAGAAAGTTACATTCGTTAAGATATAGTTCAGAAATTGGTCCCTCGAAGTTTGGATACTTCCAAAATAATATTTGTTAGGTCTTTCTTATGAATGAGCTAATAATTTTAATATTATTATCTATTTTATGTAATAAAGCCGTATACGGTCCTCTCATGAGGAGACAGGTGAATATGTATTACATTCCATTTATGTATTAAGGCAATACTCATATTCTTTCTCAATGAATTATATACGATAAGCTTTAAAGAGTCAAAATAATACAACTCCTCCAATGACAATTTCTGATAATGCAACTCAAATTATTTAGAAGAAATAAATCAGTACACTTCCTTTGTAATATTTAGTATTGTTGAATAAAACTAGAGGGTATTAACTTTTGTTTGAAAAAATTAGTTTTACTGTAAATGTTTCATAACATCCTTTTGAACAAGAAAATAGTTGTTAAGTGACATGAATTACTGTACTTTAGAGACAGATAAAATACTCTTCAACGTTGACACACTTACACCTCAGCGTTAACACATCTATAAACTATTGTGTGTTTTAAATTGCTCTGAGCAATAGGAGCTCTTCAGATTGAGTGTTTCTCCAGCGGCACTCAGCGGACGGGTGGCCTCTGTACACCTACCTGAGTCTATTTTCTCCGGTAGCCTCGAGCAGGGCGACATTGATACTGATACCGATCGGCATTACTCTGGTAGCCTCTCTCATCTTGTTAGGCACACCCAACCGGTTAATCCCGCATTCAGAATGCCAACACACATTGTAAACCGCCTACTTCGAATAACAGCACTTTATAAGCAAGATCTTCAGTAACATTTTGTCGACATTTTCTAAATTCAAATTAGGGAGTCCAATATATTTCTTGTAATTACTTGTCCATTTTTAAATGCATCCTAACGGGATGATCTTGATTACTGTTTTATTAACTTGCCCCTTGTTGTGGAAGACAAATTGCTTTGTACCTACTACTTTCGATATGTAAATTACACGAATTCTGAGTGTACATTTGGGGTTAAGTCATGTTTGTATTTTGTATTATATATTTTTAGGAAGAAGTTTATTAGTTTACCAGAATCGCGAGTAAACAGCTTAATCAAATCTTAATTGTGTCTTAAAGTCTTAAAACTCTAGGCCTACTATATACAGTTTTCCTTTTGATGTATTCTTTTGATTATTGCCATTTGTCATAGCCTAACTACTGATACAACTGATTGCATCTTAACCGTATAACTGTATACAGTGAAGTCAGTTGTGAAAGTGATTTACTCTTAAATCACGTAAGTTCAATTGCTATAAACGTAATAGTTTTCCTACATAATCTATAACTAGATAAATTAAGGTTCTTCATTTGAAAAAATCTAAAACAGCCGGCTAAAAACACAGGTCTCAGACCAGAGTTTAATGACCACATTTTCAGAATTATACCTACAGCTATGAGGCTCAAAGTTGAATTAAAGATGGTTTAACATCACTTGACTTGTAAAACACCAACAATCAGACAACACAACCTACCGGCCATAATGGAGATGATTCCCATAGATGCCACAATCGCCGCCGCGGCAGAAAGCCTTTCTCACATTCCATTTCCATACCACCTGTATGCGATCCCAAACATTCGGACATTCGGAGGCGATCCGCCAGCGTAATCTACACTGATGATCGCTGAAAGCTCAGCCGAATAGACCGCCCCTCAATCGCCTAGACCGTACAATTACCTCGAACCCGCCATTACAGGTCCTAACCCCTCGGCTTCCGCTACAGCCTTGCACGCGCCGAACCTCAGCAGCTATAAAAGATAACAACGACATTATGCGGATCTCCGATGTCCGATCGGTTTTTGACACCTTCAGAAGCGGTTTGTGGCGTGCACCTAATGGGCGGAAGAGGAGGGAGAGCTAATAAGCGTCTGATTGTGTTATTGCTAATCATTCCTTCGACGCGGAGGTCCGCAATTATATCAAGAATTCTTCGTTCATTTCCAGATCAACCTCATTAAAATCTCCGAGCCTTATTATTGGAAATCCTTCTTAGCAGTATATTTCGAGATTCAAGTCTTTTTTTGTGATTTTACAATCCACTTTATGGGTACTTAATTTTTGAGATAGAATTTTAACAGCAATTACTCTGTTAACGCAAGTGCAGAGAATGGTAAAAGTGTAATTGAGTGTAGTGTAGTAAACAGAGGAGACGTGTAAATTCGCTTTCGCTATATTTATTTACTTTCAATTATTTGGTAATTACATTATATTTACACTCTTAAGTTTCGATTTTATAGCTTGGGTGCTCATATTCTTATTTAATAATGCTTTAGAAAACAAGTTCCAGAATATCTTTGAGCAAATTTGTGGGATAAAAATAATGCAGCCACGCACATAATTATGTAGGGAAAACTATGGATATAATTATTAAATATCAAAAATCGCTACTCTGTGAAAATTAAGATATTTACTGTAAAAATAATTCTAAATAATTAAAATATTTCTTTAAATGGAATAATGAGGATATGAACAAAATTGCTCTCTTCAGTTAAGCAAAATACTTCCTGCATATATAAAACAAATGCTGTTATTATGTCTGATATTTTCATTAATTTTGGTATTATATTCGAGATTAAATTTTACTATTTGCTTATATACTGTTACACTAAACACTATTACAGTATACTATTAGTATACTATTAATGATAAAGATACGTGCCATTAAAATATTTGTTTATCCATACTTTTAGAATCAGAATAGAACCACTCTTTGTGTGGAAAACACATTTCAAAAGCGGAAAGACTAAAGGATTCTACAACGCAATGAATAATTAATCACATATTGCAAACGCATTTCGGTCTTTGTAAAAAAAGATGTGTATAAATAAAGTGATTTCTTTTAGCTCTCCAAATAACATTAACAGATCAAACTTTACATCATAAAGGAAATTCACACACAAATTACAAGCCCAGTTAATTTTTAAAATTTTCAGAATATGATAAAATCCAATTTTTTTAACGTTGTTTGTGTCCCTCACCTGTCGTCTCTGCCAGTCGGGTGCCGGCGCCGAGGGCGGAGTGTTACGGCACGCAAGGCCGAGGTCGCGATCAACGAGTCGTTACTCTCTCCGCACTGTCCATTCATCTCCCCATCACGATCGATCAATGACCCTTCACTGTCCCTCTCGCAAGCGCGGTATAGGTCAAGTTTATTTAAGAATTTGTTTTAATGTAACTTACTATTCGATTGGTTCGAGTTATATAAAAATATAATTAGGCAGAAGTGAAGCAGTAATGAAATGCTCTTTGCAGAACCATTGTGTCATGTTGTGTTATAGGAGAAGTAGGTTAGTTGTTGAAAAAACAATTTCGTTAATGAACTAAATTTGAAAATAATGAGTTTCAGCCCTGGCTAGATATATTTTCCTGGGGTCAATATGTTCGTTTAAAAAGATTATCCCTAAGCAGTGACAGGCGTTTAGGCAACTCCCTCATAAAAAGGTTTGTAATAAACATAAACTGTTGACTAACGGATTTTTTTTCCATCGATTGGCTTAACTCAGCATCACATTCACATCAATCGTCCGTTTGGATGAAAAATAAGATGCACTCATAGGGGAATTATGCTTCTTGTTTACCGCAAACCTTTACCGCAAAACATGCTAAACTTTTAAGTTTTGCATTTTTTTACTTTTAGATAAAGACGCATCAATGTTTCAGGAATGTTTATAATTTATAATATATATATATATAAAAGAAGAGTTGTGTGTTGGTATATTTAGTGCTACAGCCAAAACTACACGTCGTAGACCCATGATCTTGGTATCAAACTGAAGCTTGAAATCTCATGATCTGCACTATGGTGGATGGGTTTCGATATCTTATTGGGTGTAGGCACAGGATCGTCCGAAAGGGACCTATGTCAAGGATTTTGTGAGTACTTGAGGTTTTATTTGTTTATATCAAAACACATGGTTTAATTTGAAAAGGTAACCATGGTTAAAGTGGTTGCCAACAGAATGCAGCACCTACAATTGTTTTTGTACAACAGGTGAATACAGTCTTATTTAGCAAATGTGTTTTTATTTACGTTTTCAATTATTTAGTAAATTTTTACTGATAGGCTATGTTATTAAAAAAAAACATGAAGTGCACTAAAATGTAGAGATACATATTTTTTGTTTTTAAATTCAAAGATACTGTAGTAGTAAATAAGACGAAAAAATGTCAAAACGTAGGAGAAAAAGTTTGCAATTCCGTATCTTATCACGTAAATGAACGATTGCAAGAAAAAATGAAACAACAAATAGGAAGAAACATCTAAGGGTATCACGGGAAAATTCACAGCGACATCAAAAAACACTGTTGTAGCAGATTTGGAACAGAAAGGGAGACGGACGCACAAGGTGATGAAAGAAATAATCAGAACAGAGACATAACGGAGAACCTTCGAAAAAGGAATTAAACAGAAGAAGCTGAATTAAATTAAACAGTTTAAAAGCTGTTTACAAAAGGACAAGGAACAATGATTTTGGCTGTAAAGTACACATTATTCCAATAAAATGTAGATTGTATTGTACACCCGAATGTTGTAATTTGCAAGATGGACAAAATTTGTAGTTATTGCATAGCACAAAGATTATTCAAAAAGAAAACGCACATTATGTGCTGTTTGAAAGGGAAAATAAGATTGCTATGAACAAATATGCCACCCCCGGCTTTATCAAATATAATATGTATGGATAAACATCATAATATATTGAATTTTAGATTACATTAGATGTTTAAATTCTTGCTTCCAAATTACATCTTTTGGGCTACTATATAGGTCTTCATAAGATTTTTCAACTCAGCGAAGCGGGTTAACAACAGCTAGTTTATAATATTTCCATAATATTAATCACTCAATTATCTAGATGCCAGATGCTTTTAAGACAAGGTCACTCTGAGCTATTATGGCCAATGGTTGATAGAGATCTTGACAAATCGGCGCCTGCATGAACTGAAATGAAGCCTTAATATAATATTCGCAGACCGTTGGTCGAATAATAAAGCAATCCATCTCAGCCCGTATACCCTGTCATTAAAGAGTTGCCGGCCGGCCGAACGACGCGACGGTGTTTTTAATAAAGAGGTCAACGAGCAAGACTAATAGAAAACCTACGTAAGTGATCCACTTCTTTAATGTAGAGCAGCTTCTTTAACTCGTTTGAATCGGAAATTTATTCACGGGGGCTGTATAAAATCTGTCTTTATGTTTGGTATAAATTTTAATTCAAAATTTACTGCTTATTCCGATAGACTGATAAAACTCCACACGACGCAGCTGGTTAGATTTTACCGACATATTAGGATTGATGAATGTGTTTGCAATTTTCATTTAACAAACAGCTTTATGAACATTGGCAAATGCCAACAAATCATAGGTTGATTTATCAAAAATAGGCAACACATGAACAGTTAAGTTTACAAATGTTTTGTATGTTGTATGCTATGTTTGCCTAGTGGTTTAGACAACTATTTGAGTTACTTGGTATGTCTTCTCTAAGAAATTTTACAGATCGCCAGAAAGTTTCTGTGAGCAGAGTTGGAAAGAGAAAGGGAGATTAGCCTCAAGGCACTAACTACTAAGACAACTGGTGATCATCTCCGCCGTATGTAATCAATAGGACCCTCTGGGCTGATTAATGTGTCGATCGGCTCGAGACCACAGTTCAGCGACTTTTCCAGGATATAGGATACAGCCCAGTGTGTATAGACTCTTCCAGGATAAAGTCTTTCTCAAAGACTGGAGAAAGAATTAAAAGCAATCTATAGCTGCTCTAGACGGTTGTCGGTGCACGTTTCAGGTGGCATGTTGTCCGGGTATGTTTCAGGTGGCATGTGAGAAGATGCCGCGGCGATGAGGGCAGGGGTGACGTGGTGGTGGGTGGCGTGGCTGCTGGCGCTGGGAGCTGCTCTAGACGGTCTTGTATCTGACGGTTGTCGGTGTATGTTTCAGGTGGCATGTGAGAAGATGCCGCGGCGATGAGGGCAGGGGTGACGTGGTGGTGGGTGGCGTGGCTGCTGGCGCTGGGAGCTGCTCTAGACGGTCTTGAATCTGACGGTTGTCCGTGTATGTTTCAGGTGGCATGTGAGAGGATGCCGCGGCGATGAGGGCAGGGGTGACGTGGTGGTGGGTGGCGTGGCTGCTGGCGCTGGGAGCTGCTCTAGACGGTCTTGTATCTGACGGTTGTCCGGGTATGTTTCAGGTGGCATGTGAGAGGATGCCGCGGCGATGAGGGCAGGGGTGACGTGGTGGTGGGTGGCGTGGCTGCTGGCGCTGGGAGCTGCTCCAGACGGTCTTGTATCTCACGGTTGTCCGGGTATGTTTCAGGTGGCATGTGAGAGCATGCCGCGGCGATGAGGGCAGGGGTGACGTGGTGGTGGGTGGCGTGGCTGCTGGCGCTGGGAGCTGCTCTAGATGGTCTTGTATCTGACGGTTGTCCGGGTATGTTTCAGGTGGCATGTGAGAGGATGCCGCGGCGATGAGGGCAGGGGTGACGTGGTGGTGGGTGGCGTGGCTGCTGGCGCTGGGAGCTGCTCTAGACGGTCTTGTATCTCACGGTTGTCCGGGTATGTTTCAGGTGGCATGTGAGAGCATGCCGCGGCGATGAGGGCAGGGGTGACGTGGTGGTGGGTGGCGTGGCTGCTGGCGCTGGGAGCTGCTCCAGACGGTCTTGTATCTGACGGTTGTCCGTGTATGTTTCAGGTGGCATGTGAGAGGATGCCGCGGCGATGAGGGCAGGGGTGACGTGGTGGTGGGTGGCGTGGCTGCTGGCGCTGGGAGCTGCTCTAGATGGTCTTGTATCTGACGGTTGTCCGGGTATGTTTCAGGTGGCATGTGAGAGGATGCCGCGGCGATGAGGGCAGGGGTGACGTGGTGGTGGGTGGCGTGGCTGCTGGCGCTGGGAGCTGCTCTAGACGGTCTTGTATCTGACGGTTGTCGGTGTATGTTTCAGGTGGCATGTGAGAGCATGCCGCGGCGATGAGGGCAGGGGTGACGTGGTGGTGGGTGGCGTGGTTGCTGGCGCTGGGAGCTGCTCTAGACGGTCTTGTATCTGACGGTTGTCGGTGTATGTTTCAGGTGGCATGTGAGAGCATGCCGCGGCGATGAGGGCAGGGGTGACGTGATGGTGGGTGGCGTGGCTGCTGGCGCTGGGAGCTGCTCTAGACGGTCTTGTATCTGACGGTTGTCGGTGTATGTTTCAGGTGGCATGTGAGAGGATGCCGCGGCGATGAGGGCAGGGGTGACGTGGTGGTGGGTGGCGTGGCTGCTGGCGCTGGGAGCTGCTCTAGACGGTCTTGTATCTGACGGTTGTCGGTGTATGTTTCAGGTGGCATGTGAGAGGATGCCGCGGCGATGAGGGCAGGGGTGACGTGGTGGTGGGTGGCGTGGCTGCTGGCGCTGGGAGCTGCTCTAGACGGTCTTGTATCTGACGGTTGTCCGTGTATGTTTCAGGTGGCATGTGAGAGGATGCCGCGGCGATGAGGGCAGGGGTGACGTGGTGGTGGGTGGCGTGGCTGCTGGCGCTGGGAGCTGCTCTAGACGGTCTTGTATTTGACGGTTGTCGGTGTATGTTTCAGGTGGCATGTGAGAGGATGCCGCGGCGATGAGGGCAGGGGTGACGTGGTGGTGGGTGGCGTGGCTGCTGGCGCTGGGAGCTGCTCTAGACGGTCTTGTATCTGACGATTGTCCGTGTATGTTTCAGGTGGCATGTGAGAGGATGCCGCGGCGATGAGGGCAGGGGTGACGTGGTGGTGGGTGGCGTGGCTGCTGGCGCTGGGAGCTGCTCTAGACGGTCTTGTATCTGACGGTTGTCGGTGTATGTTTCAGGTGGCATGTGAGAGGATGCCGCGGCGATGAGGGCAGGGGTGACGTGGTGGTGGGTGGCGTGGCTGCTGGCGCTGGGAGCTGCTCTAGACGGTCTTGTATCTGACGGTTGTCGGTGTATGTTTCAGGTGGCATGTGAGAGGATGCCGCGGCGATGAGGGCAGGGGTGACGTGGTGGTGGGTGGCGTGGTTGCTGGCGCTGGGAGCAACGGAGGCCAAGAAAACTGCCAATTCCATCACCAGACAGCACCAAGGAGACATGTTCACCACCAAGGGTAAGGCTTAATAGTGTTGCTCTCGTCTTTATACTAAATGACTAAATGATTAAATTATTATGGATTATTTTATTTATGAAATTTATCAGTGAAACCTTGTTAAGTAATTAAAAATTTATGTATGGTTTTCATATTTACATTCATACAAGGAAATAAAAGTAAAAACTGAACGTATAAAACCGTAATCACCTCCGCTATCTGTCACCTGGTAGCAGTATTCAGCGAAACCAGTCCCTCATTAGGAAGAGAAACCATTTATGGCATTTTCCTCGTCAAGAATATAATCAATTAGGTCAAAGTATTTGAATAACTGAACTGGTTTCATTGGAACTAGTTTATTCAATTTGCAGTGTAAATTAATTTTTATTTATCCACAACCTGAAATTACATTTTCACAAAGAAGAAATTAAAATAGTCTTCAAAGATTTGTTAAACAAATTTAAGTTTTGAGTGCAAATTTTCCTCCTCTTTGTTTAAAATGCTCTCTAACTTTAACATATATTACAGGGTCATTTGTTTATCTGATACATAAAAACATTTGATATTGGAACTGGTAACTAGTAGTTTCCCGAATCGTGCTTTGTCGAACGGCTAAAACTTTTTTTTTTTTTTTTTAAATATGGAAAATTATTTAGTAGCTGTACTAATTATCCCGAAATTTCGTGCTCTTAACGGATATTGAAACTGACAGATTCTTTGAATAACTATCACAATACTTTAGATCTAAATTATTTTTACTGTTTCTTTTTGACATGGTTGTTTTTAAATTAAAATATTGTTAAAGAATTTCGTTATACTAGTCTCAACGCTTACGTGATCGCATTTAAACCTTGACAAGCGTCTTCCCTTGCAGAATCGTCCCTTCATTGTGACTCTAGTGTTTCATATTTTGACAAACCGCAAGGTCCAGCTGTCACAACCACGGGTCAGAGATGACGCTGCAATGACTGGCGTCTGGGGATTTATGGCCTCAGCCACTTTTAATGTAACATCGCCTTAATTGCGGCCAGTTTATGTCAGGGTTGACGACCCACTTGAGTGACAGGAATATCTTGATTTAGAATAGCCAAGGTGACCATTTGTAAAGGTTTTTTTTAGCCACAAACGGAAAATGTTTAGAAAGTTTTAAAATTAATGCAACTAATGTATTTGTTTTGAATGAATAAGGATGTGTTCGTTTTGAAAATACCATGAATGGTCTATCTTAATGAGGCACTTGTTCCGCTGAATACTGTTGGCCAGTGATTAGCGCAGGTGATTGCGGTTGTATACGTTAAAGTTTTACTTTTATTTCCTTGAATGAATGTAAATGTAAAAACCGTTCTATGTTCATTGTTTACCGAGATAACGCAAGTGGCAAACACACTACACTGTCCCAATGTAAACCTTAAGGGAAATAAATTAAATTTTATATCTGGCTTAGTTCTAGTCATATCTGAATAAAACTTGCTAGACGGCTTCATCTAGTTGATACCCATTCGATTATTACAAAAAAACTCCCAATTTTACATTTCCATGGCAGCAAACCTGCATACTCGTTTCCCATTTCATTCTTGTGGAGAAAATTATTCTTTGCCATTCAAGTTGATTTTACTTGATTTGAGGCTTCGCCTAAGGTGTAAATACTTATTCAAAGCTTTTGAAATTGACTGAGTACGCAGGTCTGCTGCAATTTGGGGTATTTATCCTTTGTGTCCAGTTAAACACTTCCATTATTTTTTGTTTTAGTTAACACTTCCTTTCCATCAGATCCGTCCCTAGCTAAAAGGTTACATGGTTGGTTAGCTTCTATATTTTTTATTCCATATACCCGTAGCGCTGTCTGAAGAAAAATCCTAAGAATGTTAAAGTTTAACGGGGTGTCACCCTCTTGCACTAATTGTCTGCTCTTCCTTACCACGTCCCCCAATCGCTAACATTACTAGTTTTATCCTCCCATTGAATGGTAAACAATTCACATTGTAACAAGGGGAATGCTGCAGAATGCTAAATAATAATAATAATAATAATTTTTTTTTTTTTTTTTGGGTAGGAGGTGGAATGCGTTTACGCACACTGAGGGGCTCGTTGTCCCCTCAGTAGTGTCGGACTCCCACGAGCTCGATGTCCCGTGAACTACCGACTAAACCACCTCCCTCGGCACCGAGGACACTAGCCTGGAACTGTTTCACACATTACTTCGGGCTAGGCCTTTGATATTACGCCGCTAGGGCAACCTCCGTGGGGAAATGCTGAGGATTAAGGCCGATCGAGGTCGACCTTTTTCGCCCGAAGAATGGCCTGGACGTAGTGCTGGACACAGTTCCAGTTGCCCTCTCCCTGGAGCATAGCTCCGACGATGTTGTTTGGGCTGACGACCACGCCGATCTCAGATGAAAGTGAGGCTCGGCGGACGTGCCAACGGTCGCACTGAAAAAAGGTGTGCTCGGACGTGTCTGGGATGCCGGGGCAATACAGACAGTCCGGGCTGGCGACTTTGCCCATCCGGTGCAGATAGGCTCGGAAGTACCCGTGTCCAGAAAGAAACTGGGTCACGTAGTAATCGACCTCGCCGTGCTGCCGCTCCACCCATGGTCGGACGGATGGTATGAGCTGGAAGGTCCAACGTCCCCTCGGCTCGGCTTCCCAGTCGCGCTGCCAGGAGTCGAAGCTGCGATCGCGCTCTTCCCTGGCAGCTGTTTCCCGGCCCACTTCAGGCCTCCTCCGGTAAATCGCCTGCCTCTCCCTCGCGAGGAAGAGGACGGGGATGACTCCGGCGATCACCATCACAGCAGGCTCGGAGACTGTGCGGTAGGCCGAAGCGACCCGCAGAGCTCCTCGACGCTGGACTCGGGCAAGCCGGTCTCGGAAGACTCGCTTCTCGAGTGCGTGAGCCCATGCCTCCGCCCCGTACAGCAAGACTGACTGGACGGCAGTCATGAGCAGACGGCGCTTGCAGGAACGAGGACCGCCGACATTGGGCATAAGCCTACCAAGGGCAGCGACACCCTTAGCGGCTTTGTCGGCGGCGCGCTGGATCTGCTCGCCGAAAGACAGTCTGCTGTCGACCATGACTCCCAGGTACTTTGCAGCAGGCTTAGTCTCGAGTGTGACGTCACCTATCTGCACCGGGAACACGGTGTTTATCCTCTTTTTGGTGAGGACGACGATCTCCGTCTTACTGGTAGCCAGGGACAAGCCGTGATCTCGCATCCACCCGTTGACCTTGGCCATTACTACGCTGAGCCTCAGTTTTGCCTGCTCGACGTTCCTCGCAGCGATCAAGGCAGCGACGTCGTCAGCATAGCCAACGAGGCGGGTCTCATCGGGCATGTCTAGCCTCAGCAAGCTATCGTAGGACACGTTCCAGAGATCTGGTCCGAGAATGGACCCCTGCGCAGCCCCGGAAGTGATGGGAATGCGCCGCTGACCTTCGGTCGTGTCGTACAACAGAACGCGGTCTGACAAATACGCTTCTATCATACGCAGGAGGTAGGAGGGAACTTGGAACGTATGCTCAAGCGCCCACAGCATATCGCTCCACCTGGCGGAGTTAAAAGCGTTCTTCACGTCGAGCGTGACAAGAAGGACCACGCGGCGCGACCAGTGGTTGTGGTCCTCCGCCCTCCGCACTGCCTCAACTACCTCCTGAATAGCGTCGATGGTAGAGCGACCGGATCTGAAGCCGTACTGTTGCGGGGACAAGTCCCCCGCAGAGACGATGGCCTCGGTCAGCCTGACGCGCAGGAGCTTCTCAAGCACTTTCCCGGCCGTGTCGAGCATACACAGGGGTCGGAAAGAAAAAGGGGTCCCCGGTGTGCTCTTCGCCTTCGGGATAAGGACAAGGCGGGCAACCTTCCACGACGAAAAGAAAACGCCTTCCGCCAGACACGCGTTGAACATGTCGAGCAGAAGCCTTGGATTCACCTCCGCAGCGAGCTTGAGCACCTCCGCCGGAATGCCATCGGGACCGGGCGCTCTTCTGGGTCGTAGGGATCGGACGGCGGCGGTGAGTTCCTCTTCCCGGAAAGCTGGGAAGGCGCCTACCTCTCCGAATTCCCTGACTGGCCGAACTGGGTGGCTGGGAAACAGTGTGTCGACGACGGCGGCCATGGCTTGTGGTTCCATGACCGCAGGTGGTGAGCGAGCCCCTAGCTTCTGGGTTACAAGTTTGTAGCCCGTCCCCCAGGGGTCGTTGTCGATATCCTGACACAGCTGTTTCCAGCACCTGACTTTACTCCGGTTGATGGCACCGCGGAGCTCTCGGCGGGCCACTCTGTGCTCAGCCGATCTGGCATTTGCATCAGGGCGGTTCCTGGCTCGCTGCGCAGCTCGTCGGAGACCAAGGCATCTCCTCCGGAGTTCCGCGATTTCAGGCGTCCACCAGTAAACCGGCTTCTTCCTGTGGCGGCGGGAAACTCCGGGCATCGACTGCTCACATGCGGTCGCGATGAGTCGCATCGTCGATGCTGCCAGATCTTCGGCACTTGTGAAATTCACAATGCTCTGGTCCTTAATTACTTCTTTAAAAGTGTCTTTGCTCAGACGACTGGTGTTCCAGCGTCGAGCCAGAGGAGCAGGTTCAGCGCGCAAGCGCGCGCCCTCGGGAAGGACCTTGAAAAGGATCGCCTGATGGTCGCTTGAGGAGTAGTCCTCGCAGACACGCCAGTCGGAGATCCGCTGGGCAATCCCTTCAGAGGCAAGAGATATGTCAGGGATCGTCTCTCTGCACCCCGGACGGCGAAAGGTGGAAATGCCGCCCGTGTTGAGGATACAGAGGCCCGACCTGGCAGCCGACTCGAGGACGTAACGTCCTCGAGTGTCGGTCCGCGGGGAACCCCATTCCACGGCTTTGGCGTTAAAATCGCCACCGACTATGACCCCGCCAGAGGTGTTCATGATCTTATCCTCGATGGAATCGACCATGTGGCGGTAGTCTGCGATCGGTTGGTTGGTTAATAATAATAATAATAATAATAATAATAATAATAATAATAATAATAATAATAATTTTTTTTTATTTTCATCTCAATTTTTACAAATCATTGACAAAGTCAAGCTTATTGCTTAAAACTTAAGCTATGTCAGTAAGGCTATTACATAATAAATAAAAAAAAAAAAAAAAAAGTTACTGTAAGATATTACAATGACAAACATTTGTGATAATAAAAGGAAAACAATGTTAATACAAGGATAATAATAATTCCTACTACTTATTTTCTTAAAAATAAAATAAACTAAAATTCAATATTCTTATAATAGTACAGTAAAAATAAGTGAAAAATTCCATAAACCCAAAAAAAAAAAATTAGCACAAGCAAGGAATTTGGTACAGATGTTGGGAATATCTTCCTTTTGAACATTCTAAAAGTCCCCTAAAATTGGAGCTGTGCTACGGCCGCCATCTTGGAAAATGGCGGCCAATTTCTGTATTTTTGCCTTTGGCTCCTTTATTATTGGAGATAAAGAAAAAAGTTTCAAATAAACATTGTAGCCCATTAAAAAATACACATTTTTGGTTATCATTTTTTCGCTAAACCCAACGGTTTTTGAGTTATTTGCGATTAAGTATAATTAAATCGTGGCTTTCCCACCATACACAAATTTCAGAATAAAGTCACTCAAATGCAAATATTATCAATGTTTTTTTCAGGCTATTGACTTTGAACCGATATCCATTATTGTTGAGTGGTTGGTTCTTAATTTTGACACGGGTCTCATTTTTGGCCGCCATCTTGGATCCGCCATATTGGATATAAATTATTTTTCTCAAAAGTAAAGATAGTGTTGTCATTTATCATTACAGACTAAATTTTTGCCCTAAACTCAATTCTGAAATCCGTTTTTCAAAATTTGGATTCGCTAAAAAGATATGCTCAAATAGAAATTCAGCCCTATACATTTCTTATGGATATTCCGTGCTATGAATATTATATTTTGATTATTTATCTTATATCTCCGGTTCTAAATAAGATATGCTGCAGGTTTTGGACTTAATATACTCAGTGATTTAACGGCTTTTGAGGGAGATATTGATCGAAACTTGCAGGGTATCTTATTTAGAACCGGAGATTTAAGATAAATAATCCAAAATAATATTCTAAGTACGAAATATCCATAAGAAACTATATGGCTGAATTTCTATTTGAGCATATCTTTTTAGCGAATCCAAATTTTAAAAAACGGATTTCAGAATTGAGTTTAGGGCAAAAATCTAGTCTATAATGATGTATCACAACCATAGAAATATCACAACACTATCTTTACTTTTGAGAAAAATAATTTATATCCAATATGGCGGATCCAAGATGGCGGCCAAAAATGAGAACCCTGTCAAAATTAAGAACCAACCACTCAACAATAATGGATATCGGTTCAAAGTCAATAGCCTGAAAAAACATTGATAATAACTGCAGTTGAGTGACTTTTTCTGAAATTTGTGTATAATGGGAAAAGCCACGATTTAATTATACTTAATTGCAAATAACTTAAAAACCGTTGGGTTTAGAGAAAAAATAACCAAACCAAAAAACCAAAAATAACCAAAAAACAAGCATTGTTGGCATTGTTTGTTTGTTTGCTGATAACCAAAAATGTGTATTTTTTAATGGGCTACAATTTTTAATTGAAACGTTTTTCTGTATCTCCAATAATAAAGGAGCTAAAGGCAAAAATACAGAAATTGGCCGCCATTTTCCAAGATGGCGGCCGTAGCACAGCTCCAATTTTAGGGGACTTTTAGTATGTTCTAAAGGAAGATATTCCCAACATCTGTACCAAATTCCTTGCTTGTTTTTTTTGGGTCAAAACTTATTTTTACTGTACTATAACTAAAAATTTCATTTAAACTCTAAAATGGGTTTATAGGTAGCCAGTTGAAAAGTTTATTTTAGAAACTCCTCATAGAGTAGTAGTCAATGTTTTTTTTTCAATTTATTAAATATTTTTAATGATATTACAGTATGACTATTTTGTGCTTTGTCAACCGGCAGAAATTAATTTTCGATTTGGATTTATTCCTTGTGTAATGGTCGTGATCAAAAGGGCTTATAAAATCAGGGGTTTTTAGAGCGTAATTTACTGTATCAAAGATGTACAAGTTTATTATGGTTTGAATCTTGAAGTTAATAAAAAGAGGTCTACAGTGTGATAAAGGCTCGGTTTTAAACAGGATTCTTAAAAGTTTTTTTTTAAGTATGAGAATATCCTCCACTCTTGAGCAGTTTCCAAAGAGAAATAAACCGTATCTGAAAATAGATTCAAAGTAAGCGAAATACGCTGTCCTTAGGTAACTATGAGGTATGTTGTCACTCAGTTTACTTAGGAGGTAGATTACTCGTGAAAGCCTTGTGCATAAATAATCTATATGTTGAGCCCAGCTTAGTTGGTCATCAATAAATATTCCTAAGAACTTAACTGATTTTGAAAAGTCATGAATTTGAAAGTGGTTGCCAATAGGTATAAGAGAAAAGATCATGTTTTGGGTTTTATCTTGATTTAGCAAAAGGCCATTAGTTTTAAACCAATTAAACCAAATTATCCTTAATGCTCAGGAAACCTTAGCTTGCTCGGTTACAGACGTGCCGTGCTCCAGGGAGGTGTGCGTGGGTCGCAGCAGCGGCACGGCGGCGATGCTCATCCAGGCTCCCTCCCCGTCCTGCGCCTGCCAGTGTCTCCAGCACCTCCCCCTAGCTATATAACATGTCGCTGGTTGCAGACGTGCCGTGCTCCAGCGAGGTGTGCGTGGGTCGCAGCAGCGGCACGGCGGCGATGCTCCCCCAGGCTCCCTCCCCGTCCTGCGCCTGCCAGTGTCTCCAGCACCTCCCCCTAGCTATATATCATGTCGCTGGTTGCAGACGTGCCGTGCTCCAGCGAGGTGTGCGTGGGTCGCAGCAGCGGCACGGCGGCGATGCTCCCCCAGGCTCCCTCCCCGTCCTGCGCCTGCCAGTGTCTCCAGCACCTCCCCCTGAGCTATATAACATGTCGCTGGTTGCAGACGTGCCGTGCTCCAGCGAGGTGTGCGTGGGTCGCGGCAGCGGCACGGCGGCGATGCTCCCCCAGGCTCCCTCCCCGTCCTGCGCCTGCCAGTGTCTCCAGCACCTCCCCCTAGCTATATAACATGTCGCTGGTTGCAGACGTGCCGTGCTCCAGCGAGGTGTGCGTGGGTCGCAGCAGCGGCACGGCGGCGATGCTCCCCCAGGCTCCCTCCCCGTCCTGCGCCTGCCAGTGTCTCCAGCACCTCCCCCTAGCTATATAACATGTCGCTGGTTGCAGACGTGCCGTGCTCCAGCGAGGTGTGCGTGGGTCGCAGCAGCGGCACGGCGGCGATGCTCCCCCAGGCTCCCTCCCCGTCCTGCGCCTGCCAGTGTCTCCAGCACCTCCCCCTAGCTATATAACATGTCGCTGGTTGCAGACGTGCCGTGCTCCAGCGAGGTGTGCGTGGGTCGCAGCAGCGGCACGGCGGCGATGCTCCCCCAGGCTCCCTCCCCGTCCTGCGCCTGCCAGTGTCTCCAGCACCTCCCCCTAGCTATATAACATGTCGCTGGTTGCAGACGTGCCGTGCTCCAGCGAGGTGTGCGTGGGTCGCAGCAGCGGCACGGCGGCGATGCTCCCCCAGGCTCCCTCCCCGTCCTGCGCCTGCCAGTGTCTCCAGCACCTCCCCCTAGCTATATAACATGTCGCTGGTTGCAGACGTGCCGTGCTCCAGCGAGGTGTGCGTGGGTCGCAGCAGCGGCACGGCGGCGATGCTCCCCCAGGCTCCCTCCCCGTCCTGCGCCTGCCAGTGTCTCCAGCACCTCCCTGTCTTCAGGGACGACATGCACATCTGCGTCGACGACATCCACGGTAAGTCTAAATCCTACTAATGGAGAACAATATTTCAATTTCTGTATGAAAACCTTTCATCAATATCTGATATGTAAATGAGTCATTCTTCTTTCATCGGTTTCTATAAGTTGTTTCATAGTTATATATCATCAAGCAATTTTAAGTTACCAATAGCTTAACACTTTACTCTATTATAATAGAGTATTATAAAAGTATAATTGGCCTTGATTTAGCTTTTTTTATTTCAATGTCAGAAAACCTGCACACTTACTTTTTATGTTGTTCTGAAGGGGAACAAATTCAATAATTCAATTCTCCAATTCTCCCTGATTCTTTACATATTTTGATAATCTTGGTGTGTAGCTTTTTCTAGTTTAATTTTATTTCATATTGACGTAAAACCACCCAATTATACCTACTTATTATGAGTTTTGAATTTTTATAGTAGTCCTAAATTTACTTATATGACAAATAATATCAAGAGAATACCATATCATTTTTATGAATAAAACTTGTAAAGCATATTGTTGTTATTTATTCTTAGCTTTATTTTAAAGGGGAAAAAGAAAACAAAAATTTTGCAAATGAAATATTTTCCAGTTCTTTAAAGGGTTAACATGCATGTAGATACTGTAAAAACCTTGTATTAATTCAAGTGAATGGGATTTTCGGCTTTCGGAGGCTCCAAAACAAAAAGTGATATCGAGTTTACAATTAACAAGGAGATCTCCCGAGTAATAGCTTCTTACTTAGAGGGGAAATTCCCTGAAAGAAGAATTGCTCCTATAAGATAATTTTTGAGAAATCATTCTCACTTGGACAAAACTAAATAAAAGGAGAGCTGTTGTGCTGGAGAGGACGCGCGGCCCCGGGCGGCAGCGGGAACCCTCGAGTGACCCGGTGAAGAGTCTCCACTGTAGAGTTTGCACAGTCATATTTCTCCAGCTTTGTTCCCGTCACGGGTAGTCAGCGTTTTTTAGCTGCCATTTTAGTAGTTCAGTAAGTGCCAACATTAAGCACGCTACTCTCGTGCCAACATAACTGACACAATTGGCCTCTTACAATTATAATAGATTCATTCTCTTTGAGTTCAGTTACGTCATAGATTTATATTTAACTTTTTTCATTTTATTATTCGTAAACCTAAGATTTAGGCCTAAACTTAGTTCTAAAGTTCTCAAAGCATAGTGTTAAAAAATTAACAATGTTATTCACTTAATAAAACCCAAATGTTATGTTTTTTCTGATGCAAAAACAGTCAAACTTAATCATAGCCTACACCTTTCCTCTCTTTTTCACAATAGTCCGAAAAGCTAATATATATTTATGCATAGCGTATCTTTGACTCATCAGTTTAGTTGTGTTTCAGCCTATGAACGGAGCTCTCGAGCACAAAAATTTAAATCCTTGCTAGGATTTAATAATAATAGTAATAGAATGAGAAGCGCAGCAACTGCGACTAACTCGAACGCTGTACAGAAACGTCAAACGTGCCATTTAAACTTGTTATTACACTTTATTCCAGTAATTAGTCTCTAAATCTTTTAGAAAAGTTTTATTTTTCATATCTTATATAATTTATTTTAGATTTAGGTTTTCAACACGAACAACTAACAGTACCTTTGCAATATATCATCAATAATCACAAGGAACATAAATTTTGATATATTGCTCTTAAGAAAGTCGACTAAGTACGAGAAAAGAATTGCTTTTCCACTACCTCCAATCAAAGTTATTCTCGGTCAAAAAGGAAAAAAAATCATTTTTAATTCGTGATTTGTATTTTTAATACAACTTGCAATACAAATGAAATGTGATAAGTTAAAAATTAATTTAAACTTTAAATAAACCTAGGTTACAATACCTTTCCGTCGACAGTTCCCAACAAGTCAAATAAGTTGACTACATGTTTCGGAATTCAAAATTCCGAAACATGTAGTCAACTTATTTGACCTGTTGGGAACTGTCGACGGAAAGGTATTGTAACCTAGTTTTAATTCGAATACAGTTCTGGAGGCATTTGCACTATGAATAAATTTAAATAAACACATAAATGACTGATTAATATAATAAAGGTTACCTTACATTTTTAACAGTACGTTTTACCTTTTTACTGCGGGTTTTCACCGTTTCCACGTGGCCAAGTAGTTTCTTTCGTTAAGCGTATAGTAGCATCACTATGTCGTATAGGCCTACTGCAATCAGCATCGGAACCTTTAAAGCCAATCCATAAAAATTGCAAAATTGAAATTTGTTCCCATTCTTTGTTGATCGCGGTTTTTGTACAAAGCCCAAGTCCTGTCATGACAAATGAACTTGTCTACAGTTACTTCAATTGTTGAAGCAATACGCCTAGTCAGCACGGGTGTCATCAATAACCCACGAAGACGACAGTTATGGTGGGGGCCGCGGTCATTGCTGATTGGTCTTTGTTGAGTCACTTTGCGAATTGTTCCCGTGGGTGATATTGGTGCTGGAGACCGCCCATGAGATCGTGATGTTATAAGTAGTTCAAATATGATGTTATACAAACATGGGCGTGGGTCCTCTAGTTTAATTGTTAATAATTGTAAGTTCTGCATTATTGTTATTTGGTTTGAATCTGGTTTGTAATGCAAGTATATGTTTTATATAGTAAATCCACCATCGTAAAAACAAAGTAAGGTACTATAGAATTTCAAAACACATTGTCGTAACTCTATGAACAGTAATGTAACTCTACAAACGTAAAGCGAAACCCGTTTTACTTTTTAGGTAAGAACTGTGGACGCAACGGATGGAAAAGAAACGACTTGGCTATCCTCATTGCAAACTTTTAGTTTCTACTTTATCTTCCAAGACTACCGTTTAGATCAGATTGCAAGCTCTTACTGTCAACGCGGTCTCGGCCGTTTCACATCTGTATTCGCCAGGATAGCTCGGATGATCCGAATGCCCTTTCCCTATCTCCGGTTCATTAGTCTACTCTCGCTAAGACAAACGACTTTCCACATTTCCAAGAAAACTCGCCTCGTCGTTGAACGTACCAAGGGGATGTCCAACGTTCCGCTCAAGCAGTCGGCACGTGAAAGTCGGGACAATATGAGCTTGAACTTGCAATTTAGCGGGTTCGAGGGAGAGTGAAATATGCTCACAGATTGCGACAATGTACCTCGTAATTGACTTAACTTTCCTCTCTTCGACATCGTAATGTTAACCAATCTGGAATTTTAGGAGATACTGTTCATCATCTATACTGCATTTATAACATACATTTTTTCTTCGCATAGTGACAACGAACTAAATCCTTACAAATGTCTTACTTAACTCGCCCAAGATCTCAAAACAATAGATAATGATATACAGTACAATGTGTTATGACATCGAGGTAACTTGACGTCAAACAATTTTGGAGGATAAAAAACACATGCACGCAGTCAAATACTACAAAAAGTAATTTAAAAATAGACATCAGCATTAAATAGCCTAAGAACCCTTAAATTAAATGTCAATCCTTATTCAAAAATTCCTAAATTCAAATTTTTAACAACTATGTTGTTCTTAAGATTTGTGCAAAACTTAAGTCGTGCCATGGCAAATGAACTTTTCTTCAGGTACTTTGATTGTTACAGTATACACCTACTAAGCAAGGATACCATGCTAGGCACCCTTCATTGGTCATTGATTTGACCACCTTACATGTTGAATGAATCTTTACTTTATTGTTGACCCCAGGGTTATAAAAAATACATTTAATTCTGTTAACACGATAACGATTTTACAGTACAATCTAGTGTACCGTTATCCAAGAAACTTAACATTATTTTCTCTTAAAACATCTCGGGCGTTAGAACGTTCTCGAACATTCCTCGATGATCGTAAAACCAAAATTGCTATTTCAAGGTAGTCTTTTCCGACTTTCGGTTTAGTTATCAGTGACAATAAATCCTTCTACGACACTATAAAACTGCAAAATTTCAGGTTCTCATTCGAAGCTGTAAATGCAAGCTTCGCCTGATCCACTATCAGCTAAGCTTCCTAAAAACCTTCTCATGTAATTACAATTCAAATTTTCCGGAAACCGTTTTAATTAAACCCTAAACTTTTTTCTACATTGCGAAAATTCCATCTTCCAGATTCTTGGAAACATTCTCGTAGTGTTTTTCTATTTGTTTTTTCTTCAGAATAACCCACTCCCCGAACCTGAATATTATCTCGTTTATATGGTTAATTAAGGCATTTGGCGAGCGTCGCTTTTCGGAATGTTGAAAATTAGCGGAGTGTACTTTTTATGCTGCCCATCCTCTGTGGGACCGGCACAGCGTGGGACACGAGGATATCTAGCCATTAAGATATGTACTTTAATTGGCACTTGGTAAATAAATCAACCAAAAGTTGAATACTATTTTGCATATTAAGAAAAACCTTTTTTCTCTTATGTAAATTAACAATATCTTTTGGATTACTATTATAAAGAGTCACATAGAATTATATCAGATTTCGAATCTACGAGAAACCATAAAACCTGTGTCATATAAAAACTGCATCCTCAGATATTTGCTATATGCACGTGGATATCAGAGATCGAGAATATTATATAAAACCCATTAATTTGCTTTTCAAATCAGCGGGATTAAGTGAACACTAACACATTGATAAATTAAGATCAGGCAAATAAATTGAAATACTGGACGAAGAACTTTAATTTCATGGCTAAATAAAGTAACTTTGAACATAGAATAAAAGATTTCAGGGAAGGTATTCCTTTAATTTTTCTCATTATGATAAATGCAAATCTAATTGGAGGTAACTTTGATTTCTGGTGATTGTTACAAATGCAAAAAGTTCAGTTCAATATAAACCCATATAGTTACATATAACCCTTATACGATAAAAAATGAAAAATAATAAAAAATGTGATTTTTATCTGTTTTTAAAACATTTTGTACGAATACATATTGGAAAATAAACTACAAAGCTCACTTGACCTAACCAAGAAACATAACTAACTTCAAAGCGTATAATACAACTACCAGATTACATACTCGCAATAACTTATGTTAATCTGTACCGCGTGCTTCCATTCCAATCAGCTAGAAGTGTTTATTTCCACTACACAATCGAGCTCGTTGCAGCTAGAAGGATATAAACTGTTATTCCGGTCTGCAGAACTAGTTCCGTTGCATTTCCATACAATCAGGGTAGCCCGCCCTCGTCAGATAGGTAGCCACTTATCTAACTGCTTATCTGCTGATAAGGCAGACATCTTGTTCGACCGGACTGGACACTGTTTGGAACTCTGTTTCCTCTTCTAATAGGAGTTGGCCTTTGATTTGACCTAAGATAGGAAAATGTGGTCGTAATAATATATTCGCCCCGGAATGTCTTCATAGACATCTAGTTCTTTGACCTAAATAAAGTAATTTCTTCAGAAAATACAAAAATGTTCCTCGAAACGTTTTTAGTCCTGGTAGTTTTGTAATGTATTAAAGGCGTTCTGTTACAAATCATTACGGTTTATATCCTATGATTCTTATTAAGCTTAAATGTGCATTAACATGCATTTCTTACACTCCTGTTTTTGTAGCATACAACTTTTATTTTCCTTGAAATTGTTGAATATAATTACAGTTTGCAATTATCTGGAAACCAATACCATTCATTACTAACCAGTCATATAGTCATATACCATAATCGTGACCATGACTCAATAAAACCCCATAATTCCTATTGGTTTGTGGTGGTGTTTACTTCTTGAATCTGCTAAGACGGGGGTTTTATTTAATTAATTAATAATTAATATCATAAGATCTTGCCTTGGCAATATTATAATATTAATATTGTCGATCCAATGAAACCGATTTCAAACCTGAAGGTCCATCATAAGTCAGGAACTAGGTCGACCAATTCAAAAGTTGTATCCACCCGTAGGTTTCGTTGATTATAAAATGACACTGAATACTTCACAAAGACATTGAATATTAATTTGACATGTTTCTTTTCGGTTTTATTTTGTTATCGACAATAGGACAGTCGCATGTACAGTTGAAATGAAATTAAATATGTACGTACACTTCGACAACAGTTTTTAGACCTTGACAACTAATGAACCAGTTAAAAACGAAACATCTATTGATTACGTGGTGCACGCCCTAACCACCAACCAAGCTATAATGTGCCAATTGGTTCATACGCTTCAATGTGCTGTAAACTGCAGTAATGAGTATTCCCTCTTCGCGCTAAAATATTAATTCAGCCTGGTGGTCTGGCGACCACTAACCTCGTCCTGGTGCAATTAATGGACAGAGTCCCCAATTACATTCACCCATCAAGTACCGTACAAAACGTTACCCCGGATCGGGAACACCACAAATTGAACGCAGTTAAGAAAAATTAGAGAGGTCGATAGAAGCCCTGTTAAACAGGAAAGACCGGTGTACAACTTATTAATCGAGATATCTGGGCGAATGTGTGTCGGCGTGCGCGAGGCAAAGTGACGAATCGAGCAAAAACTAACGCCTAACGAGGCTGGAATTGGCGTAATTGTCGAGCGAGTGCGGCCCGCGGCTCGGCAGCTCCGTCCGCGCGGCCGCTGCGACTCTGACTCTGACAGCTGACTGAAGACTTGCCCTGCTCCAAGGAGGTGGCCGATGTTTTTGCACTTGTTTCTTGCCAGAGTTCATCTAAACTTGTGTATCTAGGTCTGAATAATCGGTCAAGCTGTTTTCTACTAATCGTTAAAGTGTGTTTTTGTTGTCGATTGCATAATTACGCTTTTATATCCTCTTTCCTTCACTAAGTGCAGTAGTAGTAGGCCTAGTAGCACTTGCATACTCAGAGAATGTTATATGCTCAAATAATTCGTTAAGACGGAGCTACGAATAAGTGAAATCTATACTTTAATCCCTAAATGAGCATACGACCATTTTTACCATAAGAATAACATGGGAAATGAGAATGCAGGTTTGCTGCAATGGAAATGTGAAATTGAGAGGTTTTTGCAATTATCAACTAGATGAAGCCATATACAAAGTTTTATTTGGATATGTTAAGAAATAAGCGATATATAGAATTTTATTTATTTCCCGTAAGTTTAACATTGGGACAACGTACTGTCTTTACCACAAGCGATATCTCGGTAACCAGTGGACATAGAGCAATAATACTAAATTATTTGTTTTTTCAAGCTGAATTCAATGGTCTCAGATAGAATTTGATAATTTTCTTTTTATATGTCGTAAAAATCCCAAAACCCCATTTTTTGAGGGGTTTATTCCCCCTTACCTTCCTTCCAATGGTCCGATCGGGCTGGTTTTCCACCTCGTCCGAATAATTACTACTTTACATGTCTGTGTCAAATTTCATTCAGATCTGGCCATTTTTACGTGAGTTATCGTGCTGAAAGACGCAGTTATCAGCTATTTATATATAAAGTAAAATTGGGGCAGCGTCCGGCACCAGCAGGTGAATCTTTTTTAACCAGGCGCGGAAGACCAGTGGTCACACAATTAACAGAGCCCTGAGGAACATCACTCGCACGTCGCATCACGTGATCACCAGGCGGTATATCTGTCACCCCACTTGTTATGGAAATGCCCCTGATCAACTCTACCTCTTCATTACCGAGATCGGCCACATTTTACGGCGATCAGAATTATTTACGGCGGCGAATTCCTTGAGATCGTAAAGTTTGCGATGTTTAGGCACCGGTCAACGCTCCCGACTGCTGTTTGTTAGGTCCTCATTAGCTGCGTTATGAGTTATTTCTTTGAGTCTGAAGAAGCCGTGTCGTGACTCACCAAACAAGATTTGTTGAATGATTCGGCAAGTCAAGGAATATTGAATGATTCTTCTCATTGGGTCCTCACAAATTCGGTGATTGCTGATCATTTTTGCAATCTAGACTAAACGGTCTCCAAGAAATTGAAATTATCACAGGAGAGTAAAAGAGTTATCAATAATTTATTTTAAGTATGGTGTTTTTTGAGTCACTGTTCATATGCTCAATTGCATATATAAAATCTAATTGAGTATGTTTTTTCGTTATAAATACTCTGTTCTATTCATAGTAGCGAAGCTTTTGAGCTACACTTTTACAAAATAGTACCCATGTGATTCTTACAACTAAATCATAAGTCCGGCGAGTACTAAAGAATCTTACTTTTTTTAAACTAAGAACACTCAAACAATCTTATTTATGTTGCGTGCAGGATTCTAGGGGCCCGCGAGAACATGCGGGGTATTTTGAATTTGAATGTTAAACTTGTCATCAACTGACAAGTTTGAAAGCCAAAAACAATTTAGAAACCATTCACGACAAGGCGAGTACAGACAATTCACAAATTATCTTCATCACTTTTCTTTAGTTGTCTGTTAATGAAATAAAGTCTATAAACAGCGTGTTCCCAGCATTACGTGGATGATTGACGGCGAAAGAAACTGTCTCTGCAGTTAGAGTCAGTTGAGTATTCTGACACCGATACGGAGTGACTGTGACTGTGGCTGTCCTACAAAGCTCGCCTGAGGGCAGCCATCGTGCCCGGGGCGCCAGCTACCCTCCATGGGCTATGGGGCGGCAAACTGGACTTTCACAAAATTGCGCTTTCTTGATGGGAGAAAGTTTAGGTATTAATGTGCAGTAAATATCAGGGTAGGGTCTGATTTTTTTAGTGTAAGACGTAAAATTCAATATAATCTGTATTTACTGAGAATTAATATAAATTGTGGAATAAGAAGGAAAATTTTAAACGGTTTCAATTTAAAATTTAAGTCAACAATTAAATACAGTTCAATGCAGTCTCAACCTCTAAATATTTTGATTTTTTTATTCAAAAAGCTAATAGACTTACTCCTTTGTTTATCATGGAAGGAGAAACTTACAACCACGTTTACTTACAAACCCTGATCAATTTTTAAATCATTTAATTATTCATAGAATAGGCCTAATGTTATTCTTAATCGGTCCATTGGAAAAATTAATAAACCAGGCTCTAATGGTCTGCAATAGGCTCGCGTGTAGATTCCACAACAGCTAACATGTCAAGATTATCTTGAGAAGGTTTCTAGCAAAAACTAGTTTAATTAAAATAATTACAGGTTTTTCGATTTACACTATCTGCCGCGTATTAAGAGACGACAGGAAAGGAAGAAGTAAATAAGTAGTAATGACAGGGTTAATAAGAATAAGCAAACGATTGGATTTATTTAGCCAAAGGATGAAGAAACACAAATAGATGATTACATAAATACAGAGATACTTAAAGAGAGATTTGAGGTTTTACCTCGGGACTGAGTAAAATTTTAAAGTGACAATATAGTAACCTAAAAAAAGCAACCCTTCCTTTTAGAAAAAAACCTATACTTTGCTTAACTTTTTAAAAATATACTGATATGTATTGGGCACTAATCTGTCACGTTTACCTTCTATTAATCATAAGACCCACAAAAACATTTCTCTATTCCAGCCATCAAAGTCACAAACCTATTGATTTTGGTTTAACTTCGATAGGCTACTACTCCACGGGTTAAGTTGTTGCCATTATAGTTTTTTTTCTAAGCCAAAAAATCCATAATCTGATCCTCATCTAACAATAGGCTTTTATTTAGCCCTAGACCGATTTAATTGGTAGTATTAAAGGTGGCGTGATGCCGTTTTAAAAACATTGGTTTTAAAAGTCTTTTTAGAAACGCGGATTGCTGAAAGTAGTCTTTGAGCTTCCTCATATTACGCTGAACGTGATATTATACCATTTTTGTTTTTGTAAAATGTGTATGTATTAATTTGTGGTGCACTTGAATTTATCTTTATAACGTTTTTATTTTTGATCATAGATTATTATTAGAAATAATAAGTGTTTCTAGTGAAATTAGTTAGTGATTAGTTAGGGCTATTACTATAATAATTAATAAGTAAATGTCTAGATTATTAGAATTAGTCAAGTATAATGGATATAGTAGGCCAATTATTTTTGAGGCAGATCAGTCGCTGTTTGCTGTTTAATAGACCGTTCAAATCTCTCAATACTGGGTAATTGTTATATATCTTAACGACTGTTGTTGGATGTCAAGGTTTTTACTTTTTGACACCTTTGTCTTGAACCTTCCTCCCTTTCAAAACTAACATATGGAAATTGTTTTCAAAATTAAACCAATGAATATATAATTCTTATACGCTTTTGTTCTGATAAGCTCAGCGATTTCAAATTTTTAATTTTTTCTTTAAAATATTGTTATATTGTAGAACAGCTTAACCTGTGATTGTAGACCCATTAGTGTACATCAACCTTCCTTTTATTTTGTAACGTAACCGTTTGAACATTCACGCCAATCGAGCATGCGGGGTCTAACAGCATTTTGTGGCTATTCGAGCAGAGGATACGGATCACTCATCAGACGAGAGAGACTCGCAGAAGAATCCGGAGAAAATTCGATTGGTCACTGTAGAGATCTGAAAGAGAGGTTAAAGACCATTTAGTCGTGGGGTCAATGCCGTATCTCTGGAAAGCACGGGTTGTCCAAGACTTACAATCGGTATCGGGTCACAGGTAATCAACTACCGATCGATTAGGCCTACTATTCTGCTTCGTATTGAAAAATACTGGAAAATAACCCTAAGCAGTTTTTACCTTTTGTTGCATGTTCCGTTCTGTTATTTTCATCTAAATTCATAATGTTATTGTGATTAAGAGTGGTTAAGAGCACCGCTATTGTAATTAGATATCGGGTATAAAGATTATTTTCTAAGAATGGATCAGGGCTGATTATAATAATATTAACTTATATTGTATTAAAATATTGGTCTAAAACAGATGTACCAGATGTATACTGGAAATAGTCTTCTTAACTTTGTACCATTTTGTTTATCAATAGAAAGTTACTGAGATGGAATCTTAGTACAGTATACAGAGCAATTATTTGTCAGCCACTAAATGATACATTGTAAGTGCCCAAACCGGACACTAAACAGAGGACGGCTTCATCTATTTATCTTTATTCTTTTCAAAATTTATCCCGTCATTCTTGTACTGCAAATTGAGTTTGTTAAAATTATTTGCTCATGAAAAATATGAGTGGATTCTAAATCATTGCGGCGTAAAGGTTACTGGCTGCTTATAAACAAGAACAGCGATTCACACATCCTATATTTATGGGACTGGTCCGGCCACCGAACGCCGCGAACGTTATGTGTTACGACCCCATGACAACCGTTATATTTAAATTGTAACTTAGAGGCCGGTGTGTAAATCATCCATGGTTTAACGGTCTTCCTTAATCTGGATTAGGTGAAAGCGTTCATCACCAAACGTAATAAATATTGCTTTAGGAGGCGAACAGTTTGTGAGCCTTAAGTTAATAAAACTAAAAATATAAGGAAAAGTAGGGATGCTGCATTTACTACCTGTAGTTAAAACATTTGGTGTACAAAAAGGGGTTGTTCCAAAAAAAAAGCATATTGCATTTTTCATTTTTATAAATAAGAAAGGATTTTAAGAAATTTCAATATGGCCTGTCCTCAAGGGGCAACAAAGTGCCGGTGTTCCTCGTATGGTCATTTACTTTAACTGATTCTAGTCTTAAAATAATCAAAATAATAAGCCTGTTTTAATTAAAACAACTTCAAATACTTAACCTCATAATACGACATAGCCAAGAATATGCGTAATAAACGGGACCAGGAAACTGACATATACTTTCTCCCTTCAAGTCATTTAAAATCAGAAAACATTTAAAGTGAAATAAAACAAATTAACAATTAATCATCACACAAATATATACCAAATGTTATCAAAATCGGTTAGTAAATAACGGAGATATCGGTTTTTAATATTTGCCATAAGATTAACATTGGACAACGTACTGCATTTACCGCCAAACTAAAATATCAATTATCTTTGTAACCAGTTGACTAATGATTCAAAATACTAGATTATTTAGTTTTTCAAGCCAAATTTAATTGTTGCAAGTATATTTTGTTTAAAAGTTACAAATTTTGTGAAATTTGAAAAATATGAATTTTTTAACTCTTAACCCCCATAACTTCTGAACCTGAATTTTTACAGACATGCGGGTGGTGTCATTTTATTTTTCATCCTAAGCACTAAAAACCATGAAATTTTTATCAAAATCGTTAGAGCCGTTTTTGAGAAATTTTGATTTTTGTCATTTTTATGGGTTTTTATGGGGTAAATACCCTTAAAAATCAAAAATTCAAAAAATGGAAAATACGCCTAGAGATACCACGATTTTATACCTACATGCCAAATTTCATGAAAATCGGACCACTGGTGTCGTCTCTAGCTTTGTTTACATCCATACAGACACACATACATCCACACACACACACACACACACACACACACACACACACACACACACACACACACACACACACACACACACACACGCACACGCACACACACACACACACACACACACAGACAGACAGACAGACAGACAGACACCACGCCAAAAACCACTTTTTTGGATTCAGGGAGCACTAAAACGAATATATCCACTAACAACTCAAATTCGAAAATTTTTACGAAAACAATACTTTCTCCATATACTATGTATAGGGGGGAGAAAGTAAAAATGAAAGCAAGTATCAGGAATGCAATTTTAAAACTTACATATTTAAAAATATATATTTTGTAATTGAAAAAGGTTTCACATTGTAAGGTTTTTAGTTTGGACACGTCATAGTTATGCGGCATCGAATTATAAAACTCGTACGAAATTGGTACGAATAACACATATAAACGCTTCAATACTTTAACGACTTCCCTGAAGTCAATATTTAGTTCATCGTTTTCGTTGATCTGCCCTGAGAATGGCACCACTACGGTGAAGTGCCTGCAAACAAGACGCAAGAACAACTTTTTTAATTATATTGCCCGTGTTCCTGTGGATACAAAATGTATTTGAGAATCCTACAACATGTCAGGCTATATTTATGCTTACGTATTTCTCATATTCGTAAACTATCAGCAACGGCTGGCTTAACGATCTATACAGTATTTTGCATTCCAACTTGAATTACAACAGATACCCCTAACGGTTTGAAAATTATTGTTGAGTTCTTGCCATCCACGATAAAACAAGATTACCCTTGACGGTATATCTACCCTTGAGGGTTTTACCATTAACCTAAATGGAGAAAATCAGCTGGTTTAACAGTTTGACATTTATCGTGTTGTTTTACCGTACATTCATGGTACGGTAAAATTTATACATAGACATAGTACGTTATTTTTATAGACCTAAGAACCAGCTAGTTAACAGCTAACCGCCATTTGCTGCCTATTCAAATACAGCTTTCAACTTTTTTCTCACCTTCTCTATAATCTTGAAAATCTATTATTCCTAGATACCGGAACAATTAATTCATTTTTATTTCGATACTACAGGATGATTTAAATTCGTAACTACACAAATTCCTCTGGTTACTTTTAGCTTCCGTGCGCGCGGGGCTGGCCATCATTACAGGGCCAGAAGCTGTAATTAATGACGACGATTTCATGTTATTCGGTTTGGCAAAAGGGGCAAACCGAATGAAAGAATGTTGTTTTTTATTGAACGTAAAGCGGGGTAATATATTCCGAGCGCATCGCTGGAACACGGACAGGCCGTCCCAAATTCGAGCCGAGTCAAAACAGAATCGATGTTTCCACCGTCGGCGTCGCGTCGATACAGTGATGGTAAGCGGTGAGTAGCGGTTTTAATGATCCGCTGAATTAACAAGTTGACAACTGAATCTGCGCTGATTAACATTTCTGCACGACCGGACAGTCTTCCAATCTCATCTTGATTTATCTTTAATTATTTTGTTGCGAGGTTCGATTAGAACCGCCCAATTAAACGCCACCGTTTGATGTCTGGAATTGTCCTGTATCTTTTTTCTTATTAAAGGAGTAAACTTGTTTGTGGTAGGATTCGTCGTGTTTGAATCTTAATTGCTTCGGTTGTCTCGTCGAACTGGTCTTCGGTTTATCGATGAGAATTTTTACCCCCTCCTTCTTTAAATAATGTAGTTCCTGGGTGTAATTTTCTCGGTTTTTTATCGATGTTTGCAATGATCTCTTATTGTGCTCCATGTCATGTTTATCTCAGAAACTGCTCGATACGTTTTCTGGTAAAATGAAAATTATGTATGACAGGATATTCATTGCAAATGTTGTTTTGAGGAAATATGTTACAGAATCACACAGTTAAAAATATTAAACAATATATTAATTTCATCCCGACCATTTTCTTTACCTTGGGAACTGAAAAAGAGAACATTTAACAATGAATCAGCATAAACATTTAAACTAAAGTTTAATGACCTTATATATGCTCAATCATGCGATACAACAATGAACGACGAACAACTATAATTGAATTATTTTTAGTAGCTGTGTAAATTTGGACAAAAATAATCCCATAAACGCAAACTGATGGTAACAAGGGAAGAACCGAGATTACGTTTATTAGTGTAAAGCCTGAAATGCAACTTGTGTCTGAAGGCATTCAGTGTTTCTTCAAGTGGCTGCATACATGCGAGCATGTTGCGCGATAAGGGTTTCTATTAATCGAAAAAAATGATTAACATGTTCAGTAACTTATTTTTGTCTTAAACCACTCAAAACATTCACCCATTCCCAAACCTATCTGTATTGATTATAAACTGATTGAAACTATGATAAAGTTATGTAATTACCTCAATCCATCTCTCGCACGGGGAAAGTGTATGTGGGAAGATACAACATCCTTGGTGTTGAACAGGTGCGGTTCCCATGGCTACCGGTAGATGTGTGCTGAGACTGAAACCGAAGGATTATGAGAACGATGCAGGGGAAACCGTCCAAACTTACCTTGTCGAAATCGAATTGGGACAACAGATGCTCTCAGTGGCGGGTTGGCGTGATTTGGAAGTTGTGCTATCTTTACAACCTATTTTTTTAATTTAAAGGAGCTGGGTGGTTTTATGATCCGACATTTATTTAGTAGATTTTTACACTGATTACAATGTCGCAATCCGTTTAAAAACATTGATTCGTAATCAAGAGTTTTAGGACTTTCATAATTATCTTTTACATATTTTATCATAATACATTGTAAAAATAAGCCCATGCTTTCAAAAGTGACAAGGAACCATTTTAACTGATTACACTTTGGCGGATACCTTTGAGATACTTCAAGTAGCCTATATTTCAAATACAAAGAGACTATTGTGACCTTAAGTCTATAATAATTTGTTCACTGAAATTAATGCCCTAATCCGTAATTATAATAATTTGTTTTTGACAAACGCGTTTTTAAGATTTTTAAATTAGCAATAAAAATACTGTATATATGCGTAATGTGTAAAAATGAACGAATGGTGTAAAAAAACGAAAAATTATAAGTTATCGGCTTAGGTCTTCCCATGAGACATTCATTAGGTAACAGTTTATTTCCTTTAAGGAACTTAGCTTATTAAGTAATGGTCATGTTGATGCTTGCATTGTTCCAGAATGTCCGCTGGCTTCGTTCCAGTCAGGGACCACCCACCAGAAGATACCCTTCGTGTTCCTGCCTCTCAGGGGACAGATCGTCTACCCGAGTGCAGAGATCAGCTTCTCAGGTAAGAGTGACACGCGAAATGAGAGAAAATATTTCCAAAATCCCCTTAGACTTTGAATATACATTAGCATTCACACATTACCATCGAATTAAAATTGACGCCCCATCCTTTGCCCAAGGGGTAAAGAGTATTCTAGTACACTGGTTAGTTATTCTAATCTAATCCAAACCCTCTCATCGGTCATCACCGATGTAACTGAACTACTAGTACATAATTTATAGCGAAATTAACTACGTAATGAATAGGTGAATTTACTTGTTTATGCTTGTTACGGCTAATTTAATACAAAAACTAAATAATACAGTTTGACCATTAGTGGCCGGATCAGATTTCAATTTTCATTATCCTATTTCTGGTTTTTGATTCTAAACCCAACTGGAGAACTAGCATAGTCAGAGCAACTTAGGGACATTTTGACTGCATGGCTTTCATTTTTGACTTGGTCATCCGCTCGAGATCGGCATTTTGAACTACTCAAAGATATCATTAAATAGATGTACATATTTAAGATGCTAATATTAAGATTTTTTTCTATTAAACCATTCAATCACGCTGTATAGGGTTAATGAGGCGAGCCCTCAAACTACTGCATCTAAAGATGTAATGAAAATTTGCAATGGTGTATCAGTGGGCAACACATTTAATAGAAATTGTTACAATCCAACAACCGTGTCTGACAGATAATAGTAGCTCCGAGTATTAGTAACACTTACTTTAACACAAACACAATCACATCGTTATGGAACGCCCGAGACTAAAGGGTAACTCGTAGTGCTGGGTTTTAGTATATTCACTTACCAGGAACACAATCATTCTTGAAATACCGTGAAATCAATAAAACTGATGGCGGGCCATGCAAGAAAAAGCTTTATAACCTGGCATTCAGTGAATTTTTTATCAAGCTTGATCCTTTTAACAAATACGTCCGACGCAGTTATATTGGTATTAAATATATAATCCAGTAGCGCTGTGAGAGTTATGACTCAGTAGTACCTTATTATACCAGAGGTAGTATAACAAATAGTAATTGATACTACACGCGAGTGTGAAGCAGTTGTTGACCCCACTTTCGTTTTCACACGTCCGCGCCCGTGAGATACTGATGACTTTCAACAATAAACTACGATTTCCTCGTCTCGGCAAGTTGATTATTTCAAGACATTAAAGTAATTTAAAGAAAGCTTATTTTCCCAATTATTGTTTTCAACAAATATTTAAAATAATACAGCTCAATTAAATCATTCTCTAATAAATTTCAATTGATAATCGTGGGAAATTTTCTTTTAAGATTTTTTTTAATACAATGAAATAACATTTATTTTTCAGCAAAGAATGTATAAATATTTGGTTTTCAGCAAAAAATGTCCTTATGTTCTCCTGATTACGAAAAGCTTAAGAAATTACATAGTTTTCTCCTCGCTTTTGTTGAAGAATAATTGTATGCAGTTGTTAATCTAATCTAAGTGAAACTCACAAAAGAAAGGATGCGTGCAACTAAAAGTCCTGTGACCCCCCAATCAACTACGCTTAGCAAAAAATTCCACTCAGTCCTTATGGAACCATCTAAGGCGACAACTGGCATAAAGTAGTTAAAAGGACTCCCCTAGTCGTCCATGCGAAACACTACCAAGTTGCTGTAATCCGTTACTAACCGTTTTTATTTAATATGAATCCGATACTAAATACTGGAGCTTGACGTAAAACTGGCTTGACCAGAGGCGAGAAAACTTGTCCGATCTACAACTGAAGCGGTGGTAATGAAGAGTTTTTCTAAGAGAGCTAAGCCGAAAGAAGTAGTAGAGCAATGTCGTTTAAATGATTGACGTTTCTACTTTGAATATGAAGACTTGGGAAAGCTTTAAGAAGAAAGATTAATCCTCTGCCGTTTTTTTAGCGATTTAATACATTTATTTGTTAACATTTTTGTTCGTTCGTTTCTTTCGAACAAAGCCTCTACTGCATGCAAAACTGATTAAACTTGTTGTAGACTTGGTCCTAGCGATGATAGTAGTTGAATACTTCAATGGAGAAAAGTGTTTAAATGTAAACAGTTTACTGTACAACGGATATATTTATTAGACACGAGTGTACGTGCTGGCTAAGTTATTATAAAAACTAATTTTTCTACTGTCTCGGTTATTTTAAATACATACATGACAACATACCAAACTTAGGTATATTAAAATAGATAATTTGTTATTTAACTTTCATTTATAGTACTAACAGAACTCGGTAATTTCAAAAAATAAATTTTTAAGATTTATTTTGAATCTTTGTACCTCTGAGCCTCGGTGCTGCAAAGTAAATTCCAACTCGGAGAACGCCGCGCCGTCAAACGAGGACGCGTAGGCCTAAGTACAAACCGCCTGGTCACTCGAGTGGCACTTCCATCATAGACCGCCACCCATGTCGACCACGCGCTGACCAGTCGCTATTTGCCGTTTGCATATTTATATAACCATTACCCATCATTGCTGGCTGTGCGTTATAGCGCCATTAGTCGGCTAAACCATCAGATAGCCACTGCGGTGCGGGTGTCGGGAGCTGACGCCCACTGTGCGCGATGTTATCGACTCCGA
Organism: Flexamia atlantica; assembly: GCA_035578135.1. Classification (NCBI taxonomy): domain Eukaryota; kingdom Metazoa; phylum Arthropoda; class Insecta; order Hemiptera; family Cicadellidae; genus Flexamia; species Flexamia atlantica. The sequence goes on from JAQJVK010000009.1 coordinate 43,557,418, forward strand.
GAACGGCCGAACGGCGCGGCGAGTAGTAGTTAATAAGGAAATTAATAGAGCGTAAAATTTACCTACAAGCGCGCAAAATAACCAAGGATCCTGTAATAAGTTTTTAATGACTGCCTGCTTAAGAAATAGCGGAACTCCCACGCTAAGTTCACTCGTTCCCATTGAAGATCTTAGCACTGACTGCAACATTGAAGTATTTTCAGTCAAATGATAGTTTTTATAGGGTAAGACTTTAATGCCCGAATAGTTTATGTTGAAAAATAGAATTTACTCGTTCTTCCGCTTGTCAGTGTTACAACTAATAAATAAAATAACAATAAACTGTAGTCAATCGTAGAATAATAAGAAAAATACATTGTGGACCAAGCCGTGCTCGGTTTGATTTCATGTTTACTTGTTCATCCAATTACTATAAAATATTTCCATGTCATAAAATTGATAAATAGGATTCTATTTTATTGCACCATGAACACTTCATCCCACTCGCTGTATTTTTCCTTGATAGCTGTAAATTCCAAATAGCTGTTATGATTACTTACTTCATATGTTTACACTTTCCTTGTTTATTTCGTTGCTAGATCATAGCAACTCATAAGGCCAATGTAAATAATTTACGCAACTTTAAAATTTGTTTTATTACGTTATTAGATATTATCTGGCCAAGTAAGCTTAATCTGCATAGAACACGTTTTTGAGTTATAAATTACTTATTTCTAGACTTTGACGGAAATCCTCGGAGCCGTTTTAGAGATAATTGTGCAAGCAAGCAAACATACACACACGCAAGATATTGCTCATTTAAGAGTATAGGATTCGCTAAAAAACTGATTAAATCCCTTTTGCAATCTGGTATAATTAAAGAAACTAATTTGTTGAGTTAAAGAGTACTCAATTTCAATTGAAAATGGAACTTGCAGGAGGGTTTTTGAAGAAACACTTGGATAAATTAAATAAGGAACAGGCTAAAAGAACACTCTGAAGAAAGTACGCAGATATTTATAACTAAATAAGCAATTCGTCGTGCACATTACCGTATTTATAACATACTCGTCAGATAGGCGAATCCAGTTGTATTAACTTCATACTTATAAAGTATAAAGACTAAAAGTTTTAAATTCGTTTCTTGCTGATTGATGTTGTTTCTTATAGGAGCGAAGCAACATTGATCAGCAAGATAAACCAATTTAAAACTTGTTTATGTAGTTCACTGTCTAATTTTTCTACAAAAACATAATTTATGATGAATAACACAAAAATAATTATGGAACTATTCTAAACTATTTCAGTATGAATATTAAAAACTAAAACCAACCCCATAACTCTAACATCTAACGATTCCCTTTCGTGTAGCCTTTAGGCCTACACTAATCGTTAAAGACACTAACTTGTAGGCCTAGTCGCCGCGCCGCGCAGAAGCAGTAAAGTAATAACGTGTTGATACGCAGCAGCTCCAGTTGCGGTTCCCGCGCGGTCACAGCTGCCAGATCATCTGCTCCAGTACCGTAACCGCTCCGGGGTAACTGTTCCTATCCGGAACAGTCTGAGCCGCGACGCGGTCGCAGAGCAAGTAGGGATTTTCCTTGTCCGAAGATGAATTAGGCTTAATTATAACTCCGCTGGACTCTCTGTTCGTAAAATACAGGCAATTACGATATTGTGATAGGTTTACGATTTGCTACATCGATTGCAAAAGCATTATCGAGCAGCATTTAAAGATATACAGATTAATAAACAGCAATGATACACACATTAAAGTTGGGATATTAAAATTTAAATTGTATTTGTAAACAACAAACCCAAATATTTCCTTCCGTTGTAAGTATATTTATTCATACTAGATGGAGCTACAGTATTTATGAATGTTATTTTCAAGAAATAAATGGTGTCTCAATATATCAAAAAACAAATATCTAAGTGTATCTAGTTATCAGTAAAGTTTTATACATGTATAATAAGAGTTTATATTTTCAAATGACCTTCTATTAGTATGACTTAATATTAACAATACATTTTGTTAACAGTTTTGGCACGAACGTTCCCAACATAAGAAAATTAATATAACTATAAACATATTTGAGTTTATTTTTAATAAATTTTGGCATGATATAAGTTATCAATGATCTAGATGTACCTATATTTTGAAATTTACAATTGAAAAAATTTAATTAAGAAAATTATTTCAAATGAACATTTTTACTCCACAGGTTTATGCTTGAAAACACTTTAAAAAATTAAGCTTAATTTATTTTCGACATGTACCAGCCCCCTGTTTTGTTCCCATTATTCACTTTTTACAAAGAATACAACTAAACTTATAAGCCTTCTGCTAAAGACTTTCTTTAAGTTTGTGTATTTCTTTAAGAACTGCATGTAACTGATGAGTTCAAGATGAACAAGCAAGAAATAATTTCAACATTCTTTATGGTCTGGGAGATTTTGTATTAAGCCAATCAGTTAATTGCTTACATTCAGGCTGCCACAGTTGACCTTTGATTTCTTTAGGGAAATAAACTGTCAACTATAAAGACTAAAAAAGCAACAAAGATTTCAAAATATACTGGATCCAAAATGTCATAAAAAGGGGGTATTTGTATGAGATATTTAAGTGGCTACAAAATGGGAAAAGCAACTGAATTATCTGAAGAAAGAAAATAGTTCATTCTCAGTGATCACCAGAAAGCAGAACCCTCTTCCCCACTAACATTATACGTTCTCACATAACATTAACTGGCAAGATGTTGTGAAAAAGGAGTTAGCTTTTAAAAGTGTTATGGCACAATCAAGTTGGACATATTTTTGATATTTTAATGGTCACTGGATGTAAATAAAAAATGTCTAACAACACATATACTTTATTTACGTAGAAGACGGTAAATATATACTAAAGGTAGAAAATGGCGATCGATTTTGACTGGTCAAACCACCGATGATATATTTACCGTCTTGTACATAACGAGTATAACTGGCGCCAATTCTTGGGGCCCATGCCGTCCATAAGACTAATATCTTAAATTATTTGACTTACGTCCAACAATCCTGATTTTTATTCTGGATGTACGCGTTTCAGCCTAGGCCATCATCAGCATCCATAAAAAATATACTTGTACACTAGGTTTCCTGCATTCTTCGCTGTTGTGATGTTATAACTAGCTGCGTCAAGTTTTTAAACAGTTCGAACTGTTTAAAAACTTGACGCAGCTAGTTATAACATCACAACAGCGAAGAATGCAGGAAACCTAGTGTACAAGTATATTTTTTATGGATGCTGATGATGGCCTAGGCTGAAACGCGTACATCCAGAATAAAAATCAGGATTGTTGGACGTAAGTCAAATAATTTAAGATATTGACAAAACCAATCCGTGCTACAAATCATAAATCATAAGACTAATGTTAATTTTAGAATTGGTCTTATGGACGACATGGGCCCCAAGAATTGGCGCCAGTTATATATACGTACAATATACGTGTATATACATTATATTGTATAAACGTGTAAATAAATAGGTAACTATAAAAGTATAAACACATTTGTAACTGTTCTAAGACTTTTTATTTACATCCAGTGAGTACAGAATACAAATTTATGTATCATGCTAATCAACAAATTATCTAAATGGTATATTACTGTTCTTTGTAGATTTCCTTACAGTTTGTTATTAAACAAGTAACGTATATAGTTATAGTACATTTCGTTACTAGTCCGCAAAGTGGCTGTTATTGGTACGAGATCCTGTTTCAATTACGAGGCGAAGCCGAGTAATTGAATTCTATCAAGTACCGGTATAGCACTTTCGGACGAGTCACGAACGGTATTTTTCATCATACCACCTTTTATTTAATATTTTAAAACTTGTTAGTACGTTCAAAATTTTGGAGGTTACATTGGTGTTATCAATGGTTACATTTCTGTTGTTTACTAACAAAACATACGCTCATTTGCTCTTTTTAAAATAGATTCAGGCATATTTTAATCAACCATGTTTTTATTTGTATGTTTGAAAACACTCCTTAACATCTCTAGTACTTTTTCCAGTTTTTACATTACAGTTTACACAACCCACCTGGTAACGGTTAGTTTCTAAGACAGCTGAGAGTTTTTGAAACGGTAGTTTAACGCGATGGTATGATGAAAAAGTCTTAACTGTTTTGTTTGTCCAGGATCTCTGTCACCAATATGTGTGGTGTCCGGATCACAGTTCCTAACCAATCACGGATGGGCAGATCTTCGTTCTAGAAATGGAACAGAGTCTGAGCCACCGTTCCGACTTTATCGCGATGAGGGAAGAACCTTCTTGCAGGTAAATGCCAACCACATATACAATCTTAGAGGGGTCATTGAACCTGAGGGGGTGTGATGACAAAGCAAAATATAATTTTATGAGGTTTCTGGATTACAGTGAGAACAATTTAATCCTAAAAATCATTATGGTAAAATTTATCTATCATGAGTTATTCATGACAAAATAGCATTGTAATTATTTAAGTGTGTTGCAAGCCTTAGTTATCATCTTGGATCTCAGTTTTTAGATCATGGGTACAATTTGTGACATGCTTTATAAAATTTTAGATGTTTGGGCTGCTTTCCCTTAAAAGCTTGAAGTGACTATAAAAGACCATTGGTACACACTAAAAATACAGGATGTCTTTTTTTAATGCAACCCGTGTTTAAGATTGAATATTTCACATATATAGATAAATTAAGTTTTGTTTGTTAATGTGTACATGTTATACAACCTATTATGTAAGTTTTGTCACATTTAAAAGACATTAAGTGCTTAAACAATCCGCCATTGACAACTAACTATACAAAGTTCTGCTTTCTCCATCAAATTCCCAAACACGTTATGCAAAAGTACCTCTTTCAGTTTCTTGTATATTACATTTTTCATGTTTGATTTCAGCTTCTGAATATCCTGAGGTTTATTTTTTTAGGCCTTACTTTTTTATGCATACTCAAAAAAATCTAATGGGGTCAAATCCGGGAATCTTGGGAGTATAATCCTTTCCTGATAAAACAAAATTCATACGACCCGTTAAAAAAACTCCCTGTATAAATATTTCTTTTCTTGTTACATTTTGTTTAGTGTGGGCTAGTACAAGAGTTAACCATCTTAAATGCTTCAATGAAATATAACATAAGAATTCCACAGGTATACTTTATTAAATTATAAATTAATTTATTGTAGTGGCTGGGAGACTCAGACCTTCGGTTGCAGATGGAAGGCAGACTGCTCTTGGTTCACCTCATGTGCAAAGATCTGGAGAACAGCACCAACATCTTCATGCCATGTGTCGCCTTCAGAGTAGCAGGCTCTCCTCGTGAGTATATGATTATAACAATCACCTTCTTGGTAGAGGGAGTGGGGAAAATACTTTCCAAGTACAGTAGAACCTCGATTAACCAGGAGACCAGGAGTGTGAGGGTTAAGAGAATAGACGGATAATAGAAATTTAGCTATAAACCTGTTCACTACGTAGATTTAAAATATTTTGGAAGAAATTAAACCCTGTATAAGTGGATAATACATATTTATATTTAAATGACATTCATACAAAGGTAAATACAGACCTTCGAAACTGTATTCTTACCTTCTTCTTCTTCACCTTCTTGTGCTCATTCAGTGTTCGTAAGTGAATTGCATATCCTCAAATTAAAAAATAGTCCGTCATCTTTTAAATGAGTCGCTAACACCATACATCAGCGTGATACTCGTAGCTGTTTCACCCTTCCTCAAACGTTTAATAATTTTGGTCTTTTGGTCAAGCCCTAGTAAGACTCGTTTTCGTTTTTCGTCCATCGTTAACAATCAACAGTTACTGTTCTGCAGTTGATTAACAGTACGTATCTAGCTACACACTGCGTAACAACAAACACTATGTAACTCTGAACTCCGAGGCGTGCCGTATAACCAAAAAAATCAACATACCAATGAATGAGTAATAAATAACTCGCTCACCCCCATACTACTCCTTGTGTGCGAGTGGCGATTTTTGGCGGAAACTCAAGGTCATTAGCCGCAGACAGTCACGTTCGATCACAATGGCGCTTGCACTTTCTTCTGTGCTTTGCACGACGCCAATTTACAACATATTGCGAGCACGGAGGCAGTGACGGATAACAGAGAGGGACGGATAAAAGAGCGACGGTTAATCAAGGTTCTACTGTATTCTTCCAAGTGTTCTATGGCTGTAAATTGGAAAACTAGCCTCTCACCAAATTTCATTTAATTTTTGTTCTATGAGTGAAAATAGAACATTTTCAGTGTCATGGATCCTCTGTAGTGACTTACTATAGAGTCACTTTCATTTTTCAATAAAAACTGATGGATATAAAAATGAGTGACTGAGAGTGTGCTCTGAGTAAGAGTCTGAGTAAAAATTAGATTTAGAAGAAAAAATATGTTCGGTAAAAGAAATAAATCAGTACTAACCATCTTGATAACAGGTCCCAAACGCCTTGTGATTGTGAGTTAGGGTATATGTACGGCAGTACAGCAAAATCACCTAATTTCTTCAAAAAAGTTTCATGCCTAAATAATTAGTTGATCGCTAGGTGAAATCAACACATTACTTTCCTGACCATTTTGACCATATTTCCTTGATATTTACTTTGTTTTGTGTTTTCCAGGAAGCCTGGAGGCAGCCCCAGTGACCACAAGCCCAGTGGCAGGGGCTGGGGTGGGCGTGAGGGAAGTTTCCTTCTCAGCCGACGCTCAAGCTGGAGGAGCAAGCAGTGCCAACCCTACAGAATATATGGCCATCGCTGTCTGCTCAGTCTTGCTGGGATTGGTAATAATTAATTAGTTAACTTATTTAATTTTATAACCATTTATTCCCCTCTTACAAAGTAATATATTTTTTAATACAGAAACTGTTAAAAGTTCATTTTATGAATTTTATATTTTGGGATGATAAGAACATGTACAACAAAAAATACATACAAACAAATGCATACAATCATAAATATATTGGTCTCAAACCAATTATATCAGCTTGAAATGAATAAATGGTTGTTACGAATCAGTGTTCCTAACACTCGACACTCAGTTCTTACCTTATCTGATAGTGCTAAAATAATAATTTTAGAATCAAATTACTATAAGAATAATTAATTACCATAAGGGCTAATTAAATTTTTGACAAAGATGACTCCAGTCTCTCCAAACACAAACTTTATAAAACAATTACGATGTTAGAAAATTCCTATTCTAGGTTTACATATCTTCTGTGCTGCTCTACCTACACTTGAGAAAGCGCAAGAAGGAAGCACTCACACCATTACGTGGGGAAGAGTCAGGTCCACCAGGGACTGGAGGGGAGGAAGGGGTGGTGAAAAACAACCCTTTACTGCGACATTGTCATGACAACAGCGGCTATGTGAGCGATGACGACTGCTGTTCTGGAGGCAATGATGATGATGACGATGATATCGAGGCTCTGCCTGATGACGAACCAAGCACTCCTCCTCCAGCCAATGTGAGTACTTTTAATAAGTAATTTTAAAAGTTTATAAAGGCTTAAATGTCTTTTGTTAAAATACTTTAGAGAAGTGAAGGAAATTCTTGAGCAGACCTTACATGGTCAATAATATTGACAATATTCCAAGGTATTGACAATAATATTGATGGAAAAGTGATGGGTTTAATGTATTTATGGAAATATTGACAAATTATATTAAATGGGACTGCCCAGTATTGTCAGTACATATTGACAATATATTGACTATGTAAGGAGTACTTTGAGTATTAGCAAATAAATCAAAATTGTATAAATATGTGCTGTTGAGAACTTAAGGTTTCCACACTCTTGTCAAATATTTTGGTAAGCATGCCTACACGTTCAATAGAGTATGAATGACACCAGAAGCAGTTTTGTCACTAATTGGATTGAGCGTTTATGCATTAAGACAACTCACCCAATGCTCACTAATATGTTTGACTCTTTATTTGAGGCCTTATGTAGAAAAGAAAGAAAGAAAAGAAACCGTAATACATTTTGGGAAGTTTCATGCGCTGTTTTTAAATCTTCTCGAGTAATGTAGTCTCGACCCATTTCCCCTCCACAACATATACATACTAATTCCATTTGTCGTGGCCCAGGTACAAGTGACCTGTGCCATGGTCCACCCCTGCTTGCCGGCCCACGAGGCGTACAGCTTCGAGAGCGCCGGCCTCGCAGACATCCACCAGGACTCCAGTGCCATAGAGCGGCTGCCCGAGGAGAACGTGTCCATCGTGGAGACGCTGGAGGGTCGCGAGGACCGGCCCGAGACAGTGCGGGCCATCGCGGCGGCCAACACTCGGCGCAAGCTGTACTTCAACCCCGCGTTCTTCGATCTGGAGCTGCTGCTGGTGAGTCCCAGAGGATATATTTGTGGAAGGATAGCAAAAGTTAAGAAAGTGAAATGAGGTCTTGATCGGTAGAATAACCCATAAAGGTGCATTTTAAAGTCAGCAGAGGCAAAATTTAGGACAAAATACAAAAAAGATAGTATTGTACATTTAAATTGTAAAATAAATAAAAGTAATAATTCTAATGAGTTGTGTTGTAGGAAACTGTGTTGTTCATTACAATAATCATGAAAATTCATTCTGACACTCAATGGTTTTTGTTTCTTTATTGCCAGCAAAAGTATCTGTATAACTTAGTACTTTACCAACATTTACCATTTATTTATTTTTAACGTTCCCTTTCGGGTGAAAATGAAGAAAACCAGGAAATCCTGAACATTAACTTTAAAAGCAGATTAAAATGTTCACACGCTCTAACCTTAAAACGTAAGGATTTTTTTCATATTGCTCAACTTTCTCCAACACTCCACAGGCGCCTCCGCCAGCAGCGCTCGAGTTCTTGACCAAGATACGGGAGGTGATCGCCATCGCCAAACACAAGATGGCGGCCAAGAAGTTCCTGCCGAGCCTGCTGGGTATCCCAGAGGAGTGTGACGGGAGCGTGGTGGGTCCGCGGGGCTGCCCGAGCGTCCACAGCCACCGCGACAGTCACAGCGTGGCGTCGGGCAGCGTCAGCGTGGTCACTGTGCGGCAGAACGGCGGCCGCAGGCGCAGCTGCGACGGCTGTCCCGGGTGAGACTCACCTCCCTCAAACGTTCCTTGGAATGCTCATGAACCACCAAATATGGTTTTTTAAACTTTAATTTTTTTCACGATCAAGGCATGACTACAAAATGTAGTCACTTAGGGCTCAATCTTAATCCTGGCAATGTTGGGAGCCATCTGGGAGCTCTACAGAATGAATAACTTATTAGTGTCTTCCATGGTCTTCTACTTCTTGTCACTCGGGGTCTCACTGAACTGAGCTACTACTCACATGGCATAGTTGTATTGGTACCAAGACACAGGTATTGACGGGGATAGCAGTTATCAAAGATAAAGTTAACCGTGAACTTGTAAACCACAATATGTTAGGTTTGCAATAATTTATACCTACCCCACTTGAACCAGACCTGGGTTGGATAACCTAGGAGGTCAATTAAAATGGATAGATCATGTGATACATATGGATCCTTCCTTATAGACATTCACATTACCATGTAAGACACCGATCATCAGTAAGAGGTCGAATATGAGTGAAAGATGAGTGTTGAATGATTGTGGTGTGGTCTTAAGTGTGGTGTTATAGTCTTGTTTCTGACTAAGGCCGACGCATTCGTTAGCCAGGACTGTTTATTAATAGCCCAAAAGCCAAAAGCCAATGGCAACTTAGGGACTTACAGTTTAACGTAGGGTTCGAACCACAATTTCGCCAATTAATTACAGTATGTTATTGATAAATGTAGTATTCATCAGTCTGGACATTAATCCCCACTAGGCCAGATTAATCCACCGCATCCACAAGCCATCCCTTAGAACTATTTTCAATTTGACTTCCAAGTACCTGGATTACAGGACACACCACCATCCCATCCTAAAACATTAGAGTATAGGCTACTCCTACACCATACACTATCAATTTGGGAGCATGGGTCTTTAACAATAAATGTGTTACATGTTATTTCTGATCCCAGCATTATGCATCCTACTTTTAAGGGAAAGCCTTTAGCCATATTCCAACAATACTCCTAACAAACTGCAATATGGATATTGGAACAAATTAGTCTCAGTAAAGTTTTCTATTAAATATGAAAACCTATTGTCACAATCACATACCATTTTTTTTTTAGAATATTTACAAAACACAACCTGTAAAGACCAGTGGAGTTGAGATTTCACAGGACATAGGAATGGAAATACTGTGATGACTAGAAAAGGATGGTTAATCTACATTTCCAAGACTGGGTCTGTGTAAAACAATTTGTAATTTTTGCCAAGCAGAAGTAGGTACTGTACTTTGGTATCACCAATTGTAAACAAAGCATACACCTAGTAAGTCAAAATTAATGAAAAATTATTTCTTTATTATTTATCTTTTTCAGATGCTCCAGACCACCTCCTTGCCAGCCATGTTGCCCTGAGAACAAGCATTCCAGCATCCGTAAGTGGCTCGAAGATGTTCGACCTCCCCCAGTGCCAGAGTCGGTGGCTCCTGCTCCTGTGATCAAAGAAGTGGTCCATAAACCGACTAAACATGGATCATCGACCAAAGGAAGAGCTCCCGACATACCGAAACAAGCTCAGAAGAAACCAGCTGATTCAACTGACAAAACTAAATCTATGATTAAAACTCAGTTGATCAAAAACACAGTGGAGGAAATTAACAAGATCAATAATGATTTAAATAAAATTCTTGCATCCCAACAACAATCAACAGACTCCCGTCTTGAAAATAGTGTAAACAGTGGAATCAATAAATCGGAGAATCCTGAATTATCTTCAGTTAAAGAACCTAAAGAAGCATGGAACGATATATTATTCAAGGCATCAATTAATGAGGCCAACGAAGACAACTGCGTTAAAGTTCCATCGCCTCCACCACCATCAGTTTGCAGCAGTATTAACAGAAGCAGAAGCAAGATCAGACATTCTGAGCCAACCAATGAGCCGGTTGTGCCACAAGTCGCCAAGCAACTGATGGACGCTGTCATCAAGGAATTTGTCGATCAAAGATCCCTCGAGCCCAAGCCCAGTCCACCGGTCAGAAGTGACTCCTTGCCTTCACACAAGGACAGTCCGGGTTCAATGGAATATGACACTGACAGTTTAGATCGTACTTTGACTCGTCAATCGGAGGAGCAAGAACGTGAAGGGATGAGAACACCTTCAGATTATGGTGGCGTAGAGATGAGGACAAACAGCAATATGAATAATCTTCCCCTTGAGGAGGAACTGACAATGCGAAACTCTGTATTTAATAAGAAAACTGGAAATATGACCATATCAAAACTCAAAAGTGAAATGGAACAGAAGAAGGAATCGAATGAAGATCACGAGTATGAAGTTATATTGCTAAACCCTGATAACAACAAACTGAACCTTCCAGACATTTTAACCCGTGTCGAAGGATACAGCTTGGTAAGTGAGGTGTATGTTAATGATGGATACAGTTTTGATAGCTCTTCGAGTATGCACAGCAATGATTCTTGTGCCTCTTTACCCCATGAAAGAAAAGAGCCTAAAATTAAATATGATGAACCCGGACATCTAACAATTGAAGTAGAAGATTCTCCAAGTAATTATGAAAGAACTTATGATTCTGATTCTTTTGAACCTGACACATTAGACAGGAAACCGAGCAAGTTTAAAATCAACAGTGAAGGGCAGTTTGAATATCAATACAATAAAGATTCCTATGTAGATTCCTTAGAAAGACCAACTCAAATATCACTTAAAACAACTGGAAGCTTTAGAAGTGATTCATCCATTTGTTGGTATGACACATCTAACTTTCCAAATATGGTAGGATCTCCACTTAACCGAACTTTTGGGAGCCTCCGAGAGATTTTTGAAGCTAAAAATAGGTACCATCGCAATGGGAACGTGAGGTCGGAGACTCTGAGCCCAGTGGGATCAACCAGATCTCTTGACACTGACTGCTACAGTACACTGTCCTTAAAGAGAGGAAAACCTAAACTACTGAGGCCAGAGGCAAAACAAGCCAAGCGCCAGAGGCCGCCGTCTCCTCCCGAGTATCTACCGCCAAGACCTCCAAAAGCTATTTACACGAATGAGCATTTTATTTCAAAAAATGGAATGGGTTTTGGGGATGACAGTCCACCCTTACCCCCTCGCAACAACAAACCCCCTCTGCCGCCAAAAAACGGCCAAGTCAGAAGCATTAGTCAGCGAGTCGCAGCATTCAACCAGTGCTCGGCCCCCTTTTCTGTGTCCCAACTTTCGTCTGCCACTCGCGGCGTTCTGACTCATGCTTCTGGCCACAGCCCAACCTCATCAGACTATGAAGCCGTTGAAACCCAGTCAAAAAATCTCGGACGCCGATTAGATATATCGCTGCAAACAGAACTGCAGAGGAAGTTCGAAGCAGCTCATCACGAGCATCGTAAGAACATGACACGCGGGAAAACTTCACGGGACAAAAGAAATGTGAATTTTATCAGGAAAACACAACGTGTATCGAAAGTTCCTCACCGAACAGAAGATTCGGGATATCTCAGCAGCGATTCTGATTGTCAAAAAAGAAATGAGAGTTTAAGTGAGACAGACGATTCACTGTGTGATGGGGCTAGCGAGTCGGGGGGAGAAAGTATTGCCACTGATTCGTTTTTCTTCGGCAAGTCTCACAAACTTTCCGTGGCAGAGTCAGTGGACAGTGGAGTGGGTGAGGGAGTCAGTGGAGGGGGGATAGGTCCTGCCTCAGTCCATAGCGACACAGACAGTAACGTGAGCTTCGTCACTGTGCTGCCTACTGAGATCGTGAGGACAAACCAAGTGTTAGTGAGACCTGCGTGTTAGTCATACTAGTGTATTTGTAAAGTTCATAGTTGCCAAATTGTACTATATGTTGATATGTGTACAGGTAGAGAGAGAAGTTAGGCTGGGTTGTGCAATCTCAATACCCGTTAAGGTGCTTGGATCTGGGTTATCTGTTTGGGTGTAGCTTTTATCAAACTTTGGGATGTAGAAATCAGGTCAATATTTCGTTACTGGAGTCCTAAGTTTAAAAACTCATATTGATAATAACATTTGTTAACGTTTCCATTTCTATTCTGTTATTTTTATCTAATTAAAAACATTTGTAAAACCTTTAAAATAAGGCTACTTTTAAAAGATATATTCATATTACTCTAAATTACAGGGAGAGAGAAAACTGTAGTGCTTAATAACTAATATATAATTCAATAAAATTTTTAGTAAAATAGATTTAACAATATGTACAAATAATATTTTAGAGAACAGGGTCTCTCTTATGTAGCAGAACATTGGTTATTGAAAGAGTAATCTGACTAAACCAAAACACTGAAGGTAGCAGTAATTAAATAAAGCAAACAAATCTTCTTTCGTTTTCATTCTGATGCTCTTGTAATCTGTAAGATGTAAAATTGTAAAAGTAATGTGAATATGTAAATTTTTTATTTGAAAAGCAAATATGCAGTACAGCATTACCAATGATTGTATGAAAGTACGCAAGCATCTTAGGTAAAGATAATTTATTCCTTTAAGGTTTTTATAGTTTATTTATTGTTAGAATTAGAATTAAGTGTTTTTGTTATTCTAATTACCTGTTTATTTAATTTATTTGTTAAATAGAGTAATATATTTTGTTGATTTTTGTTGTTGATATTGTTAAGTTTCACAATCGCAGCTTCTCAGTACCTGTATGTACAGCGGGCTTCCTTCTTGGTTTTTTTGGCTTTGTAAAAATGGGATCAGGTTTTATGTGTCTGTTTCAATTCTTTAAACTCTTCCTTTTGATTTATATTGTAAAGCTTATTGTAATACATTACAACAATTACACATAATAGAAAATCAAGTTTTTGAAAAATTGGTTTTTGAAAATATTATGTATCGTATGCAGTAGAAACCCTCTTAAACCACCTATTAAACCACCTGTCACTTTGACTGACCTACCATTTCATGCAGGTGGCTTTTTTTATCCACCTAATTTTCATAAATACTTCGGATTAGCTGTCATTAATGGCAGAAATAATTAATATTGGTCAAAACCGTTTGTATAGTATTAGAAAAGATAATTAAGGCATTTCAGTTTAACTGTCCAAATCATTATCCCGCCAGATCTCAGTCCCAAGGTGAGGATGTCTACTGTAGAAATATTCTTTGCCAACTCATTGACGTTCCTCCTAGTAGAAGCATATTGGCAAGGAAATTACATTCAAAACCAACAATACTCATGAAGAATTTAAAACAAAAAAGGTTTAGGCAAACATATGAGTGTAATGGATAAAAAACGTTATTATTACTTTCTTGACTTCTTTTTCTTCTTTGGGTACTGAATATGTACAAGGTAACAGTGCTGAGCATTGATTGTAATTTGAATTTATAGTCATTGTGAATTCATTAATTTGCTTACTATTAAGATCAATGTTTCTTTTTATAAAACTATTTCAAGAAAATGTCAAATGTAAATGAAAAACTTTGCAATAAATTTTATACTTTTATAAATCTTTTTTTCCTTTACTGATTAAACCTTAGAAATTTAAAGAGTTTCTTAAAAATTGTTAGTAACAAGATTTAAAAAAGATATGCAAGTCAAAAATTACTTTAACTGGAATAAAAATCCAATAATAAGTTTGCAAGGAAAAACAGTGACCTATGCATGTGCATAATCAAATCACTCCTAACTGGTACTGTGTGGAGCAAAATAGTAAACTAAGAAATACAAAATAAGGTACAATCGAAAAGAGGACTTAAATTTTTTTTAATTATTATTTGAACTTTTTTTGCTTTTCATGTTTAAACACTAGACGCTGGTGTAGTTAAACACTATAAGCAAAAGAGTGAACATTTTATCGTGCCCTTTAATGTCCCTGGCCTCTTATTTCGTAGATACTGTTTTTATAGTATCATATTATGTGTTTTAATATTTTTTGGGACGGGGGCATCATTTTGCAAATATTTATTTGGTTGTTAATGGGTTATAGGTATTTTTTCCGTATTCTCAAAGACACGAATCTCACGACCGTTACTTTTCCCTAGGGTCCATTCTTCAACTTTCATGCTATTTTTAGAACGATTATGTGTGCTAAAATAAATAATGCTATTTTTTTTATATCATCACTAATTATTAAACTTACAAAAAAATAGTATTTTATAATTTTTTATTCATTGCGAACTGAATATTATGACAAAATAAGTCTGTCCCTCGATATTAAGTCCCGACCGTAATGGCAAAATTTGGAACTTTGGAACACAACAGTGGCGAGCCTGGTGACGATAGAGTCAGTTGGTTTGAAAAGACAGATGTGAACGGGCGTGCTTGTCATTGCTCCAGTGATTTTTCTTTCTTTTCAAGCATATAAAGATTGATAAAGGTAAGTTTGTGTTTTTGGTAATTTTTATGTGTCCAAGACCGTACGTAGTTGTTTGTTAAAGTAGACAAGGTGTTAATTTTTGTTGATATGATATTTTAATTGGTACGCTAACCTAGAAGTCCACTTTGTCTTCTCAAACACAAGGTGCAGGGCTATCAGAGACAAATAATTGTGATTTCACGACTGTATTTGTCACGACCAAAACCATGTATTTCACGACCACGATAGCCTTATCGATTGTACGGGGGTACAGTCGTGAAAATCATTATAAATTAAATTAAATTTCATCGTAAATTGCACTATTCAGTTGAAGTGAAAGACAATTTTATCTTATAACAGTACAATTGAAGGATTTATGAAAAAGGAAAATTGTAGTTTTTGAAATAGGCCTATGTAAATTTGAAGGTAATGCTTATATTTTATTACAGTAATTTTATTATAAAGTTTTGTGGATTAGAGTACAGTCAACTCCCAAATAACCAGGGTAATGGCCCATTAAAGTGACACGGATAATTTAAAACAAAGGCATTAAATAAATTGAGTAAATCGACCGGCGATTCTTGTTTTTTTCAGACCGTACCCCTTGTCCCTGACCGTATCTTTCATGATTTGGGTTATAAAAAATACAAAAATTGATATATCATCATATAAAACTATAATCACACACAAAAAAGACGCCCCTATGAGGACATAAAGGTTTTTCATATATCAGGAACAATCGCTTGGAGCTAGACAAACTTTAAGAAATTTTTTAGCTTTTTTCGATTTTTTTTTATTTTCGAATTTTTTTTAGAAATACCAAATTTACTAAAGGCTTAATGAGCTGTTTATTGCAATATTACCCTAAAACTAAATCTATTTACAGCAAAACATATTTATCAAACCACATTAAATAATTTTAATCTTCATTTTTACGTTGGTTACGGTCAGTGACAAAAATTCATGTTCTTTCATGCAAGATGCTGTATTATTGAATATAAACACAAGATTTTGCGTTACATTGGCTAATCTATAAATCTTCAAATATCAATCAATTAAAAAAATCAAAAATGATTTGAAAAAAAGGAAAAAAATTTTAGCAAATGTTTTTTCCCTAAAAGAGCACAATAAAAAATTTTCACTCATGCAAAAGTAAATGTCAAAATAAATAAAAAATAATGACAAATCCTTTGCTTGAGTGAATTTTAAAAATACAACCATTATTTTTAACAATGTGTTCAGATGTGTCCTTTTACATATACTAGAATGAATTCAATGTGTGGTTTATGATTTCATTTATCTGAATTTGGATGAAGTAAAAACTTCTCCCACAACACGTTAATTTTTCTTTCAACTTTCAAAGGGTGAAGATAAACGCTGGTAAATTAAACTCCATAAAAAGCATCTCAAACTGTAATACATAAAGTGAACTTCATGCGGGGGAGGGAAAATTGGTCAATCATGAAATAACTTACTGAAGAATTGTACATGGAACCTCGATATATCGAACCTCGATATATGGAATTCCTTGATATATCGAAGTTTTCAAATTCCCCTAGAATATTCCTATCTTCCCAATGCTATTTTTACCTCTACATATCGAAGTATTGACCTTGAAAACTTTGATAAAACAAATTTTCATGGTTTCTGGGTATGACCTTTCACCTCTATATATCAAACCAACTACCTCTATATATCGAAGTTTTGGCCGGAAACCTCAATATAACGACATTGTTTTGCAAATATGTAATTTATCTTTAAATTCAACGACCTGTCATTTGTGTTGCATCCTGCTGCCACGAGACTGTCGCTGTGCACACGTGTCCTAAGTTGTTTATTTTGTCATTATCGATCATCAGTCCGAAGTTATATTTTAAGAATCAAAGTAGACTTTTTTGTTTTTCTGTTGGTAGTATGTGCTAAATTGTTTTTATAGAATTAATAATTGTATTTTTAAGTCCTCGATATAAAGTGAACTTCATAGTCTAGATTCACGCTGGAACGACTCCAACTGGGGCTAAATATTTTTGTTTTTCAGGATTATAAATACTGTAGTAGAGAACTTTATAATCCATTAAAATTAGTGCATTCAATCTGAATGTGTACCTTTAAATTTTCCTTGTTTCAACCCACGCTGTTACTAACCTCTATATATCGAAGTCAGTCGAAAATCACCTTGATACTGTATATCGAAGTTTTCACTTTCCTCTTCGGGTTCGATATATCGAGGTTCCAATGTAGTTGTGTTTTTGTCGGTTCAAAGATACTTCATCGGCAGAAAGATAAAAATAAACATGTATCGGTTTCACCTCATCAGTACACCAGTACACAGTTGGGCTAGAACCCCGACCAACCGCATGATAAATTCTGTAGTAACTAAAGGTGGACATGTAGAGCAGATTATCAATTTGTTAAAAGCAGGGCCGGACTGGCCATAAGGGCATCCGGGCAAATGCCCGGGGGCCGGGTGCAGAGCCAATCCCCCCCTGTTAGAGGCCAAAAACCACACGTCAGAGTAAAAAAAAAAAGCACACCACTTTTGGTGATCCGGAAATTCTGTCGTCGGCCCTGTCCAAAGCCCCCCCGTATATGAACCATGTGGGCCAGTGTAGAAATGCAGTGGGCCGGTACGCCATATAAATGCCCGGGCCAAAATTTCTGCCCAGTCCGGCCCTGGTTATAAGTGAATTTTAAAGTCCTCTTACATTGACTGTTAATAAGTCACAATTCTTTTTCCTTAATTATTTATTTCTAAACTACTTACAAACTATATCACAACTAATTACAAACTATAACTGTACATTAACTGTGTTATCGGGTCAAATAAGAAGAGAAGCTTAGATCTGTAGCCAGTTCCAATCCACTGAGTTTTACCCTTAGCTGAGCCCATTCCGCCGCTGTGTACGTCGCCCCCGGTCTGGCGATGGAGCGCAGCTCGCACAACTCTGCCCTCAGGCTCGAGATGCAGTCTTGCACAGTGGCTGACCCCTCTCTGCACACCCCCACCTTCCACTGGCCACGCAAACAGTGTGCAAACAGCAGAGCTTGTTTCATTTCCCTACAAATAAAATTGTAGTTGTAAAGAGAATTATGGAAATAGGATTATAAATTCTGTGAAAGAGAAATATATGATTAGATATTAACTAAATCTTTATTAAGAGACATTTTGTTAAATACACCCCTTGTGGAGCATCAAAGGAAAATGTAACTCTGAATCCAGGAATCAAAAAATAACACACAATTGAGAGACAAGACACAATAAATGCTGTCATTTGGTCAGGGTGATTCGCACCTGGCATATACATGCAGAGAGTGGCCCCCATCTTGGCTGGCGGTTCCTGCCTCTATGACTACCAGCCCCGCCAGAGCCCCGCCACTGACAGCAGGCCCCGCCCAGCAGCCCAGTTCCTTCACCTGGCAAACATACAAGTGGTGTTTAGGCAGACTGTTAGACTTTGGAGGAATGAAAGCCCCAGCATTGCCAGCTAGGCATAGACTTACCAGACGTCAGGGATTTCCCCGGACAGTCCGGGTTTCAGACTTGCGTCCGGGGAAACGTCCGGGGTTAATTTTGTCTGGGGTTTTAGTCAGCCTGTGAGAAAAAGAGAGGAAAACGCCCAAAATAAATGAATCGGTAATTAGTTTTGAGCAGTTTTTAAGAAACTTTATATAAAACAAAAGAAATATGAAACAAAATGAAGGGATATTTTATGGTTCCACCCACACTAAAAGAGTCTCGGCCGGCTCTGATTCATGACAATAACTGCTCAACTGCGTCTTCTGCTTGTCACGATACCTAGATCATTAGTTTTTTAGCCAATCAGAATTCAAGAAACGATAATGCCACACAAAAACGGCAGAAAAGTAGCCCGTCTACCGAGACCCTTGGAATTACACTGGACCAAACTTTACCACCATTTTATTTACCCTCTTCTCCCCCCCCCCCCCCTTTCTTTTGGTGCCCGGGGTTTGGCTGTGAAAATTTATGGTAAGCCTAGCTAGGCAAGTCTCCCTAGGGATATTGTGCAGCTTACGGAAGGAAGGGATTGTCAGGATGGGGAAGGCCAGGATGGGTCATGATATGTCAGTCAGCCTCATATGACTCCAACCCATCCTCCAGGCTTTTCTCGAGAACTCTTTAACCCGAGACCTCCCAAGCATCCCAAGACAAGGACCTCCACTTGGGAGCTCTCCTTGTTGTGAAGAATCTAACCCAGGTCAGTTCGCCCTCCAGACTCAGAAGTTTGTCGGATAAGGGTCCCTCACATCCCCTCCTAGATGGAAAAGCCAGGATGATTCACAACTGCCTACAGGGCTCACACCTGACTGGGTATCCAAGCTCAGCTGGGAATCAAAGTTCACGGGGAGACAAGGAGGAACCAAGAAGATGGTCAATCCAGAGAGCCGATAGACTTGCCAGAACAATGACAGCTTCTAATTACTGTATTTATTGTCAACCTCTGTATTGGTATAGACCAGTCAGAGAGATATATATAGCTAGAAAACTGGGGGTCAGTTTTTTCAACATAAAATGGGTTAAGATAAGATTTACAGTCGATATCAGAGAGAAGAACTTTGATAAGGCAACTCTCGAGGGAATTCGGAAAACAGTTTTCATATCGAAGGGCTCTTCTTCCTGAGAGTCATAATAACAAGGTAGTCGCATTATTGAGGTCAGTGGAATCTCTTAAATTTCTTTATAATAAGTGTATTTTACAGGTTAAAGTAGGTTGTTATAGTTAGTTTTAAAGTTATTCGTTTCCTATATATAAGTTAGTAGTTAACTGCTATATAAATTATGAAAAACCGATTGATTCATATTTAATTGGTTATTCATAATTTATCAAATAATGAAAAAGCTAATTATGAAATTATGGAAATAGATAATTAATTTTTCAAAATCGAGAGGACTGTAGATGGCAGAATATTAAATTCCTTATCCTTAGTAATATATCAGATTCATTTTCGGTCAGATATTCTGCAACTATTTTAATCACGTTGCGATTAAAATTAATAGTCAGTGGTTATTAAGGCATTGATCTGTTTAAGTAACTCTAACACAATGTACATTAATGACATTATCAGCATGATCGCTTATCTTCCATTTGGCAACACGGTCACCATTTGTATTGTTATGAATGTGACTAAGGATATTAAACAATCAATCTCGCATTACACACAGGCCTAAAATAACCACTGAAATATTTGTTTATATTTTATATAATATACTTATGTTTCTGTTTTTGCCACACATTCTTTACAGGTTATATATATGCCTAATGTATGCAATGTAAATCCACACTTAGACAGGATTTATATTGCTTTCGGTTTTGACCAATAAATTAATGATTGTGATTAATTTGGTGATTTTTGATTGCTGGCTAAAGCAACAAGGAATCTTTTGACAGTAAAAGTCAAAACTATACCAAAGTAAACAATAGGTTTTTATGAGTAAACTTTTAGTTAATAATTTACACTAGTTACTCAAATTTAAGTGAAAATCAGACCTGCACACTGCACACAGCGAACGCGAAGTTCCCACATGGGACTTTAAAAAACAACGGTGACAGCGGGTTAGGGCACACACAAATGCAAATCATTTGCAAGGGTTCGTTCCATGATAAATAAAATATTAACTAATAGATGTACATGTCCTGCAAAAGATTTAGGACTTCCAGTTTATCGAGAAATATAAAATATTTTAACATTTTCAACAACAAAAGTAAAAATTCAAAGTGACTTACTTTACCTTCAACCATCTAAATCTTTGTAGACTTCCTCCTCCTTCTCTTAAGCCATGAAGCACAAATGGGAATTTACTAATTGTCTTAAGTGTATTTCACACTCTAGCAACCGCAAGTAACATCAGATTTCCTCTGATTTTTTTAAATTTTTTGATGATCATATTTGCCAGTTAGTAGGGGAAATATATTGACGGTGCTATCCTCATTTTAAAAGAACATTAAGCCTAAGATTCAGACTTTTTGGGTCTAAAATGGCAATATCAGCCCTGAAATTAAAGCGAGTGTCAGCGTGCTGCATGAATACTCATTAAAAGTTATGTCATTATGTTGTCTCACCTGCATGAGTCCAGCCCTCTCCAGAGCACCGGACAGTGGGGCAGGCATGCTGTGGCGAGGAGAGGCGCAAAGTTGCCAACACGAGCTGCTCACAATCACGCTGACCAGGTCACTCTCTGCAACGGATAGATTGGCACTTTGGCAACAATGGGCTGGTTATTGTTTCAACTGCAGCATTCCTTTCACACATAGACTACTATCATTTACAGTAATGATTGGTAAACAAACTTTGGATGGATGCACGTAAATAAATCTATAGAATTTATTTTCCTGTGTTGGATTTTGTTATTTTACAGTTATTACTTATGCAATTATGTTTTTGTCCACTAAATTGTATACAAATATATAATTTGATTATCATAAGATCAGCCAATCAATAGTTCAGCTCAATTCGATGAGCCATCATTACTTTTATGCAACAAAAATCTTTATATTTTAATTAAAGTCCAATTAAGCTCACCATTAGGAGTGCCTTGTGGGGAGAACGGCACAAAGCTTCCTTGGATTAGATCTTCTACCTTTATGCTGATTTCAGAACTTAAAACATCTTGAACTTCTGCTCCTTGAAACAAAATAATACTAAACTTTTATCTGGTTCATCTTATGTTTATGTCCAGTGGACATGTGCATATGAGGTGTAAAATATGAAGTTACTTGTGTGTAAAATTGTGAGCGAGAATGAACTCCCCTGCGATTGTTACTATTAACATCATAAAACAAAACATGATAATACAATTACTTATGATTTTATGCAGAATTTAAAAATATGCAAATAATATAAACTCAAAGGAAGATGATGCAAAAACCACAATGTCCCTATCCCTTACGACAGAGCTGCGACCTGGGCGGAGTCAGTTTACCACAACCAATAAGGATTAGTTAACTGGTTAGTTAATACCAATTGTTATAACCAATCAGATTGTAGAAAGTGAAAATGTTAAAATTTATTATTAATAAAAGTATATATTGAAAAAAAATTACTGAAAAGAATAATTCACTTCACTTGCACCGTCCATTGAGTTTCATACAAGCTATCACATTCAGAGCTCAGATAAGCCCATTTTCAATTCCGAGAGCGCTATGGACAAATCAAACAAGTGCGCCCCTCCCCTTTACAACCTCCATTATGCCCTTTTCAATGTAGATGATCGGACACGTCATTTTATCACCAGGTCCTGTCGTTTTAATTGTTGACTTGCTGAACGGCAAAGTCCCAGTTGCAATGTGTAAACACACACACTTTACAGCTGGTGACTTGTAAGCTGGCACTTGGGCCTCACGCGGGCAGTATAGGCGAGGGGGTGAGCGGAGAGTGGTGGAGGTATAAAGAAAAAGACAGGTCTGCAAACATTTCCGCTGACAAACGCCTTCACGCGGGTTGCGAGGACGTTGCTGCAACCCGCTTGACGGAACATAATGTTTTTGAACTAGGCTAGTATCGACTGAGTATCGATCGGTCAAGTGCCAGCTTAGAAGTCACCAGCTGTAAATGTTTGTGAGCAGCCTCAGGACATAGAAGTGTCATTTCGGCCAATCACTAATATGAAGAGTGCCTTAATATTTGTCAGTTTTGGCCTGGGATGGATTTCTTCCTTAGCGAGTCTTTCTATTATCCAACAGCTATGGACCTGCCGTGTCCCAGTTTAGCAACCGGCAAACACTACAAATAATACTATACACTTTAAACAGTATTATGTAACAATAACTGGGTAATAGATAGTGTGTGTGATAGTGGCGGGGAGGGGAGGGGATGACAGATTAGGGTTTGGCCTGGAAAACCTTCCGATTCAAAGTCAATGGTAAAACCCTGTTGTCAATGACATCGCTCTTGATTATCTCATTTATTTATTTTTCTCTTGTGCCCCGTTAGCGCCTCTAAGAATTCTGCCCAATTATAGAATCGGACCTGAGCTCCAATGAAACCTGGAAGATTGTAGAAGAGAGACAAACGAACAAATCATTTTTCCTTGTCATAGGGATGCTGTGAAACAATATCAGCTAGACAACTAGCAAGCTAACTTTTCTTTCAGTGTGCCCAGATCCTTATAAAATCAATGATAAAGACTCATTTGCACAGGGAGAGTTTGAGATGAATAATACTCACCTTCAGATTGAGTGCTATGTTTGTAAAGTACGGAACCAGATAATGATACAATCGACGATTTCTTGAACACAGGTTCTTCCAACACTCCTGAAGGAAATCATGCCAATGTCACGTTGTGTAAAATGCAGTAAAAGCAGGAAAATTGGTCAACTTTGAATAAAATTATATAATCAAGAATAATATTAAAACTATATACTATTATTAATGTAATCGTTTTTACAGTGGTGGTAAAAGAATCAATCATCTTTAAATGTATTATGAGACTATTATTAGATATTACCAAGGAGGTTAGAGTCTAACTGGAGGTAACACGCAATAATATTCTTGCGACCCCATAATTTTGTTAGGATGGCAAAAATGAGAGGGTGTAATTTCGTTTTTTGCACTACTAATCAAAAACCAATGAACTCAGTAATGGGAGTCAAACCATTTGATTGATCGAACATAAAAATAGATTTTTAAATATTTGAAGGTATTAAATTAGTTTAATCGTGTTCCCGTACGTCAACTCAGAAAATACACGATAGATTATTGAGATTAATCAATTTATTAGCATTTATGACATATTTTAAAGAACTGACTCGAATCTTTGGTCATTCTTTTAAGATTCAAATTGTTTTATATTACCGTTCAAAGAACGGTAGCTCAGTAGTAAGTTACTGCATTACTCTCCCTCATTATTGCCAACCTGGAAAAATGAAAGGGCCGTTTTTTCATCAACTAAAGCATTGTTGTGGTACCTCCAGAATAGACTTTAACCTCCTTGATCACTATGAAACTTATAATTTATCTCTATTGAACTATAGATGATTACCTTGATAGAGCCTTTTAAGTTTTTTTATCCCATTACAGAAAACTGTATTCTTGCATGTTGCAATCCATATTAATTAATGATAAAAAATTAAGTGAAATTTTAATGTTTATTCAAAACAGGCAGTCAAGTCTTATTACCGGGTTTTATATGGAAATAGCCCAAAATAATCTAAAGTTTTGGCCCCCTCTGCTCATATTAATATGCTTGTGGTTTATTTTAGTGTACAAGACATGAGTTTTTCACCACTCACTTTCAATGCTGCCAAATGTCACTAGCATTAATAGGTTAATGGCTAGCATTTAATACTAATTAATTAATGGATCTACTAAGATGCTCTTTTAAGGAAAATTGTTTAGAGGGAAATAAACTTTTAAATTTGGGGTAGTTTGACTAATTACAGTTTTTTTTTCTACAGTAATTAAATCAAAGACTCCTAAAGTCTCAGTCTAACCTCACCTACAAGCACAGCAGAGGCGTGCCCCACTATGTCCGCCAGTGTTTGGACCACAGCCCCGCCGTGCCGTGGCTCAGTCCACTGGCCCCCGTCGGAGCCCCGCTGGCCGAACCCCACCACGACACTGCGGTAGCGCGGGCTAGGCTCGGCCCCACCTCCAGCGGACCACTGCAGCCGCAGTCTCACGTTGCTCACCAGACTGCAACAGGTGAGCAGAGACATGTAGACTATAATGTGATTTTTGTGTAGATACAATGCTGGTATTTAGTACACCATTATATATATTTTTAAACAACATACCGGAATTTAGCATATATTATAACCAGCTGGTGGTACTTTTCCACTTCACTGGGTAGGTGTATTAATCCAACTAATGAAATAACAGCTGGTGATTTACACTTACTGGTAAAAAAACAAAACAAAGTAATCTCCATGAATATAAAACACAAACTCGGATCTTCCGTAGAGCGGAGCCTTATTGGTATATAGAAAAATCCTTCATATTGGGTTCCTACACGATTTCACTAATGTTTCGGTTAAAATACATAGCCAGTGCTGCGTCCCGGTCTTAAAAGGTATTAAAGGTATTAAGAGGTGTGTACAGTGTACATGCTTAAGTTTGTGGTTCTAGGTGCAGTGGTTTGGCCTGAGCGTTGATTGTAATTTTATCTTCATACATATAATAATAATAACTAGAGATCACCAGTGGTCGAAAATTCGACCAATTTTCAAAGTGACAAATAGGGATAGCTAATTTTATAAATAATCCCCGCAAAAACCAATGTGTTTCTAAATACATTTCATATAGTACATATTTTACATGTAAACACATAATATAACCAAACTGGGGGCCCAAAAATAAAAGAGAAAGACTCAGTCCTTGACTAATTATTTTACTTCATTTCTGGCTTATGGCATGGTTTTTAGTAATTAGTATTTTATTAAGATAATGACTATTTTATTAAGATTTCATGTTTATTTTTTAAGAATAATAATTGAATCAGAGGAAAGTAAAACTTCAGTCATCAAATCAATTTATCCTGTACACCCCTTACCACAGTTCTCTCCCTCCCTCCAATAATTCCTCACTCTCTACTTCCGACCTTCTGTCCACTTTTCCCTCCTTTTCTCCTTCATTCTTTTCTTACCATCTCTCCTCCCTCCTTTCCTACCATTTGGAACTTTTTCCTTCCTTCCCTCTCTTCCTATTTTTATCACTAAAATGTAATATATATTTTACCCATTATCCACCAATAAAAACAAAATTTGAATATAATGTGTCCATTTATACTCCGGTTACCAAGCCCGGTGACAGGATTTTCGGGCCCCTGTGCAATTGAGAAACCCGCCTTTTTTTTACTCATCTCGATTCTGGGCCCCATTTTTACTAATCTCGCATGGATCCGGGCCCCCTGTGAGTCCAGGCCCCTGTGCATTTGCCCCTCCCCCCCCCCCCCCCCGGTCGCCGGCCCTGCCGGTTGCATGTCAGTTAGTACAATGGACGGTAGAAACTTAACTTAATGTACTTTTTTCTTCCCTTTTTGTCAGACAATTTTTATCTTTTAATCTTATATAAGCAAGTAAACTTTTATTTTTCCATATATATGTAAAATGGAACACATTTGAGTATGATATCCCTAATCTTCTCTAAGTAGTCCTGATTTCAATCAAATTCTATATTTTCACTCCATGCACCAATTAACTGTGGCTTAATGTTTCTACATCAAATCTTTACTCTACGAAAAATAGCATGTGATAACAGCTACATATGATGCTAACTTTGTTTACATTTGGTTGTTATAATATCACCAAAACAGCAACTCATAAGGCTAATGTTAATTTTTTTGAAATTTTAAATAGAATTCTAAATTTCAATGGGATTCTGCACATCTACAGGAAAGTACAATTCTATCGGTGTGCTTAGATTTTTGCTACATTGCACACAGGCTGAGAAAAAAGGAGTACAAAAACCTTATGAAAAAATGCTTGTCTATTAATATAAAGATGGCTCTATTGAGAGTGGTTTCCAGTCACATTGGCTGCTTTACGAAACACCTCACTAATTAAAATAAAAAACTCAACAGTCCTTCAGTCGACAATTTTACAGTCTTCAGGAGGTAAAAATTGCTTTTTTTTCTTAAAACTTTTTGAGTTTAAACATGTAATATCACTGGTAATTTTGTGTATATTTGTGGTCCAAAAATTAAAAACCCCCTTTAACTAGAGGCCAATCTCACACGAGGGACTTGCATCATATAGTTTTGTCTAGTTTTGCGAATTCTTATATTATTCACAGTTGTTAATTTTTTCTTTAGCACAGTGGTGCTAAAGAATGTACTGTCTGTTAGCATTGGTGGTCTAACAGCTTTTTCCACTGTGGGAAGATTACCATAGTTTGATTTTAGATTTATCCCTTATAGATAAAATATTTGCTTGTTTGTAATGTTTGGAGAAATAGTCATATTTTTATAGGTTAAATAAAAATTTGAAAGCTTAATTTTGCAGATGCGTTAAGATTGCTATGTTTTCCAAATTCACTTTATTTATTTATTTATTTACAATCATCACATTACATCAGTTTGCTTGACAGGTGATTTGTCCAGTGGTATAATTCTATTATACACAAATATATACCTAGTAAACATAAAGATAATAAAAAAATACTACTTAGCAATCTTCTAGGTATTCATGCAATGAATAATATGCCTTCTCCAGTAAAAAAGCCTTTAAAGTTTCTTTAAATTTAGAAAAGGAGTCAATATTCTTTATTGAAGGTGGTAACTTGTTGAATACTTTTGGACCCTTGTACTGAGGAGATAGATGAAAAATTTTAAGTCTGTGTTGAACCGGTTTTATAGTATTTCTGAATCTGGTGTTGTGAGAGTTGAATGTGCCGAAACCGCTTTTAACCATTAGCGCCAATTTGTATATGTAAGAGCTATATAAAGTTAAAATTTTGTACCGGATGAAAAAATCTTTACAATGAGTGATTTGTTGAACTTTAGCTATAATTCTAACAGCTATTTTTTGGAGAATAAAAATTTTTTGTGGTATGATGACGAACACAAAGAAGATGACATTGGTAAAGAATATTTAAGTATTTGAAACATTAAAGGCTTTACATTCTGAAGAATCAATGGCTCGTAAAATATTTCTCAATCAATTCTAAGTTTGTAGGATGAACCATTTTCTTTAAACCAAGCTGAAGATATGCTGAGAAAATTTTAGTTGTGCATCTATTGTCACTATTGTCTATTGTCACAAATTTCAATTTTGTTTACAGTGTTCAAACATTCATTACCTATTTTTCATATAATGTCGTTCTCTTTCTGAACTGTTTTAGATATGAACTCAAGTGCAAAACAGAGCTTTTGGAAGAGTTTAACTTTAAGCCTTGGATTTTGACCATGCACATAGCTTTGAAGGATCACTATTTACCTTTTTAGATGCATCTTGATATAGCGAAAGTGGGTATGAAAAAGGGACTTGTAATTGGCATAAGAATATAAATTGTGATGAGTTAATTCTTATCCTAAGTATGACGTATACAGAATAAACATAATTAGTCCGAGGACAATTCCTTCAGGAACCCATTTATTTTTGTACATGATATCAATAAAAAATTCATCCCTTAACTTTGTGAATTTTAATCTTCCTTTGTAATATTTTAATTTGGCTAGAAATAATTTAAAATCAACAGAATCAAGTGCTCTAGAATAATATATTGCAGCAAAATTACATTACATTACATTGCTTGAAATGTCGACCAACCGGGTCGCCGGAATTGTACCCCCCGAATTTGTGCCCCCCACAAAAAACGCCTACGTCATTTTGACGTCACAGGACGGGGGGTACAAATCCGGCCGCGAACTTTTAGGACGGATAAATTATTATGTATTTTGATCAACTGACATCTCACGGTTGGCTGAACAGTTGCATAATTGATATAAATCCAATTAAACATGGCTTCTTAAGTCCAACCCCGGATTTGTACCCCCGGATTTGTACCCCCCGTGGCCAAATCTTAAAGTCCTACCCCGGATTTGTACCCCCCGGATTTGTACCCCCCGTGGTCAGATTCTTGAGTCTGACCCCGGATTTGTACCCCCCGGATTTGTACCCCCCGTGGCCGTATCCGTAAGTCCTACCCCGGATTTGTACCCCCGTGCTCAACTCCATTTTGACGTCCATGGAAATATACCGGGTCAATATTCATTGATGTTGTTGACTTTTTTAATTAGTTCTCGTAAGTCAACGGCTGTTCGTTAAATTATTACCTAATATTATTCTACGAATATGACTTATTCTACGAAAATCGTACGTTGCATGGGTGACGTATGACTTTTATTCAAGTATTTTGCAATTAATTAAAAATTTAACGCAAGCCAAGTAAAAAACGTCGCTTTTTGGTTTCGTTTTTAGAGTATTGTAAATAAAACTAAAGTTTTTAACAGATGAATTGAAAAAGAAGTTCAACCTCAGGTGTTTAACGATCAATCTGGAATGTAATTGAACTCTACGTAGAGGGACGGAAATACATTACAGTTTTCTTACCGTATGAGGGTTTCCCGGGAGGCAGGAGGTCAACAAACATTTTCAAATGCCCTCGGCATGCCTCTGCATTCCTAAGTGGACCTGATGGAATGTACCGTTCCTCCCTCTGTAAGTACAATTGATGGTTTTTGGACGTTAACATATTTATTTTTGGGTATTCTGTACTTTAGTCCGGGATGGGATGTATATTCCGTTCGACTGGCTTGTAAAATTTTAAATAACTTTTGAAAATTGATAATGAGTACCTTTGGATGAAAAAATGACTTGTTGACGTGTTTTTCATTCTTATATACACCCCAATCCAAGATGGCTACCAAAATAGAGAAAAAACGAGGTAATCTTCTTTAATGATTCAGTAAATTAATCTTTTGCACAGTGTATAAGTGAATTTTGTGTCATAAGACCACTGCCAATAATTGAAGGGAGGTAGGACCTTCAATTTGACTGGAAAAACATTTTTAGCCGCCATCTTGGATCCGCCATATTGGATGTAATATATTTTTTTCAAATGTAAACATTGTGTTGTGACCTATTGTTTCAAACTAGATTTTCACGCTGATTGCAATGCCGAAATCCGTTTTTGAAAATCTTTATTCGTTTTTAAGATATACCTAATCAAAGATTTTTCTCATATAATCCTTATGGGAGTTATAAGCATTGAATATTTTTAAGGATTATATTTCTTATATCTCCGGTTCTAATCAAGGTATATAGATCATTTGGGTCTTAAAATACTCAGTATTATCAATTCATCAATTTGAATCAAACCGGAAAGAGACTGAGTGATATTACATAATTAAAAATAATAAGAGTTTTTTCTGGAATTTACTTTTGTTAAAATTAAATAACTCAGGGTTTACGTGAGATAAATTGTTCGTTCTGGACTTAAATTACTCGGCAAATAATTGGCTTTCATATGAGCTATAGTAAATTGGAATCAGATGAATTTCAGGTGAGTTATGATCCTTCCTTAAATTTAAAATTTATTTACTTACAGAATTCCTGTTAAGTTTAAGGCTTATAACTCGCCTGTAATTCAAACGATTTGAATTATTAATAGTTTAAATTAAAACCAAAATCAATGTGAGTAACTTCAGGTCTTAGCAAATTTCAAGCCTCTGTTAGAATGGAGTGTACATGTCCTTAACTAAACTAAAAATGTGCAAAAAAATAAATTTTACATCGAATGAAGGATCATAACTCACCTGAAATTCGTCTGATTCCAATTTACAATATATCGTTAGAAAGCCAATTATTTGCCGAATAATATAAGACCAGAACTGACAATCTATCTAATGTAAAACCTGAGATATTTCATTTTTAACCAAAATAAGTTTTAGAAAAATTAAATTTTATGTTAAATTATGATTGATAATTCAGTCTATTTCCACTCTGATTCAAACTGACAGTTTATTTCATTAATACCGTTATATCACTGAGTGTTTTAAGACTCAAACGACCGTCATACTTTGGTTAGAACCGGAGGTATAAGAATTATAATCCTTAAAAAAAATGTAAAGCTTGAAATGTCCATAAGGTTTGTACAGAGAAGAAATCTTGTTTGGGTATAACTTAAAAACTAATGAAGATTTTCAAAAACCGATTTCAGCATTGCAATCACCGTGAAAATCTAGTTTGTAATGATGGGTCACAACACAATGTTTACTTTTGAAAAAAATTCACATCCAATATGGCGGATCCAAGATGGCGGAAAATATTTTTACCCAGTTAAAGTGAAGTTCCTACCTCCCTTCATTATTGGCAGCGGCATTATGACACAAAATTCGCTTATACACTGCCTAAATGATTTATTTTCTATGTCTTCAGCGCTTTTGACACCATCTTGGACACCATCTTGAAAATGTTGCACTTC
This sequence comes from Flexamia atlantica, assembly GCA_035578135.1. Lineage (NCBI taxonomy): Eukaryota > Metazoa > Arthropoda > Insecta > Hemiptera > Cicadellidae > Flexamia > Flexamia atlantica. The sequence continues at coordinate 43,588,681 of JAQJVK010000009.1, forward strand.
CGGTGGTGATATTTAGGAAAAACATTTAGTACTTTTATTAGCATGAATAATGTGACAGAAAAACGCACAAGTCACTCTTATAGAAATTTTCCTAGTGTAAAATGGTATCTTTTCTTTACTATACCCTTTTTATTTTTAGGCTCGATCATAAGGTCCCTCTATTAGATTATGCCCTCTATTAGATTTCGGTGGTAAGAAAATGAGATAAAAAATGTCAACTGGGCGTTTTTTACTACTAAATATATTGTTAATAATTTAAAATCAGCAAATAAATTTTTACATGCAAATCGAACGGAAGGGTCTAATGCTTACATATCACCCCGCACTACTTGGAGTATTTGATAAAAACTGATCAGAGATCAATGCAGTGTTGTCCGTTAGAACATATTCTAAAATAATATATATATACTGGAGGTTGGCGTCTTGACTACTGATTTAAATGATTAACGAATGCATTCAATATGAATATCATAAAATCAAAATCAGCTTTATTTCTGTAATCTACAGTATATTTGTCAAATACCACTGACCTATCATCACACAGCCTACCTAGAACCTCGACCTAGAACCTTGAAACCTTTCTGTTTAATTTAAATTTTCTATTCTTAATTGTTTTATTAAAAATTCCTCTACAGTGGCTGATTGTTGACTCGTTCCCCACCCACAGGCTTTGACCCATGTGGGGAACTAATTCCTATTGTAAATTATGAATTGTGAATAACACTGTTGTATTGTTTGTTGAAGGAATAAACAAATTTCAATTTCAATTTCAACCTTGCATGAACGTTCCTCTCAGGGCTTAAGCACCCACTAAGAACGGATTTTTAAAAATTCCTTCAGGGCTACGCCCTATGATACAACAAAGTTTAAATGTTAACGTATAGGGAAGCTCATGTAGTTGTCATGGCAACCTTAAAATTAAATCTGAAATCCAAGGAAGTTTTTCTGTTTTTCAACGGGTAACACCGTGTTGATCAGCTAGTTATTTATATAGAAGTATCAGTCACAGCACATATTATTTACAAATAAATTAAATATTTACAAAATAAATTCACTAATGCCCTTATTTAATTAGTACCTGGTGAACTAAGCCTTGCTCGGTATTATTTTATGTTTACAATTTAATCCAATTACTATAAATAAAAACAATTCGAAAATATTCATGAATAATAAATGCAATTGTTATTACTCCAAGTAATTTTCATCTCTCACGCTGAATGTTTCCTAGATGACTGTAATTTGCAAATAGCTGTTATGATGACTTTATTTGTTTAAACTTTCCTTGTTTAGTTCGTTGCAATCATGGCAACTCGTAAGGCCAATGTTAAACTTTACAACTTCAAAATTTACGTTTTACGACATTTTATTACGTTATTAGATTTTCTCTGCAAAGTAATCTGTAGATAACACGTTTTTGAGTCACATGTACATTTTATCTATTAATTGAACACATTTCAAAATGTTGTCTTCGCAGTTCTCTATTAAATATTAATAAGAAAACCATAACCAAGAGTAATAATCATACAATTTCATAGGTAAAAGAGTAATTTCAGTTCAAAGCCAAGCATAGTTCAAGAGAAATAACATTTTTCTTAAGGGACTTAAACCTAATATGGCGAGTAGTACAGCAGGCTCTTAACGGCTTATTAAGTAAAGAATGAAAGCGATACCCTTAAATTTTATTATTGGTTCAGGAACATAAATATCAATATATTTCCTGACTTATTTCTTCCTGAAAATTAGCTCATAAGTCTCATGAGAACTTTGCGTCTAAATTTGAACTATTATAGATCACTTAAAAGCATGAAATTCTTTTCCGCGAGCAAAGGATTTCCAACTCCATTGCACCTAGGAACAAATTGTGGTTAAGTTATTTACTAATTTGAAGAACACGTGTCAATCAAATGAAGCAAACTCTTTCCATTGAAAACGTCCAAAACCCATGACTTGCACATACAGAGGGAGGAACAGTACATTCCATCAGGGCCACTTAGGAATTCTGAGGGCATTTGAAAATATTTGTTGAACACCTGCCTCCCGGGAAACCCCTACACGGCGCGAAAACTGTTATGTGCGTTGAACGTCATTAACTATTACGAAGAACATGTGTCGTCAAAGGAAGTAAACTGTTTCCAGTAATAACGTCCAAAATCCATAAATTGCACTTACCGAGGGAGGAGCGGTACTTTCCATCAGGTCCACTTAGGAATGCAGAGGCATGCCGAGGGCATTTGAAAATGTTTGTTGACCTCCTGCCTCCCGGGAAACCCTCATACGACAAGAAAACTGTTATGTACTCCCGCCCTTTTACGTAGAGTTCAATTACATTCCAGATTGATCGTTAAACACCTGAGGTTGAACTTCTTTTCCAATTCATCTGTTAAAAATGTTAATTGTATTTACAATATTCTAAAAACGAAACCAAAAAGCGGCGTTTTTTACTTGGCTTTCGTTAAATGTTTAATTCATTGCAAAAATACTTGAATAAAAATCAAACGTCACCCATGCAACGTACGATTTTCGTAGAATAAGACATATTCCTAGAATAATATTAGGTAATAATTTTACGAACAGCAGTTGATTTACGACAGCTAATTAAAAAAGTCAACAACATCAATGAATATTGACCCGGTATATTTCCATGGTCGGTCAAAATGGATTTGAGCACGGGGGTACAAATCCGGGGGGTACAAATCCGGGGTAGGTCTTGAGGATTTGGCCACGGGGGGTACAAATCCGGGGGGTACAAATCCGCGGTCAGACTTAAGAATCTGACCATGGGGGGTACAAATCCGGGGGGTACAAATCCGGGGTAGGACTTTAGATTTGGCCACGGGGGGTACAAATCCGGGGGGTACAATTCCGGGGTCAGTCTTAAGGAAAATAATTTTATTTCAAACCAATTACGTGTTTATGATTTAATAATGTAATGGGGGGTACATTTCCAGTCGCGGGCTGTTTCTCGAGCGATTTAGGCCCCGCCTCCTGTGACGTCAAAATGACGTAGCATTTTTTGTGGGGGGTACAAATCCGGGGGGTACAAATCCGCTACCCCGACCAACCCAGGTAGGTATTTTAGCCAAGTATGAATGAAAAAATGAGTGAAGGATGATTGTGGCACTATCTTGCAGTCTTGTTACTGTCTAAGGCTGACATGTTCCTTGAACAGGACTGTTAATGAATAGCCCAAAAGCCACTGGCAACTAAAGGGCATATATTTTAATGTGGGATGAAAACAACTATTTTGCCAGGTTTAAAATTTATGAACCGGTCTAATGATAAGGATGGTCCTATTGAACGTAGTATTCAATAGTGTGGACGTTAATCCCCAATAAGGAACACCGTATCCATGAGCTATCGCTCATGGCTATCCACAATTCAAACATTTGTGTCTGTTTAGTTGAGGCAAATTTATTTGTATTGTAATGGTATCCGTCCACAGCCGGACGTCTGCTCGAGTCTCTCCCGAGCTGAGTCGGCCCCGTCTACAGCCAGCCGTCTGCTCGAGTCTCGCCGGAGCTGAGTCGGCCCCGTCTACAGCCGGCCGTCTGCTCGAGTCTCTCCGGAGCTGAGTCGGCCCCGTCTACAGCCGGCCGTCTGCTCGAGTCTCTCCGGAGCTGAGTCGGCCCCGTCTACAGCCGGCCGTCTGCTCGAGTCTCTCCGGAGCTGAGTCGGCCCCGTCTACAGCCAGCCGTCTGCTCGAGTCTCTCCGGAGCTGAGTCGGCCCCGTCTACAGCCGGCCGTCTGCTCGAGTCTCTCCGGAGCTGAGTCGGCCCCGTCTACAGCCAGCCGTCTGCTCGAGTCTCTCCGGAGCTGAGTCGGCCCCGTCTACAGCCAGCCGTCTGCTCGAGTCTCGCCGGAGCTGAGTCGGCCCCGTCTACAGCCGGCCGTCTGCTCGAGTCTCTCCGGAGCTGAGTCGGCCCCGTCTACAGCCGGCCGTCTGCTCGAGTCTCGCCGGAGCTGAGTCGGCCCCGTACACAGCCGGCCGTCTGCTCGAGTCTCTCCGGAGCTGAGTCGGCCCCGTCTACAGCCGGCCGTCTGCTCGAGTCTCTCCGGAGCTGAGTCGGCCCCGTCTACAGCCAGCCGTCTGCTCGAGTCTCTCCGGAGCTGAGTCGGCCCCGTACACAGCCGGCCGTCTGCTCGAGTCTCTCCGGAGCTGAGTCGGCCCCGTCTACAGCCGGCCGTCTGCTCGAGTCTCTCCGGAGCTGAGTCGGCCCCGTACACAGCCGGCCGTCTGCTCGAGTCTCTCCCGAGCTGAGTCGGCCCCGTCTACAGCCAGCCGTCTGCTCGAGTCTCTCCGGAGCTGAGTCGGCCCCGTCTACAGCCGGCCGTCTGCTCGAGTCTCTCCGGAGCTGATTCGGCCCCGTCTACAGCCAGCCGTCTGCTCGAGTCTCTCCGGAGCTGAGTCGGCCCCGTCTACAGCCAGCCGTCTGCTCGAGTCTCTCCGGAGCTGAGTCGGCCCCGTACACAGCCGGCCGTCTGCTCGAGTCTCTCCGGAGCTGAGTCGGCCCCGTCTACAGCCAGCCGTCTGCTCGAGTCTCTCCGGAGCTGAGTCGGCCCCGTCTACAGCCAGCCGTCTGCTCGAGTCTCTCCGGAGCTGAGTCGGCCCCGTACACAGCCGGCCGTCTGCTCGAGTCTCTCCGGAGCTGAGTCGGCCCCGTCTACAGCCGGCCGTCTGCTCGAGTCTCTCCGGAGCTGAGTCGGCTCCGTCTACAGCCGGCCGTCTGCTCGAGTCTCTCCGGAGCTGAGTCGGCCCCGTACACAGCCGGCCGTCTGCTCGAGTCTCTCCCGAGCTGAGTCGGCCCCGTCTACAGCCAGCCGTCTGCTCGAGTCTCTCCGGAGCTGAGTCGGCCTCGTCTACCGCCGGCCGTCTGCTCGAGTCTCTCCGGAGCTGAGTCGGCCTCGTCTACCGCCGGCCGTCTGCTCGAGTCTCTGCTCAATAGACCTGATGATGGTGTGACCGATCGAAATTCGATTGCCATTTTCCACCATTTGTGTATCAGTAAAAATGGTATAAATGATAAATATATTTTTAAGTGTTGTAATAGGTTTGTTATTTACATCCAGTAAAAATAATATGAAAAATGGGCAGGTGAACTCGCTCATTACTTACACATAGTCCTAGGTAATGAATGGCAAGTCAGTAACCATTCCCGATCATTATTATGCTATCTTTTGGTTTTAGGGGTTAACATTGGTTGCCGCCATTTTGGATCCGTCATCTGAAAATTTACAGCCCGTCATAATGAGATCTCTTAGGTTATGTTAGTCTCTTAATTTATAATGCCTTGAGAATGAATTTTAAAAATTAACTTTGCCTAGTATCCAAAAAATTTAGTCTTTTATAATACATAAATAAATCGTAAAAATTATCTCAGTTAATTGTAGTGCATTGAATTACTGCCAGCCCAGAGAGTACCGTTTAACCGGACACGTCGTGTGATGGTTCCCGTATGATGATATTTTCTTGCTATTAGCCTATTTGACGCGAGCGTCGTATGATACTTAACATCATACACTACACAGAAAGAACAGTTTTTTTATCATAACATATTTTTTGCATCGACCAATTCTTTCTTAAATTCTTCAAACCTAACCTCTAATAAAAGAACACTCAACGCGATTGTTTTTGTAATCGGCTGTTTACTCAAGATCTATTCAAATGTACTCGGTTAATTTTCCGTGCATTTGTTATAGACAAACAGTAACTTTCCTGCCAGCAATAACATAGAGAAAACATCTGTTTATGTGTTGTATAACGTAAATAATGTGACTATATGTCCTATCTTACTTCCTACTAATATTATAAATGTGAAAGTATGGATGTTTGTGTGAATATCTATCTTTCAACCACGTGAAAAATACTGGACCAACTCAGCTGAAATTTTATAGGAATAGAGCCACTATATTCCCAATATAGTGACGTACACTTGGCGCATTATATCTTGACCCTTGAGAACCCTTTACACCTGCAGCAATTGGAGTGGAATGAATTTCATCAGGAGACCACAGCTGATACGCAAAGTAGTACTAGCCTGACGTGTTAGCATTTTCCAACAGCTGTCAGTGTATATCTTAATTGTCATTTGTAAACAAAATACAGTTGATGTTTGTAGAAATTTGTTTTTTCATTGTTTGTTGTCCAAAATCATTGACAATAAACAATATCTGACAGCTCTAGCAATGGACTAGGCCAAGGGTCAAGATATAATGCGCCAAGTGTACTTAGCTTCAATGTTTACATTTTATAAGGATGTAAACATTCAAATACTGAACTGTAAACAGCTGTGAATTTTGACAGTTCAAAGAGCAGAAGTAAGATCAACTGTAATTTTTATCGTAGGCGAAGCCACGGGCAACTGCTAGTATGTAATACTTGGTAATAAAAAACTTATTCAAGCTTGTGTAACTTATTTAACTTATTTAATACTTATTTATTTAAAGTTTGAAAATACATAATGATTTATTATGGCTAGGCATATTCTTTGTTATTAGTTAGTATGAAGTAAAATTAAGATTTTTTTCATAATTCCAAGGATTGATTACACGATTCTATAATGACAGTGTAATATTGAAGAAGATCACAATTACCAAATTGCATGAACATTGAAGTATATAAAAAGTACTCCAAATTTGTAGTTTATCACGATTACAAGAATCTACATAACTCTGAGGTATAGCCATAACTGCACGCTGCCGCCGCACAACCGATTAGTTTGCGAACATGAGGAATAGCAGAACTTTAATTGAAGTAATAACACTAGTTTGAGAACTCTAGATTAATTCAGCTCGTTAAGTGCACCATCACCAGTGGCGCAACGCTCTTTTTGTTTAATGTTCCGGTTACGGCTCAAGTTACGCCAGGCCAGAAGCATGTTCTCAGATCCTATTTATTAAGCACAAAAAAGAGCATATTGAGAAAATCACTGTACCTCCTAAAATAAATATTAAATGAATCCAACAAAAACCAGATATGAATCTGAATAGGATGAATAAATACCACCAAACATAAAACCGCACAACTAAATACAATATCAAACTTTACAAAGAAAAGAACCAAAACTATTTTTTAAATATTGTTGATTTCTGATCTGAAATCATCTTATCCATATGTACATTGTGTGTTAGATTCTCACAGAATCTACTCTCCACACTTTTGTGTAATTCACAGAACACTTATTAGCTCAATATTACAAGTGCAGAATAAGTGGGCCAGGGGAGGCTGACGCAGTGATTGGGAGCGATGCCAGGTCTTACCTACACATATCTTACCTAGCCAACACCACTAGGGCTTACCTGTCTAATTTACAAAGATTAGACTGAAGGGAACGACCCTAGAACGGCTTAAAGTTTTGTATTTGTCCATGAGATTTAACATGGGAATAGAAATTTCAAATAAAGCAACTGAACGGAGGAAATAAAGTTTTCTAGCAAAGCCATGTGTTATTATTGGAATTGAAACCATTGAATAAATATACTGAAGCAGACTTTAAGCGTTCATTTATGAGTTAGTATCTTATGACGTATTTAGTGAGCCATGTTAGTTCAGGTTAAGATTAAGAAGGGTTATATTTTAGTAAGAGAAACTGAATTACAGACTTTTTTCAAAAATTCTAACGTAAAATCCTCAAAATTAACTGTAATTTCTCCAAAATATAATTTACTTCTTCATTATTTATTTAAAAGCAATACATTTAAAGTCGATGCTGTTCGATGCTTATATTATGTTGCCTGTAATAATTATTTAAACAAATAATTTAAGATGAATGACTAAGGCGCCTTGGTGAACTCGATTGAGTATAACCAGCGAGCACAGAAAAGAAAGGATGCTTTTTTTTCTGTGCTCGCTGAGTATAACACTTTTGTTAAGAGTTTATGGTAATAGTTTATGTGAAGTTTGTTTGTGAACAATTATCTATAAATGAAATTTATTAGCCGTATTAAGGCGATTAAGTCGATTAAATTTGGAATGTTCTCCCTAATTGATTTTTTTCAAGTTTATTGTGTTAGTTATAATTGTGTAAAAATCTAGATTGTTAAAAAATATAATTTTAACAATTATTTTGGTATTAAGTGATGTTCTTTGATTGTAGTAAGGATCCACAAGTAAACAAAATAATTGAACCACTTGAATAAATTAACTTTAACTATCTATAGTTTAACCTAAATCAAATCATTTCCTGAAAGACAATAGAGTATCCACAAGAAATGTTGTTTGTAAGGAACTTTTGTAAATAATCTCAGTATTACCGGAAGAGACTTCGAAGTTTAACTATATCATATAAAAATAGTTCTAGAATACTGTACCATAATTATTTTTATTTACATGTCAATACATGGCAATTGTTCGATTCCGGTAACAGGTTTATTAGTAATACAAAAAACTGGAACATTTTGGGATTGTTCTCTCCTTCATGTTGACACCGCAGTTATATAAAATTTGGCAAGTGAAAAGCATTGCAAAGCTCAGATAATTTTTTGTACAACTCATCAATTCATCAAAAATGAGATATGCTATTTACCTGTTACGACCCAAAAAAGTGTTTGTCTCTTTGGTAGCGAACATTGAATCTGTATAGTTAATCGTGTGTGAAGTTTGGGATGACAATCCTACGCATTATCCAGTATTCAGACGGCCCGGAGGGCAGTACTGAATGTACCTAGATGTAATGCTGACCTTGGAAACAATTATGACGAGAGCGTTCCCTCCACGCGGGCATGACATCAGCTTGCAAACGCTGACGGCTCACATATTAAGCAGTTATTTTTCCTTAACTGGAAACGAACGCCGAAATGAGGAACCTCTACACTCAAGACTTATGGCTGGATACCAGGCAGTTCAAAAGAAATGGTGCAAAACTAAAAAGGTTTTTTTTAATGCATTCATGAAATTGACTGATGACTGCAGCAATAAAATAGCATATTGTTAAGTTTCATTCACATTGAATTTGTTGTCTTAGTCGCTCGAATAGCCGCTAAAGGCATAATTTTGCGAAGTCCTACAAAAAGTAAGGAAATGAATTGTTATATGTTGACGTCTGGTTGAACTGAATTAATTAGTACGAATTCGCCTTAAAAAGATTAATTTCTTATGTACCACAACATATATCAAATTACTTCAAGGGGAAACATCGAAAACAACTACGTTTTTCAAGACGAAGCTGGACCGTAGCTTCAGCTTAAGCAGACATTAACACATAAAAACGCATTTGCTTTGCTTTTTGTATGGTATTTATTAAAATCATGCCTGAATGTTGGGTAGCCAACATTTTAACGTGGCACTGCAATCATTAAAAAATTTAACCAAGGCGGTTAAGATTAATGCCTCTAAAGTTTTTCTCAACTACTTCAAAACTTCCTGGTATATATTAGCATAATATAATTAAGTCTTCACAGTAGTCATGCATTTGTAATTTAATTGTACTAAAAATACTAAGAAGAGTCAGGATTTCCAAACTGGCTTATACAAAAAAACACATGTAACTGACGATAGTAAAGAATGTGATGTATATCATATTTGAGAGGAAGTTTAAAAAGTATAAAAATTCAATAATGATGTAAGTACGAAGTAGTACAAAAACTCTTTCTGTGTAGTCAAATATTTAGTTTCACTTTCCCGGGAAGTCAAATCGTTATAATAGGCCTACGTACGAGGTACACAAAATACATTACAAAACTTCCTTAAATGTATTTTTGTATACTAGCGTTAATTTCTTGGTGTGGTCCTTAGCTCAAGTTCAGTTGCCGCCCGGATCATATTGATATTTTTTCTACGTAGTTATTTTTCCCTAGAAAATTTGCTCGAAATATTTTATTAACTGTCATTGCCGCAGAGGGCTCAACCAACATTTTATTCGTGAAATTTTGAATGAAAAAGACTGCTTCCATATGCTTCAATATGAAGCCCATAGAAGAAAAACAAATTGTTTTTACAGCAGACATCTCGTATGATATAAACTATCGGAACTGAATCAATGAATGTAGTGAATGTTATGTTTACCCAGTCGAGTCCATTCATGAAATGAACTGACCCAGTTGTAACGTCATGAGTTGAGCCGCAGTCGACAGAATCGATTATTACAAATTCGATAATCGCTTATGTTTTTGCCGAATTTTACGGATACAATATGACATAGATTAATAATAGGCTCCTAAAAGGCAAGAAATAATAGGCCTAATGTAAATATTGTGGTCCAATTTGACAAATAAAGGGCTTTAGCGGTTAAATGGCTCTAATCACTATATTTAAGATTAAATGGCCAAGCCTTGATTTGATTTAGAGCGATTTAAAATTGGAATTAAACTTTAAATTTAAATTAGGAAAAGTAACGCCTTAACTCCAATTAAACTGATAATTTCTATTGTGCTGATGCGCGTAATTCACCAATAATGTGCAGAGAAGTATTCTAGAACCTGGAAAATTTTGTAAGCAATAAACAAACCTGTAATGGGAATGCTTTGTACAACGGTGATATGTTTGTGTTTCTTGAATGAACACAAAGCACAGTACTGGAGTGATTAATTCCCATCAGTTGCTGTACCTCAACCTAGACATTAAATTATTTATTTGTAGTTTATAATCTTAACTCATTCAAGACTTAAAACTAGCCGGCGTTAAATCCCCCTGTTAAAATTCTTTCATACAAACTTTATTCTCACCTCCTCTAATAACACTGATATCAACCAATGGAAAAATAAACTCAATTACTCACATAAAACATGTGTTATATACTGTTACTCGATTTGTATACACGCTTCTTTTCACAAGGGCATCCGAAATCAAGCTATTCTGTTAGATAACAATGATTTAGTAAGATATAGTAACGAACACCTAAATGCACTGCTTACTACGTATGTTAATGATTTTTTTTACAACGAACACTACAATACGGAGCTTCTTCATTCTTGTAATGATTTTAGACTGTCATTAATTATTTACTGCATTATTGAATCTGAAGCTCTGATTCACAATTTGCTAAATAATAAAAACTACTGAAATAGTAGTTTTTACCACAAGAAGCCGAAGTGAAATTTTTGTAGGGCACAATCTTAAACACGATTAGGCACCAAAAAGAAAATAGTTCTCTGTGTGTTGAAAAACGTTTTTTATCATGCTGCGAAAATAGGCTTTAAACTATTGAAATTCTTACCATAACTTGGTTTTTGGAGGTTTACTAATATAAGGTAATTTAATAAGTTTACATTTTTGTTGTTTACAAACAATACTTTTCACCTTGCGAATAGTGATTTCAGCATGCATGGATAAATGAATTAAACAACGACAATGTGTGAGGTTAGCGCACCAAAAAATCTCTCATAGCTGACATTTTTGTACTAGTACTAAAAATGTCAATATTGCGGACGTTTTAGAGAACAAAAACGGCTGCTTTTTGTACAGTATGATAAACATAAGCTTTTAAATCCCTACACTAATAAAAATTTAACAAAAAAACCGCGGTTGATTAAATTTTAACATCCTGTTTACTAATAATATATTGCTTATTTTTTAATGGATCCAAAGCCATTAGACAAGTCTTCCACTCGACATCGATGTATCGAACACTCGGGACTACATCGATTGTCGGCATTCGATAGCCGCAGCGCCGCGACGCGCCAGTCGGTCTGCAGGGTCGATACGTGCGCGCCGCCGCGCCGCTCGCCGCCGCAGTGATGCAACAGCCCTTCCACCACTTCTGATCATATGTTATTGTATACGAGTTAAATATTCAATAACGAATTTTTCAATAGTTGTATCATGACAATTATGTAGAGCGACACATTATGTGCAAAATAATCTTACTTCATAATGTTTGTGTTCATTAACCAAATACGTTTATGTTCTTTAAATTATGTTTGAATACCCAAACAAAATTATTCAATAGAACTCTGTTAAACTTTAAAAAAATAATTGTATCATTATGTAAAAAAGTTGGTGGGAATCAATACCAATAAAATCGACAATTTTGTCCAACCTTTTACAGAACTATATATATATGTATAAACGTATATAAAAAATAACTAAGCGTTCCTCCCAGCAAAGTATGGGCTATACAAAATATACAACAAAGGAACATAAAATAATGTAGCGTTATTTTATCTTACATATACCAGGACAATTTCAGACTAATTTACAGTCAAACGTTAATCTACCATAAACCACCGCCCATACCATAATTTCGTCGGCGGATACGACAGTTGTTGTGCGGCGTTCGTCAGTGCGGTGTGAGCCATGCCCGTGCATGGACCGGCATGCTCGTGTCGGCGCGTCTCCTGCGACGGTGCGTCACCTCGCTGCTGCTGGCGCTCTTCTGTCTGCCGGTGGCCGTCATCATCTTCGACACGCTGCCGCCGCGCGCCCCGCACAGACATGAGGTCAGCGGGTCCTACAGACAGGGAGGGAAAACTACCCGGAGTTCAAACTAATGCAAAACCATTTATTTGTAAATTTATAATTAATTGTATTACCGAATTGACGACTTTTTGTTAGATTTTAAAGAGAGCTGAAATTGTATTTTGGACGCTGTGTTAGTTATTAGTTGTATTCAACGCAACCGGTTGTAATCAACTTCTTGAATTAGATTAAGACGATTATTTTCTCATGAATGGAGTCGATTATAAGTGAGGAAAGCATTAAGAGTAAAAAGGTGGTCAAAGGTTATTAAGGTTATTCGTTCTTGAAGCGCTTTTTTACTGCATATTTAAGTGAGTTTTATATGGAACTTGTGAAATAGTATGTTCAAACAATCAGCCGTTATAATCTCAGATACATTTTCTGCCGCCATCCTTGAGTTATGATGAAAGTGATTTATTTTATAGAGAATAATTTTACAGTTTTACTATTCAGAATTTAATGATGATACTCGCAACTCTTCAATATTAGATTTTTTTGTCTGAAACATTACATTAAAAAAGTTGGGCGGATTAAAAAAAAACTTGTCTAAATAATAATATATCGCATCATCTTAAATGTCGATGAACCGTTCTAAAACAGCTACATATAAACCAAACGTGTAATTTTTTTTCTGGTTAATGGATTTTAAGTAAGATTATGTAATTTTAATCATCGAGAAAAATAAACACATAATTTCACAGTCGAATGACCTGGGATGAGGAATAAATACATTTTACTACACATGCAAGAGTAAAACAGTTAAATAAATACAAAAGTTAAAAATCTACTAAATTGTCTCCGGGATAATCAAACAGGAGAAGGCTTAATTTCAGACGTTTGTTTTGTGTTTTATACGCTCTAAGTACCGTGTTCGTAATGAATAATCCGTCAATTTTCAAAAAAAATTGTTTACGGTATTCAATTTACTGCAGTTAATGATTGTATCTAATTCAGTTTTCCAGAGTTCAATTCATTTTCCAATTCAAGAACTTTCAGTTGGTCCCTCGACAAAGTGCTTCAACATCATTAAAATTATTTACAATCGTATAATAAATTACTGACGTTAGTAAAAACTTACGCTTCCTTTAAAAATCAACTGACTTAATAAAATTACACATTATCAACAGCTTAAATCATTATCTAGCTTAAATTATAGTACCAAATGCAGTATGTTGTGCAAAGTGACTTCTCACAAATATATATGTCTGTGCCCCAATTAATCGTTTATTGATTCTTTGATTTACCTGTACATGGACTTTCTTGCGGGGAAGGAGTAAAATAAAAATCGAGACTAAATTATAACGACGTGCGTGCAAGCGCGCTGACGTGAGAATGCGACTATCAATTTAAAATAAGCGTACAGTAGCGTAAATTAAAGAACTGCCGTTGAAATTCAGCCGAGTTGACATTTTATAGCAAATTATGCTAAATGTAACATTTAGCATAAGTTACACAATATTTGCTAGAAGTTAAACACGTAATCCTAGTTTATGATATGGAAAATATGTTGCTGAATTCAAAATATATATCATTGTTAAATATTTTTTCTCTACATATTAAGAGGTACCGTATTTAACTTATGCTACATGTTGCATAAGCATTTTGTTTCACAGTGTAAACCGTCTTTACCTTTTTGTCTCGACCAGCGATTAAAAAATGTTCATAAAACATATTATGCCTTTAGATTACTTCTTAAAGAATAAAGAATTACTTCTTTTGTACCAATTATAGCTTCATTTTTAAAACGTGAACATATCGTTCTATGGAAATCCCGTATCTCAGTGTTCTCAAAATTCATAATTTGTATTTATTTGTAATAAAGTTTTTAGCTGTAAAATTGAATTTCCTAATATAAATCAATTTTTTCAGAAAACAATTCTTTGCGATCAATTTACAAAATTTTTAGGCTTTTACAAAAAATACTTCCTTACTTAAAGTGTTTTTTTTTACATTTCGATCGAAATCGAAATGCAATAATAATAATAATAATAATAATAATAATAATAATAATAATAATAATAATAATAATTAAAAAACTTAAAAAGGGAAATATCAATTTGTACTATAAGACTGAACTGTATAATATGACTAATGTTAAAAAAACGGATTTACAATCGATTTGTAATGACGAATTATTTTTTAATTTTAAAATTGTAAACAATGTAAGCTTACTACGGTGTTTTAAAGAAAAAATATGAATCGTGAAATACTTATTCGATTAATGATATCCTCTTGATCGCCTGGATTGGTGATTAGACGAACAATTTAATTCTTTACAATAGGCAAGAGCCAAACTTAAAGTTTATTGATCTTTCATGGACAGTATCTAATGACAATGATATAATCGTAAGTCTACTTCTTGTAAAATATAGGCAAACAATTCAAGAGGACCTATTTTCCATACTACTGTATGGAAATCGATCAGTCAACGGATATCAACTAATTATAAGTTACAACGGTTATATAAACCTATGAAAACATAGACCGGAGTTTCAGGTGTTATCAAAGTTAGAACTGTAAACGTCAAATCTGATTGCGAGAGAATTCCCGAACGGTTTGTTGATTAAATCAAGGCGAAAATATGAGCGATGTTCCCACGTTGATTGTGCTTTATTTTGTGCACGCCCCGTTCCCTCGTGCAGCCGAATCCAATCAACGTTTTATCTTGGCGATACAAATTGTTTTAGTCTGTTCAAAGATGACTTTGTGGCATACTACAGGATTTTATTACACAGAGCACACTTTTCATAAATTAAATTACGCTTGAAAAAAGGGTAAATTTGAAAACAGAATACAAAGGATGAATAAGGTGGTAGTGTGTATTATGTATAAGTCAACATCATAAAAAGTAATAATAAAAGACATTCAAATTAACTGATGAATTTGTTATATAAATTGTATCCTTCCGTAGTTCACTTTATCCGATCTACTATGCATGTACTGAATTAAATCCAAAAAAACGCCACATCCTAACATCGCCGGCCTGTTAGATGTAGTAATAGAATTTGAGTAGGTATCTTATCAAACCATTTATTTTCATAAATACTTAATACCCACTACTAAACACTAGCGGATGCACTTATCCTCCGCATTCACAGACGGCATTCGGGTCAGACGACATTCACAGTCAATTGAATTTGTATTTTGTTCTACAATAAATTATCTAGATACAGCAATTCTTGTGCTCAATTATAAGTCATAGATTTACAGGTAACCCCAAAACTAATTTAATTAGTTTACTTTTGTGATTAAACGTTGCAACTTTGGAAGCCCAAGGGACGGGGGAAGGAGCGGGAATAAGAGAGACACCTTCCCTGATGCATATTTCAGCCACTTGCTGTAATTTGGCACTTCATGAAGTACCCAGCTCGCAAGGGCACATAGTACATTTGAATGGTTTCATTTAATTTACAGTACGTGACCAACAAAACTGGGCACTTCATGAAAGGAATAAAGTGGTGTAATTACTTGATGTAATTATTCCTTTTACACCATGTGTCCAGCTCAAATGCTGTGCACTTGATGTAAAACTGCTGTTTACGTTGCTCTAGGTAGTTTCGTTGGGCATATGATGTAATTTTGATTTAAATAATCTACTTACAATATGTGCCCAGCCACACAGCAAGTGCCTTCAGCAAGTGTCTACTTACAGCAAGTGCCTACGACATATGTCGTTTATTTATTTCTTTTGCACACCATTTGGGATCTTGTAAACTATAAGAACTACAAGGAAGTTTAAACCGACAAAGTAATAAATAATAATAAGACTGGTAAAATGGCGGTGAGCAATTAAAAATATTCTACGAAACTCGTTTGCTGCGTTTAAAAAAACACTTCCCCAAAAATTGCCAATAACTCGCTTATTTTTTAAGATCCAAGGGTATAATATGGGCCTAATTCAATTAAAATTTTAGGTAGAATCTATTTATATAAAAATTCTATATCATTTCTGAGTTTCCGAGAACAGTGCCTACGTTCACAATTCAAAGGGATGAGATAAGACGATAATCACTAGACCAAAGTATAAGATAGTAATACAATTAAAAATTAGAGTTAAGTATTAGTTTACGTTGACCTAATAACAACAAACCAATAATATGATATTGAACCCCATGACAAAAATAAAATAAAGGATCTATTAGGAGAAATGTACAGAATACAAGATAATCTGGCCCTCGGCTCGCTGAGCACTACGCTCCCAGACCCCAAGTCAAGAGAGATACCGAAGAATCATCAAAATTACCTGCACATGATTTCGGTAATTTTTCGGTTGGACAAGCTACCTGGTCATGGAAGATTATTATTTATTTATGTTATTTATTTATTTGTTGGATATTTACCATAATTTATTTATTCTTATTTATTAATTATTATTTCAAAGGTATTAAAGGTACATGTCGGATCACGATTGCCTCTTTCAACTCGAAAATAAAATACTATGTATTTTTAAGCATTGATTATAAATTACAAACTTTGCAACGTTAATTACAAACTCTGAGGTTAAAGGGATGAGATCAGACGATAATCACTGGACCAAAGTAAAAGATAATAATACCAATGATTATATAATGCAATCAAGGATTAGTGTTAAGTATTAGTTTACGATAAATACTCAACCGGCCAACGGAGTTCGATCAATACGTTTTTAAGAAAATGTAAGGTTTTTTCTTCACTTTACGGTGACAAATGTAGGCAAAATTAAATTTATCGTTCCACTTTTTAACTCAATAAATGTTACTTTTGCCATGTTTCACAAACGTCCCCTAGTTTCAAAAGAAAGTTTTTTTACAGTATGTCTCATGACATTGTCTTCATGACCTCAGAAACCGAAACCCGTCTTCAAAGAGGACTGTTTGAACAGAATTGTATAAAATTGAATACAATCTCGTTTTTCTTGAGGATATGGCGAAACATCAGCAGAAGGATATTGATGAATTGCTTTGCTTCAGGGGCTTCAGGGCTTAACTCGACACATACAAGAGGATTGTACCATTAATTGGCGAACAGTCCGGCAAACTGCCCTCCTTGCTACTACTGAACTTTTAACTGTTGCCACTGAGAATTTGATTCCTCTCTGTGCTGTCGCTTCAATGAACGATATCTAAGTTTGTAAAAACTTAAATTTGTTTCGTTAAATTTTTTAAATGTAATGTATTGAAGAAATTCTTATTTTGAAAATTTTTTAAAAGTACTTACGTTTGTTACAAATAAGCTTTGATGTGATGTTTGATAATGTGCATTCAGTCTGCCTATTTGAGTGCATGCATATAAAAATTTACAAATTTTTAATTCACTGAAAGTAGTTCATGTCTCAAATTAAGCTGTTATGGTAATGTTTCGGATGAACAAGATAAATATTAGCTTAAATTTTAGGGCTGCACCATTTATTTTTAGTTTTTTTGTTTGATGCAAGTCAAGATTGAATTGTTTTGCTGAATAAAAATGCGTTCTTCTTTACATCATGTTGTAAAATTGTTGTTTACCATGTTTCTTACTTTTCCCTCATAGTTATGCTCCAGCTGATTTTACACTTTTTCTGTTTTTTTAACATATTTGCCATGTACTACGACATAAATTTTACAATATTCGTCGATTTTAAAACACGAACACGAACACGAAGAAAAATCAGCCGCTGCCAAATATAAAAACACACCTTGAGTAATATGAGACCCTATTCAACATCAAGAATGTTTTGAACACAGCCCTTCATTACATCAAGTTGTTTACAAGAAACTTCAGGCTCTCCAGTATCCAAACCTATTACAGAGATTGCAGCGTACTTCATTGTTCTTCACGAAGCAATTATATTAAAATGCATATTAATTGCAACAAGTGCTTTGAACAGTTTACTCCTATCAACAACAAAATAGCTGAGCATTGTAAACCCTTGAACCCGCTGACTTAGATTTAAACTTAAAACTTTCTTCCTAAATACGAGCATGAAGTTTGGAATTATTTTATAATATTTTCATTTGAATACTCTATGTAATCCTACTTTTATCTTAACTTTATGTCAGCATTGAATGCACTATAACTATTTTGTCTAGAGTTAAAGATAAAGATGATTTCTACACGTGCCTGACATTTAAAATATTTCATAGAACCTAGTTTAGCAAACGAGATTAAATATAGTGTTTTAAAATAGTAAAACGTAGCGTAAATTTGCGTTGTCTACAGCGTTCTAAGTAGCAGCCTATATACTAGTAGGTTACACGCCAGCGGATTGTAGGTGAATATTGACGAAAACTAGTTGAATGGAACGTCGCATAAGCAGATTTGGCTACTCAACACCCGGCACAATATGGGGTCAGTGCGATTGAATCTCATTCGTCATTTGCAGACGTAGCGGAGTTCTACAGTAAAGCATACACCGACTTCCTAGATTAAGCAAATACATAAGAGATTACAGAGAGGCAGCTTTGATTCCATAAAAGATTTACATTACTTCTACAACTGCGTACTTTACCTAAGAGCAGTTTAATTGTTTAACATTGAAAGCACATCGCATTCAAAATTTTACAGTAGAGACTACAACCTGAAACCGCCAATAATGCAACTTCAATGAATACAGGGCTTATAACAGTTCTTGAGGTTGAAAAAAATAAAAATAATAACTCAAATAAGAAAAAAATAACCAAAAACTAACCTTTTGTACACAAAAAATGCTGCTAAAAATTAGAAAACCGGCGTTATATTGGGGATAATACATTCTTAACCTTGGTAAAAAAGAAAATCTCGACAGACTAATCACAAATCTGCCTAGATATGACGGCGAGACTTGGTTTTCACGCAACGAGACTTAGTTTTCACACATTTATTTTAGGATGATGAGATTCGTCTGCCGCGATGCTGCTACGAGATCGTCTGACAGACGAATACTGTAAACAGGGCTTGTAGCAGTTCTTGAGGTTGAAAAAAATAAAAAATAACCAAAATTCAAAAAAATAACAAAAATAACCGAATTCCAAAAAAAATAACAAAAAATAACCAAGAACAAAAAAATAACCTGTTACAAGCCCTGTGAATACTATGAATTTATTTGGCCAACCAACAATACTTTGTTACAGGCTGTGTCAGTAAATTGAGTCGGAGCCTAAGAAAGCTAACCTCTCTAAAAAAAAAAACTAAGCTTTGTGCTTTGCTATGTGATGAGGTTTAGGACACACATATAAAGTGATACAATGCTTTGTAGGAACGGTTATTTTACAATATTACATAATACATATATATATTTTTTTTGCTTTTTACAATAATGCAGGTAAATTACAACCCAGCGGATACTTTAGAACAATAGAAACTAAGTGTTTTTTTATTATTTTTAACTTTGGGTGTGTGATTTCAACTTACAATAAAAATCAAAGGTTTCAAGTGATTATTCATTGACTTTCCGAATTCCTTGACCTGCCTTTGGCCTCATCAACGCAGATTCTCATAGGCTGCAGCGCTACGCGTGTATCGATCGTGAGCTATAACGGCCAATTGCATACAAATTAGACCCCGCAGTCGAGCTGCGTACAAGGGCTGCAGTAGCCAGTAAGGACAGAATGTTCCACAAAGGACCATTATGAACTGTTGTTCTATTGTCTTCGTGACCTCGGCTATTCCCGCTTTAATGTACACTTAACTACCTGGCCTCTAATCATAATCAAG
This sequence comes from Flexamia atlantica, assembly GCA_035578135.1. Classification (NCBI taxonomy): domain Eukaryota; kingdom Metazoa; phylum Arthropoda; class Insecta; order Hemiptera; family Cicadellidae; genus Flexamia; species Flexamia atlantica. The sequence continues at coordinate 43,608,722 of JAQJVK010000009.1, forward strand.
ATTTATTTTAGTAGATTTAAAATATTCAAGTAAACATTAGCGGATTTCTCCTATTTACGTGGGAGAAATCCGATAATGTTTACCATTTTCACCAGAAAATTTTACCAAAGGTTTTCCAGAGCATAAAATTTTAAGAGCAATTAAGTTTGTTCAACTTTATCTAATGATTATGAGAACAGACTATGCCGAATTACAGGCTACCACCATTATTTAAAAAAACAATTAATTATCACTTAAAGTTATTACTTTTTGTCGTTCTATTAATATGCTTCAAATCGACAACGCGCATGAGAGTGCCTTATCTTCTAAATCAATTCAGTTTTTTCTAAAAATTCTAAATAGGCCTATTCTTATAGAAATTATAACATTGAAGTTCATGAGAAAACTTTGTTGAAATTCAGATTTACAATTAAGCTTCAATTATTTTGTTTGCTCTAAAACAAGCAGTATATGTACAAACATTTTTCTTTCCAAGGATTTTTTATAATTTTATTTTATATGGGGTTCTGGCCACAAGGAATCAAATGGGGCTTGTCACAAGACTCGGAAAATCCAGTTTTCGTCCTTCAGCCCTTCGAAGTGCCCATATTTAACGGTATACACAAATTTAATCAAAACAGCTAATAGATACAATCAGGCTGTTTTTATTTTGTCCGAACAAAGCTCGGCCTCCCGGTACTATTTTATACAAGTTAATCAATGCTCCTGTTGACTAATGAATCTGGTAATTCATCTCAGCTGTTAAACTCTTCTTAAAAATTTTATTTTTGGCATACACCTTACACGCCTCAAACATTTTCAAATAAAAACACTAGCGTTAAAAATGGAGAATTTATGTGAATTATTTATTTCTTTAGGTACTTCGAAATTTAAACAGCGCTAAGACGCTTATAAAAAAATTATAGTTAATGCAGAATTCATAATTGTATACTAAAGACTAAAAAGAAAGACATTTTCAAACATTATTAATGTGTTTGTGTATTGATGACGGGAGAATGCGGAATAATCCTTTAGATTTCGTGTATGGAAATAAATTTCCTGAAGTAGGTTTTTCAAATACCAAATCTGTTTGGATCTATAAAAAGTCTTTGACCCTCAGACTCGACTTTTGGGACCCGTTTAAAACAACATCTTGCAAGTTTTATGCAAATACACACAATATTGCAAGCAGTTGCATCAACAGCCTCCTTGCTTCGAAGATAGTATTGTAATGAAAGAAATTAAATTGCTGCACGGAAAGTAAACCCAAAACATAAACAATAAAAATGTACGCAGCTGCATTGATTTGATTTAAAACATAAAACTTTTTTATTTTAACTTTATTTTTTTTAACTTTATTTTCTTTTTAAAAAGAGGGTGGCGGCCTCTTTTTACCTTGCATTTGCCCCCCCCACATGGGCCTCAGGCCTGTGCGTGGAGGTTATCAAGCAAACCCAAGGAGTGAGCCGGTACAGTACAAGGATGAACAGTACTGCTAAAAGTATGCGGCATCATCGGGACTCGATCCTGCGACGCTGCCGCCACAGAACCGAGGCCGAGTGCGCTACCAACTGCGCCACCGACTCACTAAACAATGTTATTCTTGCTTATTTTTATAATAAAACCTACTACAAAATGAGGCTTTTATAACAGCAAAAACAAAAAGCTCCACAAATATGGACGTGTATACGGTATAAACATTTAATGTTTATACAGTATACACGGACATGGTACATATTTGTGAAGCTTTTATTTATTTTAATTGATTTGTTACTTACCGAGAAAAATAAGTAATTTCTTGATTAGCACGATACATGTTGGTGTATTTAAACTGGATGTAAATGAAAAAGTCTCACAAAAAATTTATTTACATTTGTGGTGCAAATGTATTTTAAAGAATAGGTGCTTGAAATATGTAAATTTTAGGTGTATATAGATATACTGTTTTACATAAATATAATTATAAAATATATTTTTAAATGTAAATATATTTTAAGAAATGTAAATATATTTGAAGTGTTGTACAACAACTTTTTAATTTACATCCAGAAAAGTACGGAACACATATTTTGACTGAAATTTACAATAAAGTCACCGGGAGAGGTAAAAACTTATGTATTTAGGGCTGCGATAAAACTGAAAATAAAAACAGAACGTTCATGAAAAAGATATGAGAGGGCCGTTTTTGCCGCCGGGACCTGTGTCTGTGTCAGATAAGGCGGAGGTGATAAAGTTCACACGTTCACAGCGCGTCTCTCTACCGTTATCGGGAACATCGTATGAACCTCTCCCTCGTTTGAAAATTGTATTTAGTATCGAAAGAGGTGTTTGAATAAACTATCCCATCGGCTATACACTAATCATTTTGATAGTAAGGCTTTTATTTTTTTATTCCGTTACAAAATCAACTTAATTTTAAAAAACTTTACGTCGAAGATAGCGTAAAAATATTTTTGAGTCGACACAAATTTGTAGATGCTCGTCTATAAGTGACTATTAAACATGTGAAACCATGTTTAATATGCTCTTAACTAAATATAACTACTTAAAAATCTGTTGCAATGTCGAAATTCTTGTTGTTTGAATGAGAATAAGTGGAAACAAGTAAACAAATTCTATAAATCCGGGATTATGTCTCGTGATATTTAGGTTTGATGAGTTCAGTTCAGGGCAAGGAAAACAAAGGCGGAAGTATCAATTACAAATCTAACAACACATCATAGTTCTACAATTGGCCAAGAAATTATTTAATAGTGTCACTCCCAGAGAAAATGAACAGAATTTATTTCCTTTATTAAAACCATATGCAAGTCATTCTAAGAGGATGATCATGATTATCAAGTCGCCCAAATACTAAATATGACAATAAGCAAATAAAAGTATTTTCATAGCACATCCGTCCAAAATTGTTATAATACTCTAATTTTAATTCATTATGTGTTATAACTACGGTTTTAAATTAATTCCAAAAAATAAGGGCACGTACATAATATTGTAAGCAACATCACAGCCTAATACGAGAAAAAGGCAAAGAAAGTTTACGGTGCATGTCTAGCCGTCGTTTTCAAGATAGAGCTTAAAATACTCAAGTTGGTACGCTTCTCTCCAACCCACCCTTCCCACCCGCCTCAGCCCGCCCCTCCCTGGCAGTAATCACCATTACCTTATCAATGTGCTATCTGTTATCATCCCCCACCCACCACCCATCCACCAGTCATCAGCTGTCCGCCCTTACTCTTTAATGCAAATGTAAATTATTGTTATTGCTCTATTTTTACTTGAAATTTTGCAAAACCACAAGGTCATCAGGGAGGCGTAATTACGCAAATGAAATGGCGATTTTATGCAATGGAAAGTTAATTGCTTAATTATTCAGGCAATCGATGATGGTTTTTTATTCGGCATTCCGAATTACATTCTCATATGCCTAATTTAACTACTATGACTAATAATGAAGGTGCCATATTCAGGTGCCATATTCCGTTACCTTTATTGATTTCTTTGACCATGATATTTTTCATAGTGACATGGAACGGCCTACACGAAATCTTCTCGTAACACAAAAAATAGCTATACAACGTGTAAATATATATATATATATATATATATATATATATATATATATATATATATAGGTAATGAGTAAGTAAGTTATCTATATGCACTGTGAATGGAATTTTTACATAGCCATTTTACATGCCATTAAGCATTCATTATTAATGCTGACTCTTTATCGGTAGTTCATGGTGGAAGGAAAAACACTTCCGTAGTCTAACACGAATTAATTTTGCAGTGTTCGTAGCAAAGGAAAAATTATGCGTTTTATCAGTTAAAAATGTAGCAGCTTTTAACACGAGCAATAACTAGAAATTATCGTAGTTCGCCTTTATGTTTTATGAAGCCCAGGCTTAGCCAGCCCTCTGCTCAGGTCAGTTGCGTTTTAAGTTCATGATTTATGTGCGACACTTTAGCTTTGGCTTTACACCAGTTTCCAACGTATGAAAACAACTTATTTTTATTATTGCACACAATTAGATACCACTATGATAAATACTTGGACAATTATCTCCTTATCTGATTTGTTGCAAATTACCTTGTGTTGAAGGTTAGTTTAAAGCGGCCCAGTAAATAGAAGCTTTTTCTATAAGTACATGTGAGGCTCATCGGTAGGAATGTTAGCTAAGTTAAGATCTTTGAACAGGTTTAGGTTTGTTTTTCCTGTTTCTATTATACTTGAAATTGTTCGTGCCATTATATTTCCATCTATTTCTTAGGGTACGTTCATACCGGAGCCGGGAGGCAAGCCTGGTGGGTAGCCGGGAGGGAAGCTTTGACCCAGGCTCTGACCCTGGCTCTGAGCATTGCTCTGAGCGAGTGTATCACCTGATGTTTGATTCAATAAACGAAATGTCAAATTAAATTACAAATATCAAATGTAAATATGATTGTTTACTTTTAGTTTGGTTATGAAAAGTGTTTTTACAATGTTACAATTACTTCATTTAGAACTTTAACTCATTTATTTTTAACTTACTATATGTTTTAAATTGTTTTTATTTATTAGTTTGATAACTTAAATGAAGATAAATAAAGAATATAACTTAAAAGAAGAATATTACTTTCATTTCAAACGACTGAGATTAAACGTTAACTACTTAACCAAGAAATACACTGAGATCGCCGAGTGAACTAATAAAAGTGGTGGATGAACGGACGAAACTTGGTGAATTTTAAATTCTGTGTAGAAATTTCAAAGATTATTCTGATGTTTGGCTAAGTGAAGTTTTTGGTGATGATTATTGTTTTTAGTGCGTGAATTCATTCAGGCTTAAACTGCTTGAACATAATACTAAAATTTATTTCAAAAAAAGTTTTATTTTTCAGAAAATTTATTGTAAATGGGTTTTAAGTTATAGTTATACAATGAAATAAATTTGTCCTTTTATTTTCCATGGAAGAATATTTATTTTACCAAACTACCAGTATTCTAAAATGAAGAATTTTTATTTTACCATATTTTGAAATTACGACGTACAAAATAGTGTTTGGGCTATTAGGTTATAGGCTATAGTTTTACATAGACGACGAGTTATCTTCCGCAGCGGGAAGTTAATCAATGCACTCAATTTAATCTCAATTTAGTCTAACATAAATGTGAGCAGTGTTAACACTCGCATGAAGTTGTACTAAAGTTTACTTTAAACATTGTTTTACAACAATGAATTTCTAGAACGTGACTTGAATCTCGCTGGCGTGGTCTGGAATGGTCGAAAAAGCATAACGGAATAATTAGGTGAACTAGCCTGATCTAGGTCGAAACTTGCGTAAATTGCCGCGCTGCAACGACGCATCCTCTAATCTAAGGAAATATCCTTTAATTACGAATGAAACATTTCATTAAGTTAGAATAATGAAGGGTAGGTAGTCCTTGTATCTTAAAGGTACAATGCGCTCAACACTCTTATCTTCTCCGTCTACGTGAACAATGAATACAGTGTATTCATTGACGCAGGGGCGTACCCAGGGGGGGATGGATATCGGGATATATCCCTCCCGAAATTTTTGAAGATTTTGGGAAATTTTTGGGCAGATTAATATCGTGTTCATAATGAAGGTTGTAGTATCACTAAACCGAGAACACTACACATTAATTACTTATTAAACTTGTATAAAAGTTTTAAATAGTTAAATTCTATTATACCTTAAAGATAATTAATTCGGGGAGTATATATATTTGGATTAAGGTATTTTTACCTATTGCGGTTATCGTGAGTAATTAGCGGGAGTAGGCCTATAAGAACCAAGAACATAAGGCAAGCAAACACTCCTGATGACAACAGTGGTCGTTAATGGTGTCCGCGATATTGCTGCCATGTCGCCATTGTCGTCAAATGTGGCATAAGACTCATGATATTACGTGAAATATTCATGGTAAAAAAATCACGATGTTAAAAGGCGGCATACGAATACTGTCGTCTTCTCACAACCGTGTACTTTACATTATTCGTCTGTAGGACGATCTCGTAGCAGCATCGCGGCAGAGGAAAATCGTCTGCCTACGTTGAGTGAGGACCAGGTCTCGCCGTCAAATCTAGGCATATTTGTGATAAGTCTATGAGATTTCGGAGATCAAACGTTTTCCGGTGGTCTCCACTATTCGACGTATCACTATTATGTGATTATTATTAGCCTTCGATGCTCGCGTGTACATTATAGCTTTATGGTTGCGTTCTGAGCCTTGAAGAAAAACTATAGAAGTGAGACAACCTGTATTTTCAAATTCTATTCCTCCGCCCCCAGAGTATCCCCCCCGCCCGAAAATAAATCCTGCGTAAGCCACTGCAATGACGTGATGTTCTTTTTGGGGTAGAACATCTAATATTATGCCACGTTCTATAAGAGGAGGCAAGAGAATTTTAAATTTTGTGCAGCCCAAACTGACAACAGTGGGGTCTATAATAGGCGAAAAAGATTTTTTTATTATCCTGTTCGTAATTATATCGATGTATAGAATTTTATTTTTTATCTATTTAAAAGTTTTATTATAAATATTATTTTATAATGTGGCCTTTTTAATTCATCCCTTATATTTACTTACTTTGCATGAAACTAAAACGTCGTGTACTAAAATTAACTTACTTACTGAAATAAACTACGTTGATATGACAAAATTTTGTTTCCAATATTTTTCCTCTATGCACGTTTTCCTCCACATCTACAATTTTCATCTGATTTTACAACAATAGGCTTTGTTTACAAATAACCATCCAGGATTGCTCCCTTGCTCTGATCCTGGCTCAGAGCTTGCATCCCATGTAGAACCGCTTCTGATTGGCTGGTGTGAACCGGCGATGGAGCGATGGAGCGAGTGTGCTTACCTCCCGGCTCCGGTATGAACGTACCCTTATGCTCTGCCTTCCTTAATTAACAGTCTTACTCTAGAAAATATGAATATCCTTAGACTTCAGAATGGTATGGATTCACTGTTAGGTTTATTTTCAGCCTCATCAAATCCGATCACATCAGTGAATACAGGTTGAGGGCGAACATCCTATTGGCCAAACAAAGCTGTGACCTTCAGACATAACTCGTTGTACACAAAACATTGCCAACAAGTCTTCTCTTGTACCTCTGGAAAAGCTGTCCGCAGGTCTGGCGCACTCGACAGGAAGAGTTGCTGCAACTGCCATGAGTCGGAACTGAAGACGAGAAAAGCGGATTTTCTTATTTTGGCCCCAAAATGTACAATGCCCGCCCATCTGACCTCAAATTGGCAATGCATTAATTAAAAAAAATATATATAAAGGATTTATTTTATTGTGGTTATCAGTGGTCAAAAGTGTGTTATTAAAATATTAAATTAGTTTAAACAATTTTAATGTAAAATTAAATGTTAAATGATTAAATGATTCACACGTTGAATGAATTTTTAAACGTTAAATGATAACGCTGACTAAATAGAGACGTTTTTCATTTGTTTTTTCCCATAATCTTAAAAATTTATATGCTTTATAGCATAGTGCCCTGTCACTCCAACGCCACTTGATCTAAATACTACTAAAACACACAGGAGCATGAATGGAAATAGAGTCAAATTGTTAGACTGCCTAAGCTGAGGAACTCTCAATTATATTAACATCTTTAATCGTACCAAAGACTAGAATTCCTTCCTAACAAAGTGGAAAGCGTTAACGTGCAGAACCATGTAGACACCAGTATAGTTGGCCGCACGCGGGAATCTGCGTTGGAAATTCGTCCCGACCTCAACTCCCCTCAGCAACAGGCCTGGTAAAATATGGATAGAGATTTGATACCGATGAATATCGATTCAAAATTATCATTTAAAACTCCAGTTCCAGTTCTTAAATGGCGGTTACAGGAGGTTCTTGTTCCTCTGCTGGTCAAGTCACTGTGAAACATGAACTCAGCGATGACTATAGTCTCGATGTGGGTCGACAAATGTAGCTCCATATCAGAACTAATGACATCACCTGGTATTGTTCTTGATGTTTCCATTCCCATGAAGCGATTGTGAGTGTGGGGCCGGACATTGAAACCACCGGGCAATCCTCGGATGTGGCCGCGACAGGAACTCCAACTGTAGAATGTCCGGTGTGAGTAATCCGCAACCTTCAGCCGCCCGCCGCCATCGTCAATTCATCTGTTTCGGGTCCCTACGTATTTACTACCATTGTAGGTCTTACTTGCGTATAGTTTGCGGAAAATCTGAGTAACGAGAAGTTATTACACGTATTATTTACCGATAGTCGCAGAAATGCGACTGTCGGTAAATAATACGCTACTGTAATTGTTTCGACTGCCGATAAAATTTCTAAGTGAATCAGCTATAAAATTATGATATACTGAATTTATCTGCGTCATTCTTGCACTCTTACTATTTACAATTTAGTTTTTGCCACCTAAAGTTGCATCACACTTAAATTACGGTACTTCAAATAGTTTAGGTAAACTTGATATTTATTATCTTTACACAAGAAACAATTTGTGAATAAATTAATCGTGCTCATTAGGTAGAAGGCAACAATGATTGCTATTTTGATTGACCCATGGACCCACCCACAGTGTCAATAGCGGCGGTCGCGGTCGACTGGCCCCGCTGCTGCACGGCTGTCACGGTCGGTCCTGTGCCTCCCTTCCTCGTTCAAGATAAAATTTAGATTTTGACAAAATAATGACCCTTTTATACCAACGAGGAGTCAGATTGGTGCCGATTCTGCGATAGAGCATTCTTTTTCGAATTTATGCATTCATATCTGACAATTCTGACACCTTAAAAACGCACGAACAGTGCGCTTCTCAGTGATTTGAAAATGTTCAAATCAATTTGGGAAATCACGGCATATTTGACATAATCGTTCAACAACAATAAACGTAGGCCTAGTAGACCGCGCCCTGCTCGGTAGTTCATTATATTTCAATTTGTTTCACTTTTTGTCTTTTAGCGAATTTCCTTAAAGGAATAAGCTATTACGGTAGTACTCATGGTAAGACCTAAGTCCGAGACCATGACAACTTTTCGTTTTGGGGTCCAGAAAGCTGGAGTTTATCAACTTAAATGTGGTGATTGTAATAATATCTATATTGGACAAACAATAAGAAATTTTAAATTAGGTACAAAGAACACACTTGCAGGCTTACAAGTCAAAAAATTTAACAACAATGAAATCAAACTATGCAGAACACCTTATCAAAGAAAAACACAATTTTACTAAAATAGATGAAACCCTAGAAGTACTAACCTACGAATATGACAAAGAAAAATTAAATATCAAAGAAGATTTATGGATATTTCTAAAGAAAAAAGAACATCCTAACAACCTTTTAAATTCAACTCACCGGTGAAACAGCAAACCGGTTCAACAAGGAAATATAATTTTTGAAAAAATTTACCAATTAAGAAGTAAAAATTTCAAATAATTTATATATAATTCAAAAATTTATTATAAACTGTCTATTAATTTAACATATGTTAACTTATTTGTTTATTTATATTATTTTGAAATAGGTTATCTATACATGACTTGAAAATGAACTAATGTGTCGAAACTAGTCGTCGAAATAAAAAATGTTTCAAAAAAGGGTACTTTGTTTCTTAACTTAATAATGTTAACTAAAATAATATATATATATATATATATATATATATATATATATATATATGTCTGTTAACACGATAGCGGCCGTAAATATGGTCTGATCTTAATGAAATTTGTTACAGACGTGTAAAGTGGTAATCACTCGGACGAGTTCGTGAACCAGCCCGATCGGACCACCGGAAGGGGGGGTAAAGGGGGGTAAGCCCCCGCAAAAATGGGTTTTTTGAGTTTTTCACATAGAAAAATGAAATTTATCAAATTTTTGTTGGCACCATTGAATTCAGCTCAAAAAAACAAACAATTTAGTAATTTGAATCACTGCTCTATGTCCATTGGTTACCGAGATATTGAAAGTGGTAAACACAGTACGTTGTCTCAATGTTAACCTTATGGGAAACAAGTAAAATTTTATATCTCGCTTATTTCTCAACATATCTTGATAAAACTTGGTAAATGGCTTCTTCTAGTTCAGATCTACTAAATATTGAATTAAAACCACCAGTTTAAACATCCCTGTAGCAGCAAACCTACATACTCATTCCCCATGTTATTCTTATGGAGCTTACAAAAAACATGTCAAATCTCACTATGTTGGATTAACATATGTTGTTTTGCATTTGAAATTCGCTGAGTATGCAGGTCTGCTGCAACGGGGGTATTTATTTTTCTTCTTGCTGTTTCAAAACATCTGACTGAACAGCTTAAGCATTAGTTTTTTTGCGTTATTATTTATGTTAGCTTATCTAATCCATTCCTTACAACATGATCTAACCAATATTGAAAACCCTTTCACCGTACCCTAATCACGGTAAAACCTCCGTGAATGGGTCCACGTCTTAATATTTTTTTCACATAAAATAATGTTTTCATAATGCTTAATACGTTTTTCACTTATCTCATTTACATTTATAAAGGCTTATTAGGCCTGATACATTTTCACCAAACTTACTCTTATGTGATGAGAAGCGCTGATTGAATAGGAGTCAATTGCTTGAATTACATCAAAAAGCAAACCAAATTATGTTAGTTTTCTTAAACAAATAAAGATATAAATTTTCATTATTTAAATGACATCCTATCACAAATAACAATAAATTTAACTAAATTTTTTAAATATTGAGGAAAAGGGGGCGGCGAATTCGGCTTAGCACCCTCTAACAAACCTTGTAGTTCCGGCCCTGCTTGGAGCCGGTCATTGAGATAGATTTGCAAACTGACAAACAAGAAAGCTAGCACACATTTCTTATATTAGACAATAGGGTTACTCAAAACCATAAAAATAAAATATAAAGAAATATAATTGTTTCCATTAGTTAAGCGGGAAGAGTATAGTAGTTGGTAGTAAAAAAATGAAACAAATTGTAATCATTTACTAATTTGTCTTTAATTCAAAGTGTGACTGATTAAAAACTCAGGAAACAAAAAGCGTATTAACAAGTTATATTAAAATCGTTTACCCCATAATCAATGTACAGCCGAATGCCGGTGCGGTATACTTTTTTTGTTATTTAGCTATTTAATATGAAGTGAAAGCTATGCATCACACATGACAAAACAGTACCGGTTCTGATTGAATAGTGAATTGAGAAGAGGAAGAAGTGACAAGGTTTCTAAACAGCGGCAACGCCATCGTCCCGTACGATATCAGATTACTCCCCACTTCCCACTTTGCTGGAGCGAGCCAAACCAAACATCGATCAGTTACGGCAAACTCACCAGTAGCGAAAATCACTGGTCAAAACATTGGTTCACTGTTTATGATACGGCTCCCTATGATCTCATGACTACGACCATCTTCACTGTGAAATGTGTTGTTCACTTATAACATATACAACTAATCTTTTTGAGGAAGGATTGTATAATTGTGCACCGGGCAGGTGTAAAGGTCGAAAACTTGCCCCAACGGACCATTATGGACAAAAGCGGATTCCTACCCCAATAATAGAGATTTTGAGTTTTTACATAGAAAATTTTAAAAGACAAATTTATGTTTGGACTATTGAATTCTTCTAGAAAAATAAACTTTTAGCGTTAACGAGATACTGGAAGCGGTAAAAACAGCACACTGTCTCTATATTATCCTAGTCGAAAACAAATATCATTTCACATCTCGCTTATTTCTCATAATATTTGTATAAAACTTAATGTCACACAATGTCAGAACAACTTCATCTAGTAGACATTATTTTAAAACAAAACCAAAAACAAAACTAAAAATTATTTAGTATCAATGGGGTGGTTTTGTTTTGATGACGGTGTTTCATTAATATAGTACTATAGCAACTTCTAACGTGTATGTCAATTTTAAAGAATTCAAAAAGTTAGGATATGTTTAATTTCTTATAAAAAGGACTATGCAAGATTTTTTAAATTTATTTTATAGACCCGTTAGTTATCAAACAATACACTAGATCCTTATATATTAAATAAATTTAATTTTTAACGCGTCCTTCAATATTTTTGGTATAAACTGCAATTTCTTAGTTCAGATACATAAATTTTCTATTATTAGTTTAAATAATAAGTATAAATAAATATTGTAAACCCTCAGTCTCCCGTAAAATACACATTAGTTTTTTCAAATTTACACGAGAAGTTCGCAAACAGGTGAACAGTGAGAGAGATATCAGTGGCGACCGCAAAGGGAATCTGCATTGGAAATTTCACCCCTAACCCGAACACCTCTACGCCATCGCACGTTCGGTGCAGGGCGCCTGATCTATGAATTCAATTCACTGCTACGGTAAATTTAAACTGTAAACCAAAAGCCTATACAACGGTGCGCGACTTTCGTAACTAGTGAGGATAAATATGAGATGTAGTTTTACGGAACACTCTGTTCACAGAGTTTAGAATAATAAATTATTATTCTTATTTTAAAGAATATCAAGCATGTTTTTAAGAATAGTAAATAATGAAATTAATTTAAAGGGACATTTGCATAAATTTGCCTTATGTTTACAAGAAGGGAAGATTATATCTAACTCACATGCTCATTTTAAAATTATTAGGTATCTTTTATCTGCTATCTTGTATTTTTCAGTTATTTAACATTAGTCAGAAAGTTATTTAAACACATAAGGTAGCGGCAAAATATTAATTGCGTGTCTTACAAGATTCCATGAAACAAAGAGCTCACATTAAATAATTAAATAATCATTCAATAAGAAAATCTTTGAAATAGTAATAATGATGATAATTGTTGAGCACACTTAGCTTGAAATTTAACTATACATACTTTAAATACTTGATTTTTATTGCATCATAAGATTGTCAATTCTTTGATTGGTTGAAAAAATACCCTCTCTCCATTATTAAGGAATTTGGCAGTTCACCAGATTGGCGTTGGGTAACATTACTTTGAGGATTTTAAAGCGTTTCTCAAGATCGCTCTGACACGATAGCAGACGCTGCAGGCGGATTTCTTTAGCTTCGCATTACACTCGCGGTCGGTCTCTGCATACTTATCGCTTTCAAGCCACTCAACGCGGTCGGAATTTGCATGAAAACCCAATATTTTCCTGTACTTAACAAAGTGCGGTGATTAGCGGTCGACGAAAGGAAAGAGAAAGTAAAAATGCGACTTTGTGAGCTTTGAGAGAAGTTATGTTATTATAAAACTTGAAAAGAAAGGAAAATAGTAGCTTAAATTGTTTAAATAAATTCTCAAGATGGATTTTTATATATTCTGCAAACGAAAATATCATTCCAGTAAAGGGTACTGTCATTTAATTACGAAAGAGGAAAATACATTACGTACCATAATTTCTGGCGTAAAATTTTCGAAAGTTGAAATATAGAGAGTAAGGTATGTGCTATATCAGTACATTAAATTTAAGCTATTGCTAACTAAAAAATATAATAATTAAACATATATGTTAATATACTATTGAAACCGTAAATATAAAATTTACGTATATAAATTAATATGCTATTTATATATTAAAACCAAAATGTTTATCTCTGGATGTTTAAAAATCGGATTATAACCATCAAAAATCAATTTAAAAAATTGCTCTTCAACTTGAACAGTATAGCCTACAGTGATGTAGAACTATCGCGATTTACTTCTTGTTTAATAATGCGATATTATGAATGAATCAAAGTATGTTTTCTAATCGCTCGATAATTGGTTCCTGGTTTCGCTGATCCAGTTCTAGTTTAGATAAGAGAAGGGGGAATCAATATACAGTATTCCTTCTATGGATCTATAGATTATATTTAAATCTATAAATTTACATAATTTAGTTCAAGAATCAGGTTGACCGAGCCTTACTCGGTATTATTATATATTCCATTTCATCCAATAACTTTAAAATAATTCGATAATATTTATAAATGCACTTTTTTATTACTCCATGCAATCTTTATCCCACACGCAGTTTTTTCCCCTAAATGGCAGTAGTTTGCAAACCAGCTTTTAGTATTACTATATTTATTTACACTTTCCTTGTTTTGGCAACTCATAAGGCCAATGTTAACATTTTACAGCTTTAAAATTCATTTATTTCCAGAGTTTGAAGGAAATCCTGGGACCCGTTTTTGAGATAATTGTGCAAGCACGCAAACAACATTACTCATACACCCCCATTGAAGCAGACTTGCATAGAAGGGAATTTTTGATGCATAGAAACACATTTCAACACAACATAAGCGATACATGACAAGAATAATATGGGGAATGAGTATGCAGGTTTGCTGCAACAGGTATGCTAACATTTGGCTGTTTCAAATAAATATCCAAAGGATCTGAACTGTAAGAAGCTATGTACCAAGTTTTATCGAGTTAAATTAGAATAAGCAAGAAATAGAATATAGAGAATTACAGTAGAGTCCCACAAACCCGGACTAATGTGGACCGAACGGTGTCCGGGTTTGTGAAAATTCCGAGTTATCGGGAAATGAGTAAAAATAAGAAAAAATAATAATAGTCTCTGTTATTTCTATAAGAAATCATTTATTTCTTGTATAGTAAAAAATATAAAAACTATATTAGTTACAAAAAAATTTAAAGAAAAACTAAAACTATTTGAAATGTGTCACACCGTGCTTTGGCCTTAAATCTCAATGCACTTTATTGCTCTGGCAGGCTTTCCGAGTTATCCAGAATTCCGGGTTATCGAAGTCCGGGTTTGCGGGACTCTACTGTAATAAGCAAGATATAGAATGTTTCTTGTTTCCCATAAGGTAATTATCGAGACAATGTACTGTGTTCACCCCTTTCAATATCTCGGTAACCAATGGACATAGAGTAATGATTCAAATTACCAAATAGCTTGTTTTTTAAGCTGAATTCAATGGTGCAAATAAAAAATTTGTTTTTTTCTATGTAAAACCAATTTTTGGGGGGTTTATCCCCCTTTACCCCCCCTTTCGGTGCGGTACGATCGGGCTGGTTTACGAGCTCGTCCGAGTGATTTACCACTTTACACGTCTGAACCTAATCATTTAGATCGGACCATATTTACGGCCGCTACCCTCTACCTTAAGACTTCAGATCTTTTCACGTTGAGCTCAGTGCCCATATGGGCTAGCATATTAAATTTTATTTAATGCTTACTGGTCTCAGTTAACACACAGTAATTCTTTAATCAATTACATTAATTCACTTTATGCTTGAACCAAGGACACACCACACGAAGAGAGCTTAAATCAATAAACCCTTAGGAGTTTTGTTTTGTTCATTCCAAATTCAAAAACTCTTTAATGTTTTTATAAAAGCAATTCGACTGATGAATTTAATACTCAGTACTATCTTGTTCGTGGGGTATGCACTTTCCTCAAATCAGGCAAGTTAATATAATGTGGGTGTCTCTTGGCAGTAACAACTTTAGAATTTACAAAATGAAGACAAAATAACAAGTTAACTAAAGTTCAAAGATAAATAAATCTATATAAAGCTAATTGTGTACGAACGCGTCAGGGCTGCAGCCAGGCCCGTGCGACTTCACACAGGGCCATAAAACTTGCTAACATCCCTTCTCAAGTAATGGACCATATCCGTTATCCGGGCCAGGCGATATCCGGACCCTTGCACTGCGAATGGGTTCTCCTTACGCCTTTTACCTAGCATCCCGAGAAAACCGGGTTAGAATTTGTTTAACATACTGGATTTTAGAAACCATTTATACACTTTTTTTATCGAATCGATTTCTATCGAGGTTATTAGAAAAAAATTTTGAGTGCAACTGTTTACACATTTAGTTTTTAGTATTACATTTAGCGAATACCTAAGATTTCATCAGGTAAAATTTTAAATGATATCCATGATTCTTAACAGTCCGACATGTAATATTTGGAAATTGATTTCTATTCATACGCTCTTAAAAGACAGGGTGTTTTTTTAAACGCAACCCATTTTTAAGACTGAATAATGCATATATAAATATGTAATGAGTATTGTTTTATTGATCTTTACATTTTATACAATCTATTATTTAAGTTTGATCACATTTTGTTTACATTATCTGCTCAAACAGTCCGCAATTGGCGTTTGTAGAAAAGTTATGCTCTTTCAATCAAATTCCCGAACACGTGTTGCAAGGTGCCTCATTGAATTTCTTGCATTAAATTTGTTGTACGTTTGTTTTGAGATGCTGAATATCCTGTGAATTACTGGATATCCTTACTTTTATCCCCAAATAAAATAATATAGTGGGGTCAAATCCGGGGATCTTCAGGGAAAATAATCCTTCACCGATAAAATCAAGTTTTGGGTTGTGTTTTTAATGTGTGTGTATTTAAGCACGCTAAATCGCGTAAAAATGGTCCGATCTGAATTAAATTTGCCACAGACATGTAAAGTAGTAATTATCCTACGAAAACAATTCACAAGTTATTCAGCACCTCCAAACAAACATAACAAATTTAATGCAAGGAATTTAAAGAGGTGCCTTGCAACACGTGTTCGGAAATTTTTGGAGAGAACATAACTTTTTACAAATGCCAATGACGGACTGTTTGAGCATATAATGTAAACTAAAT
Source organism: Flexamia atlantica (assembly GCA_035578135.1). NCBI lineage: Eukaryota > Metazoa > Arthropoda > Insecta > Hemiptera > Cicadellidae > Flexamia > Flexamia atlantica. The sequence goes on from JAQJVK010000009.1 coordinate 43,625,302, forward strand.
GTGATCAAACTTAAATAATATAGGTTGTATAAAATGTAAAGATCAATAAAACAATACTCATTACACATTCATATTTGCATTATTCAATCTTAAAAATGGGTTGCGATTAAAAAAAAACACCCTGTAAAATGGTTAAAAATTAAAATATTTGGCAAAAAATTGTATAATTTTTAACATTTTTGTCCCGTTACTCCGGTCGCACAAGGTTCCCGTTTCTGCAAACTTTCTTCTTTTCAGTCTTAACAACATATCCAAAATGCAGACATCCCGGACCGTTTGCCATCAACCTTTTTATTTTACAATTTGACTGGACTATAGCCACTACAAATATGTTTGATGGGACCATTGCTTACTTCAACCGTAGATTAAATAACACAAGTGTTATTTGATTTTTTTTTATTTAATCTATATTTCAACAACGTTAAATAAAGGGAGAAGATTAAAATATTCAAATAGGCCTAATAGAATTTTAAGTATGACATTCCTAGAAAGAGAACGCTCTTTGGAGGCAGCATTCATCCACACATTGTCCCGTATCAAATTAACTGCTAAAAGAAATTAGGGAAATTAAACAATTTAAAAAGTCAATTTAAAAATGTTTACACAACCGATTAATAAATTTAAACCAGTTGATAAGCTTCCTCTGTTCAAACCCATCACATGCAACTGCTTATTGCATTTTTTTTATTTGTTGTTAGTTGCAAATGATTTGTTTTCTGTTAAGTTTTTTAATAGTTTATAAATTGATGATTTCTCATATTGTTTCACATTTAATGTTATTATATATTTATATTTATTTGTGATTTACTGCATGCCACTCTAAGTTTAATACTCAAAATTTGTAAACGGCTTAATTTTTTCTCTCTACACATACCAAAGAAAGTTTACATTTTGCCTATATATTATAACTTCAGAGTTAATAACAATAAACTTCGATGTGGTACCACTATAAACTCAGGCATAACTTTGGTCCCCTCCTCATAGGATTGCTGGATGACTAATGAAAAAGTCATTTTCCCCTGTTTACATTGGACCTTTCAGAAAAGTAGTATAGATTATCTATATTTAGGTCAGATTTTGTAAAAATTCCTTACAAGGAATAAATAAAAAATCAATAATTCCTTTCGGTTCTAAGGGCCCCTTAATTACTTTCTGTTTTCCTTTATCCTCAAGTTAAAATGGTTTAATCCCACCCTTTTCGTTTACAGATTGTCAATAAACAATCATGTGACTGACCTTCACGTCGAAGCTCGGATGGACAGGCTAATATTTTATACATTCCTTCTGTGAGAGTGAGCGGTTGTCAGTGCTGCTGCGCCTAACCAAACTGTCTGCAATATCAAAACACGCAGATGAAGAGATTCCACTTTGCATCATGTAGTGGTCAGGCGCGTCCCACTAATTTAAGCCGTTCTTTGTACATTGAGTGAAGTTTTTTTTAGTTTGGGTGTTATAATAGGAAGGATTCCCTTCCTATTACGCGAACTACCACATGCAGTTAACCGCATTCAATATAATAATAACCCTCGCTAAAACTAAGTAAAAACTAATCAATTATTTATAAGGAATAAATATCTCTTTCATTCAGCTCGAATCAAAATAAGCCTTTTTTATGATAGCCTTTCGAATGCAATGCTTCGAAAGATTGAGTTTGATTGTTGTCGCTTTTAAGCGGATACAAAAAACCCATAGTGGATTTTTTCAACTATTTTTTGATAAAAAAATGTTGAGGTTTCGTAAAATGTTTAAGATATCTTTAGGACACGCTAAAACAATTTAATGTAAATTCATCAGAGGAAAAGTTGAGACAAAAGAAAATGATTGAATAAAACAAATAAACCAAAACAAAAACCAAACAAACTTGTATCTAAATTTGTTTGAAAATATATTATAAAATTAAAAAGTTATCAAGTGAAATTGTGTTTAAAGTAATTATAAATGAACTTTAAAATAAAATGGGGGCTGTAATTTAATAAAATAAATAATTTGCCTTAAAATAAACAATTTAAACGGGAGTTTCATGAATGTTGAATTTGAGCACACTCGTTGAACTGGATCATTACATCATACTCATAGGTGAGCTGGCACCTCCAAAGATTATGGACCTGAATGCACCCATGGCGATAGTTTTTATTCCCCGAAAAAGCCTGGTAAACGCTAGGCTTTTCAAAAGACGTCGTATACCTATGTAACAGAGTAGTACATTTTAGCGTTTTGTCATCCTGATAATATTAATATGTAGGGGCTGGTACAAACTAACATTTTAACGACCGGTAGACTAATAAAACTTGCGTTTCGTAGGCCTACATGTGTTTTGAAATTATTATTTTTTATAAGACCATTCGTTCCCAGTTATCATGTTTTTACAATTTTTATTTGCTAAAGGGGCTACGATCGGAGTAAAATCTTTTGTTTTAAGATACTGACTTTAATTTTAAACTAAATTAAAGATGTAAATGTGTATAAACTAGACGTAATTTAATTCTAGCAGCTTAAGAAGACAAAGGAGAACCATGTTTCAGCAAATAAACTTGTTACAAACGGCCCTTTTCCACCAAAACATTACTCGGAAAATATACAGCAATGCTGAAGACTGCTGTCATTGTATGTTAAACTTGAGACTTGCGTGAAGGAAGTATATGAACGCCGTGTGAAACGCTATCCACGGTTATGCAGCAGCATGTTACGCCCCACAAGGCTGTACTTGAATGCAATGTGTTCACACGCCTTGCAATCGCCTATTATGTACCAGGAAATTGGAACTGTGTTGGCTTCACATCCGTAATTAAGTTGTACGGGCTGCTAAAATTATCGATAAAAGATGTAGTTACTCAGTGTAGAATGCCGACGCGATCTTGGGGATTGCTGTCCATCATTATTCTTTAAAACGCTTCAGTCACGAAACATTTCACGTTGTAAGTTATACCAGGTTTCTACTAACCAAAATTTTCGTAAAAACAGAACACAATCATCTTTATAATTTTCTAAACGGCGGTCATTTTTATAAAAAATATTGATATTCACAAAACCTACCCTAATCGTTTGACCGCACTTATAATTGTTTCTTATTATTTCACATTCTGAATCCTCGTAAGCTCAGCTTTACTGTAATATACTATCCGGACAATGTAAAAACATGAAGTTTTCAAATTCGTCATTTTTTAGCGAATTCCCCCTATAGCGAATTAGCGAATTTCCCCTATAGGGGAGAAGCTATTACCGTAGGTCTCATGGTAAGACCTAAGCCCGAGACGATGATAACTTTTCGTTTTGGGGCCACCAGAAGCAGAAAACACCATTCGTTCGAATTTACATATATATATATCTAATATATCTATATATATGTGTGTCTGTCAGCACGATAGCGGCCGTAAAAAAAATGGTCCGATCGTAATGAAATTTGGTACAGTCTTGTAAAGTGGTAACCCCTCGGACGAGTTCGTAAGCCAGCCCAATCGGACCACCGGAAGTGGGGGGGGGGGTAGAGGGTGATAAACCCCCCAAAAATGGTTTTTTGAGTTTTTTACATAGGAAAATAAAATTTATCAAATTTCGGTTGGCACCATTGAATTCAGCTCAAAAAACGCAAACAATTTAGTATTTTTAATCACTGCTCTATGTCCATTGGTTACTGAGATATTGAAAGTGGTAAACACAGTACGTTGTCCCAATGGTAACCTTATAGGAAATAAGTAAAATTCTATATCTCGGTTATTTCTCAACATATCTAGATAAAACTTGGTAAATAGCTTCTTCTAGTTCAGATCTACTGAATATTGAATTAAAACCACCCAGTTTAAATATACCTGTAGCAGCAAATCTTCATACTCATTCCCCATGTTATTCTTATGGAGCTTACCAAAAAATGTCAAATCTCGCTATGTTGGATTGAAATGTGTTGTTTTGCATTTGAAATTCGCTGAGTATGCAGGTCTGCAACGGGGATATTTATGTAAATGGTGGTTTCCCTGAAAATTAAAAAACGTAAAAAAGCATCATTCAGCAAATAGCGCATCATGTGATAGGTATCATTAGGACGAACAACTTTCCAATTTACACTTACCTTTCATCTCCGCTAGGGTTTTGGTTATTATTGAAACCCACTTTTTAGCATATTAAACGCAGCTATGTACCCTTAGCGTTGGGTTCAAAGTTAACTTATCGGCTGTTAGGAATCGGAAAAAATAAACACATTTAATGGGGTAATTTTAGCGAACTTCCTCAGGAATAAGCTATTACCGACGTTTTAACAGAATGGACAAAAATATTCGACAGAGTAACCACAGCAATCATATTAATACTTATGTTAATTAAGAACTTGTTATGTCTACTTTCTGAATATGAAGTGAGTTTATAGCGGAAACGCATTTTTACCTATACAAATCACGATTTGTTTCAAAATTTAACATGAGCTTGTGTTGGAAATATAATTTTCATTTTTGAGTGGCTTTAAGGACGATAACTCTCATAAAAATCGTCCGATCGTAACAAAACTTAGTACAGACATGAAAAACTATGTTCTCTTGGTCGAGTACGTGAACCAGCCAGATCGACAAATCTTAAATGGGGTGAAGGTTTTTTTGATATTCTCAAATTGAAAAAATTAAGTTATGAAACTATCGTTTTCACCATTGGGTTCAGCCCGGAAAAACAAACAGTTTGAAAGTTTGAATCATCGCTTTCAGTCCATTGTCTTCAAGGCATTTCCGCTTTGCAATTTTTGCCATGTATTTAGTATCCGGGCTGCAGAATGTTGTGTCTTCGACAATTTCTAATTCACTTTCTACTGAGGTTTTCAACAAATCCCGTGGAATAATTAATGGGTTTATCGAAAGTATAATTTATAGTATTTTTTTTAACTCGAAAGGTGTTTACTATTTATGTAAATAAACAATCTAGCCTATTTATCACGAATAAATAATTTTTTTAGGATAATACCTTTTTACCAATATTTTTTTAGAAAGACTTAGTAAAACAAACAATGAAATATTATGAACAATGAATAAATATATCAATTGTTTATATTTCTTTGTTTAGTAATAATTGATTAATTAGAAGATTTTTCTATTAGAAAATTCGCTGAGTACGCAGGTTTGCTATGACGAGGATATTTTTATTACTTAAGTTCAATAAGAGATAGAAGGTATTAATAAATTAGTAAGTTGTTGGTCTCAATAAAACCTATTTCATAATATGCTATATGCGATATGATGATTTTTTTTCAGGGCTACCAATATTTACATAAAAATTAGTTTTTAAAAACTATTTTTTTAATATAGCCATACAGTATATAGTATATAGTATGGTTAAGCTGAGCTTACAAGGGTTCAGAATCTGAAATAATCATGACAAATATTAGGCCTAAGATAAATATCAACTGATTCATAAAAAATAGTGGATATTTTGTATCAATGTTTTTACAAAAATGGCTGCCATTTTGAAACCAATAAAGTTAAATGGGTTCTTTTTCCACCAAAATGTTGGTTTACGTTTTCACCCTTTATGTTTATACATTTATTCATACATTAAGTAAAAAGGATATCTAAAAATGTTACGAATGGAACAAGACAGCATCTTCAATGAAGAATATTCTGTACTAGAATCGTATTTGAAGGATAGTGAAACAAAATGACAGACGGCTTTTGTGTTGCAAATTTCCAACGATAGAGCAATACGGCGGAATATGTCGGCGGAAAAGTTTCGGTGCGGAGGAACCGGAAAAGCTGCGATGAAACAGGAAGTGGGTAATAAACAACTTCTGGCAGGATTCCAAACTTAAGCCGACTTGGAGCATGTTCGTGGGGCAATATTCGGCTGTATATATCGGCGGGATATGTGTGGTAAGGGCGTGGCTATTCTTAGTTCAACTGTCTGCTTTTCAATATACAGGGTGTCCGGAAATTATGGTAAAACATTTTAGTATATGATAGCACAGGTAAAAATAAGAAAAAAGTTCATATAAACATAGGTCCAAAAGTGTTTCGTTTTCCGTCTGTGTGTCTGTTTGTGATTTTTACATATTTAATCATATATAATGAACCTCTAAACGGATAAAATTCAAACTTGGCATATGGATGACAACTATTAAGACCAATTTTTGTATGAAGTATCAAATTTCTACTTTGTACCATTTCAAAATGGCGACTGTTTTATGTTTTCAAATCTAAATATCTCAAAAACCGTAAATTTTATAAAACTTACAAGAAACAAAAAAGTTGTGAAATTTAATCCTATTAACGTTGATATTAAGGTTATGATGATACTAATAACGGAGAAATTTTAACTTTTCCGAATAAAAACATGCAAATTGCATTAAATTTTACATCTTTTTGTCTCTTGTATAATTTTTATAAAATTTACGGTTTTTAAGATATTTAGCTTTGAAAACAAAAAACAGTCGCCATTTTGAAATGGTACAAAGTAGAAATTTGATGCTTCATAAAAAATAGGTTTTAATAGTGGTCACCCATATGCCAAGTTTGAAGTTTATACGTTAAGAGGTTCGTGAGATATGATTAAATATGTAAAAATCACAAACAGACACACAGACGGAAAACGAAGCACTTTTGGACCTATGTTTATATGAACTTTTTTTCTTATTTTTATCTGTACTGTCATATACTAAAATATTTTACCATAATTTCCGGACACCCTGTAGAAGTTCGAGGGGGAAAAGTTAAAATAATTTTTGAAATTTTTAACATGGCTGGATACATAAATCACTTCAAAAGTAACGGTAGGCCAAAGCTCCCTCAAGTTGTAGAAAACATAAATAGAGAACCGGTATCAGCAACACAGAACTTATACGTATTGAACCTGTAACTACAATCATCAACTATATTAATATATAGTCAATGGCTTAAATATACCTAAAAACAGTAATATTGTAATCAATAAATAATTAATTTAATGTAAATTATATTGTTTATACTATGCGGTGTGATCAAAAATAGCCCAGTCATTTTAAATTCAAAATTTTCCTGAAAGATGAACAAATTCTTGTATATCTTTGGAATTGCTTTAAAATGTCCTCCTAGATGTAAATTTTAACATACCAAAAAGCCCAATTGTTGGGAGGTCGGCAAGTGGCCGCCATTTCAAATTTTAGGTACAAAAATTTGGTTTTTACTAAATACCTCGACTATCAACTCATAGTAAAGGCCTACTATATTACATCAGATTGAGAGTAGATAAAATTCCCTACAAGAAAATGACATTATGTTTGATTTGGTCCCACCATTTGAAAGATAAACACTAATTTTACCAATATCCAAACAAATATTCCTTCTAAAAGAAATCCATGTAAATTGAGAGTAAAATAAATGCCAGACTTAGTAACGCCCATTTACCGAAAAGGGAAAAAACTTTACTCATAAAAACTTGTCTGAATTTCTAGTATTTTGACACATCACTCATAAAACTGGTACAAAATCAAATGCCTCCGTGAGTTAATAAAGTAGTAGTTTTCATCACTAGGAGCGAAAGTGGCTCTTTTTGGTACGAGATCGTAATTTACAGGCGAGGCGCAGCCGAGTTTGGAAATGAGATCGAGTACAGAGGAGACACTTTTGCTCCGTGTGATGAACAACTATTTTCATCATTATGTATAAATAACCATTTAATGATTAAAAATTTAGACTACATAATTTTGAGGTTATCCAAAATAGTCATCGTCATTTACACATCTGTTAGTTGTTTACAAACACTAGTTAAGAAATCGTTCAACTTTTCAAACGTAACATAAACAAATTTTGATATTAGAGTACGGCAAAATTTACCATATGTTTTTTTCACTACTCCTATTCGAAGTGGTCCAAAAACGATCATTTTGCGTACTATTTAGAGAACTAAAAAAGGCTGATTTCCGAACAGTATGATGAAAAGGTATTTTTTGAGGAATTATTACAAATATGTGGTTACAATTTTTTTTGTGAGCTCACTCACACCTTTTGAACTGTCTTTGACTGATGTGTCAAATCACTGGAGATGTCAAGAATTCATGAATGTGTTTATTTTCCTTTGTTTCATTGAGGATTTATTTTACACACAAATTCACATGTACTTCTTACGGAAGGAATATTTATTAAGGTATTGATAAAATTAGTGTTGTAAACTGTTGGACCAAACTAAACATTTTTTTGAAGAAATTTTAATGTACTTTCATTTTACAATTTCATATAGTTTAGATTTTTTAATATCTAAATGTCTTAAAGTTTATATTTTTTAGATATTAGGAAAACTCAAAAATGGTACCTGAAATCCAAGATGGCGGCCACTTCCCGACCACCCACCAATGGAGCTCTTTTGTATGTTAAAATATAGACATAGGAAGAACATTTTAAAGCAATTACTAGAACTAAAGATTTTTTCCTTTTTCAGTAGACTGGCTAAAAGAGGAACTTGCTGCAGTTAAGTTCGTAAAATTCCTGAGAAAATAAAGTGCAGGTTATGCAAGTCTTCCATATAGAGTATCTTATTCAGCTCTTAATATGCACCTAGACTCAATTGTGTGTTGATCAAACTAGTTCTTCCTATAGTGCACAAATTACTCTGAGTAATATCTAAATTATCGATTGAATACATATTTGCGTGAACTGAATATTGCTTCCTTACTTTGATTGAGTTTTGAAATTGACATTTTGCTGCTAGAAAGTTTACCTCGCATGGCTTAAATATGTATTTAGAAAAATTTCTGAACATTTTAAAGATGAAGAAATGTAGCGGACAAGCTAAAAAAAACTATTCCTACAAGAAATCCCAACTGTAGAAAGTATATACGCTTTTAGGTGGTTAAACACATAAATTTGCCGACAAACCCCGACCCTTGGCACTCCCATGTTTCATCCGAAAGGTCAAACGACTAACTTACAATACAAAAAGACGGTCCGTGTCTACTCATTTGGTTTATTTATTTTAACACTTTAAAAAAATCAAAACTTTTAATAAAAATATACCATGCATATTTGTAACAACACATAATATATAGATACATTTTTTTAATAAGTTGATAGTGCAAACGTAGCTAGTTCAAGGACAGTCAATTTTATTTGCTTGTTTATGATAAAACAAGCCATAAGCAGTCAATGTCTTGACATAAACCTTAAAAAAGTAATATTGTAATAAATATATCATGAATTTAATGTATAAATCACTGTTCTGTCCCCCCTCTTCAACCAACAGACAAAAACATAGTTGATTTGCTCTTTGCTTCTTCTCTGATCTTTAACTTATATATCGAATAATAGGTCTTTGTTTTTTCAAGTGGTGTTTTTATTTTAAGCACTTTTAATTTATTTGTACAATTTTTATTTAACACGTTATTATTCATTATAGAATGGCTTGTTCTCCTATTGAGATATTCATAATATCATTGGCACATTTTAAGGCGTTCTAAGGACTTGAAAATGTAATATTAGGTGCTTTAATTAGGCAATATTATCACATCGCGCTGATATTTTTATTAAAAAACTGTTCCGGTGAAAGTTCTCATAGAAAGATTTCTAAAAAACTTAATCTTTACTTATCTATACCTATAAAAGGCAAAGCCCTCACTCACTCACTCACTCACTCATCACTAATTCTCCAACTTCCCAATAACCCAGAAGGCTGAAATTTGGTTCACTGTTTCTTCAGGCATTAAATAGGAAAACTAAATGGTTTTCATCCTGATCTGACCCTCGGACTCCGCCATGGACCCTCTCAAAGATCCCATATTATCCTTATGGCAGAATACAAATGAAATGTTTACATTTAAACAGATGTAAAATGCAAGAAATTTAGTGGAATGTCAAACCAGCCGTCAGGAATATAAAATAAATCACTGACTAGAGATACTTATAAGACCTTTCTTCCCCGTAACAGCTGTTAATGAAAGAGCTAATTTAAACCATTTATTTTATCTACATCATTAGAAAAATACCCCCGTTGCAGCAGACCTGCATACTCAGCGAATTTCAAGTGCAAAACCACATATTTCAATCCAACATAGCGAGATTTGACATGTTTTTGTAAGGTCCATAAGAATAACATGGGGACTGAGTATGCAGGTTTGCTGCTACAGGTATGTTTAAACTGGTTGGTTTTAATTCAATATTTAGTAGATCTGAACTAGAAGAAGCCATTTACCAAGTTTTATCAAGATATGTTGAGAAATAAGCGAAATATAGAATTTTACTTATTTCCCATAAGGTTAACATTGAGACAACGTACTGTGTTTACCACTTTCAATATCTCGGTAACCAATGGACATAGAGCAGTAATTCAAAATACTAAATTGTTTATTTTTTTGAGCTGAATTCAATGGTGCCAACAAAAATTTGATAAATTTTATTTTTCTATGTGAAAAACTCAAAAAAGCCATTTTTGGGGGGGTTTATCCCCCTTTACCCCCCTTTACCCCCCTTCCGGTAGTCCGATTGGGCTGGTTCACGAACTCGTCTGAGTGATTACCACTTTACATGTCACTTTAAATTTCATTAAGATCGGACCATATTTACGGCCGCTATCGTGTTAACAGACATATATATAGATATATATAAATTCAAACGAATGGTGTTTTTTGCTTCTGGGGACCCCAAAATGAAAAGTTAACATGGTCTCGGACTTAGGTCTTACCATGAGTACTACTGTAATAGCTTATTCCTTTAAGGAAATGCGCTAAAATACTTTCAATATAGAGTCTAAAAACTTGTCAGCCTTTTTTAATAATTGCTGGATTGGCATTGTAATTTTTGTTCAAGGTAGACCCTAAAACCTTAAGAAAATTATCTTTTACAGTGAATAAATTTTCACGCCATGTTCTATGGTTCCTGTAACACGTGTATGCCTTCATGAAGGAAAGAAATAGTAGAAATCCTATATCTTTCCTCCTTCATGAAGGCATACACGTGAAAACATGCACATACGCAGGTCTGCTGCGACGGGGGTGCATAATAAAGTTCTAATTAAGGGTAACATATGCGAGCAGATTGAAAGTGCTGTCGAAAAAGCCAAGGGTGCCGTTTTGTATAGACAGGCACTTTATACAGGAATAGAATACCCCCGTCGTAGCAGACCTGCTTACTAAGAGCGGATTTCTAAAAACTTTTTTTGCTTTATGGATGTACATTTGATATGTTCAAAGAAGTAGATTTTACAACAAGAAAAATAAATGGGAAAGCAAAACTATATAGCTGATGGGTGATATTGTATGTTTAATTTTAATCGTGAGCGAAGCCACGGGTTCTTCTAGTTTCTTATAAGCCTCCAATGACTTTAGTTGCAATTTGGATGCATCTAGTATAATACTTATAGAAGTTTATATTATTTTATATTAGTTGTAGATTTACACGTCGTCATATAAATGGAGGGTGACAATGTTTAGCGATAGTATGCTATTTTTCTACATTAATAATAAAACCATATGAAATTAAATTATTGGTTTTTACGAATAAAATTATCAAAACTATTTCTTTCTTTTGTTGCAGGTAAGACGTGTTCTGATCTGATGGTTGAGCGTAAGTTATTCTCAATAATCCTATTGACATATTTGTATGATTTAAAACCGTAAGTTTTTATTTTCACATTTTGAAAGTAATTGTTATAAAGGGGACATTACGTTATTTAAAACATTCAACCTAACTCGTTCACGACACTCAAAAAAACCTTTCTTCAAAAACTAAAATTGACCATATCTTCTTGGGTATTAACCTAAAAACTTTATTTTTTAAATAGTTCATTTTATTTTAGCGATCCCTATTCCCAAAGAAACAAAAGTGGATGGAATATCGAATATAGAAAATATGGAGTGATGCTTATCAGCATATCGATACTAATATTTAGTACCCATATCATTTTAGCATATTGTGTCTACGTCTGAATGGAAATAAAAGTTTAAATATTCAATAATACTCATTTGGTCAGTTTTTTTTTGCGCGGTGAATAAACACGACACCGTTAAGGACAAGGCTATCAATGAAGATAGCGCACCATGTTATTACAGGATACATGGCGCTCTCACAGCATAATATGTAACATAACCACCCCTCCCAACCCACCACTCATTTACACGGTCCCACCGCCCTGATAACATCGCGCCATGCACTGTCCTGACACCCTTATTAAAACCCATTATTCTTACACATAAACTGTATTGTTTGCTGCTTATGTAAAGGCAAAGCATTCAACGTAGAGACGGATCTTATTTATTACCAGTGTTAACTAACAAGGTGTCTAGTTGAACAGTAAAAATCCTCTGTAGACTGTAAGTGGATACATTTGATCAAGATAGTCCGAGCCATCTTAGCAACGAGGTGTTAATGTATGCCGACGATTTGAAACTTTTTGCGATTGTTGATAGCCTAGATAATTGCTTATCTCTTCAAAATGACTTGAGGCTTTTGGATGTTTGGTGTGATTCGAATAGGTTAAAATTAAATCTCTCTAAATGTATGGTGATGTCCTTTCATCGTAAGAAAAATCCGATTTTATTCCAGTATACACTGAGTGGTGTTGGTTTGGAAAGAATACACGTGTTTAAGGATTTAGGTATTCTTGTTGAACCAAATTTATCCTTTAATCGTCATATTATATCTTCAGTAAATAAAGCTTATAGTATCTTGGGTTTTATCTCTCGAGTATCTCATTATTTTAACGATATAAATACTATCAAGTTGCTTTACATGTCTCTGGTTCGATCAAGACTGGAATTTGGTTCCATTATTTGGTCTCCCAATTCATTTTTGTACGTAAATATGATTGAAAAAGTGCAAAAGCGATTTCTTAGAATCCTTTATTATAAGTTTGTTGGTATTCCTAATCATCCAATTTGGTTTATTAGGCATAAGGAAATGTTGGAAATGTTTGGGTTTCAATCGCTGGAGATAAGGAGGAAGGTAGCGTTGTTGTGTTATCTGCGTGATGTGGTGGCTGGGGACGTAGACGACCCTGTGACCTTGGCCGGTGAATCGTGGCTTGTGCCGCGGTACGGCGCCGCGGCGGTCGGGCTAGCCGGGCGATCTACCAGTCCTTTTATAGAACATCTGCTCATGCAAATTCACCCTTAAATGAGTCTGTCCGTCTGTACAATTCTTTGCATAACAATTTAGATTTTTCAATGAGTCGATCAAAATTCAAAAAATTGTGTCAGCAGCTTTTGAGCCAATAAATTTAGTAATATTTGCAACTCTCTCTGCTCTTAAAGTTTGTCTTTTTTGTTCTCAACTTTTGATTTTATTTTTTTAATGAATGCATTGTAGAAAAAGCTTTTTTATTTTTTTTTGGTCCAAGGTTAAATATGTTAATACAAATATTTGGTCATGTTTTTCTCTAAAAAATATATCAAGCTCCCCCTACAATTGGGCAGATGTGCCTGTTGGGGAAGCCTTTGCAGGTCATAGGTTTTTATAATAGCATGCAAAATTTTATTTTGTTTTTACCAGTTGTTTTAAGTTATTTTATGTAAATGGAATTTAGTTTTGTTACATTATTTATAAAGTTGCATGTTATGTATTTTATTATGTATGTATACCTACAATAAATCATTTATTTATTTATTTATTTGTAGGTAAAGAAAAATAAAGTAAGTTCTTTGACATTAGCTAATTTTTTTTCTTGACGGTGGTGGTTTGGTATATTGTGCCAAAAATAACTTTTCATCATACTGTCCCGAAAACAGCCGTTTTTAGTTCTCTAAATCGTACGCAAAATGATCGTTTTTGGAACACTTCGAATAGGAGTACTGAAAAAACATATGGTAAATTTTGCCGTATCTAATGTCAAAATTTGTTTATGTTACGTTTGAAAGGTTGAACGATTTCTTAACTTGTGTTTGTAAACAACTAACAGATGTGTAAATGACGGTGACTATTTTGGATAACCTCAAAATTATCTAATCTAATTTTTTAACGATTAAATGGTTATTTATACATAAAGATAAAAATAGTTGTTCATCACACGGAGCCAAAGTGTCTCCTTGGTACACAAAAAGAGCCACCTTCGCTCCTAGTGATGAAAACTACTATTAATATCGAGTGTCCAACTAACTTTGATTTAGATGTTTTGCTACAGTGACTATCCCTGCAACGCTTAGCTGGATTTACATTCATTCTGCATTGATTAATATTAAAAAAAATGTTTTCCTATTAAGTAATAGTTAACATACTATCCCACAATTTATTATAAATTTTATTGATGTACATGTTATCTATATATTAACAGACACGCATTTTTGTAATTTGATTACAGTAGAACCTCGCTAGTCCGACCTCTGATAGTCCGACTCCTCGGTTAATCCAACCATGCCGCCGGGGAAATAGGCCTCCGCTAGTTCGCCCTCAGCGGGGTCTTCTCATCGGTTAGTCCGACCACGCAATTGGAAATTGATGTTTGTTTACTTTCCCGGTGCATTCCTCCGTTCAGGTTGGCTCCTGTCGATGACGTATTACTCATTGGGAGTGTGTATATATCGTTCAGTAGAGCAATAACATTTGGTGCGGTTAGATTTTTTGGTCCTAATGTCGTTTTTTTTTCAGTACAGTAGCTTGTTAAACACTCTTACTGCAATTTTTTCTGATCGAAATACAGTTTTCTACGTTTTCATGTCAATAAAATGAGTTCATCTGATAATCCGACCTTTTTGCTGTTCCGGCATAAAAATAAACATTGCATTCATTACTTGATCTAAAAAGTAATTTCACTAAAGTGTTATTTATCATTATTTTTACGATTGTTTTGAAATTTTATGAAAAAATTATTTTTTAGATATATTTTTTATCTATGTTATGTTAGTCTAAATCAACCCGGTCATTCACTGAAACCATGACATAGTTTTCTTAAAAATATATTAAAACCTTTTTCTCCCTATTTAGATTTATAAGCAATATCATATGTCAATCTATAGATCTTATGCAAGAGTTAGACAGTATAGAACTCATCGAAATATATTTAATGTGGAAGTAATATTAATTTGTTCTGAGATCTCACCCTTAACCGGTCATTCACTGATACACTCACCCTAGTATTTCTTAAATAGCAATGTTAAGCGTAGTTATTAAGCAGGGTTCCCGGCAAGCAATTGTCCCCGAGCCGGGGGAGGGAAAGAGGGAGAGGTACCTGCCCGCGGTCAAAAGTTGGCGAGTTTGAATATGGCCGGCCGGATTCCTGACCCTAGTTTTTGCACCTAATTAAAAGTTGGCGAGTTTGAACGTACCCGTTCCGACCATGCCCCCGGTCCCGTAGGTGACGGATTAGCGAGGTTCTACTGTATTGTAATCCCTTTTTCTCAGCCTCTGTACAACGTAGCGAAAATCTAGGCACACTGATAGAATTGTATTTTAATGTAGATGTGCCCCATTAAAATACAAAAAGGGCCCATTGAAATTTATATTAGTCTTTTAGTCATGCAGAAAATTAATTTAAAATATCAAAAAATCAACATTGGCTTTATGAGTTACCATATATTACAATATAATATAATTGAATATAAAAAATAAAAGTTTCTCTGGATGGGGCGAGTTTTCTTACATTTTTTTTTAAGAAATGTAAGGCAGATATCGGCCATGTTTTAACCTACTTAGTGAACTGTTCAAATCAAGAGGAAATTTTTCCTAATGTCCTCAAGTTCACTCTAAGCCTATTTACAAGAAGGGTGGTAAGAAAATTAATAAAATTATAGGGCAATCACCTTGACCTCCACCTTTGGTAAGCTCGTCGAGAAAATTATTTTGGTAAAATTGTTGGAGCATTTTCACACGAATTATATTATTCATGATTTTCAGCATGGGTTTAGGGGAGGACGGGGTACGGTCACGGCGGCTACTGTATTTTATCATAATGCCTTGGACAGGTTAGATGATGGTTGAGGAGTTCCCGGGCTGTATCTCGACTTCTCCAAGGCCTTAGATCGGGTCCACCATTATGATTCTTTTGTCTGAAATGCGTCATTTTGATACGGAAGGAAAATTTATTTCTATATTGGCTTCATGTATCTGGCAGGTAGAGATTGCTGAAGACTGCTTAAGAGTCTCTACTGCACGGTAGAGCAATGCACTGAGATTGCTTAAGACAAGGGAGGACTAGTAAATCTAGATCTTATCCTAGGATTGTAAAGTTTGGCCCATTAGGGTTCAATCCAATCCTGGGACCGTTTCTTTTCATTTGCTATATATGTACATAAATGATTTTCCGTATTCTGACAAATATCTCACGACGATGTATGCGGATGATACGTCTGGTCTCATGTGGTATTCGGACCTTAGAACTTAAGAGTGTAATGTTAAGGAGTTTTTGGATAGCAGCATAGGTTTTACAAGTTTTAATTTCAGATTAAATTTTCATAAGACTTTAGCTGGTTTGTTTTAATATATACCGTGTGTCCCTAAAGTCCCACCCCCTGTTATTTTTTATTAACAGATATAAAAGTATAATATTCAGGAATGTTTACATGATTAAAAAAGGAAGTTTTTGGTGTATGTAAAGTTTCACCCCCTCCCCCCCAAATGGGGTAG
Source organism: Flexamia atlantica (assembly GCA_035578135.1). Taxonomy (NCBI): domain Eukaryota; kingdom Metazoa; phylum Arthropoda; class Insecta; order Hemiptera; family Cicadellidae; genus Flexamia; species Flexamia atlantica. The sequence continues at coordinate 43,641,786 of JAQJVK010000009.1, forward strand.
TTTGGAGGTAAGTCGAAATATTTAAATGTAAGCCCCTATCGAGTTAAACATAATTTTAAAGGTCATAATCAGAGAAAAAGAATGGCGCAAACTAGAGGTCTTTACGTCAAGGGGGAGCGACGGTGCTACTCTCTTGCGGAGTTACTGGTAAACTAAGTCCTTGACACACGCTGGGCAGCGCTCGACACACTCTGAGCGCAATATTAGAAGATACCTCTGTTTGATTCTCCTCTGTGGTAATTGACAGTATATCTTAGTCTAATGCCTATGTACTGTAACTTCAGTTTTTTATATAAACATTTTTAGTCAACGTATGATTCTAACTGAATGTATTTTGACTATGCTTATGCATTATTATGTAATTTTGGAAACGATAAGAAATTTTATTATTCAATTAAATATAAAAAACACAATAATTTTAAACGTCTTTAGAAACAAAATATTGACGTCAGTTGTCAATGAGATATTATTTTCGATAAAATGATGTAATTAAAAATATTTTACCAATTTATTTTTTCACTGCTAAAACTAATTTAAAAAAAGTGGCTAACTAACAATAGATAGGGTAAGGAGGATTTTCTTTCGTGTAAAGTTGCCACCCTTGGCGTTGGAAGCCTCTTAAATTGCATTATCCTTAGTTGTTTGCTAGTTAAAAGGCCAAGTTTGGGTCAGACTTGAATCTCAACACTCTGGAGTCGAGACTTCAAACTTCTTCAGAACTTCCATTAAACTAATAAGTAACAGCACTGATTAATTAGCTGAGCAGATTTTTGTGGGCTAGTACTTAATACAGTGCAATGACGCAAATTACCTGATACTGTACCTGACAACCGGAGCCTATTTGTAGCGCAATATCGATTTAATTTTCACGGATCCCACGGGGGTGAATGCTTGCGGTACAAATTTAATGACGTGCCCATTATTATACAGTAACCATTGTGATGTATAAATCAACTAGATTACTCTAGGCAAAAATATCCTTTTTCTGTGCCTTGTCGTTGGCAGAAACGTTACTCTTTTTCCAAAAAATGTATTTACCGTGCATTTCTGAATATTTACCCTGCGCTTCTAATTAGAGGTGCATGTAAACATCTGATTGAAAAATGGTAAGTCAAATGTTTTTCTTTTATTAAATGTTAGGTTTAATGATTTGAGGAAAGTATTAATTCATGAAAAAATACTATGATAAATAATATTTCGTTGTGGGTTTTCGTAAAATAACATACGTTAATCGCCTAGTAAGTTTTACCTTAATCGCTTGAAAACTATCATGCTCACCCAATAAAACACTTTCTCACCGGTAAGTACTTTCTGGGCTAGTACAAAAATACGTACTATTTAATCAGATTATACATCAAATAACAAAACGTTCCTAACAAAACTGAGTCCGATAAAATCCGTTAAAATATGGACATAGTTTTTATTTGAGAACCTCGACAGAAGTCATGGAAGCCACTAAATAATTGACCCATTCTACGCCACTGCTTTGCCACTGTATGAGGTAGTGTCTCGAGTGCGGCAGTGAAGTGAGTGGTCCTCTCCAGAGCCTACACGGACAACAAAAGAGGTGGTAGCCACTAAACACCCTAGATAATACATCCATTCTACGCCACTGCTTTGCCACTGTATGAGGTAGTGTCTCGAGTGCGGCAGTGAAGTGAGTGGTCCTCTCCAGAGCCTACACGGACAACAAAAGAGGTGGTAGCCACTAAACACACTAAACAATACATCCATTCTACGCCACTGCTTTGCCACTGTATGAGGTAGTGTCTCGAGTGCGGCAGTGAAGTGAGTGGTCCTCTCCAGAGCCTACACGGACAACAAAAGAGGTGGTAGCCACTAAACACACTAAACAATACATCCATTCTACGCCACTGCTTTGCCACTGTATGAGGTAGTGTCTCGAGTGCGGCAGTGAAGTGAGTGGTCCTCTCCAGAGCCTACACGGACAACAAAAGTGGTGGTAGCCACTAAACACCCTAGATAATACATCCATTCTACGCCACTGCTTTGCCATTGTATGAGGTGGTGTCTCGAGTGCGGCAGTGAAGAGAGTGGTCCTCTCCACAGCTTACACAGACAACACAAGAGGTGGTAGCCACTAAACACACTAGATAATACATCCAGTGGTGTACCTAGGGGTTGGCAGGAGTGGCCCCCGCCAAGGGCGCAAGAGCAAGGGGGGCGCAAATTTAGAGGGCGGCCGACGATGACGCAACAGAGCACAGCACAAAAGTAATTTTTTAGAAAGTAATAGCTGAAAAATATTTGAAAATCAAAATAATATCGTGTGTAAAAATTATGATAGCCTAATTACTAATTCATTAAAAAAAGATTTAATTTGTTTTCAAATGTAGTCGTGTATAAATAATATAAATTTCATAAGCTGAAATTTCTTACTCCATAAACTTTTTTATTAGAGCACGAGGGCGCGAGATTTGTTGACACCTTCCTGCATAAGTTCGTTATTGTTTCTGGTAATTTCTCAATAGACGTACATAATTGTGACAAATATATTCTTGGTAAGTAAACAATATAGCCTACTATTGTTGAATAAAAATATTATAAGGGATGGTCGGTCCCCGAAATGTTGGGAAATTTTCGGGAAAATTAAATTCCCGGTTTTTGGGCGGGATATGAATTATCTTCGGGAAATGTTGGGGACGGGATCGTTTTAGCAATCGCAACAAGAGTGTAGATTCACGAAAATTGCGATCCGACGCAAAAAAAGATCGCGCATAAACGGCAAATCCAGCTTTAAGAAACTCGCGATCGGCCGCCAAAAGTATCGCGCGTATTTGCCGATCGCGAATAAAAACGGTAACCGTGGCTTTGCAAAACTCGCAATCGGCCGCGATAAAGATCGCGCGAAATTGGTAGTAGCGGGTGAACGGCTAAATAAACTTTGTGGAAATTCAGACGTAACACCTGGAATTCGTGAACGGCCGCAAATACGATAGCGCGTATCAGCCGATCGCGGATAAATGGCCGATGTAGCTTTGCGGAACTCGCGATCGGCTGTGAAAAACGATCGCGAGTTATTTGCCGGTCGCTGATAAACGGCACAAGAAACAATCTTGACGGAACTCACGGACAAGAATGATTGAAGAGGGGTTGAACGGACTATGTCTTTTAAACATACATCGTGATATTGAGGTGAATGTTGATAGTGTAACTGAGCGTTATGCTAAGGGAGGAAAAAGAAGGCTCGACTCAAAATCTTTTTTATTTCCCTAATTACCTAATCAAGTATACTTTTATAAATAAATTCAATAAAAATATGTAGTTTTAAATTGAAATTTTTTTTCTCTCTAGATTGTCTAAAAACACGAGTTTTCAGTTCAAATTTTCACAAATTTTCCGGGGGAGGGCCCCCACACCCCCAGACCCCCCGGCAGGTCACACTCGTAATCCTACTTGCTCCCCCCCCCCCGAACTCATGCTCTGGATCCGCCACTGCTCATCAACGATCTTGAAAAAGCAATTCCACTTGATATCGTCAAAAAGATTCAAGAGCTGTCTTTAGAGGATATTTATCCAAACATCTAGATTGCTCTTCGAGTGTACTTAACACTTCCTGTTACGGTGGCGTCTTGTGAGCGAAGCTTCAGTAAATTAAAGCTAATCAAGAATTATCTAAGATCATCAATGGGACAAGAACGTTTGTCAAATTCAGTCATTTTATCTATTGAACGTGAGGAGGTAGCAAAACTTAACTAAGATTAATTAATTGATAATTTTGTAAAAGTCAAAGCTAATAGGAAAGTAGCTTTTAGGTAGATAAGGCTTATAATAACAGAAGTATGATAATTTTAATACACGTTCTCATACACAAGTTCATTTTATCTTGGATTAAATATTTTTTTAAATATAACGAATTTATATTTTAATTTTGTGTTTTTTGACCTTTGATTCTGGGTTGTATAGTATTATACATGTTTCAATTTATATTTCAAATTGGCATTTTACAAATCTTAATTTCAAATTCTTGGTTGAATAATATTTCAAGTTTTACATTTTTTGTCATAAACGACTTCAACTTTTCTTGGGATGAGGGAAAATGCCAATTTCGAGGGGTTTGGGGGGTTCTTGGGGTTCTTTTTAGGGGCGCCATTTTTAATGTTGCCATGGGCGCCACATATCCAAGGTACACCACTGAATACATCCATTCTACGCCACTGCTTTGCCACTGTATGAGGTGGTGTCTCGAGTGCGGCAGTGAAGTGAGTGGTCCTCTCCACAGCTTACACAGACAACAAAAGAGGTGGTAGCCACTAAACACCCTAGATAATACATCCATTCTACGCCACTGCTTTGCCACTGTATGAGGTGGTGTCTCGAGTGCGGCAGTGAAGTGAGTGGTCCTCTCCAGAGCCTACACGGACAACAAAAGAGGTGGTAGCCACTAAACACACTAAAAAATACATCCATTCTACGCCACTGCTTTGCCACTGTATGAGGTGGTGTCTCGAGTGCGGCAGTGAAGAGAGTGGTCCTCTCCAGAGCCTACACGGACAACAAAAGAGGTGGTAGCCACTAAACACACTAAACAATACATCCATTCTACGCCACTGCTTTGCCACTGTATGAGGTGGTGTCTCGAGTGCGGCAGTGAAGTGAGTGGTCCTCTCCAGAGCCTACACAGACAACAAAAGAGGTGGTAGCCACTAAACACACTAAACAATACATCCATTCTACGCCACTGCTTTGCCACTGTATGAGGTGGTGTCTCGAGTGCGGCAGTGAAGTGAGTGGTCCTCTCCAGAGCCTACACGGACAACAAAAGAGGTGGTAGCCACTAAACACCCTAGATAATACATCCATTCTACGCCACTGCTTTGCCACTGTATGAGGTGGTGTCTCGAGTGCGGCAGTGAAGTGAGTGGTCCTCTCCAGAGCCTACACGGACAACAAAAGAGGTGGTTGCCACTAAACACCCTAGATAATACATCCATTCTACGCCACTGCTTTGCCACTGTATGAGGTAGTGTCTCGAGTGCGGCAGTGAAGTGAGCGGTCTTCTCCACAGCTTACACAGACAACACAAGAGGTGGTAGCCACTAAACACACTAAACAATACATCCATTCTACGCCACTGCTTTGCCACTGTATGAGGTGGTGTCTCGAGTGCGGCAGTGAAGTGAGTGGTCCTCTCCACAACTTACACAGACAACACAAGAGGTGGTAGCCACAAAACACCCTAGATAATACATCCATTCTACGCCACTGCTTTGCCACTGTATGAGGTGGTGTCTCAAGTGCGGCAGTGAAGTGAGTGGTCCTCTCCACAACTTACACAGACAACACAAGAGGTGGTAGCCACTAAACACCCTAGATAATACATCCATTCTACGCCACTGCTTTGCCACTGTATGAGGTGGTGTCTCGAGTGCGGCAGTGAAGTGAGCGGTCTTCTCCACAACTTACACAGACAACTCAAGAGGTGGTAGCCACTAAACACCCTAGATAATACATCCATTCTACGCCACTGCTTTGCCACTGTATGAGGTGGTGTCTCGAGTGCGGCAGTGAAGTGAGTGGTCCTCTCCAGAGCCTACACGGACAACAAAAGAGGTAGTAGCCACTAAACACACTAAACAATACATCCATTCTACGCCACTGCTTTGCCACTGTATGAGGTGGTGTCTCGAGTGCGGCAGTGAAGTGAGTGGTCCTCTCCAGAGCCTACACGGACAACAAAAGAGGTGGTAGCCACTAAACACACTAAACAATACATCCATTCTACGCCACTGCTTTGCCACTGTATGAGGTGGTGTCTCGAGTGCGGCAGTGAAGTGAGTGGTCCTCTCCACAACTTACACAGACAACACAAGAGGTGGTAGCCACTAAACACCCTAGATAATACATCCATTCTACGCCACTGCTTTGCCACTGTATGAGGTGGTGTCTTAAGTGCGGCAGTGAAGTGAGTGGTCCTCTCCAGAGCCTACACGGACAACAAAAGAGGTGGTAGCCACTAAACACCCTAGATAATACATCCATTCTACGCCACTGCTTTGCCACTGTATGAGGTGGTGTCTCGAGTGCGGCAGTGAAGTGAGTGGTCCTCTCCAGAGCCTACACGGACAACAAAAGAGGTGGTAGCCACTAAACACCCTAGATAATACATCCATTCTACGCCACTGCTTTGCCACTGTATGAGGTGGTGTCTCGAGTGCGGCAGTGAAGTGAGTGGTCCTCTCCACAACTTACACAGACAACACAAGAGGTGGTAGCCACAAAACACCCTAGATAATACATCCATTCTACGCCACTGCTTTGCCACTGTATGAGGTGGTGTCTCAAGTGCGGCAGTGAAGTGAGTGGTCCTCTCCACAACTTACACAGACAACACAAGAGGTGGTAGCCACTAAACACACTAAACAATACATCCATTCTACGCCACTGCTTTGCCACTGTATGAGGTGGTGTCTCGAGTGCGGCAGTGAAGTGAGTGGTCCTCTCCAGAGCCTACACAGACAACAAAAGAGGTGGTAGCCACTAAACACACTAAACAATACATCCATTCTACGCCACTGCTTTGCCACTGTATGAGGTGGTGTCTCGAGTGCGGCAGTGAAGTGAGTGGTCCTCTCCAGAGCCTACACGGACAACAAAAGAGGTGGTAGCCACCAAACACCCTAGATAATACATCCATTCTACGCCACTGCTTTGCCACTGTATGAGGTGGTGTCTCGAGTGCGGCAGTGAAGTGAGTGGTCCTCTCCAGAGCCTACACGGACAACAAAAGAGGTGGTTGCCACTAAACACCCTAGATAATACATCCATTCTACGCCACTGCTTTGCCACTGTATGAGGTAGTGTCTCGAGTGCGGCAGTGAAGTGAGCGGTCTTCTCCACAGCTTACACAGACAACACAAGAGGTGGTAGCCACTAAACACACTAAACAATACATCCATTCTACGCCACTGCTTTGCCACTGTATGAGGTGGTGTCTCGAGTGCGGCAGTGAAGTGAGTGGTCCTCTCCACAACTTACACAGACAACACAAGAGGTGGTAGCCACAAAACACCCTAGATAATACATCCATTCTACGCCACTGCTTTGCCACTGTATGAGGTGGTGTCTCAAGTGCGGCAGTGAAGTGAGTGGTCCTCTCCACAACTTACACAGACAACACAAGAGGTGGTAGCCACTAAACACCCTAGATAATACATCCATTCTACGCCACTGCTTTGCCACTGTATGAGGTGGTGTCTCGAGTGCGGCAGTGAAGTGAGCGGTCTTCTCCACAACTTACACAGACAACACAAGAGGTGGTAGCCACTAAACACCCTAGATAATACATCCATTCTACGCCACTGCTTTGCCACTGTATGAGGTGGTGTCTCGAGTGCGGCAGTGAAGTGAGTGGTCCTCTCCAGAGCCTACACGGACAACAAAAGAGGTAGTAGCCACTAAACACACTAAACAATACATCCATTCTACGCCACTGCTTTGCCACTGTATGAGGTGGTGTTTCGAGTGCGGCAGTGAAGTGAGTGGTCCTCTCCAGAGCCTACACGGACAACAAAAGAGGTGGTAGCCACTAAACACACTAAACAATACATCCATTCTACGCCACTGCTTTGCCACTGTATGAGGTGGTGTCTCGAGTGCGGCAGTGAAGTGAGTGGTCCTCTCCACAACTTACACAGACAACACAAGAGGTGGTAGCCACTAAACACCCTAGATAATACATCCATTCTACGCCACTGCTTTGCCACTGTATGAGGTGGTGTCTTAAGTGCGGCAGTGAAGTGAGTGGTCCTCTCCAGAGCCTACACGGACAACAAAAGAGGTGGTAGCCACTAAACACCCTAGATAATACATCCATTCTACGCCACTGCTTTGCCACTGTATGAGGTGGTGTCTCGAGTGCGGCAGTGAAGTGAGTGGTCCTCTCCAGAGCCTACACGGACAACAAAAGAGGTGGTAGCCACTAAACACCCTAGATAATACATCCATTCTACGCCACTGCTTTGCCACTGTATGAGGTGGTGTCTCGAGTGCGGCAGTGAAGTGAGTGGTCCTCTCCAGAGCTTACACAGACAACACAAGAGGTGGTAGCCACTAAACACACTAAAAAATACATCCATTCTACGCCACTGCTTTGCCACTGTATGAGGTGGTGTCTCGAGTGCGGCAGTGAAGTGAGTGGTCCTCTCCACAGCTTACACAGACAACACAAGAGGTGGTAGCCACTAAACACCCTAGATAATACATCCATTCCACGCCACTGCTTTGCCACTGTATGAGGTGGTGTCTCGAGTGCGGCAGTGAAGTGAGTGGTCCTCTCCACAACTTACACAGACAACACAAGAGGTGGTAGCCACTAAACACCCTAGATAATACATCCATTCTACGCCACTGCTTTGCCACTGTATGAGGTGGTGTCTCGAGTGCGGCAGTGAAGTGAGTGGTCCTCTCCAGAGCCTACACGGACAACAAAAGAGGTGGTAGCCACTAAACACACTAGATAATACATCCATTCTACGCCACTGCTTTGCCACTGTATGAGGTGGTGTCTCGAGTGCGGCAGTGAAGTGAGTGGTTCTCTCCAGAGCCTACACGGACAACAAAAGAGGTGGTAGCCACTAAACACCCTAGATAATACATCCATTCTACGCCACTGCTTTGCCACTGTATGAGGTAGTGTCTCGAGTGCGGCAGTGAAGTGAGCGGTCTTCTCCACAGCTTACACAGACAACAAAAGAGGTGGTAGCCACTAAACACACTAAACAATACATCCATTCTACGCCACTGCTTTGCCACTGTATGAGGTGGTGTCTCAAGTGCGGCAGTGAAGTGAGTGGTCCTCTCCAGAGCCTACACGGACAACAAAAGAGGTGGTAGCCACTAAACACACTAAACAATACATCCATTCTACGCCACTGCTTTGCCACTGTATGAGGTAGTGTCTCGAGTGCGGCAGTGAAGTGAGTGGTCCTCTCTAGAGCCTACACGGACAACAAAAGAGGTGGTAGCCACTAAACACACTAAACAATACATCCATTCTACGCCACTGCTTTGCCACTGTATGAGGTGGTGTCTCGAGTGCGGCAGTGAAGTGAGTAGTCCTCTCCAGAGCCTACAAGACAACAAAAGAGGTGGTAGCCACTAAACACACTAAACAATACATCCATTCTACGCCACTGCTTTGCCACTGTATGAGGTGGTGTCTTAAGTGCGGCAGTGAAGTGAGTGGTCCTCTCCAGAGCCTACACGGACAACAAAAGAGGTGGTAGCCACTAAACACCCTAGATAATACATCCATTCTACGCCACTGCTTTGCCACTGTATGAGGTGGTGTCTCGAGTGCGGCAGTGAAGTGAGTGGTCCTCTCCACAACTTACACAGACAACACAAGAGGTGGTAGCCACAAAACACCCTAGATAATACATCCATTCTACGCCACTGCTTTGCCACTGTATGAGGTGGTGTCTCAAGTGCGGCAGTGAAGTGAGTGGTCCTCTCCACAACTTACACAGACAACACAAGAGGTGGTAGCCACTAAACACACTAAACAATACATCCATTCTACGCCACTGCTTTGCCACTGTATGAGGTGGTGTCTCGAGTGCGGCAGTGAAGTGAGTGGTCCTCTCCAGAGCCTACACAGACAACAAAAGAGGTGGTAGCCACTAAACACACTAAACAATACATCCATTCTACGCCACTGCTTTGCCACTGTATGAGGTGGTGTCTCGAGTGCGGCAGTGAAGTGAGTGGTCCTCTCCAGAGCCTACACGGACAACAAAAGAGGTGGTAGCCACCAAACACCCTAGATAATACATCCATTCTACGCCACTGCTTTGCCACTGTATGAGGTGGTGTCTCGAGTGCGGCAGTGAAGTGAGTGGTCCTCTCCAGAGCCTACACGGACAACAAAAGAGGTGGTTGCCACTAAACACCCTAGATAATACATCCATTCTACGCCACTGCTTTGCCACTGTATGAGGTAGTGTCTCGAGTGCGGCAGTGAAGTGAGCGGTCTTCTCCACAGCTTACACAGACAACACAAGAGGTGGTAGCCACTAAACACACTAAACAATACATCCATTCTACGCCACTGCTTTGCCACTGTATGAGGTGGTGTCTCGAGTGCGGCAGTGAAGTGAGTGGTCCTCTCCACAACTTACACAGACAACACAAGAGGTGGTAGCCACAAAACACCCTAGATAATACATCCATTCTACGCCACTGCTTTGCCACTGTATGAGGTGGTGTCTCAAGTGCGGCAGTGAAGTGAGTGGTCCTCTCCACAACTTACACAGACAACACAAGAGGTGGTAGCCACTAAACACACTAAACAATACATCCATTCTACGCCACTGCTTTGCCACTGTATGAGGTGGTGTCTCGAGTGCGGCAGTGAAGAGAGTGGTCCTCTCCAGAGCCTACACGGACAACAAAAGAGGTGGTAGCCACTAAACACCCTAGATAATACATCCATTCTACGCCACTGCTTTGCCACTGTATGAGGTAGTGTCTCGAGTGCGGCAGTGAAGTGAGTGGTCCTCTCCAGAGCCTACACGGACAACAAAAGAGGTGGTAGCCACTAAACACACTAAACAATACATCCATTCTACGCCACTGCTTTGCCACTGTATGAGGTAGTGTCTCGAGTGCGGCAGTGAAGTGAGCGGTCTTCTCCACAGCTTACACAGACAACACAAAGGCTGGTGACCACAAAACAATACACCCATTCTACGCCACTGCTTTGCCACTGTATGAGGTGGTGTCTGACGTCTCGAGTGTGGCAGTGAATTGAGTGGTCCACTCCACAGCATACAAAAGCCGCAGAAATATGTAATTTCTGGGCAAGTAGGCACAAATAAATAGTATTCTAAATTTACGTTATTTGAGCTCTTTTTAGATCATACTATTTCAATTCCGCAGTTACATAGTTGATTTTATTCTAAAAACAGAAAATGATTTGGTTTCTATTAAATTTTAGTTTAGTTATTTTACTAGCAATATACTTGAATTGATCGCAGACATAGTCTGTCTCAATTCTTCTGTCGTGAACACAGTAACATTTCCCCAAATAAAATATATATGAATCTAAGCCCGTGACCAGTCAGTTCAACTTAAGCAATCCAAAGTTTGTAGAAATACATCTCGTTCTTTTTTCAATTAGTTTGATTAAAGCTCTGTAAAAGTTCGCAGCCTATGAGATACAATCTCGAATGTAAAGCCAAACTTAGGCTGGCCGAGAAAACTACTCGAAATATTGGGAATTAGAAATCATCCGACAATACGGAAAACCTGAACTTCTTGTTTTATATAGGTACATTGCGTCTATTCATACAAATGTTTACGTGGTTAAGGACAACTTTTTGGACAATTATTATCAGTCTTAAAATCGATTAAAAGCAGAAAATTGAGTCACATGACAATGAAATCAGTAGGTTTCTGATGTAAATGCATAAAAATATTATAAAAACTGGAACATGCGCAGTGCTTCATCCTGGTCTCAATTGGCAATGTGGAATTTTTACTTCTAAATAATAAAAGTATAAAACAGGCCAGCAAAATGTAATACGTAAGAAAATAATTAATGAATCTTAAGTTGCTTTTGCAAAGTTGAAGCTAGGTCATTGATTAATAAAGTGAGTAAGCTAGGATAAAAGACAAGAACAAAATAATTGGCACTTCACTGATTGAAAATAGTTCCTGGTGGACCGAGCATTGCTCAGTCACATTTAATTTTTACCTGCTCACGATCATTACTATAAAACAAACTCCACTGTCACCTTCAAAAAATATAAATAATACTCCGTGTAATCTTCACCAACATGCTGAAATATATTTTTTCTTGACAGTTGACTCGGCTGTAATTTGTAAACAACTGCTGACGCTTACTTCGCTTATGTTTTCGTTATTTTTTCGCTACCTACATGGAAACCCTTAGGGCCACGTGTTAAATGATTATATCTTTATCTTTGAAATAAATTTTTCTGCGCAATTAGATTTAATACTGACAACACCTGTACATAACACAGATTAGATTTACAGGTTAGATTTATACCTGTACATAACACGTTTAAGAAGGAAAAAATAAGTTCCAGCTTGAAGCAGTTACTTGAAAGAAACCCTCTGAGACGATTTTTTTAGATAATTGAGCAGTCAATCAATCAAGCTTGCACGCATGCAAGCAAAGATTACTCGTATAAAAGTATAGGATAACCCAGGTCAGGCACTTTAACAAAATGTAATGAACCAGCGGATTTTATTTTTTTCCTTGAACTACCTGCGTTACAGCGGACCAAGATAGGCTTTTAAATATTTTATTTCTAGATGTTTTCAACAAAATCTAAAAACCTAAGGCAAAATTACAATGTAAAATTGAGGGCAAAAAATACTTAAATATATAGATAAAAGTTACCAGTATGAAAACCCGCTTTGTTTTAAAACTTTCAAGTGTCAATCACAATAAATCACATAAATCACTTTTACATTTTTAAATAAAAAAACACAATGTAGACCTTAAAATTACAAATGTAGACTATATTAGGTTTTCTCTAATCTTCTAAATCAGTTTAAATAAATGAAATTACTTAATGTAATTAGGTGTAGCTTATAAAGCAAGCTAGCTATATAGGTTTATTATAAAACGAAGAAGTAATTTACAGTAGATTAAAGGTATTTGATTTTCATTTGGTCGTTTCGTTATAAATTATATAAAATCATTGTCTGAATGATTGATGTATTATAGTGAACAGAGGCCATTGTTATATAAATTGATTTCTTTCAAATACAACACAACACAGCCACCCGCCAATCTGTTTTCCACATCATTTCCCATAACAATGGAATATTTCAATCGGTTGAAAACTGCATACTGTCATTGCATCAGCACAATAATATTTACCGATAAAAACTATGGTTTGAATAAAATAATCACGAAACTTAGTTATTTCTGTTTAAGTATGTTTTTATTTAATCCAGTTAAGGGCTATATTTTATTTGATAAATTAAATTTACAATTTAAACAGAACCATAAATTTAAATTTAATTTTACAAAAATATAAGTATCTCCAGAAATTGAAACTGTTTTTCGTATAAAATAAACCCGTGGACAAAATTTTATGTTTTAATTAAAAACTGTGTTTGATTTTTAATTGAGATTAAGTGACTGATTGCACTTATTATATCTTTGGAATAAATATTATATCAATACTTGTAAATTTATGTATTCATTGATTTTTTTCTATATTTTATCAAAATATACATGAGTTCCTGGACAATTCATTATATTCGTAATATATTATTGACAAACGTTTCAAGTTTCATAAGTGGAATAAAAATAGTGTACTGTATATTAACCTCGACTTAATTTAGGGCATCCATAATACTAGTATAATAAGTGGGAATGATACATAAACTATCTTAGTGGTCCTAATTACTCCGATGGGGTTTTAAAACGGTTGGGAGTTTACAAGTTCTGACGACGAGCAAGGCGCCGAACTTGAACCCCAACTGTAAACTACTTTGGGCTAATGGAGACAAGTCGTCGCTCAGCCGCTCCACCGTGACCCTGGCGGCGCGTCGGGCGCGCGTCAGCAATGAGGGTAACTAAACTAAGCTCTAGTATAACAAAGTTTCATGTATAAGTCTTAGTTTATTGAGTAATTGGAAATATTGCGAGCAAAAATATTAAATGAGGCCTAAATTGTAATTTTATAACGCAATTCTTTTCTTAGAAGTAAGTTCAAATCTACGACTGTCCTATAGTAATCGTTTCGTAACAGCTATTGTTGATGTAAGGGAAGGGATGTTGACCTTAGTTTTCATGGAGCACGAACTACATTTAACTAATCTTCGTTTATGCAGGGTGTTTTTTTAACGTAACCCAAAACTTTATTTTGTCAGTGAAGGATTATTTCCCCCCAAGATCCCGGATTTGACCCCACTACATTGTTTTCTTTTGGAATACATAAAAAGTAAGGCCTACGAAAACAATTCACAAGATATTCAGCAACTCAAAACAAACATAACAAATTTGATGCGAGAAATTCAAAGAGGTACCTAACAACACGTGTTCCGGAATTTGATGAAGAGAGCACAACTTACAACAAATGCCAATAGCGGATTGTTTGAACACATAATGTAAACTAAATGTGATCAAACTTCAATAACAGGTTGTATAAAATGTAGAGATCAACAGAACAATATTCATTTCATATTTATATATGCATTATTCCATCTTAAAAATGGGTTGCGTTAAAAAAAACACCCTGTACCTCCACATTATATAGGGCTCAATTACTAGGCTCATTGGATAGCTAAAAAGAGTTGAAAGAGAAATAACCATAACACAACGTAACCCTCTGAAAGAGTTAGTAAGGAATATCTGAAACAGTTAATTTATATTGTAGTGCCTCTGATTAACACCACCTTAACCGAAGTTAAATACACAGGGCGATTTTTTTAAGCGCATCTCATTTTTAAGATTGAATAATGCACCTATAAAGATGAAATGAGTATTATTTTGGTTATCTTTGCATTTTAAACAACCTATCATTTAAGGTTGATCACATTTAGCTTACATTACGTGTTCAAAACGTCCGCCATTGATATTTATATTCAATTCAATTCAAACATCTTTATTCAATAACAATATACATCGTATATTATGAATAGTGTCAAAATATCTGTACCAAATACATGCTACGGCATATATATACAAGTTCATGTCTAGTACAATAGGTCTCTGCAAAATGAAAAGTGTTATATTTCTCATATATCCTAAGAGGCAGAGAAAAAATCGTCAATTGAGTAGGGAGCTAAGGAGATCAAGTGTTCTTTTAAGCGTTTTTTAATTTGTTTAGATTTCTTTCATTTTTAATGTTACTGGGTAGATGTTTCAAAAACTTTGATCCCATGTAGGATGTTTTTTTTTCAAAAAAATGTTGTCGTATGCTGAGGAATTATGATATCATTTTTATTTCTGGTGCTATGTTGATGATTAGGTCTAAAAGTATCTGTTGGGTCAGATTTGGTTTTCACAATCATTACTGTATCAAAGATATATTGCCCATACATTGTTAAAATTTTGAGTTCAGTAAAATGAGTTTTAGTAGATTCATCTTGATTTAGTTTAAAATAATTCTCAGAACTTGCTTTTATTTTATTAATATGTTATCAAGATTCAATTTAGTTGTTGCTCCGAATAAGCAGACTCCAAAAGTAATGTGAGAATGTATGTAAGCAAAATAAATACTGCGTAGTGTTGGAATATTACAATGAAAAGGCATTCTTTTTTAGGCATATAATCCAGAGCTAATTTTGGAAAGAATTTTGTTGATGTGGTCATCCCAACTCAAGTGCTGATCAATAAATAAACCTAGAAAATTAGTGTTAGATTTTACTTCAATTGGTTGAGAATTGAGATTTATAACTGGATCCTACCACTTCTTACTTTGTTTAGTTTTAAACTGAATAAGATTGGTTTTACTTAAATTAAGTTGTAAACTATGAATTTTTAGGTAGTTTTCAATATTATTCAATTCAGTTTCACAGTTCAATTATGATTCTTCCAGAGTATCTGATGAAATTTTAAGGTTCGAGTCATCGGCGTAAAGTTCTGAATTTGGCTCAAATTGTAAAGTGCTGTTGATATTTTTCATATAGCATAGGAATAACAATGGACCTAAAATGGATCCTTGTGGGACTCCTAATTTTGTTGGCCTTATTTCAGATGCTGCCTTTCTTATTATTATTTATGTATGTTATTTCAACAAACTGCAGACGATTGTAAAGAAAGAAGCGGAACCAATTCAAAGAATTTTTGGAAACTCTAAGAGATTGTAGTTTTTCTAATAATATTGGGTGTTTTGTACTGTCAAAAGCTTTAGAAAAGTCCATAAACACACCGCTTGTACTTTTAAACCTATCTACAGATTCAATAATTGATTCTATGAATGACACCGCTGCAATTATCACAGATCTTCCCGATCTAAAGCCATGTTGATTGTCATCGAAAAATAATGTTTTTCCAGATAGTCATTTAATTGGTTTGAATCTATTTTCTCATATATTTTGGATATCTGAGACTTCACCTTTCTTAAAAATGGGAATAATTTTAGATGTTTTTCAATTGAGAAGGGATGGAACCAGTGACAAACGATGAATTTATCAAATGACTCAAAATACCACTAATCTCCTCTTTCATTCACTCCCTTTAGAACAGTAACTGGAATTTCATCATACCCACACGAATTTGAATTTTTCAAAAAGCTGATTATTTTCTCTACCTCTTTTTTGTCAACAGGCCTAAAATTAAAAGTAGGTTTAAAAATTTCCATTTCCTTTGAACAACAACCATTTTTATCATTTATATAACCTGTCTTACCACAACCATTATCCTTAACAATGTTAGAAAAGTGCTAATTGAAAATGCTTGACACAGCTGTAGGATCTGAGATATTTTCCCTGCCTATTTTTATGGCGATAATATTATTATTATTATTATTGTGATTTTCCACCCCAACTTCATTATTTATAATGCTCCAAATTCTTTTTGAATATTGGATGCGTTACTAATTTTTCCCTGAAAATATGCTTTCTTAGCTTTAATCATCAAATTTTTAAGGTCATTTTTCCTTTTTATTATTTTTTAAAACTTTATATCCCTACTTTTCCTAAACTCTTTTGTTATTTGAATGAGTTCAGTTTTTGTTTTTTTTTAATCCTGAGTAAACCATTTGTTTTTTGTTAGTTATTGTAATTAAGGTTTTTGGGAAAGCAAGATCAAAGAAAAAAGTGAAAGCATTATAAAAACTTATACTTTTGCTCAATCGGAGCGAAGTAAATATCTTGCCAGGTTTATTTTTTTATGAGCTTAGAAAAATAATGTATATTTTCTGAACTGAATTTTAGAGTTTCATGTTTAATTCTCTGTTGTTTCTTTTTTTACAAAATTTTGAGGATTTATTGTTGATATTTGCCCATCGTGATCTGATAAACATGTAATTATTCCCTCAACTTTTACATGATGTTCATCTTTATTTTTAATCAAAACGTTATCAATAGCGGTTTCGGAAAATTCTGTGACTCGAGTAGGGAAATTTACCAAATACTTCATGTTGTGTATCTTTAATGTTTCATTGAGCAGTCTATGTTTTTCATCACTCTTTAATACATCAATGTTTATGTCCCCACCCAAATATATATTATCAAATTTTTTGTTTAAAAAATGTATGATAATGTATGATAAAAAATGTAGGTTACCTAATTTATCAAGAACATTGTTTACATATATACAAAGTTGTGTTCTCTCCATCAAATTCCCTAGCACGTTTTGCAAAATACCTCGTTGAATTTCTTGTATTAAATTTGTTATGTTTTTAGGTGCTGAATATTCTGTGAATTGTTTTCGTAGGCCTTATTTTTTATGTACAGTAGAACCCCTCATATCCGGCCTCGGTTTTACCGGTCCTCGATTTATCCGGCCGCTTCTCAGAAGCCTACATCAAAACATGTTTCCCACGCTTACTTACGCATATTCCTTCTAATTATCTCTTGGATATCACTCTATTTACGTTTTGTTATCTCTATATTTATTTATGGCTCCAGTTTTCTACCAAAAAACAGAAAAATCTAGGCTAATGCGAACGTGAACTGGTACGTTCAGCAAGACTCGTCCACATCACTCTCACCACACGCGGCGAAGTGCTCGCCCAATGTTTTGGCAAGTAGGATCAACTCTAATTCGGCGATAGTGAACTTGAGCCATTAATCTTACTGCTATGAGTGCTACGTGTACAGTACTCAGTTGAGCTAGTAACTTTTAAACTGGTGTTTAATATGTATACAGTGCGGTTATTAATTGTTTTGTTTGGTCAAGTTTCATTGTAGGCCTGTGCCCTGTGGCAGGCGTTCAGATGAAAGCAATGACGGTAACAAGTACTCCAGAACAAGGAAATGATTTCATTAATTCAAAACCATGGATAAAACGAGATCAATTAGTCTTCCAAGTCATGTGTGGTGTTGGTTTTACTAACATAACTTTTTGAAATCACCCAAAAAGGCGACTTAAAGCTCTGCTTTGGACTTAATTCACTAGCTATATTATTACTTAGGTATAAATTATCGTTTTCAAAATAGGTTGGATTATCCGGCCAAATCGTTATCCGGCCTGGGCTCGGTCCCGTGGAGGCCGGATATGAGGGGTTCTACTGTATTCCCAAAGAAAATAATATGACCGTCAAAAATTCACCATTGACATTGCACAAACTTGTGTTCTCTCCATAAAATTCCTGAACACGTTTTGCAAAGTACCTCCTTGAATTTCTTGTATTACGTTTGTTTTGAGGCGCTGAATATCCTGTGCATTGTTTTTGTTGGCCTTACTTTTTATGTATCCCCAAAGAAAATAATATAATGGGGTAAAATCCAGGATTTTGGGTTGAATGATCATTCACTGATAAAATGAAGTTTTGGGTTGCGTTTAAAAACACCCTGTACTATCCCCCCAAAAAGGGAAACGAATAATTAAAAATAGTAGTGTAAATTCAGGGGCATATTGAAGTTTATAAAGAAAAATTCACCCTTGAAAATGTTTTTAGTTTGCTCATATTGAACAAACAATAACGAAGAATGAAGATTATTTCAATTATTTCACAAATAAGCGCTGGCTTTTCCAACCAGAAGGCCGATAGTTTAGTTTTGTTACCACCGCTTTACAAAATCAAATGCCACTAGACTAGGTCGAGTCGATACACGGTGGACGAGACAGTAGGAGGGAACTTGTCCGTATCGCCCAATATTGACTGACGACTGACAATTGCGAGGCTTTCAACTGAGGCATTAGCTTTGATTCCGGCCCAAACTTGAGCTCGAGAGGTTTGCAAGCTTTGACAGTCTTTTTCATTAAGTCTTTCAAACACGCAAGGTGCTTTTTCATGAAAGGCGCCACTCTTCACTTTCAAATGCGGACTGAACTCATTTTCATTGACTTAAAATAAGATATCTTACGTTTGATGATTTCCAAACAACAAAAGGAATATGAAGAATATGAACGCTGCTCAGCGGCTTTTATAAGTTTTCATCATACCATCGCGTTAAACTACTGTTTCAAATACTCTCAGCTGTGATAGAAACTAACCGTTACCAGGTGACTCAGTTCCACGTTCACCTTTCAGTATGGAATTTCCATAAGCTGTGTATTTCATATCATGGTGTAGTTTCGTATGGCATTTTCAGTTGTATTAGCCAAATTATGTTGTTTATCAAACGCTATCCCTTGAAATTTCTACTCTCATTTTAAATAGTACTGGCAAATACGAAACATTAAGGTCGTCTAGAGCTCTCCCCTTTAGTGTAACCTTCATAAATTGTACTTCCTGCAAAAGTTCACGCCTTACTCTTTCATACGACACCTAAATTATAATCAGTTCAGAACTGTAGGAGCCTTAATCCGAAAAAAACCTTATAGCGTATTAAATAGGTATAGTTTCATAAAAATAATTAAAGGGAGCTTTTAGACGGACTGAGTTGATCTTCCTGAGGAATAAATATAAAGTAGAAGGTGTCGTTCCAAAGAAAATCGACATAAAACAAGCTAAGCGGTATTGTAAATTTGGTTTTTAAGGCATGCAATATAACAAAATGTAATCCATAATATCTATTCATCCTAGGCTAATATTTAACCAATTCAGCGTAATTTATAAATCACAGTAATAACCGCTTTCCTTTTAAGCTTATTGAGCTTTTGTTTGGTGTAACTCTTACCAAATTACGGCAATATTCTGCGGTAATATTTACAACGATCATCACCTAATAAGAAATGTTTCAATAAAAACAACCTATACTAACATCGGTGAGAAATAAATTACTCTAATTTCCACTACTAATAACAAAACGTGGTCGAATTGCGCGGCGTTGAGCGAAATAGTCCGATGTGATCACAACTCAAACACTTTATTTAGAGCAATTACTGCAGCTTCATTACTATACCACTCCGTGGTCGTAATGCGCGGCGCGGCGGTGTGAAATATAACGGTGTGATCACAACGCAAACGCTTTATTCAGGGCAATTACTGCAGCTTCGTTACTATACCACTCCGTGGTCGTAATGCGCGGCGCGGCGGTGTGAAATATAACGGTGTGATCACAACGCAAACGCTTTATTCAGAGCAATTACTGCAGCTTCATTACTATTACCACACCGTGGTCGTAATGCGCGGCGCGGCGCTGCGGTGGGAAACATGCCGGTGATTTAAATTGTTACTGAGCTACTGTTTAAGACCGAGTTATACACCACCAAAAGTCGTTAAAAACACCACTTAAGTAAAAAATTTTAATTTTTGTACTAAAAGAAAATGTATTTTTCTTAAAAGGTATTTTTATGTAAATGAAATTTAAGTTTTGGACAGGAAAAATAAGTCGCCTATACGTGAGGAGATCAGTTTAATATATTTTTTAATTTGTTTATACCATAATAATCCTATAGTCTTATATGAGCAATGTTAGCTTGCTTGGTTGTATGTATGTATGTTTGCACAACTACCTCAAAAACGGCTCCGAGGATTTCCTTCAAAGTCTGTAAATAATTTATGATTCAAAAACGTCTTTTGTGCAGGTTTCTTGGCCAGAGAAAATCTAATAACGTAATAAATCGAATTTTATAGTTGTAAAGTTTTAACTTTGGCCTTATGGGTTGCCGTGATAGCAACGAAAATAAACAAGGAAAGTGTAAACAAATGAAGTAATCATAACAGCCATCATAATGAGCTGAAGTCATCAATCGTTAAGTAATCATAATGGCTGTTTGGAATCTACAGCCATCAAGGGAAAATACAGCAAGTGGGATGAAGAGACCATGGAGCAATAAAAAAAGTTTCTATTCATCAATTTTATGACATTGAAATATTTTATAGAAACTGGATGAACTGGTAAACATGAAATAACACCGATCAAGGCTCGGTCCACCAGGTACTTGGTTTTAAAGACAGTACATACACTGTTTATAAGCCCTTCATTGCAGATTTCCAATACACCAGACAGCTCTTTGGTGCCTGGTAAACCTAGGAGCGACGCATACCAGAGCGTTTGAAAATATGAAACATATATTTTAAAAAATACCCCCGTTGCAGCAGACCTGCATACTCAGCGAATTGCAAATGCAAAACAACATATTTCAATCCATCGTAGCGAGATTTGACATGTTTTGGTAAGCTCCATAAGAATAACATGGAGAATGAGTATGCAGGTTTGCTGCTACAGGTTTATTAAAACAGGGCGATTTTAAGTCAATATTTAGTAGATCTGAACTAGAAGAAGCTATTTACCAAGTTTTATCAAGACATGTCGAGAAATAACCGAGATTTAGAATTATATTTATTTCCCAAAAGGTTAACATTGGGACAACGTACTCTGTTTACCACTTTCAATATCTCGGTAACCAATGGACATAGAGCAGTGATTCAAAATACTAAATTGTTTTTTTTTTAGCTGAATTCAACGGTACCAACAAAATTTCGATAAATTTTATTTTCCGTATAAAAAAAACTAAAAAACACCATTTTTGGGGAGGTTTATCCCTCTTTACCCCCCCTTCCGGTGGTCCGATTGGGCTGGTTTACGAACTCGTCCGAAGGATTACCACTTTACATGTCTGTACCAAATTTCATTAAGATCGGACCATTTTTACGGCCGCTATCGTGCTCACAGACACACACATATATATTTGTCTAAAAATTCGAACGAATGGTGTTTTTAGCTTCTGGGAGCCCTAAAACGAAAAGTTATCATGGTCTCGGGCTTAGGTCTTACCTTGAGACCTACGGTAATAGCTTCTCCCCTATAGGGAAAATACGCTAAAACCAACAAATTTTGGTCGAAAAACGACACGCAGAAAAGTAAAGGTGGGAGAGGGGGGGGCGTAAATGAAGAGCAGCTGTGAGAAACTGGCATGACAATAGCCACAATTGGATTAGGGCGGCCACATGGGCCAATTGGATCACTAATTGTCGCCTGGCCGGTAATTGGCCCCCGGTACACCCGCGCCGCGCCGCGCCACCGGAGCACCGGACAGGTTCATTCGCTCAATGTATCGGCTATCCAAAAACTCAGAATATCAATTCCAGACCCCAACACATCGTGGAAATTGTTTTTTTAGCTGTCAAGTTTTAACTGGTTATAGAACCTCGTACATATAATCTCATCACTGGAAGTAGATAAAAAGTAGAAATCTGCAAAATCTTTGTTGCGACCGAACAGCGCATTGCTGCACGATTCGCGGCGCGCACATGTAGCACTGACGAATGTTCAACATGCACCGACACCCGGGGTCGATAATGCAGTTGCAATAACAGTGGATCGTGGATCGCGTTTTACGCCGCATACGCTCCCCCTTCATGCTGCAACCAAGCTACAAAAATAGTTACAAGAATAAGGCGATATGCGTCATAAACTTATAGTTGAAGAAAGTTAACTCGCTTGCTTTGCAACTGCAAACGTTACTTCAATTACAGCTTCTTCCGGTCGAAGTCAGTGCTACAGCAAATGATAAAGAATGGCATCAAGTGGCATAGTGTTTAAATAGGGACACCCAATATTAATTTTTCAAGTCAATTTGATCCATAAACTGCTATAGCAATTCCAATCTGACTGATAATATTGTACGTTGTTTTTCCACCTGAAGACGGGATCAGATTACAGATCCCGAAACGTCGTGAAACTTGTTTTTACTAATCTGTGATGGCAAATGTCCGCAAAAATCAAAATTAAAATATGTTACTGTATGTTCAACCTAGATTCAGCAGGTTTTTAATAAATCGCATGACAACATCGCATATGGCTTTAAATAAAAGCCTCAGTGCATTTTAACAAGTCAGGTGGCCGAAGGGTGGCTGCCACCCGGTCGCAGCGACCTAATGTGAAAGGGGCCTACGTAGGGGGGGGGACGTATTTTTCTATATAGGGTTATTACAAATTATGTTCATGATTTAAATCATACATAAAATATAGTTTTATTAGTCATACAAAGAAATCAAATTGTTAAAATTAAAGAAAAAGTCAAAAAATTTTTGTCACAGTTGCTCAGAACTATAATGTTCGAAATGCGAACCTCTTGTGACACGACAGATGTCAATCCTGTACTCAAGCTCTTGCCATACTTTGATCAGAGTGTCTTGATCGATTGTTTCAATGGCACTGATAATCCGTTGCTGGATTTCAGGTATGCTCTCTGGTAGCGGTGGTTTTTACACCTTATCTTTGATGAATCCACACAAGAAAAAAAAATCACAGGGGGTTATGTCCGGAGATCTTGGAGGCCAGTTCAGGAGGGCGTCATCATTCGGACCAGCGCACCCGATCCACCTCTCAGGCAGCAAATTGTTCAGTTCAGCACTATCCAAGTGGTAATGTGGAGGTGCACCATCCAATTGCAGAATAAAATAAAAATGTTTACTAGGAGGATCTTCATTAAACCTGGTCCCAAAGTGTCGTTGCACACTAATAACTGATTGGTTAATGTGATAATCCAACATACAAAAAGCTTTCCTGTCTTCAAATTCAGCCATTACACAACACTTACAAAAGTTGACTTACCAAATAGCTGGTACGCTCCCAAACCAATGTAAATAAAACATTCTGAGTTTTTCTTCCCAATGGGACCAACTGAAATAGTCTTAAAACAAATTTACCCAGTAATATTAATAATCAAAATCAGGAACATCATTTGTAATAACCCTGTATAAACAGAACAGACGTTTTTTGGCCCCAATGCTTTTTAAATGGCAGATATTTTACATTATTTCTCATTTTCTGGTGGATTCCAAGAAATTTCAGTATTTTCCCGAGTCCCTGGGACCAAGACCTTTAATTTAGGACCTCTCACATCATCCTGCGACTCGGCATCATCTTGCGACTTGCCAAAGGTCCAAAATTTCGGCACAAAAATTTCCCGAAAAAACCAACCAATCAAGTGGTGTTGTGTTTTTTCCATGTTTTCTTTTTGCTTTAGATATATATAAGCCAAAAACCATTGACTGACTGACTGACTGACTGATCACAGTTTCTCAAAAGCTATAGCCTAAGGGTTAGAGCCATGACACTCGGCACAATTATTCTTTACAGGCTCTAGATGCGTAGGCCTACTAAGAAAGGATTTTGCAATATTGTGTCTCTAAAGGCCTAAATATGGAATATTATAAAATACAATATGGCGGCCATTTTTAGCTTTCAAAGCTTACTTCCTCAAAAACTAAAAGACTTTGGGCCATGAAACTTTGCACAATTTTTCTTTATAGGCTTTAGATACCAAAAAAAGAAAAGTTTTTAAAATATTCTTTCTTATACGGCTAAAATAGAGCATTAAAAAAAATCAAAATGGCGGCCATTTCAGTTTTTCCTAACTATGGATGGTAGTCCTGTAGAATATTTTCAGGGAACAGAAAAGGTATGAGAACCAATCTACTGAAAGAATAAAATGTAAAAATTTATGAGACTTTTTGGGGAAATAGGTTTTTGCCAAGACATTTACCTCCTACTTTTTCTTAAAGTTTTCGGTTTATTTTCAAAAACAAGCCAAAACACAAACACACACACCCACACACACACACACACACACACACACACACACACACACACACACACACACACACACACACACACACACACACACACACATATATATATATATATACCGGCTAGCTGTAATAAACCTTCTACTTGTTGCTAATATGTATATATATATACACACACACACACACACACACACACACACACACACACACACATATATATATATATGTATGTGTGTGTGTGTGTGGGTGTGTGTGTGTGTGTGTGTGTGTGTGTGTGTGTGTGTGTGTGTGTGTGTGTGTATATATATATATATATATATACATATTAGCAACAAGTAGAAGGTTTATTACAGCTAGCCGGTTTTCGGAGAAAATATGCAAAAATAAAGGTCAAATAAAAGATTAACTATAGCCTAATCTTACAGAATATTGTAGAATGCTAGTTTTAGACACTAGTTCAATAATTTATAAATATATTAATCCTATGCTCATAAATGAGCAATGTTTTAATGCACTTAATGGCAAAAATATATTTATAATGCTGCATTGAGGATTTCCTTTCTTTAATTGCTGGAAATAACTCATTTCCGACTAAAAATGAGTTTCTGATGAATTTGAAAGTCGAAAATACTTTACAATATAGAAATTACCATATCGGTAACGAAATTAAGTAATAAAAAGTAGATTGTTGAGTATCCCATGCTTTATCATACAACTTATCAGTGAATACTGCACATAGAGGAAAGCTATTAAAGATAAATTATAAAATACCAATCAAGGCTTGATATCACCAGTTACGCGAATATTGGAGATATTGGATTTCACTACTTATCCAGGAATAACCAAACGGTCAGTTTCAGGCGATCAAGAGTTTAAAGTTTTTATGACCGTATACATTGCAGCCTGCTTAGAATCTGCGAAAATGATATTCGGAAAATATATTAGCCTAAATTCCATTTTCACGGGGAATAAATATATCACCACTGTAAGTAAATAAAAAAATCCTGAAATGTTAACAATGTAGTAACTGTGCGACTGCGAGAGCTGTCATTTCTCTCCACAGTGCCCGCGCATTACGACCGCACCTACGGTTTTAGTAATGAAACTGAAGTAATTGCTCTCCGACGTAATGGGCTTGTGTTGTGATCACACTGGTATATGTTACCAGTGGCGCGCATTACGACCACGGTGTGGAAATAGTAATGACGATCAAATAATTGTTTTTCGGAGTAATGTGTTTGAGATGTATGACAATGGTATATTTCAAACTGCTACGCCACGTATTACGATTACCACCAGGTAATGGAGTAATAATTCCTCTCCCGCGAAATGGGTTGTGTTGCCATTACAGAATAGCCACATTAGACAATTATTATCATTGTGGATCTAAAATAGTTGCTGTTTGGCAAAATCGTAGGAAACGAGGCGACAGATGAGCATTTTGTTTTCTGGTTCGCAAATCCCAAAACGTTTAAATGTTCGCACAATGAAATCGATGGAGGATTTAAATAAACTTATAAAGAATAATGATTTGTCACGAAAATTGAGTTCGTTTGATTTAGAAAATGATTTTGAGGGGTAAAGGGGCTGATCTGTCATCTACACATTGCTCCTGGCTTTTGTTTGAGCAATGTTCGTTTATTGGTTGGTTGCATGATTGCTCAAATATCTCAAAAAATCTAAGAAGGTGATACAATCAATTTTAAAATCGAAATTTTTAACAGGCCTTATGGGTTGCCATGTTAGATACGAAATAAAAATAATAAAAATGTAAACAAATAAAGTAATCAGCTGTTTGCAAACTTCACTCATCTAGAGAGATACAGTGAGTGGTATGAATACTTTAAGGGAAGAACAAAAGGGTATATTTATTTATTTATTTATTTTTTTGCTATGAAGTGCAATGGATTTAGGCACACTGAGGGACTCGTGCCGACAAACCAACTTCCTCAACACCGAGGACACTGTCTGGAACTGTTTCGCGCATAACTTCGTGCTAGGTCTTTGATATTACATCACTAGGACAACCTCCGTCAGGGCCGGCCCCAGGCAGGGGCAACCGGGGCAGCTGCCCAGGGCCCCGCGCTTATGGGGGCCCCGCGCTTTCGAAAACTCCGCGTGAAAAATATTCCAAAAGAAATTTATAAATAATATTTTAATTAGTTTCAAAATGTGATTAAAACGTTGATAAACACGACAAGAGCGAATTCAGAAATACAATTAAAATTGCATTGACTAAGGCGAGGCCTTTCTTACATTAGCACTACAGTAGACGAAGAGCCGTGAAAATCACTAGTTTTTCTCTTAAGTACTCTCTTCACTCACCAGCCTCAATATAGTATATTACGTTACAACGTTACTAGGCCAGGAAGTACTGTTTTGCCGGACGAGCTTGATAGTTCCCGCGCGAGCAAAAGCGAGTACTTCCCGGCCATGTAACGTACGATATTTTTCATCATACTACACAGAAAAAACATACCTTCAATCATAATGTAGTCCTTGCATAAACATACGTTTCTCAATCCTTCAAACCTAACCTATAACAAACAGAACAAACATTTGCTACGGATGCAGTGCTGCCACTACACAGACTACATTCCTCTAAAAATTATCCAATAAACAAGCATTAAACGTCGGTTTGCTGATGCAAGCCAGCTGATTGTTTACTTCCGTTCTTTCTGGCCTAGGTTCTAGGCCGGCAATGGGTAACTTTCGAGCCAACAAAAAGGAACTGAAAACAGATGTTTCTGTGTTCGTATGATGAAAAAATATTTGACTGATTGTAACTGACTCTGACAGTTCTTTTGTCTGTGTTTTTTTCGCCGCAAACAAGGTTACCAATATTCATCAATGATCTTTGTCACTACTTTTAAATTCGCAATTCATATGTAGGCTATTAGGCCTAATACCAAGTAATTGGTGATTTAAAAAAAAATAAAAAGTAGCGCTAACTGAAAGACAAAATTCATTGCAATGTATGCTGAAGTGCTAAGCACTGTAGGCCTAAACCGGTGTTTTAACACTCGTCTACACAGCGACTTGGAAGGGCCCCGCAACTCAGATCGGCCCAGGGCCCCGCAATTGCTAGGGCCGGCCCTGCTTTTACAATATGTTTTGAAGCCTACATAATCATTTTGGGCAAACAAATGGATAGCTTTTTTAAAAACAAATCTATATATATAATTCCGTAAGTCAAATTTTTGTAAAGAAATTGTGAGTGACTGGATGGCCGTAGAAGGATGGGAGGGGTCTTATTTTAAAGGTCTTGACGTGAATTTTGAGGGAAAACTATTCATTTTTCTTATTTTTTTTACCATAAATTCGCAACAGAATAAAACTTTTCCCATTAAAACAACATGGGGTTTCATTTGTTTACATCTTTTGAAATTAAAACAGCTGTGCCACAGAGTTGTATCTATATTATTAATTCTGTAAGCGATTTTTTCAATCAAAATTGTGAGAGTTTGACAGCCCGCAGGATGATGGGGGAGGGCTCAAATGAAAGGTCTTGGTCCCAGGGGGTCGGGAAAAATATCAGATTATGTCCAAATCTACCAGAAAATGAGAAATAACGAAAAATATCTTCCATTTAAAATGCATTGGGATTGAAAAACGTCTGCTTTGTTTACATTAAACATGTGGTGCTAATGCTTGATTCAAAGCCATATGGTAGATGTTGACATGTGGGATTTGTTTCAAAATGCAGCTAACTATGCACGTTCAATGTACTATAACAAAAATATTTTAAATTTAAGATTTTGTATTTCATAATAAGTAAGGGTTTGAGTTTTTCATAATTTAAAATTATAGAAAGATAAGTACGTTTGTTTTTTTATGTTATAACGATGCAGATTTAATACCAAATGATCTATACATATATATATAATTACGTAAGCGAAATTTTTGCGAAGAAATTGTGGGCGTTTGGAAGATTGCAGGATGATTGGGGGGGGGGGGCTGAAACCGAAGGTCTCCATCTCAGGTACTCGGGGAAAATACTGAAATTGCTTTAAGCTTACCATAAAATGAGAAATAACGTAAAATAGCTGTCATTTAGAAACCATTAGGATATTAAAAGGTCTGATTTGTTTAATTAAAACCAAATGCTAGAAATAATCATAATTTTGTGGATCCAAAAACCTATTTTCTAAGAAAGTATTTTGAACTATGTTAAGAAGGATTATGTTTAGGGGCTATTAGCCCCTTCAAGCCTCTAGTTATTTATATTTATAGATTTTTAAATGATTTTGAAAAAATCTCTGCAAAATGAGCTGTTTTAATTTGAATTTTACAGTAGAGTCCCGATAATCCAAAATCAGGTAATCCGGTAATCCAAAATTCCGCTCAATCCGAAATGCTATTGGAAACCGGGTTAAACTTTGCTTAAGGCGTAAATTGCCTTAAATTCGATTGCGCGAAATTTGCGGGAGAAATTATACGAACGACGATCTCACGTGTTTACCAACTGCGGATCGATGAAACGTATAGATCGCAGGTAACTGTAGGAATAACTTTGCAAAAAAGTTAACAGCCATGAAACTTACCGTCATAGGAACAACTTTGTAAAATAAGCAAATGACCGTTTAATTTGATCGCGCAAATTTACCGCTCGCGGGTATTCAACGCGGCAGCGGCGCGCTAGGCGGTAATTAGGCTCGACGCGATCACGTAGTCTTCATCAATACAGGAAAAAGGACGGAGGTAACTAACTCTAGAAAATTTACCAAAGCCAAGCAAAGAAAACATACGGGCGTATAATTTAATCACGGGTACAAAGTATGAATAAATTCAACACTATATTTTGTCTTTTACTGTTGTAAAAGTAAATCTTTCGTCATAAATTATTCGTAATTAATTTATTATTATAGCTAGCACCTCCGTCGATCTAGACCAACTCTTGAAGTAGATGTTTGGCGGGGCCCGGACCCCGGTAAAATTGTCCGGAAAAACCGGTCTGAGTACGGCCCTGTGTAAAAGTGAAAGTTAAGTTTTTTCAAGAAACTTTAAGTTTTGGATGTTAAATCATGACGACATCCAACAATCAGAATAATTCATTGGTAAACTTCTTTGCTGTCACATGTTTTTTAAAGAATTTTATATTGAAACTTTTATAGTAGTTTCCATTTAATAAAATTAACTATTTCAATGAGGATGAGTATAAAATGAGTAAAATATATGTTAAAGTAAATAATTATGATTGTACAGATGATTTTTCAGAATTCACACAGTTTCGTTGAGGATGCTTGTCACTAAATTTGCCAACAATCTCTTGGGAATTTTAAAAGATTTTCTAAATTGCTAATTCTTGTTTAGGTTTCCTTATGAACCAAAATGAAGTCCATTGATTGATATGGTCTTTTACTCGAGATATAAAAAACCGAGGTTTTTGTTACATTCTTCATAGATTTTTAGTTGTATACAGATTGCACAATTAACAAACCAACAAAGTGTTTGTAGAATTTATGAATTTGTTTTAAAACAAACCTTAAATAGCCCAATGAAAAATAGTTTTCTCATTTACTAAAGCAAAATATAGATGTATCTTACTACATTAAAAGATAGTAAAATTTGTCTGGATTGCGGAGGGAGGGGTTCGCAGCGGTAAGGCGGTCGCGAAGGGGTTCAGTACCAGGACATGAGGGGCCCGGCCTAATATATTTACCGGGGCCCGCCAAAGCTGGCTACGGCCCTGCGGGCAGGCAACTTTACCAATCCGGAGTAGATAAGGTCGGAAGTAACCGTGACCCGAAAGGAACTGGGTTGCGTCATTGACTTTAAATAAAGTCAATGGTTGCGTAGTATTCGACCTCGCCGTGCTAAACTGTTTTATAGTAATTGGATAACTGATAACATGTTATTAACAAGTATTAACATGTTAAGTTCAATATAGGCCCCTAAGCTGCCTTTGTTTTGTTGCTTGTTGATTTTAGTTACTCTTTTGTTTATTACCGCTGCTATATGGTCTATATCACTATGCATATATTTAGTATAATAAATAGTTTTGGCTGTAATAATATTTGTAAAATAGCTGTTTAAAATGTTTGTAAAATAGATTTTCTGTCAATAAAGAAATGGAAAAATGAAAATAAATATAGGACATGATGTTGGAAAAGCGTAGGCTATAAACAGCGTTCAATTAAATTTCAACAAAATAATTTAGCACTTAACATCCTTCCTCCAATTAGAAACGGTTTTACAACTTGTACAATATCTCCAATATTTTATAAAGACTTTTCACTGAAGCCCTTTTATTCCCAAGCGAAGCTAGAAAATAGACTATATTTGAAATAAGTATTCTTCAAAACTAATGCAGGAAACCAAAGCTAATGCCGTGGGTTGAAAGCCTCGGAGTTGTTTGTCGTAGCGTCGTAGGCCAATATTGGAGCGTTGCGGACAAGCTTTCCTCCTCCTGTCAACTCCCCGCCGTGAGTGTCCCGTGCCATCGATCATACTGGCGACGTGGTAAAGCATTGATTCCTTATGCGTTATTTTGTAGGGGTTTAAGTAACTACGGAAATTGTTGAATTAGTGTGGCTTAGACCGACATTCAGTGTTTATAACCATTTGATTTGTTGTTTTGTATAAAGAGGTTTAAAAATTATTTTGAGTAAAAGTGTTGCGGGAGTACTTTTAAGTAAAGGGGCGTTTATCTTTGGGGATGATAGAGAGGAGTAAGTTATGTTCCTCACGGATGACAAAGTTTTGATTTCCCCCTATCTTTCATATGAAGATATTCATTCTTAATTGATATCTGTTTCTTAATTTATGGACTATGAAAGTAAATATGACAAGTGATCAGAAAGTAGTGGTTTGAAAACATTTTCAATTCTTATTTATTAGTGGTTTAATTAATTACCTTCTGTATTTTTAAAATTCATAATAGCGAAGGATTTGTAATTATTATTTAATTTGTTGGACTTTTCCTATCGCTTCTAGTGTTTAAACTACACTACGTTTCGAGAGGTATTGAAACTCCTCTCGTTTTCAAGTGACCCTACTTAAAGTTACATTAACCTACTTATGTTTATTTAACCTACTTTTTTTGGGGTTTTTTTTTTTTTTGTTTTTTTGACATACAATTACATTCATCCAACATTCAACAGAAATCTCACTCACACAAAATTTCATACAAAACACATTAAACTTACTTAATACAGAAAGAAAATTAAAACTAAAACATATTACATGATAAAGGGCACAGAAAATTAAAACAAAAACATATACCTTACTGCCGGCAATGCCTCCAAGCTGGCAGTGGCACGACACGCACACACGTCCACTCACACTCACATACGCAACTCGAATGAAGAGCGTCTGTGAGAGCAAGTGGAGGGGGAGCGCTCTTCACTTGCTCTCACAGACGCTCTTCATTCGAGTTGCGTATGTGAGTGTGAGTGGACGTGTGTGCGTGTCGTGCCACTGCCAGCTTGGAGGCATTGCCGGCAGTAAGGTATATGTTTTTGTTTTAATTTTCTGTGCCCTTTATCATGTAATATGTTTTAGTTTTAATTTTCTTTCTGTATTAAGTAAGTTTAATGTGTTTTGTATGAAATTTTGTGTGAGTGAGATTTCTGTTGAATGTTGGATGAATGTAATTGTATGTCAAAAAAACAAAAAAAAAAAAAAACCCCAAAAAAAGTAGGTTAAATAAACATAAGTAGGTTAATGTAACTTTAAGTAGGGTCACTTGAAAACGAGAGGAGTTTCAATACCTCTCGAAACGTAGTGTAGTTTAAACACTAGAAGCGATAGGAAAAGTCCAACAAATTAAATAATAATAATTACCTTCGTCACATAGTTCTGTAATGGGTCTTATTGTCTATATCAGTTCAGGGGCAATACTTATCTTTTTAAGATGGCTAAGTTAATTCTTATTTGTTTATAGTGATTAGTCTAATATACATTTACCTCGGCTTTAAATTGGGAACCACCGAAGTCACATTAAACGTCTTGGAAATCTTTACGTTAAAACTTCGAGTCCAACTGAAATAAGCAAATATAAATATAAATAAAACCATAATTTTTCAACCCAGTAAAGTCGTCAGTATAAGAAAGGTTACAGAAACGATTCCGGAAATTTAGGCGAAATTATGGCAGATTGGAGCCCTTTCTATTGGTATCCGAAGAAAAATGTATTTGCTAAAACTCTGAAATTTCACCAGGACGTGTAGGGATGGCAGTTTGTCTCCCGCCAACTGCAGGATCTTGGTTCCAATCTCAAGTTTAATTATCCTTAGAACTCTCTTGCCCCATTCCGTTGAGAATTTATGATAGTGTTTTCAACCCTTGGAATGCACAGGAAAAATTTGAATTGGTGCCAAGTAATCTTTTACCTTATTAGCCTACAGTGTTATTAATATGTATTGAGTTAAAAATGGTCACATTTTATTTGAGGTAAAAATGAGCAAAAGCATTGTAAACATTAGTTATTGAAATCATGTTTATACACCCTTTTGGTTTTTATAAGTCAATAACAACTACACAAGACGCAATAAGGCAATGATAAAGTGCGATACAAAAACCTGAACTTATTACACTGTTAATAGTCCCAACTGATATGGTCCTTCTGGGTTGAAAATTTGGTTTCTTATAAGTCTGTATCTAATGCAAACTGGCAAAAATATTTGACATTAAATAAGAAATGTATCAATTTATGTCTTTTTATTGAAAATCTTTGTATAAGTAGAAGAATTTCATTTATTTACAAAATTCCTCTTCATATAAACTTACAATATTACCTATGAGTGGCTACAAGTTTTTTCAACTTTTGCACGAACTGTTGAAGGATATGATTTTAAACGCAGCACATTTTTACAGTTAGCCTAATGTTAATTTGTACTAACTTTTAGTTAGTTTAAGAGGAGGCTAAAGGCAGTTCGGTGTCGCCCTCGCGGTCGAGATACGTACTAAAATTATACTCCGCGATAACAATCGGAAAAAGTAGTGTGACGTAGTAAATACCCGTTGCAGCAGACCTGCATACTCAGCGAATTTCAAATGCAAAACAACGTATTTCAATCCAATATAGCGAGATTTGACATGTTTTGGTTAGCTCCATAAGAATAACATGGGGAATGAGTATGCAGGTCTGCTGCTACAGGTATATTAAAACTGGATGGTTTTGATTCAATATTTAGTAGATCTGAACTAGAAGAAGCTATTTACCAAGTTTTATCAAGATATGTTGAGAAATAACCAAGATATAGAATTTTACTTATTTCCCATAATGTTAACATTGGGACAACGTACTGTGTTTACCACTTTCAATATCTCGGTAACCAATGGACATAGAGCAGTGATTCAAAATACTAAATTGTTTGTTTTTTTAAGCTGAATTCAATGGTGCCAACAAAAATCCGATAAATTTTATTTTTCTATGTAAAAAACTCAAAAAACCTATTTTTGAGGGGGTTTATCCCCCTTTACCCCCCCTTCCGATGGTCCGATCGGGCTGGTTCACGAACTAATCCGAATAATTACTACGTTACACGCCTGTGCCAAATTTCATTCCGATTGGACCATTTTTGCGAGCGCTATCGTGCTTACAGACACACACACACACACACCACACACACACACACACACACACACACACACACACACACACACACACACACACACACACACACATATATATATATATATATATATATATATGTTCACCCAACTATCATTGTGGCAACCGTACATAAGGAAAAGTGCATGCAAAGTGGCGACCGGTGCTTATGACGACCGTATATGGTCGTCATATGCACACTTGGGTTATTTCATCTCCTTTTGACCTGTAGATACATATAGTGATGACTTAAAAATTTTATTTTGGTCGTCATATTGCGCCTGAAATGAATATTAATAGTTCATGTAATGACCGTGGGTGCGCTAGTGTCGCTGAGTGTATATTTCAATATACGGCATTTGGCGTAATACTGCGACCGGACGACTTGGCAACACTGGTTCTCCCGGACGCGTATATCCCTCGGGTCTAAGAGCTGAGGGTTTTGAGCATGCTTGAGAGCATTACGCGGTATTTTTGCTGATTATTGTAAAGTGGACTGTGGTGATACAAAAGAAGGTATTTCGCCTATTATCCGGGTGGTCGACAACGAAGGGGGGGACATAGCGGGGAGTGTTATGCGTTAAAATGCAGAACTTTGGAAAGCAGTAAATGATTTGGTTAAAACGTAATTTTAATAACACAAATTTATAAAATATAGAACACAAAGCTATAAAATAAGTTGAAAAATAAATTGGTTTTAGTTGAAGTTATTGTTATTTTGATTTTTTGCCGGACAGTATTCAGTACGTACATTGACAGTGATTGTTTTGGAAATTGCGACGTCAATATCATTCTCAGTGTCAACATATTGAGGTACTGTAAATACTGATGAATAATATTCAACTTTTTTTTATTCGAGAAATATTAATTCTACCGATGGCTTAATATGTTATAGTAATATATAAATAAGTATTTGTGATAATATGCTGGTTAATTTACAGTCATTTAATACGGTTTTAGATATTACAGTTTTTTTTCTAAGTGTTGGCTAAATGAGGTGAGAGGGGGATGGGTCTGACATAAACGAGACTAACCCAACGGAGTTTTAGTCTTACAACGATACTTGTAGTCTTAAACTAAACATGCCTAACTAATCCAAGAAAACACTACCTAAGAAATGCTAACAATAATTTATGTAAAGGTGAATCAAATAAAATTTACAATAAGTATATAAATTTAACAAAAAAATTGACAATACTTTTTACTTTGATATTCTTTTCCAAACAGAACATTACCGAGGAATTATTACATCACAGATTTTACTTAATCTTTCGCAACTGAACGGAAAGTCTTAACAGATGAACTAAAAATAAATATCTAAATTATATAGGTATAATTATACAAAAACATGATTTATAATTATATAATTATACCTATATAATTATAAATTATATAGGTATAATTATACAAAAACATGAAATTTCATTTCAAGATACCATGCTTAAACCTCAACTCTTAGAGTTGGTAAAAAAGAACAAGCCAACAAACATCAATTTCTCCATGGATAAATTGCTAAATGCAAAAGGTTATACAGTTTTGAGGCTCCCACCCTACCACCCTGAACTGAATCCCATTGAATTAGTTTGGGGTCAGATAAAGGGGTGGGTGGCCTCACACAACGTAACTTTCAAGCCAGAAGAGGTCATGACACTGTGTAATGACAAGTTCTCCCAGTTTAGTGTCTCCGAGTGGGAAAAAGTCTGCAATCACGTGATGAAAATCGAAGAAGAGCTGATGGAAAGAGAAGGACTCATAGACGATTACACAGATCAGATTATAGTGCCGCTAGGTGAATTCTCTGACGAAAGTACAGAAGAATCTTCGGCAGAAGAATTAACAGCAGAATCAGCCGAGGAATCGCAAGATGTTCCATGGATAGTAAAGTTAAGTTAAAGCTCAGTGGGCAATTTGGTTATATGGCAACAAAAAATAAACTCGTCAGATGTAAAGGCACCTTTTCCCACTGAACGTTCCTATTTAAAAAATCAATTATGTTTCAAATGTTATATTAAATTACGTTGTTTGTAACTAGTTTGTATATATATTGTTTAAATAAAAGTTTTCTCTATACATTATTTTTTGAACAACATTTATTGAGTTCGTGAGCTTCCATGGGAATGAGGTAATTTGTTTTGTATTTTTAACGTGTTTTTGACAGAAACTATGAGTAATATCAGTTAGTCATTCCAATCACGCACGCCTAAAACGCAAAAATAATTTGGTAATATAACGAGTTTAGAGCCTTTATGGCACCAAATGACCTTACAATCGGCTAATTATTTGCCTACTGAGACCCCATGGTTAATACTGTACGATTATTAATAACCAAGGAACCTTGGTTTTTAAGTTCCTTGCTCCTAACTGTACCCTAATAAAGATAATTATTTATATACTTTAAATAAGCTTTTGGGTTATGAATATTGTTTGTAATAATGGTGCAAACACAGATTGTAAACATTACAGCAATCTAAAATATTTATACATCATCAGGCAATTTACTTATTTTAACTGGGTAGTATCAAAACAGCTGTCTTAAACCAGAGGCAAAGTTATTTGGCTATACCAATACCAATTAATGAAAGTCTATTATACAATTTCAACACAGTCATCTGTGATAAAGTTTTACGTATTGAGAGACGTATTGACAGACACCAACGTCACTGCGAGAAAATTGGGGGATGAAGAGCTTGCGGGACCGGGACCTGAGTTTTTGAACAGTTTCACTATTTATAATTTGTTACTTACGATGGGGATACCTTCACCGAAGCAACCTCTAGCCTATATTGAATTAATGAAACATTAAAGGTTTTATTGAATTTATATTTTTACAAAATTTCCTGACCGCTAAATAAAGAAATAGAGCATCGTAAGCACGGTACGCTTACAGATAAAGAATTTTTATTTGTATTATTGGACCTGGTTAATTCGTGCCTGCCGCCTCGGCCGGATCGAGTGGCGTCATCCTCGGGAGGCTGTGGCACGACTGCTACAATCATTAGAGAGGATTAACGAGGGTCAGCTCGCTTGGTTCGAAATGGTACGACTGCTACAACCGCCCGGCCAGGTAGTCGACGCCAGGTAGCCAGACAACGGGAAAACAGAAATTATATTGTCCCCGGGGACCCTCTGCTATGCTGCTTATTGAACTTGATCCTGAAGATTAGGAAAGCTATACCCTTGTGATGAACATGTTGGCGCCTGGTTTTTACAATCAAAAGCTGTTTAAACTGGATGTTTTGGTTTTGAAGGACAGCAAATGACATAATTCAATGAATTTGTATTTTTTCGAAATAATGTACTTTTTTGATCCCCAGACCTAAAATATCGGGTTGAATATCCTTTTGTTTGTAATAGAGGTGTGCGGGTAGGGATTTTTTAAGTCGAGCCGAGTTTTTTAAAATACTCGCGAGTATCGAGTTTTTTTTTCGAGTCGAGTAATTTGAAGAGTATAAGTTAATAGTTATACTTTTACATAATCATCATAATATATCAAAAATCGTCATTATTAATAAAATAAGAAAATAATATTTGAAAGTTATTCAATATTTTGAAAGTGTTCCTGAGTTCATTATTAATGAAGTGTTCCTGAGTTAAAAGCAAGCCTATTTTCAAATTAAGTGACGATAATTCAAACCATCTTTAAATATGGCTTCATACCCTTACTCAATTTTTGATTAAAATCTCAGCTTGATGAAGTACACACCCAAATACACTTTTACTTGTATACTTAGTAGATTGATTGAAAAATGAAAAATTAAATCAGTTTTATTACAGAAGCAGAAGTGACGGGGAATTTAAATTCCCGTTTTCCCTCGATGTACCGCGACTACCTGGCCGGGCGGTTGTAGCAGTCGTGCCATTTCGAACAAAGCGAGTTGACCCTTATTAATCCGCTCTAATGATCGTAGCAGTCGTGCCATGGACAGAGAGACCAAAACTTTGTACCAGTCGTCCCGTTCCCCCTCGGGCTGGGACGGAGGACGGCGCGTTGCTTGCCGTTGCTGCCGTTCTACTTCAGGCATAAACACCATTTTAACAGCCCCTTCCCTTTAACCTAGGAATTCCGTTTCGATGGCATTTTAAGGCGATCCTCCTGTACCACAAGTCTGTTTTCCAAGTCAAGTGATTAATATTTATTTCTTTGTAACAATGTATTATAAATTAATTGCCGGTGTATTTTTTTTTAATCTGCCGCCTCTGAAATTGTTTTGCTCTGGGCTACAGTTCCTATAACCCCCCCTCCTAAATCTGCCACTATGTTTAATTATAAACCCAATTTCATAGTTAGTTTCTGATCCATCTTTACCGTATTTGGATCATGTGCCGAGAAACTCAGCTTTCATAAAATTACTCAAGCCTGACATTCGAGGTCTCTCTAATTAATTGCATCTTCCTTTAATTCTCAGAAGCATATGATATTTTCTTATTTAACCGTCTATGACAGGCCCTTGCTGGGTACACTACTGAGGTGGCTGAAAAATATTGCGAGGGAGCCAGGCAATGAGAAATCTTAAATGAAATTTATTGTTAAATTAAAATTTATTTATACTTTCAATCAGTTTGTAATTGAAATGTAATCGTAGAATATCTCATATAGCCTAGTCGTTAAAACATCATAAAGCTCTATATGCTTGATTTAAGCTGAGCTGCGCACTTTGGGCCCCATACTGTGGGGAGCGACCACAGAAATGGTACGAACTTACGGGAAATTTAATCTCTAACTTAATGCAGAATTAAAGATTCAAAAATCAATTTTATTTTTTTATTTTTCAAATTTAATTTTGATTTTGTTTTTTTTTTTAATTTTTTCCTAGAACAATGAGTTTATCTCGTAAAGTTTGCAGTTAACAGTTCGGAATTTTAGTTGGCTGCTTCTTACTCCTTAATAAAATTGCTTCACATAACCTCAAAATATTTAACTGTCGCAAAGCATCAGCTATTCTGGTTTGGCTTTTTGGTCACTTTTCGTCACCAAAGTCCCATCTCGGGCCTTGAGATTTACTGTTTCCATGTTAAACTCCGTAATTTTGCCCCAGAATAGGTCGATTGCACCATGCCATGGTCAATAGGTCGAAGGGCCATGTGGCCCTAACTTTGCCTGGCTAAATAACGAATTTTTCATTTTCATTTAATTTCATTGCATGAGGCGTGATGAAATAAACAATTTAGTACTAACAATTTCAAGGCTAACGTCTAATAGGAATAATTTGTGGATACTAAGCAAAAGAATCCTATTCCCTTTCACTGAATTAAAAAAACAAAAACAAAAACAGAATGCCCTAGTGATAGCGGAATGGCAGGTCGTCATTTTGCCTCAGTGATCAATTTATTCATGTATAAAGACTAGAGTGAAAACTGGCAACGCTGTATGTCGCCACAATGATTGTAAATATTTTGAATGGGGTTCACAACGATAGTTTAATGTAATGTATATTACTGGGTGCCATTTTGTTTGTTGCATGTAAAGTCGTCACAATGATGTCTCTGTAGTTTCTTCAAGAGTAACAAAAAAACTTGTAATGTGAGTTGATAATGTTGTTTCTTGAGTGCAATTTAGTGTATTTCTATTTAAAAATCAAAATATACATAACTCCTTGAGGCGGTTGCCATACTGTAGGTGTTGTGTAAAGTCGCCACAATGATAGTGCGATCTATATATATATATATATATATATATATATATATATATATCTAGAAATTTGAACGAATGGTGTTTTTTGCTTCTGGGGGACCCAAAAGGAAAAGTTATCATGGTCTCGGGCTTAGGTCTTACCATGAGACCTACGGTAATAGCTTCTTCCCTATAGGGGAAATTCGCTAAAATCCAGTTATTCTAAAATTATGGTATTAACTAGCATATAAAGTACTGTTTTCTTCTTTTTAAGTCCAAAACATAGCTACAGAGGCTAATATAATGTCGTCGCTCATTTATATAAGTGTTCAAACAGTAATGAATGTATAATATATTCCCGCGCGGGGTCGGCGATTAGCGCGTGTAAACGTTCACGCGGTCGCATTTTCTGGCGACATATTTTAATTTAGAGAAAATAATTTTATTGCACCTTGAAGACGAATAAATTCAACACTAGGTTCGTGAAGTACATTTTTATTTTCTTTCTACATTCTAAGTTATTTTAGCTCAAAAAAATCAACTAGCTAAAATCCACTATTTGAAATCTAACGCAAATTACTCTTGATATCGGAAAAATAAAAAATGCATATTGAAAGGAATTTATTTGTTTTCATTTTGATACGTAGGCTATTGTCGTACGTTGAAAAATAACGTCAGGATATGGTATTGTGCGATGTTGTAACCCGCGAAAATCATGAAAACACCCTTTTGTGCGGGGACGCATTCCGACTAAAGTTTTCGATCGGAAATGAAAACGTTATATATCAAATTAAAGAGGAGAAAAAATCCTACTAAATATTACCATTTGGTTCCAATATTATAAGACTGGTAAATGAGTGATTACACCTAAATTTCAGCCAATTATTTTTAAGTGATTGTTAATTAGGTAAATTCGACTATGCAAATTCAGAGGCTGATCACTCCTATATTTTTCGTATAATCGTAAATAAAGTGGTACTGTTTTGTAGAATTTGTTCTCCTCTTCAATTTGATATATTTAGTTTTGATTTTTGATCGAAAATTACGGACGATAAGCGTTCCCAAACAAAAGGGTTTTGTCATGATTTTTGCGGGTTTTAACATCGCGCGAAACCATATCCTGACGTTATTTTTCAACGTACGACAATAAGCTACGTATCAAAATGAAAACAAATAAATTCCTTTCAATATGCATTTTTTATTTTTCCGATATATTAACAAGTACAAGAGTAATTTGCGTTAGAGTTCAAATAGTGGGTTTTAGCTAGTTGTTATTTTGAGCTGAAATAACTCAGAATGTAAAAAGAAAATGAAAAATGTACTTCACGAACCTAGTGTTGAATTTATTTGTCTTCAAGGTGCAATAAAATTAATTCCTCTAAATTAAAATATATCGCCGGAAAATGCGACCGCGTGAACGTTTACACGCGTTGATCGCCGAACCCCTTCGGAGGAATATTTACTACAGTCATTACTGATTGAACACTTATTTAATGAGCGACGACATTATATCAGTCTCTGAAGGTATATTTTGGACATAAAAGTGGAAAACAGTACTTAATATTCTAGTTAAGACCATAATTTTAGAATAATGGATAATTACTACGTCACACTACTTTTTCCGATTATCATCGCGGAGTAATTTTAGTACGTATCTCGACCGCGAGGGCGACACCGAATTGCCTTTAGCCTCCTCTTAAAGTTTCGGAGTGGAGCGTACGAATCGTAGGCTCTGTCCGGAGATAGGTATGTATTAGATTTAAAATAAGCAGCATTTGTATGACTATGTACCCGTTGTTGTTCCAACTTAAATATGTAGCTTAAGTAAGTCTCCAATCTATATCACAGATAAATCTGCATATGTTGGAGAAAATAACATTAAAGATGGGAGAATAACATTTGTGCTGTGGGCAGCTGCAAAGGTTTACGAGCGGAGTCGTATTACCTTGACTAGTTGAATTTAATTGCCTGATGTGATGGAATTTTTTTAGGAAATTGTAAAGTTTAATTGTTGAAGGTCAAGATGGAAGCTAAATTTTGGTTTCGTAAATATTTGAAAAACTTCAAATTGGAAAAAAATTAAGAAACCCTCATATTTTTAAACTCACTTAATTTCACTAGAACATTTTACTTTCTCCCCCCTATACAATGTATATGGAGAAAGTATTGTTTTCGTAAAAAATTTTCGAATTTGAGTTGTTAAGTGGATATATTCGTTTTAGTGCTCCCTGAATCCAAAAAAGTGGTTTTTGGCGTGGTGAATGTCAGTCTCTGTGTGTGTGTGTGTGTGTGTGTGTGTGTGTGTGTGTGTGTGTGTGTGTGTGTGTGTGTGTGTGCGTGCGTGCGTGCGTGCGTGCGTGTGTACAAAGCTAGAGACGACATTAGTAGACCGATTTTCATGAAATTTGGCATGTAGGTATAAAGCCGTGGTATCTCCAGGCATATTTTTCATTTTTTTTGAATTTTTGATTTTTAAGGGTATTTACCCCACAAAAACCCATAAAAAATTACAAAAATCCAAATTTCTCAAAAACGGCTCTAACGATTTTGATAAAAATTTCATGGTTTTTAGTGCTTAAGATGACAAACAAAATGACACCACCCACATGTCTGTAAAAACGCAGGTTCAG
Source organism: Flexamia atlantica (assembly GCA_035578135.1). Classification (NCBI taxonomy): domain Eukaryota; kingdom Metazoa; phylum Arthropoda; class Insecta; order Hemiptera; family Cicadellidae; genus Flexamia; species Flexamia atlantica. The sequence continues at coordinate 43,684,125 of JAQJVK010000009.1, forward strand.
AAGTTATGGGGGTTTAAGTGTTAAAAAATTCAAATTTTTGAAATTTCACAAAATTTGTAAATTCTAAAGAAAATATACTTGCAACCATTAAATTTGGCTTGAAAAACTAAATAGTCCAAATAAATTAAAAGGTTATATTACCTTGTTTCTGTCAGTGATCCTTTTTAATTCCAATGTTGGATTACAATTGTTTCGGCAGACCAATTTTTTTACACATTAGTCTACGTCAACTGGTTACGGAGATAATTGATATTTCAGTTCGGCGGTAAACGCAGTACATTGTCCAATGTTATTCTTATGGCAAATATTAAAAAACCGATATCTCCGTTATTCACCAACCGATTTTGATAAAATTTGGTATATATTTGTGTGATAATTAATTTTTAATTTGTTTTATTTCATTATAGGGTGGGTGCACCAGTGAATGACCACCCCCCAGTGAATGACCGGTTTGCTTAAAAAGCCAGGTATTAAGCATATTCTTTGGGCTAGGTAATTAGAAACAAGCGTAAAACTAGCCTTGGAATATCATTGAACAATAATCTTACATTGGTTAAAATTGATGGAGTCGAAAATACTTTTTAAACATATTTAATATTGAGTGTCCCACTATCTTCGATTTTGATGTTTCCTGCTATGGTAACTATCCCTGCAAAGCTTACCTGGATTTACATTCATTCTGTATTTGATAATTATTTCAAAAATGTGTTTCAATTAAATAATATTTAACATGCTATCCTATAATTTAAAATCAATTTTATTTCTCTACATGTTAGAATTAATTATTACTGAGGGCGGTCATAAATTGGATCGTAACTAAGGCAAAAACCAGTGAATGACCGGGGAAGAACTTAGCGGTCATTTACTGCAACAAGATCGGTCATTTACTAGCTATGATCTATATTCTCAGCTGAATTATTCCTATTCATTGTTGTCAGCTGATTTTTCAATTTTTTGACAGTTATTCAGCCAAAAGAGACCGGTCATTCACTGGTGCAAGATCGGTCATTCACTGGTGCAGTCCCGGTCATTTATTGGAACATTGACATAGTTGCTTTTTAATTAATATTACAACCAGTATTCTCATTAAGTAACGTATTTACCTAATATTGCTTAATCCTTAAAGAATAAATGAACTTTCTATAGTATAATGTATAACTGTGACTTTGAAATAAGGGAGTAATGTCAAATAAACATGAAACATCGTCCTTAACCGGTCATTCACTGGTGCACTCACCCTATAAGTTATTAGCGAATTTCCCTAGTAGGGAAGAAGCTATTACCGTAGGTCTCATGGTAAGACCTAAGTCCGAGACCATGATAACTTTTCGTTTTGGGGCCACCAGAAGCAAAAAACACCATTCGTTAGAATTTTAGCGAATTTCCCCTATAGGGAAGAAGCTATTACCGTAGGTCTCATGGTAAGACCTAAGTCCGAGACCATGATAACTTTTCGTTTTGGGGCCACAAGAAGCAAAAAACACCATTCGTTCGAATTTTAGCGTATTTCCCCTATAGGGAAGAAGCTATTACCATAGGTCTCATGGTAAGACCTAAGCCCGAGACCATGATAACTTTTCGTTTTGGGGCCACCAGAAGCAAAAAACACCATTCGTTCGAATTTATATATATATATATATATATATATTTGTCTGTTAGCACGATAGCGGCCGTAAAAATGGTCCAATCTTAATGAAAATTGGTACAGACGTGTAAAGTCGTAATCACTCGGACGAGTTCGTGAACCAGCCCGATCGGATCACCGGAAGGGGGGTAAAGGGGGATAAACCCCCCCAAAAATGGGTTTTTTGAGTTTTTCACATAAAAAAATAAAATTTATCAAATGTTTGCTGGCACTATTGAATTCAGCTAAAAAAAAAAAAAAAATTTGGTATTTTGAATCACTGCTCTATGTCCATTGATTACCGAGATATTGAAAGTGGTAAACACAGTACGTTGTCCCAATGTTAACCTTATGGGAAATAAGTAAAATTCTATATCTCCGTTATTTTTCAACAAATCTTGATAAAAATTGGTAAATAGCTTCTTCTGGTTCAGACCTACTAAATATTGAGTTAAAACCACCCAGTTTTAATATACCTGTAGCAGCAAACCTGCATACTCATTCCCCATGTTATTCTTATGGAGCTTACCAAAGCATGTCAAATCTCGCTATGTTGGATTGAAATATGTTGTTTTGCATTTGAAATTCGCTGAGTATGCAGGTCTGCTGCAACGGGGGTATTTATATTATATCTATCTATCTATCTATATATATATGTGTCTGTCAGCACGATAGCGGCCGCCGTAAATATGGACCGATCTTGATGAAATTTGGTACAGACATATAAAGTGGTAATCAATTGGACGAGTTCGTAAACCAGCCCGATCGGACCACCGGGAGGGGGGGTAAAGGGGGATAAACCCCTCCAAAAAGGGGTTTTTTGAGTTTTTTACTCGCAAAAATATAAATTATCTAATTTTTGTTCGCACCATTGAATTCAGCTCAAAAAAACAAACAATTTAGTATTTTGAATCATTGCTCTATGTCTAATGGTTACCGAGATATTGAAAGTGGTAAACACAGTATGTAGTCCCAATGTTAACTTTATGGGGAATAAGTAAAATTCTGTATCTCGCTTAATTCTCGACATATCTTAATAAAACTTGGTTTGTGGCTTAATCTAGATGAGATCTAATGTTTAATAGTCTAAAATCCCCGATACTTCCTTTTTTGTGGCAGCAAACCTGCATACTCATTCCCCATGTTATCCTTATGGGAAATAAAAACAATTCTACCTTCCTTATTTCTTAACATATCTTAATAAAACTTGGTGTTTGGCTTATTCTAGTTAAGATCTATTAAATATTGAAGTAAAACCAACCATTTTAACATACCTGTTGCAGCAAACCTGCATACTCATTCCCCATGATATTCTTATGGAGATTACAAAAACATGTCAATTCTCGCTATGTTGGATTGAAATATGTTCTTTTGCATTTGAAATTCGCTGAGTATGCAGGTCTGCTGCAACGGGGGTATTTATATATCTATCTATCTATATATCTATATATATATATATATATATATATATATATATGTGTGTCTGTCAGCACGATAGCGGCCGTAAATATGGACCGATCTTGATGAAATTTGGTACAGACATGTAAAGTAGAAATCAATTGGACGAGTTCGTAAACCAGCCCGATCGGACCACCGGGAGGGAGGGTAAAGGGGGATAAACCCCTCCAAAAATGAGTTTTTTGAGTTTTTTACTCGCAAAAATATAAATTATCTAATTTTTGTTTGCACCATTGAATTCAGCTCAACAAAACAAACAATTTAGTATCTGGAATCATTGCTCTATGCCTAATGGTTACCGAGATATTGAAAGTGGTAAACACAGTACGTTGTCCCAATGTTAACCTTATGGGGAATAAGTAAAATTCTGTATCTCGCTTATTTCTCGACATATCTTAATAAAACTTGTTTGTGGCTTCATCTAGATTAGATCTAATGTTTAATAGTCTAAAATTCCCGATACTTCCTTTTTTGTGGCAGTAAACCTGCATTCCCATTTTCCATGTTATCCTTATGGGAAATAAAAACAATTCTACCTTCCTTATTTCTTAACACATCTTAATAAAACTTGGTGTATGGCTTCTTCTAGTTAAGATCTATTAAATATTGAAGTAAAACCAACTATTTTTAATATACCTGTAGCAGCAAACCTGCATACTCATTCCCCATGTTATTCTTATGGAGATTACAAAAACATGTCAATTCTCGCTATATTGGATTGAAATATGTTCTTTTGCATTTGAAATTCGCTGAGTATGCAGGTCTGCTGCAACGGGGGTATATAATTTTAAATTACTTTAAGGGAGAAAGCATGTGTCAGTTTCCTCATACCGTTTATTATAAGTTAATTTAATTTATTAATCTCAGTTTTAAACAAATTTTCATTATAATTCCAATCTTTCAGGCTATGTTTGGCTTGACTAGCAAGGTAGTTCAGAGTTATCTCATCATGACTACGTAGGGAATCAAAAAGCACTTTTTCCCCTCATGCAACAAAATATAATCCTCTACGCACAAGGATCTTTACAATGTAGTTGGAAGACCTATACACAGGTCATTCAAGTACATAGCACTGAATAGAGAAAAGTGATCACTTATACAAAGAGGAGGGTTTGTTAAAGTTTTCATCCTTCATAAACAAAGGCAGCGGTTCTTGCAAAACCCGCGGGCCACTACAAATCTGAGACTTGTTAATAAAACAATGGGGAGCGCCAGTGCTTCAGACAGTCATTTTCTACCCACTTCTTGGCTTCTATTATTTCCAATGTTTATTTAAGTGTACATTTGTTAAAGTTTTAGATATTATTAGAGTAATTTAATCTAGTTTGACTTTATTAGTTTGCAATCATAATCATTTAATTAACAGTCCTTTTAACTCTGCTTCAATAAATAATTCCTTTCATTTACTATGCTTTATACATGCCACCTCAAATAGGTATCTTAATTCTTAATTGATAACCTCAGGTCAAAAGTTTTGGCAAAGCAATACTTCCTCTATATACTAAGGAAGAAGGAAATAAAAAGGATCGTTATCTAATGCCTGCCTAAAATGCAATGATGATATTTGTATTAATTTAGTGATTTTTAACACGAGATTTTGATTTATTCATACTGTAAAATTAAAATGTGATAGAGTGGTGTGTACTCATAAAAAAAAATATTTAAAAATTTTGCAGTTTAAGTTTTTTTTTTAGAACACTTTTGTAATAGCTGATTATAACCAACAAATATGTCAACTCAATACATTGACTTTGCGAACTACAGTCTATATGATGAATTAAAGTCAATGGTACCTAAGTACCTAAGTTAACTTAAATCACAGGCACAGTCATATCTATCAATTAGAAACTCATAAACAGAATAACTCATTATTTATTTGCTCAGCCTTAGAAATAAACACAAGCAAATTAAAATTTCCAGTTTGCAGCGATTTCACATGAGTTAAATAATTTTAAAAAGAACCCAAAACTCTGTGTAAATGAAAAGACGGGCGAGTGGCATAAAGTCGGAATGACGCCTGAGCTTGGCAGACGTAAATAAGAAATGAGACAAGCGGTAAAAGCAAAGGCGGGCTCGAAAATGAGTGCAAATATTTGACAATGACAGTGACTCCATTTCACTCTCTCTCACTACGCTGAATTACCAAATTGTTTTCTCTCTTCCTCTCATGAAAATGTCCTAATTATTTTCAATCCTTTGTCCTCACAACTATCTGTTTACCAATCGGAGGTTTTGCTTTCCAATGCAATAGAAGGGAAAGCCTTAATTAATTTTAAGTTAAATCCTATTCCTTTAAATGAGCAATTCTTGTAAATATATAATGATTTTAAGGGAACTCAGTTTTGTATTAATTTATATATATATATATATATATATATATATATATATACATATAGAACGTGGCAGCATAATTTGGAGCACAATGGTCCATTAATGCGCTGAGCTATGGGCCAAAGTAGGCCAATAGCTGCCTCGTTAGCTAAATTCAACCATTACTCTGTTGTTTATTAACCGATTTTCATCATTTTGGTGTCATCAGATAGAAAATTAAATTTAATAAATATTGTTATAGTTTATAATTTTGCATAGAACAGACAGTTCTTTTGATATTTCAATTTAAAAATTTTTAACAGTTGCCATTTAGAAATTAACCATTTGATTATTTTGATTATTTTTTTTCACACTGACCTTGATTAGTTGTAGATACGTGCTGTTAAAAAAAAATTGTGACAGCAAACTGACATTAATTTCTCCATTAAAACCGTTTAAAGCAAGAAAATCTACGATAAAATAAAATAAATTCACAATTATCTCACAAATATATGCCAAATTTTCGAAATAGGCTAACAATTAACGTAGATATAGGTTTTTGAATATTTGCCATAAGAATAACATTAGACAATGTACTGCGTTTACCGCCAACGAAAATATCAATTTCCTCTGCAAGCAGTTAGTTGACGTAGACTACTAAATCAAAATACTTTCGAGCCAAACTTAATGGTTGCCAGTATATTTTCCTCATCACTTATAGATGTTGTGGAATTTGATAAATATGAATTTCTTACATTTAAGACCCGCTAACCAGAATTTTTACAGACATGCAGGTGGTGTCATTTTGTTTGTAATCTTAAGCACTAAAAACTGAAATTTTTTATCAAAATCGTTAGAGCCGTTTTGGAGAAATGTGGATTTTTGTGGACTTTTTCACAAAAAAGTTACAGATTTTGTGAATTTTAAAAAATATTAATTTTTTAACCTTTCAAACCCCATAACTTCTGAACCTGAATTTTTATAGAAATGCGGATGGTGTCAATTTGTTTGACATGTTCAGCACTAAAAACCATGAAATTTTTATCAAAATCGTTTCAGCCGTTCTTGAGAAATTTGGATTTTTGTAATTTTTTATGGGATAAATAACCTGCAAAATTAAAAATTAAAAAAAAATTAAAAATACCCCCGTTGCAGCAGACCTGCATACTCAGCGAATTTCAAATGCAAAACAACATATTTTGATCCAACCTAGCGAGATTTGACATGTTTTTGTAAGCCCCATAAGAATAACATGGGGAATGAGTATGCAGGTTTGCTGCTATGGGTATATTAAAACTGGGTGGTTTTAATTCAATATTTAGTAGATCTGACCTAGAAGAAGCCATTTACCAAGTTTTACCAAGATATGTTGAGAAATAAGCGAGATATAGAATTTCTCTTATTTTCCCATAAGGTTAACATTGGGACAACGTACTGTGTTTACCACTTTCAATATCTCGGTAACCAATGGACATAGAGCAGTGATTCAAAATACTAAATTGTTTGTTTTTTGAGCTGAATTCAATGGTGCTAACAAAAATTTGATAATTTTTATTTTTATATGTAAAAAACTCAAAAAAACCATTTTTGGGGGGGGTTTACCCCCCTTTACCCCCCAGCTTCTTCCCTATAGGGGAAATTTGCTGAAAAAAAAAAAACGCCTGCAGATACCACGGCTTTATACCTACATGCCAAATTTCATGAAAATTGGACCACTGGTGTCGTGTCTAGCTTTGTTAACATCCACACACACATACATCCACACATACACACAGATAGACACCAACCCGAAACCGACTTTTTTGTATTCAAGGAGAACTGAAACAAATATTTTCACTAACAACTAACAACTGTAATTTGAAACTTTTGATGAATACAATACTTTCTCCATGTACTATGTATAAGAAGGAGAAAGTAAAAGGCATGAGAAAACAAACATATCCAATTGAAACAGCCAATAGCAGCTAACATTTATATTTTCGTTAACATGCATTTAAGCCTTCAAACATTTTAATGAAAATCGGTCCACAACAAACATTGATTTCATATGAAACATTCGCTTTCTGTGAGACTGACAGGTTAGCGTAGTGACAACATTTGTCCTGTCATTCAAATGAATTTCTGGATCGGACATTCCTCCAGAATTGGTTTACATTTGTGACAAAATTGTTCCCTTAAAATCTGAGCATTTTTTATTACATTAAATTTAAAATTATTATTTATTTTCTAATACTGATTGATGTACATTATAAGCAAGAAAATAAATTTGTACATAATTTAATGTTATTTAAATTTCTGAAATGTTTTAATGCATAAATATTTTGAATCAATCAATGGCAATATAACTAAAAGAAAAAGTGAATATTAATAAGTCTGTGTAACCTTCTGGCCAAGGTCTGGTGTCAAGAGTTTTTAGGTCGCAAATGGTGCCTCTGACACAACCTGTCTACCACTTCAGTAATCGGGACCAACGGTTTAACATGCCTTTCGAAGCACGGTGGCAGTCTGAGAATTCAATTCAATTCAAAATCTCTTTATTCATAAAGTACACAGGTATAATGAATGGTGTCAATAAGATACATAAAATTATAACTAAAAAAAAACTAAAAAAGATGTATACAACAAATCTCAATATGTTTTAAAAGTATTTTAGCCTTTAAAAAGAAGAATCTAATTTTATACTGCACAACATTAAAATATGCTTTTATTTCCATTTCCATAGTTTAGCTACTTAATAATAGAAAAATAAATATACCTCCAATAATTTTTAAGTTACAATATATTCACCAAAATTTGGTGATTTTAAATATCTATTCCGCCATCTTGGATTTTTAATTATGAGTTTTACTTTTTAAGAGGAGGTTGGAGTTGGCTGCAATATTGGATTTATACTCCATAAGAACCAATGTTAATTGGTATGCAGGTTTTATCGTTTATTTTTGTTAGAAAACTAAAGTTTATATGTCAAATTAAAGCTCCTTTTAAACTCTACCGGACTCTGAGAATTCATTTTCACATAAACTAGCCATTTTAGCGAATTTCCCCCTATAGGGAAGTAGCTATTACCGTAGGCGGCATGGTAAGACTTAAGCACGGGACCACCGTAACTTTTCATTTTGATGCTCCCAGACCCCAAAAACACCGTTTGTTCATTTTCATATATATATACCTGTCCGTAGGCGCGATAACTTTTGTAAAAAAGGTCCTATCGCGATGAAATTTGGTACATACGTCTAGAGTGACATTTATTACTTCGAGTTCAAAAACCACCGCGAGAAGTTAACTCTAAGGAGGGTTTATTTTTAGAATTTAATATCTTTATATTAATTTTTTGTAAATTTAAGTGTCAAAATTGAATTCAGCTTAAAAAAATAAACAATATAGCATTTTGAATGATTACTCTACATCAATCGGTTACTGAGATATAGGATCTGCTAAATGCAGTACCCCGCCTAAATGCAGTGTCCCCTGAAGGGACATGAACTATCCAAATTCTGGTATACATACCTAAATTTTTCATTGAATTCCCCAAAAATGGGATTTAAAAATAGTATATTTCGCAACAAGGGCCGAAAATGAGGTTTTGCAGGCTCGAGATCGTGTTTCAAATTCGAGACGAAGTCGAGAATTTGAAACGATCGAGAGCTATGCATAGCCCTTTCGGCCGAGGTGCGAACGCTATTTTTCACCACAGTACACAATGAAATATACCCTAAATAATTCAGCAAAATTATTATTAATTGACTCACTTGAAAACAAAACTTTAAGGTTATGAGCGACGTTACAAATTCTTTATAATGATTAAAACAAACACAGCTATGAAAATCATATGATCGCAACTATCCTGTCTTTGGAACCTATTGAATGCCATATAATTATGTGATGTTCTGACTTTGTTTCAAGCAAATAAACGATCAGCTGACTTTCGGCCCTAGGGCCCCCAACGTTTTCGGTCCTGTGGCGGCAAACAGTATGTTTCGGTCCGCGTTTGACGTTTGTAAAACAGGTGATTTCGTTGTAGTGTGGTGAAAATTATATTACAAACCATATGGTTGAATTTAATTTGTTCATGTGATAATTGATTTGTTTTAGCGAATTTCCCCTGTAGGGAAGAAGCTATTACCGTAGGTCTCATGGTAAGACCTAAGCCCGAGACCATGATAACTTTTCGTTTTGGGGCCCCCAAAAGTAGAAAACACCATTCGTTCGAATTTACATATATATATATATATATATATATATATATATATATATATATATGTGTGTGTCTGTAAGCACGATAGCGCTCGCAAAAATGGTCAGATCGGAATGAAAGTTGGCACAGATGTGTAAAGTAGTAATTATTCGGATGAGTTCGAAAACCAGCCTGATCGGACCACTGGAAGGGGGGGTAAAGGGGGGTAAACCCCCCCCCAAAAATGGGTTTTTTGGGTTTTTCACATAGAAAAATAAAAACAATCCAATTTTGTTTGGCACCATTGAATTCAGCTCGAAAAAACACACAATTTCGTATTTTGAATCATTGCTCTATGTCCATTGGTTACCGAGATATTGAAAGTGGTAAACACAGTATGTTGTCCCTATGCTAACCTTATGGAAAATAAGTAAAATTCTATATCTCGCTTATTTCATAACATATCTTGATAAAACTTGGTTTCTGGCTTCATTTAGAGGAGATCTAATGCATTTTATTCTAAAATCCCCAATATTTCCATTTTTATGGCAGCAAACCTGCATACTCATTTCCCATGTTATCCTTATTGGAAATAAACAAATTCTATATTCTTCCTTATTTCTTAACGTATCTTGATAAAACTTTATACGTGGCTTCATCTAGTTGAAATATACTGGATTATGGCCTGAAATACCCTATTTTTATATTTTCATGGTAGCAAATCCGCATACTCATTCTCCATGTTAACCTTATGGGTAACTAGCTGATCAACACGGTTTCACCCGTAGAAAAACATAAAAACTTCCCCTGTCTTTTTTTAGGATTTAATTTGTCATACTTTTTAAGGTTACCATGACAACCTTATATCCTTCCCTATAATTTTTTAACCTTAAATCCTTGAAGTACCATAGGGCAAAAACCTTTGGGAATTTTGTAAAATTGTTTCTTAGTGTGCATCTAAGACCCAAGGGGAGCAGATGTGCCAAATTTAAACTCTTTAGGTCTTATAGTTTTGGAGATTTGCTATCCGATAGAAAACCCCTTCTCCTTTATATATATAGATAAAAAAAGTTGTGTAGTTTGCTTATTTCTCAAAATATCCTGATAAGAACTGGCATGAGGCTTCAGACAGTTAATATCTACTTGATTATGGCTTAAAATATCCAAATCATCAAATTCCTGAGGCAGCAAACCTGTGTACTCTCTTTCCCAATGTTAACCTTATGAGAAGTAAATAAAATTGGATAGCTTTCTTATTCCTCAACATATCTTGATAAAACATGTTATGTGGCTTCATATAGTTTAGATACATTAGATTATAGCCCATGATACCTCATTTTCAAATTTCTGTGGCAGGAAACCTGCATTTTTCAATACTAATCTTATAGAGAATTTATTTTTGAATAGCAATTGTGGGCATTAGGTAAATCATAGGATGAGGGAAAAAGGCTCAAATTAAATGTTTTAATGTCAGGGACTCAGGAAAGTACTGTAATTTCTTAAGGTTTGCTAGAAAACAAAAAATAACATAAAAAACTGCCATTTAAGTAGCATTGGGATCTAAAACTTCTGCTTTGTTTACATTAAAACATGTGAGCTGATGTTTGATTCAAAGCTATATAGCTTACAGATATGGGTGGATACAGACACAAATGGCTTATTTAAAGGCCAGATAACTAAAGATGTCAAATAAATGTACTATATCGAATACAGATTTTTACTGATGACGTTTATGAAATTTTTTACTCAAACTTAAACAGCTGGTCATTTCTCCACATGATTAAATTGGAAAAGCCAGCTGTTTTGAAGTTTTGAACATTGTATTTTCGTGCCAAGTATAGGCTATTATTTTTTTAAAGCCTTTTGCTCCTAAAAGCCACTATTAGGAGAGTATTTTTGCACACTTTCTTTTGAATGAATATTGATTTTACTTGATGCGAGACTTCATTTAAATTATTTATTTATGCACTTGAAATTCGCTGAGTATGCAGAACTGCTGCAATGGGGGTATTTTTTATTCCTTGGATCTGAATAGATTGATAACATGTTTGCTGACTTTCATTTACTATAACAAGTATACATTTATTAAAAATTATTAGAATATAAATAATTATTGAGAAATAATATTATGAATCATAAAATTTACTTCATTTAAATTAATATTTAAACAACATTAAATATTCAAAACAACAACTTCCCTAACTGATGTAGAATATGCCCACATATAAAAAATAAATCCTTTAGAAATTAACTGAGTATGCAAGTTTGCTGCAACAAGCTTTTTTAAAGTTTAAGATGAATCATATGTTTCGATTTAATTTTTTCATATGATTAATTTATTTGTTTTGATTTTGACTGATTTTAGATCATTGATTGTATATTTGCTTACATTTTTATACTATAACAAGAATACACTTACAAAAAATATTACACTAATAACTATAAGAAAAACAATAAGTATATTACAAGAGTGGATACTGAAGCGATTCCCATACTCATTTTCTTTATGTACAGCGTTCTCAGATTTAGAGAACCATTCCGGTCAGCGTAGGAGAATAATCTCAACTATACGAATTTCCTTTATATCGTAAGCTCTTCAATTATTATTCAATATACTTTTTGCAATAATTACATAAGGTGTTTGAAAAATTTTCTCTGACAAATTAAATAAGCTCCCATATAAAAAATAATTCTTTAAAAATTCGCTGAGTACGCAGGTTTGCTGCGACGGGGGTATTTAGTAATTTTCTTTTATTTAAAGCCCAAACTAGATCAAGGATTGCACGCGTCCTTGATTTGAAACATTGCATTGTTCTTCAATTAATTCTCCCTAATTTTTCCCTAATTAATTCTCATAAATCACCACAAGTTAATAAAAAATAGTAGAAGATAATTTATTTCCAAAATTATTATGTATCAGTAGTGAAAGAAATAATATTACCTTTAGTTAAATGGGCTGCGGCAAATGTGGACATCAATTTCAGGAGCCATTTAAATAACAATGGCTCCCCGGCTGGGCGATGCAGCGGAACCATCAAGTCTCGAGTCTCATGACGTTAGAGGCGCCTTGAATCAACTTATCGACTATCGACTTCTAGGAGCAAAATAAAATTTCCCTAAATTCATGCAACGCAACAGATAATAAGGTTTTTAAACCTCGTTTCAGAAATAATAAATTAGAGCTTGATGTAAATATTTGGTATATTTTGGTGTGTGATGTACGACCAAAACACAATATTTAACTATATATAGTGCTTTCTTATTACGGTACAATTTTTGAAATATTACATCCAAGATTAACCTTGTTTTTGGGCCTGCAGATGCTAAAAACACTATTCGTTCAAATTTATAAACATAAAATATAAATTTACAAATCTGTTTCTAATTGGATTTTGCTCAGGATTGATTTGGAAAATCTACGCTTATAATAATAATAATAATATTTATTTGCTTTGACAAGATTTTGCATCAGCATTATATTCATTATGCTTAAACTAAATTTGGATTATGTTGATTCTTAAAATATTAATTTTGATGTTCATCTTCGAAAAATTCTTCTATTGAGTAGTATGTTTTCTTAATAAGATATAATTTAAATTTAGATTTGAATTCATCAATGGGTAAGTTTTTAAACTGTTCAGGCATTTTGTTATATAATTTTCTTCCATTATACAGTAAATGTCGTTTGTAAAATGTTGTTCTGTGGTATTCCATATTGAGTGTATTGTTTTTACGAAGATTTGATTTGTAAACATTATTTTCTGGATGATGAAAAATTGATATATCACATTTCACAAATTTTAACGTTTCATAAATGTATATGGACCAAAATGTCCATAAATTGTTTTCTTTAAAAGTTTTCTTACAAGAGTTTCTTTGTTTTATCTTAAATATAATTCTTAGGGCTCTTTTTTGCAGTTTAAATATTCTTTTAACGTTAGAATTTGCCATACCCCAGATTTGAATTCCGTATAATAAGTGTAATTAAAGAATGTTAAACCGTTAGTAATGTATTTTTGTTGCTAAATTGCGATACTCTTCTTAATTCAAATAAGTTTGTTGATAGTTTATTACAAATTTTATCAATTTGTTGATCAAATTTTAAATTTTTGTCAACCATGACATCTAAAAAATTAACTGCATTTACTTTTTCAATTTCTTCATTTCACAAAATTAAATTTAAGCTATCTTGATAATTATGTTGGCTGTTTATAGTAAATTCAACATATTTTGTTTTAGAAAAATTGATTTCAAAATAATTTTCTTCAAACTATTGTACTACTTCAAATGACTTTGTGTAAAGTTCTATTTCTATATCTTCTTTATTTTTGCTTGATACATTTATCGTCGTGTCATCGGCAAAAAGATAGATATTTGATGGTATTGATGTTTCCATAATATTGTTGATAAAGATGATGAACAGTATAGGTCCAAGTACGGATCCTTGAGGTACCCCTGTTTTTATTTCCAATTTTTAGAAAAATAGACACTATAACCACTCACTCGACGCATTGTCCGAGTCAAGGTGAACATGAGAGTGTGAAGAGTAGAAATATGGATAAAGGTAGTTGTGAGTCAGTTTAGCACCTGCAACAGCCAAAACTACATGTCACAGACCCTTGATCTTAGAGTAAAATTAAAGCTCAGGATCTCATGATGTGCAATGGTGGTTGAGCTTCAATAACTTTAAGGGCTTCCCGGTAGGACTATTTTAAAGAGACCTTTGTCTTGGATTCAGGAAATGATCTTGGTGAGATTTATATCTAATCATATGGTCATAGTTCGAAATGGTTACGATGGTTACCAACGGATTACAGCACTTCCTAAACCAATAAAAAGTCAAGAATATCCCGAGGACAACTGGGGTTATCAGCCAGATTTATGGATTAAACATATATAACTGGTTAAAAAGTACTCTAACCAGTTTGTAAAAGTAAGGTGTAGTTCAGTTAAGAGGGGGCTGAAGGCATTTCGGTGTCACCCTCGTAGGTGAGATACATTCTGACATTACTTCTTGATGATAATGGGAAAAGGTGGTGTGACGTGCCACGTAGTAAGGTAAGTAACGAATTTTTCTAAAAATTATGGTCTTGATTGGCATATAAAGTTCTCTTTTCCACTTTCAATGTCCAAAATATAGCTTCACAGGGTGATATAATGTCACCGCTCATTCATATAGCAATCCAAACATTGATGAATGTAGTAAATATAGTCCAGGAGCAACAGAGGAGAGTGAGCATGCATAAAAGTCTGAAGCAATGTTTTTACAGATTGTTGTAATATGGACCTTAGTGATGCCTTAAACGCATGTCGTCACTTTTCCAGGTGGTCGACAACGTGGGGGGAGGGGGGCAAGGATGGCGGGGGGCGCTACATGTTAAAACGCTGATTTCTCGAAAACGGTTAAAGATAGAACGTAAATTAAAACGTCGTTTTGTTTGGAAAATTATGGACTTCAAGAAAGGTCATTAGGTCCGAGGTCGTATCTCGGTAAGAGATATTGAATAAAACACGAAAATATAGATATTTCGATCAATTTTTTATGAAATCAGGCCAAGTTTGGGAGTTTTTTTATGAAGGTCTGACTATATATTAACTGTTGATATATGGAGTGTTGTGATACCATTAACGCATGTCATCACTTTTCCAGGTGGTCGACGACATGAGGAGAGGGGGGCAAACATGGTGAAAAGCGCTATGCATGAAAACGACTATCTCGATAACGGGATGACATAGAACAGCGGGAAAAACGTCATTTTAATCACAAAACTTATTTAAATGAAAAAGGTCCTAAGGTCCAAGGTCGTACCTTTAATAATAAACTACTTATAAAAATTATACATTTAGAAAATGAATTTATTTATTTATTTTCTTACATCACACTACGCCTTAATGAGTAAGTTTGCTCGTAGGCAGGTGAATTGTCATATAAACTAAAACTACAATGTTAATTATAACTAAAACAATTTAGCAAAATACAATAAAAAAAAATATCTTCAATTATAAATTTAGGATTCTGCAATTGACATGGCTAAAAATTCCTCAGTACTGTAAAAACATTTCTCAATCAAGAAGGAAAACAGGTTCAAGCGATATTTTTTACTAGAAATTTCATTTTTAATTAAAGAAGGTAATTTATTATAAAACCGGAGACCCATATAAAATGTACTTTTTTCATATGCTGTAGTTCTATGTATAGGGTATTGTAATACAAAACTGCTTGGTCTAAAATGATATCTGCTGTTGGTTTTGAATGCTTCAAACTGAGTAATATGCTTCTTAACAATTAATAATAAATGAAATATATACATGCAGGGTAATGGTAGAATATTTAATTGTTTGAACAAACTTCGACAAGAAGTTCTTGGACTGACTTGTGCAATTACTCTTATAATTCGTTTTTGGATAAGAAATATTCTTTTACTTGTTGTACAATTTCCCCAAATCTCTATACCATAAGCCATATTAGAGTAGGTGTAAGCAAAATAGACCATTTTTAAAGTTTTTGTATCCACAATTTTTGATAAACTTAAGATGACATAAAAAGATTTGTTCAGTTTGGACTCTAGTTGTTTTGTGTGATCTATCCATGTGAGAGATTTATCAATGTTTATCCCTAAAAGATTACATGACAAAATTTTTGGTATCAAGCCTTCAAGAGGACTGTAATTACTATGCATAGAATTGATGTTATTTGAATGAAAATTAATTAGAGAAGTTTTAGTTTGATTAAACTTTAAATTGTTAGCCATGAACCACTCACTCATTAATTTGAAGTCATGGGACAGTTGAGTTTTTAAAACTTGTGGATTGTCATTTTTCAGAACCGCTGTTGTATCATCAGCATACATAACCAATTTTGAATTTAAATTTTGAACCAACAAGTCATCTATATAGATAAGGAACAGAAGAGGGCCGAGTGTAGACCCCTGAGGGACTCCTTCATTAACAATCTGAAAATTTGAGTGAACATTAGAATTCAGCACAACTTTTTGATTTCGGTTCGATAAATATGATTTCCTAATGCATTTCCTCCAAGTCCATAATATTTTAGTTTGTGCAACAAAAGCTCATAATTGACACAATCAAAAGCCATTGACAAATCGCAGAAGAGGCCTACAGCATACTGCGATCTGTCAATAGCACCCACTATTTCTTTTGTTATGGCAAAGACCGCATCAGTAGTGCTACATCCTTTTTTGAAACCAAATTGATTTTCACTAGGAATGTTATTCGGGGCTAAATGAGAAACTAATCTTTTGAAAATATCATTTTCAAATATTTTGGATACAACTGGTAACAATGATATTGGCCTAAAATTATTAATTAAATTTTGGTCACCTTTTTTGTGAATCGGACGTACTAAGCTATATTTTAAAAGATCTGGGAAAATTCCCTTCATTAATGACATGTTAATGATGTGAGAGAGAGGTAGACTGATAAAGTCTTTACAAGATTTTAAAATAACAGAAGGGATGCCATCCCAACCAGCAGATTTAGAATTTTTTAATTCTTTGATGATAGAGTCTATTTCTTTTGGATTAACTGAAACAAAGCTATTTATTTCATTTATATGATCTCTATTCACCTTACTTAGAAAATGTTTTGCTTTACCTAAGTTTGGCTGTAAATCTAGTTGTTCACTAGTATTTAAGAAAAAAGCATTGAAAGCCTCTGCAATTTTTGTAGGTTGACTGATTAAATTATCAGATTTTTTTATTACATTTATTCCACATGATTGTTTTTTTGTACTTGTTTCTTCCTTTACAACAGACCAAGCAGCTTTTGTTTTGTTGACAGAATTTTGTATTTTTTCATCATAAAATTTCTTTTTAGCGGCTTGAACTACTTTTTTAAAAACCCTTTTATATGTTTTTACATACTGAATGAAATCAACATAACCAGACAATTTACACAACCTATGCAATTCTCTCTTTTTATTACTTGATATTATTATACCAGGAGTAACCCAATTTTTATTTTTTTGACAATGATTTTTATACTTAACTAATGGAAATGATAGCTCAAAGTAGTACATAAAAGTAGATAGGAAATTTTTATATAACATGTTTGGATCACTGCTTTCATTATGATAGACTGAATGCCAGTTTTCAGTACTTATTAAATTTTTAAAATTGGAAATATTTTTTGTATTAAAACTTCTTTTTTTGTATGTTACAATTTTTTTATCAGTAGGATTATGCAAGTTTGCTGTTAAAATCTGATAAGTATGATCTGAGATATCTGAATCAACAACTATAGTTTTAGTTTCTTCAAGAGGAATATTAACATAAATGTTATCAATACAAGTTTCTGAATTTGCTGTAATCCTAGTTGCTTGAGATATAGAAGCAGTAAAGTTGTAAGACTCCATTAAGAACTTAAAACGCAATGTGGCAGTGTCTTGTTTTAATAAATCAAAATTATTTACATATTAATAATAATAATATTATTACATATGTTTTTTACGAAAATCTTAAAATTCTGCCAAGCTTTTTTGTTTTATTTCATAAATGCATGGTAACCACGTTTACAAAATAAATTTTAATATTCCTCCGCGGGGCCGGCATCAGCGCTTGTAAACGTTCATGCAGGTGCAAACTACGGCAATATATTTTAATTCAGAGAAACTAACTTTATTGCATCTTGAAGACAAATGAATTCAACACTAAGTTCATGAAGTACATTTTTCTTTTTCTTTTTAGTTCCTCCCATCTATACATCGTATATGGACAAAGTATCGTTTTCCATGGGCGGAATTAGGTCTTAATTTTTGGGGGTGCCAGGTAATCTCACTATATGAAGTATTTTATGCTCAAATTCAAACATCACACTCCTATTCAAATAGTCTACTTGCAGGCATACTCCAATAAATCTGTTTATTTTATTTTATACCAACCCTGTTGTAATTAATTTAAAAGCTTATTCAAAGTTATATTGAAAATTGATTCCCCTTTTTCCACCAAATAATCAAGCAAAAATCAGGGGGTGCCGGGCACCCCCTGGCACCCCCAGGGGGAAACAACATACCCCCCATGTCTGCCCATGTCGTTTTCATCAAAATTTCCAAATTTGAGTTGTTAGTGGAAATATTTGTTTCAATGTTCCCTGAATCCAAAGAAGTGGTTTTCGGAGTGGTGTCTGTCCATCTGTGTGGATGGGTGTGTGTGTGTATGTAAACAAAGCTAGAGACAACACCAGTGATCCGATTTTGATGAAATTTGCATGTAGGTATAAAACCATGATATCTCCAGGCGTTTTTTTTTTTCAGTGTATTTACCCCACAAAAACGATAAAAATCAAATTTTTTTCAAAAATGGCTCAATGATTTTGATAAAAATTTTATGGTTTTTATTGCTCATAATGATAAATAAAATGACACCAATGGCATGTCTGTACAAATTCAGGTTCAGAAGTCATGGGGGTTTAAGTGTAAAAAATTTATATTTTTGAAATTTCACAACATTTGTAACTTCTAATTAAAATATACTAGAAACCATTGAATTTAGCTCAAAAAATAAATAATCCAGTATTTTGAATTATTAGCCTATGTTAACTGGTTGCGGAGGTAATTGATATTTTCGTTTGGCGGTAAACGCACGTTGTCTGATATCTCCGTAAATTGCTAAATGATTTCGATAAAATTTGGTATGTATTTGTGGGATGGTTGTAAATTTATGTAATTTTACTGTAGATTTTTTTGCTTTATGGGAAAAAGTATGTATCAGTTTGCTGATACCATTTATTACATTATGAGTTAATTTTAGCTCAAAATACCTGCTAGCTGAAACCCTCTATCTAAGTTCTAACACCAATTACTCTTATAATTTTTATGATATCCGAAAAATAAAAATTGCATATTGTGAGTAATTTATTTCTTTTCATTTTGATACAAGGTTTGTTGTCATTTTGTGGCATTTTGATACACAGCTGATCGCCGACCCCGCGGAGGACTATTTACTACATTCATCACTGTTTGTACTCTTATATGAATGAGCGACGACATTATATCAGCCTCTGAAGCTATATTTCGGGCATTAAAAGTGGAAAAGAATACTTTATATACCAGTTAAGACCATAATTAATTTTAGAAAAACTCGTAATTTACTATGTCGCACTGCCTTTTCCCATTATCATCGCGAAGTGATGTTGGTACATATCTCACACACGAGGGCAACTCCAAACTGCCTTGAGCCCCCGTTTAACATACCATTCAACAGATTTTGATGGTTATATTATGGTGATCAGTAAAGTCTAAGGTTGGTCAATTGAAAAATCTTGTACACATTTATGATAGCTCTTCGTAACTAACTTAAAACTTCTAAGCCTCATCATACTTTTTGTGCAAGAGAAGCGATCTAGTCAAACTTGAGGCATTATAGCAAATAAAACAATTAGAGAACCTTAATTTAATTAAATTTTATTGGTAATGTTTTAAAAATGGATTTAAAGTTAAAAAGTTTGAAAAATAACTATTTTAAAAAAGTAGGATTACACTCCCATTATTTAGAAAAATTCCATAAACTACATTGGCAAAAAGACTGACAACATAAATTACAATACTGTATATCAACTCTGTTCACCCAACAAATCAGTTAGTATTCCCACGTCATCTTCGGCCAGAGTTGGAATTGAAAATTGAACACATTGCCTGTTTACTACTGGGAATTCTTGCCCTCAGAACTTTCCAATCTTCTTTATTGAATTGGAATCATTTCAACTTTTGTCAAATTGGCTGTAGCTGTGACCCGAATGATAAACATAAAGAATGCGAAAACTTTCCCGTTGCTACATTGGAAAATGTCTGCCAGGATTGAAAGGCATGAGAATAATTTTGGGACATAAAACTTGAATAATAGAAAAAAATGGCTGTAGAATATTTTTTCCCAAATTAATAGTATTTAATAAAAAAACTCCATGGTCTCAAATTATGGTGTATTTCATACTTTTACACAATGAAAATTAATTTTTAATGAAGTTATTTTAATCAATATGAATTAGCCATTTAAAGCAGAGGCTGGTTGAAAGGAGGCCAGATCAAGAGAGCCCTCATTTATATGGTAACTATAGCAGTATACAAATATCTCAGTTTAATTCATATAATACCTATGGATTTGAATATCATAATGGTTTTCAATGCTGAATAAAATGTTATTTATTCCAAAAAGAAAAAAATAAATTAAAATTAAATTTACCAGTTTGAAGAATTTTGATTTTAAGTTGTGAAATTATTTTTTTGCGTTGCATATTCTAAACTGCCTTCCAATCAAAAAGTTAGCGAGAATTGAACATATTCAGTTGTTCTGAGTTGGGAATATTTCTCCAGCAAAAGTTTCAAATCTTTCATGTTAAACTGAGCTGGAAAGTTCAAACTTCAGTCGACTTGTTAAGTAATTTTATCACATTTTCATCGTCTTTTTCTAATATTTAAGAAAAATTTGGTTAAGTATATATTATTCTAAACAGTTTTATTCTGATTACGTTTTTAGAAAACTCAAATAATACAGGGTGTTTTTTTTTTAAACACAACCCAATTTTAAGATTGAATAATCCACATTTGAATGTGTAATGAGGATTGTTTTATTGATCTTTACATTTTATACAACCTATTATTTAAGTTTTATCTCATTTAAGTTATATTATGTGCTCAAACAGTCCGTCATTGGCATTTGTATAAAGTTATGCTCTCTCCACCAAATTCCCGAACATGTGTTGCAAGGTACCTCTTTGAATTTCTTGCATTAAATTTGCTATGTTTGTTTTGAGGTGCTGAATATATTGTGAATTGTTTTTGTAGAATAATACTACTTAAAATGTCTGTGGCAAATTTCATTCAGATCGGACCATTTTTATGCGAGTAATCATGCTTAAAGACACACACATTAAAAACGCAACCAAAAACTTCATTTTATTGGTGAGGGATTATTTCCCCCCAATATCCCTGATTTGACGCCACTATATTTTTATTTTCTTTGGGGATACATACAAAGTAAGGTATAAAAAACCAAGTCACAGCATATTCAGTACCCCAAAACAAACAAAACAAATGTAATGCAAAGAGGTAACTAGCAACACGTGTTCGGGAATTTGATAGAGAGAGCATAACTTCATACAAATGCCACTGGCGGATTTTTTGAGCACATGAGGTGAACTAAATGTGATCAGATTTAAATAATAGAGTGTATAAAACGTAAATAACCATAAAACAATATTTATTTCATATTTACATGTGAATTATTCAATCTTAAAAATGGGTTGTGTTAAAAAAAAACACCCTGTGTAATATAATCTAACAGCATTGTTTGTCCAATTGTTATTAATCTTTGGTCATCATACTTCTGCAATCCTACCCCATACAAGCAAGAATTTTTCGCAACTACTTGAACTATTCTACAAATTCATCCCTGATAGGAATAAAAATGACTTCTATAAATTTAAGTTTTTCTCTATGTCAAGGATTTCTGTACGGACCTCTGTAAGTCAAAACTACAGCACACAGGTCACGATGTGTCAATGAGTCATGTCCTCACCAATGTCGCTATTCTTTACCGCTATAACTCAAATTTTCATTTAGTTTGTTTACCTCTATATCTCAAATTCAGTTCAAATTACCTTGAAAGTCAAATTTAATTAAGTATTACATCTGTAGCTCGAACTATACCTGGTTAAACCTATACCTAAGTAACTCAAAAAAATATAGTCCCGTAGAATTTTGAATTAGCGAGAGTCAACTGTATCTAATTATAGAACCGTATCCTGTTATGCTATACAGGAAAATCCCATACGCAAACTTTGAAAATATTGTTAATTTTTCAATATTAGCAACACTTCCTGTAATTTTGTATTGGGGGAAACACTTGGTTATGCAGAGTGTAGGGTGAATGTGGCCCATCAATTGTCAGCCCCCGCTACCAAGCCAGCCATTGTAATAACAAAGGCAAGAACATCGTGACAGCCCATTCCACTTCACACTCCCGTGCAATGTTTCATCATATATTTAAATTGAAATCTTATTCTTTTATTAAATAACTTCCTCAAGATTAAGACTCAGCTTTTTATATTACTTTATATTGCACAACTTAATTAACTTTTACCTTATGTTTACCAAATTCTACTCAAGTTAAGTAGTTAACTATACTTATTAAGCTATCAACCTATAAAGCTAGGGGGTTTTTGTGGTCAAGATTTCTCTAACAGTGTTGAACCAATTTTAATATTTAAGGCGTTGTTGGAAAGAGCTCGGCTCGGCGTGAGGTTTTGCAATTAAACCAATTTATTAAAGTTTAACTTAAGGGAAGAGCCCTACACGACCCTAAAATTTTGTATTTGTCCGTAAGAACTAACATAGGAATAGTCATTTCAAGGAACACCTGCTGAGTTGCGAGTGTCCGCTGGTTGGTGTGAATATATGTTACAGTAACATGATTAAGGCTGGTGAATGTCCAGTTTTACTCAATACGAGACAAATGTAATGCATTGATCCACAAAAAAAAAATATCAGTAATGTCCTCACGGTTTTTTATTGATTTGTCTATATTAAATAAAGTGGAGATTTTTCAAGGTGAGATCCTTGCAGTTGCAGCTACTGCATATGACTGTCAATTTCCGCTAAATTCTCTAAGCCTACTACATAAGGGAAGTCCAAAGTTCCAAAGTTATTCAGATAAGAGCATATTGTATGTTTACAGTATTCTGCTTTATCTATCTATAGTCCCAGTATATAATTACATAAAGGGAATTTTTTTGCAGAAGTTGTGGGTGTTTGGTAGGTCGCAGGATGATGGGAGAGGGCTCAAATTAAAGGTCATTGCAAAGAAGTTGTGGGTGTTCACAGGTTAATGGGAGAGGGCTCAAATAGGTCATGATCCCAGGGATTCAGGAAAAATAGTGAAATTGCCTGAAGTTTACCAGAAAATGAGAAATAATATAAAATATCTGCCATTTATTAAGCATTGAGATATAAGAATGTCTACTTTCTTTACATAAAACATGTGGTGCTAATAATTAATTCAAAACTATGCGCTAGATATTTTTTGATAATATCTAGTGGATCTAAAATCCAGTTTACTATAAAGGTATTTGTACTATAATAAAGACAAATTCTTTTAATTTAATGATTAGAGGTTTTTAGCCCATGAAGCCACTAGTTTAATGTTTTTCAAATTAACAGCTGATAAAATTTTATTTTAATTTTGTTTATTATGAGAACAAATTTAAGTGCTAAAAACTCCTGTGTGATACTGTTGATATCAGCTAATGTATACTAATCCTTAAATAGGAGACACCTTAGGGAACAAACTTAAATCTTTATGGAAGCTTTTATGATGTTATGCCTCCATAAACTACTGATTTTGAAAAAAACATACTGTCTATATAGGACCCCAGGATCCATACCTCTTTTCCCCTGAACTAAAATTTGAAGTTGCAAAGTTTGATAAAGCTACAAATGCAATGTACTATTTCAACGTATAGTATACTTTTAGTTTTATTATTAACGAATCTCTAGGGGTGGGCGAGTACCCGAAGGTCGGGTAATTACCCGAAATTTTACAACTAATCGAGCATGAGTCGGGTAGCTCCTACTACCCAAAAAAAAACGAGTCGAGTAGTTAGTTACTCCCGCCGTTTACGTGCGATCTAAATTACATGTGATTTATGTGTGTGCGATCGAATTTTACAGCCGATCGCGAGCTACGCAAAGCTACATCTGCCGTTTATCCTCAATCGACAGATTCTCAACAGTTGTCTAGGAATACCATCTCTCAGAATTCAAAAATTGAAAACTTACAGTGAAAACTTATTTAGCTCTGACAGTGCATTTTATAACTTCAAATTTGTATTCATAGTTTATCTTTTGAATAATACACAGCCTTCATTTCTACTTCATTTGATTTGTAAAAATGAGAAGAAAATTGTGGAGTTAATTGGTTTACATAAAACAATTAGTTTTAATTAATTGTAATTCGAAGACCTAATTACTTTAAAAAAATGAACTTAACATTACTTTTCACAAACAACTACTCGACTAAACTTGATACTCGAGTAGTTGGCTTAATACTCGACCCGACTCGAATTCAAAATCCACTACTCGCCCACCCCTACTCCAGAATCTCCACTCCAGAAATGTTTCCTCCATGCCACACCAATTGTTATATTAACTCATCTTACATTTAAACACCAATTTGTTATTTTATTTCGTCTGTTAGTTTCAGGTACTGTACTTTAAATCACAGATACTTGATTGTACAATGAGGCAGTAAACGTCAGTTGCAGGTGCCCGAGGCCTGGAACTCGTCGTGGTACAGCGAGGCCGTGATGGAGGCCCGCATGGCCTGGCGCCGCCGCACTCTCAAGGAGGCCTGCAGCCGCTACGGTCTGGACGTCCTCGGCAACGACTCCCTCCACTAACAGTCGTTGTAGCTCTATGTGGAAACGTCAGTTGCAGGTTCCTGAGGCCCGGAACTCGTCGTGGTACAGCGAGGCCGTGATGGAGGCCCGCATGGCCTGGCGCCGCCGCACTCTCAAGGAGGCCTGCAGCCGCTACGGTCTGGACGTCCCCGGCAACGACTCCCTCCACCGACCCAACGCCTGGGAGTTCCTCATCAACAAGCAGCACCGCCTCATCTGGTGCAATGTCTTCAAGGCCGCCTCCTCCTCGTGGATGTACAACTTCAACATTCTAGCAGGTCCAAAACAATCTTCCACAATTGACTAATGGAATCCAAACTGAGCACCATTTTGTAAAATGGTTTATTCTAGCAACATGATTTCACCTTATCAATCTAATTTTTTAGTCAAGCTAGAAAATGAACTTGATAAAGTAAAAGATACTGCTAGAATAAAATATTCTAAAAATAGGGTTCTTGGTTTGTTTTGTTTTTCAAATAAACAATAATTTTAGCAGCCATACTAAGTACATCACATAGGTGTCCATTTCTTTTAGAATTACATTTCAATATTGTATATCTTGATTTTGAAATCCCTTGGCTGAGCGGTAATACTTCCTGCTTTGTAATTTAATCTGATGGCCAAATTGATTCTTTAGCAGAAACAGAAACCAAAGAATAGTATTGAAACTTTGATTTTGGACCTTTGTTGATTATTTTACTCCAAATTACAAAGTGTCAAAGCTTAAAAAAAAGTCATTTTGGAGACCAGAGAATACCGTACAATTATTACACGAAATTAAATATTAATCTTTTGACATGTTCCCTGTTATAAAAATATGAACAAACTGAACTTCGCACCTGCATAGTTTGATTAGGCAACCCGCATTCGACAAAAGAATGCTACCAGAACATTTATATGAGACATACCAATCATGTGCACTGATAATAAGGAAAGAAAATCATAAACTACCATGCTGCCTGGCAAGATAGTTTGTCCCTAATTGTGCCCACGTAACACTTAAAATTACGTCCAAGGGCTTAAATATGTCAAATGAATCAGATAGTTTTGTCAGTAAAAAAGCTACAGAAGGCGCCTCACTGATTCTGCAGTTATAATTAATTAATGTTTTAGTATACATAGCAACACAGCAAGCACAGCAATAACCGAGTCCTGTCCTCAAGGAATGACTTGGAATGACTTGTGTTTTTTTAAGCAGCTCAGCTATTGCTTAGCAATGATTAGCGAAAAGTCAGGAAAACCATTTTATCAACCTAAATAAATAATTTAATAATTCACTCTTTTAACCTATTTGAAGGCAAAAGAGGAGTCTAGCACCCTTTAGTCACAGGTTTCATCTTATTTTACAATAGTAGATCATCATTTAAAACATATAAATTTTCTTTTTAAATGAAAAATAAATTAAATCTGCACAGGCTACAAGCGCGAGTTCCTGCGGCGCAGCAACATAGTGCCGCTGCAGCTGGCCCGCAAGCGCTACCCCCGGCCCTCAGTCAAGGAGCTGCACACGGCGCTCAACGACTCCCTCGCCTTTCTCATTGTGCGGCACCCCCTGGAGCGGCTGCTCTCGGCCTACCGCGACAAGATACAGTACGCTCTGCCCAACACCCACCACGCCAAGCTGGGCCAGCGCATCGTGCTGCAGTTCCGCAACAAGGTCGACAAGGTCAGACCGAGCATTCACGCATCATCTTATTATGAATGCTTTTAAGACACGGGTAAATTTAAATTATTTAAAGATAAAAGTAAACATTTTCATGGCTGAACACAATCATTGCATATACTGCTTCATCTACAACTAACAATATCTAACAAGATTTCTCACAGAGTAATAAAGTAAAACGCATGGATGATGGAATAATTAATCTCATATTTGAGGTTGGGCAAATAGCAGACTAAACCATGGATCATAGTGGAACAATCAGCTGCTGGAAAAAGTCAACTTACATTTAAGGTTAGGCAAATAAACAAACTAAAACATGAAAAGCAGTGGAACAATCAGCTGATGTGCGAATGCGTATTTTCAATCATGACACTACCAATGTTGAGCTCTATTGACCTATAACCTATATCAAAAAGTGACTGCTACCTATATCATAAAGTTTACTTTATGCAACTGTTTTGTTTTTTTGTTTCATAATATACATCTAAATTGGTGTTACTTGTAATATCAATATTGGTGTTTATCTCAACGGTCAAGGGTGAAAACGGTAACAACATAAATCAAATTCCTTTTTTAATGAAAATGTTAGGGAAAATCTAAGTTCCAACCGGCGATAACTTTGTCTTATACCTACAGGAAGGTAGACCAATCCGTGATCGCAGCATGCACAGTCCCCGATGGCCGACATTCCCAGAGTTTGTCAACTACTTGGTGCACGAGCACCGACGCGGCCACACACTCGACATGCACTGGACGCCGATCACCGAGTTCTGCTCTCCCTGTCAGGTCGACTTCGACATGATCCTCAAGTTCGACACGTTGGATGTGAGTCTGTTCATTCTATATGATTTTATAATCAATCATATTCAACCGCAATACATATACATTCAGATGAAATATGTAGCAATCTGGTTATACTCCTGGTCATGTTCGTGCCATTCCGTATCAAATCAACACACTTTTATTTAAAAATAAACTTGACCATCTCAGATTTTGATGAAATTTGGCACTAAGGTAAAGTTCATATAGATCAAGAAAAATGTCAAGTTTTAGTTTTTTATGTCCACCCATTTTTGAGTAATGGCCTTTTAAAGTTTTCAAAATTTACCCAAAATCGGACGGCGGGCATTCACTAAAAATTTAATTTCTCTTCTCCTACTTGAGCTAGAGATTTAGGAGTGGTGTCATTCTTTTCTAATTTGAATGGCCTTTAATTTGATATGAAACACTTAAGGATCTTGAGGGAAACCTTTTTTAGGAAATTTTTTCAAAAAATTTGAATTTGAATTCCAAAAAGTCACATAATGAAAAAATTTCAAAAAATTCCCAAAAGTAGTTCATTTTATGGCTAAGCATTGTACAAAGTTTCAAAATGGAGTCCTTGTCAAAATAATTTTCAAACTATCGTGAACGTGGAGAAATTGTACATATACTGCACTTGGAATTCAAGGATCAATCATAATTTTGGTTCAATGCAACACCAGCAAAAATAACCCAATTATTATTGTGTATAGTACTATGATATGATAATAGAAGTAATAAGTCTTAATAAAAAATAATATCTATTTTATTCATTAATATGGGGAATTGTGAATATTGTCCTGGAGATAAATGTTCGTAACATTTTAGAAACCTTTTTTTGAAGAAAATTTTATTGAAAAAGTTCTGCCCCACCAATGGGTATGAGTTGACTACTGCAACCTGGATATCATAGAGAAAACCCCAGAAGAATAATTCATAGATTTATTCTGTAGCAGCTTGTCCTCTTTGGTCCGTCATGATTTCATTGCAAAGCAAAAAGCATCATTCTTAAACAGCCTTAGAGAAAACGTGAATGAGTCAGAATTTGTTGTTAATGTGATAGGCCTATGACTGAAAATTCTAGTATAGTTGTTCAAAATAAAGCCTAGAGCTACCACAAGCCAGCAGGTCCATCTTTTTGTAATTTATTATGAAAGGATGACAAAATTCAAGATTTGAGCTTCGTTGTTATTTCTGACCGCCTACAACACAACACAGTTGCTGTTTATTCATTTCAAAAGAAGCTTATATCCTATCTCACAAACAAGTTTCAAAAGGTTAAAAAAATTAGAAGCATAACAATCAAAGCAATACAGCAGTTCCATGGTTTCATCCCATAGCTTCAAGAATATTGGTAAAATACTTTTCAAACTATATTCAGGGATTGGAGAAAGAGGTAACAAAATCACCTGAGAAACTGAAATTGAACGAGATATTATGATACGTCACTGCTATCTATGATAACAACTGGTGGTTTGCTTATGTCTTAAACAAAAACTAAGAACAAGATGAAGAGAAAGTCACTTTTCTACATCCAAAGTAGACCATCCAAATAATTCTCTGTCTCTATTGATTGAGGATATTATAACAAAAGTAAACCCAGTAACTCCAGCTGGAAGAACAACATATGCTCTTGGAGAAAATGATGTTGAGGAAACTCAATTGGCTTTTTCAAAATTATTTTAGTAAACAAATACAGATTTATAAACCAAAAACCTTTTTAATATTGTACAAAAACTATATTTTTGAGTTCAAGTGTTCTTTTTTTCTTTAATCATGAGTGGAATTCAGAACATTGACATATATGCAACATCGGTTAGAAAAAAAAAATTATTTAATGAGTGTTAACCCTTGAGCGGGCGCTTCACCGGCAAAACACGAGTGGGTGCATGCGGAGTTTTACCCCGCAACACTGTATTGCACAAATTTAACCCATTTTACTTTTTTTGTAACGAAATATTGTATTTAAATGTTGACAAACTTCATTAGGAATCATATTTCATCGTCGATGCAATTAATTGTTCAACTTAATAGGTGTAATATTTCAATTGAACATAGCAAGTAATTTTCTAGTATAAAATATGTATTAATTATTATTTACATTTTTTGACTTTTCCTTCCGCTTCTTTTTTTCGAAAGCGAAAGGAAAAGTCCAAAAAATGTAATAATTACAAATCCTTCGCTATTATGAATTTTAAAAATATGTATCACTGTCTGTGTAATGGGCGAGGGTGCTCCGTAAACTGAGACGGCATCTCTGAATTGCAAAAAACGAGGTACCAAGGGAAGGAGGTGGGGGGTATAAATGGGAGAGATTCCCATTGGGGGGTGGGTTAGGAGATTCCTGGAATGAGGGGCGTAAAGTACGGAGCCGGACGACCGCTGACACCCAGGGCCGGATTTAAGCATAGGCGCCATAGGCGCGCACCTAGGGGCCCGCGCCACACAAAAATATATAAAAATTATTTTTTAAATCCAGGAATTATCGTTGTTTGGTACTCAATAAACCTCGGCCAAGAATAAAAAGATAATTAATAATTGTTATCCTAATTGAACGTGAAACATAAACAACTTATTTAAGTAGTACTTAAAATACGAGAGGTAGACAGCTCAAAAGATGTGACATCAAGTCCACTGTTGGTCAACTGTTGCGGACGGCACCGCTTTGTAGGCCGCAAAATGCTCAAAGTTGGGATTGGGGTCTGTAGTGGTGTAGAGAAGAGAACAATAATAGTGTTCAGGTTATCTCAGAGGAAAATGTAAACAAATTGTGACGTCTTTTGAGGACCAGAAACATAACCTGCAGCTTGGACAAAAATTAATGTTAGCCAGTCAGAGGAAGAATAATCCTGACACCTCATTTAAGCTATATTTTACCCAATAGGCTAATATAGCTTGCAGAACCGGATATGAGTCTACGATTGAAGTCACAAGTTTTGGTTCCACTACAAGCCATACAGGAGTTAGACAACATGACAGGATAATAATATTCATGGGAGTAAATTCAACAATTTTAATGGGGGTGGGCAAGATTTTCAGACCTCTGCTTTATAGCTCAATTTTAACCCCCCACCCTTTAAAATGTGTTAGACGCTGTTTTGTTGATAAGTCTTAGCCAAATATATGACGGCCGTGAAAGGTCTGAGAGATTTACCGACAGCGATACGACCGATGTTCGCAGGTCACGATATATCCTAGCCTAGCCAAGAGCTGTTTTTTATTGTCATAATGTGACCAAGAAGTCTGCTAGCCACCAGTAGCCCTGGCTAGCTGCTGTAAACTTAAAGTAGGGTGTCCACCAGATTTCACATATTAAATTTCCAACTTTTTTCTTACTTTTCCAGACCATTAAAAAAATCCCAACCAGTATAATCAGTAAAGTAGCTTTTAAATCGAACAATTGAGAACTATCTTTGATGTAAAATACAGATGGCTGTAACGCGACCGACAGATTTAGCGGCTGCGATATGTCAAAAGGTTTTACGACCGCAATGCGACAGAGAAATTTGCGGACCACGAAAAGGCTGGACGATTTTCTGACCGCAATATGACCGAGATATTTGCCAGCCGCGGTATTATGACCGAGGACCGCGATTTGACAGCTGCGATTCGACCGACAGATTTGCCAGGTGCGGTATAAACGACCAGGTATTGATTTCCCGGTTTTTTGGCAGTATAAATGACAAAAGAGCGAAAGACTTGTCGGCCACGAATCGACCGAGAAATATACCCGTTAGCTGCTTTATAAACAACAGATTTTCTGGCCACGATAAGACCAAAAGATGTGACGGCTACAAAAAGAACGAGATGCTTGATTTTGTCGGCCGCAATGCGACCGGCAAGTCGGAAAGAATTGAGGACAGTGGTTAAAAAGGAGGACAGTAATAATACATTGATATCATGTATATATTTTTTAACTGTGAACCCCCAGTACATAAACTCACGAGCCGCCACTGCAAACAACAACATTTTTATTAAGTGTGGACAAAAATGTAATTAAAATTTTAAAAGTTAAGTCAGTATGTTTTAAATATTTGGTTAATAATTCAAATGGTCAAATGGTCAAATGGTCAAATAATTAATTGGTCAAATATTATGACTAAGCATTAAAACATTTTCTGGATGAAAAATGTATAAGTTAGCAAAACCTCATCAAGATTTTTTTTTAATAAGACCCAATTAACTCTCCATTTTGAAACTTTTCTCATTGCTTGGCTATAAAATGAACTACTTTTGGGAATTTTTTGAAATTTTTTCATTGTGTGACATTTTTGGAATTCAAATTCAAATTTTTCGAAGAAATTTTCCAAAAAAGGTTTCCCTATAGACCCTCTAAGTGTTTCATATCAAATTAAAGGCCATTTAAATTAGAAAAAAATGACACCGCTCCCAAATCTCTAGTTCAATTAGGAGAAGGGAAATTACATTTTTAGTGAAAGCCCGCCATCCAATTTTGGGTAAATTTTTAAACTCACGTTGAATGGGTGTGTTGATTTGCAATGGAATACCCCAAATCCACACACTAATAGTACCTCTAACTAATAGTACTGATTGATTCCAAGCATCACTTTTGTAAAAAAAAAACTAATTTCAGTAATTAGCCTATCTTCCTGCTAATTCCACGTCAGTTGCCGCACGTGAAAGATTGAGTTCTTTAATTCACACGGCTTGTGATAAAAAACAGGTTAAATAAACAGGTTTGTTTTCAACAAAAAAATAGAAAACTGTTAAAAACTAACAAACATATGCATGCTAACATGTATCCTAGTCAAGCATATTACAGTAGAAACTGTAAGTCATAAGTCATCTTTTTTGTCACATAACGTTTTTTTACATTCTGGCAGAGCCATACAAAACAGGTGACATTGTCAAGTACAAACACGCTTATAAAATAAACCCTGGCTAACTAAACAAGTTCAAGTTGAGCTGTCCTCTAAAAACTCCTTAATACTATAATCATTTTTGTTTAACAGAAATTGAACTATTTTCTGCTTAAAAGATTTTGAGCCAATAATAGATTTGTAGTAACCTGGCAAGTTATTGAATAATTGTTTACCCATGTAAGAGGGGGTCTTTTCATAAAGTTTTATTCTATGCACAGGATATTGGAAATCAGTATAAAATCTAGTATTGTAATTGTGATGATTATTTTCACTAAAAAGTTTTTCATAATTAGATTTAACATACAACAAACATTTAAGAATATACAGATTAGGGACAGTTAAGATTTTTAAATCTTTGAAAATTTGTTTACAGGAATATTTTGCTGGTTTGAATGTTATTATTCTTAGGATTTTTTTTGTTTAAAGAGCTGAGTAGCCTCAGAAGTAATACCCCAAAGTTCGATTCCATATTGTAAAATTGATGAAAACAAGGCATGGTAAACCATGAGTCTGGTATTTAAATCAACAACATTTCTTAGGACCATCATTGAAAGCAAACTGAGTTTAATTTTTTGGCAGTGTTGTGAATATGAGTTCCCCAATTCAAAAAACTATCAACATGAATCCCTAAAAACGTTGCAGAGTTGCTAAAATTAATTTGTTCATTGTCAAAATCGATAAAACCTTCAATGTCATCCCTACATTGTGCAGTTTGAAATTTTACAATTTGTGTTTTACTTGGTTCATTTTCAATCCATTAACTTTAAACCACTTTAATAGATCTTGTAGTGCTTGACTTAAAACTAAATTTAATTCCTGAATATTTTTTGATTTAATGATGGCCGTGGTATCATCAGCATATAATAATAAGTTAGGTTTAATATTGTATGGCAAATCGTTAATATATATTAAAAAAAAGCAAAGGTCCTAATATGGAGCCTTGAGGGACTCCCATTACGATTTTTCCCATTTAGAAGTATATTTAATGTTATCTTTGATTATAACTGTTCTTTGACAACGATCCTTTAAATATGATTTCAACCAAAAAATAGCAGTTTCTAAGAAATTATAGGAAGATAATTTGCTTAATAGAATGTGATGGTTTACAGTGTCAAAAGCTTTTGATAAGTCACAGAACACACAAATAGTGCTCTGCGACCCATCCAAGCTTTGAGTTATTAAATTTACAAAATGAGCCACCGTGGAAGTGGTATTACCAAATCTAGAATTAACTTCACTGTATTTTCCAATCTAGAATTAACTTAACCCTTGGGGTACCGTACCCAATTGCCTGTTGCACTATTACCACAACCTTAACAAAACAAAAGCTCTTTCTAGTGTAACCTCTTCAGCTGTCAAGCACATATTCTGACACTACTGGCCTAAACTCGTCAATCCTATTATTTGACTTTTTTATGTGATGAAACAATGGGCATGTTCTTGTATTTGACTGATTTAAAAGATCCCACTGCAGTTTTCAATGCCCATTGCTTCCTGCCACAGGAAGACCAGAGGTACCTGATAGAGGTGGCCGGTATCGGGCACTTGGTAAAGGCTGAATGGCAAAACCCGTCCAAAGGTCCCAACACTCCCGACGTCATATCCAAGTACTACAGCCAGCTGACGCTCACACAGCTGCTGCAGCTCTACAACATCTACAGGTCAGTGAAATTGAACAATTGTAATTACTGACCCGCCTATTGAGCAGTAACAGCCTTTAAAGTTTTGTTGTGTTTAATATGACGATGACCAGGTTATTTGCCCTGAACCGAATTTTAATCTTAATACTGTAGTTACTATCGGAATTCTCTAAATGTATGAAAAAAGTAACAAGAGTACAAACTGGAGGGTTATTAGCTTTGTCGGCTATGATGGGTGAATGTGGAAATACTCAGTAAAGGAACTGATAAGTGGAAACCTACCCAGTAAACAGATATTTATTTATAGATAACTTTTTTTAATAGAAATACGATGACTAGCAGTTGCCCGTGGCTTCGCTCACGATTAAAATTATAGTCTAACCTTGATTTGACGAATCTGAAAGAGTGAATGAAAAACAGTTATATCAATGAAAATGTAATGTATAGAGGTTCTTTTACATGTTATAGTATTGTAGGTTAAAAAAAAATTACATTCAAGTGTAGGTTTTCTTTTCAAGTCATAACTCAAAAACGGCTAGACCGATTTCAACGTCAAATTTGTCAATTCTAAGGCATTTCTATACATATTTGCCAATACATCTCAGAATTGTCACATAAGGTATCAATTGAGTACAGTAATTAGGGCTGAATGTTCGGAACAGTGGCGCTATCCCTCGACAGTGTTTCCAGCTCGATTCACTTGGTTTACTAACATGTGGGCAACTTTTAATGTATTTTGAAAGGTCAACCACAGATTGCAGCACTTATTTTTCCGTGTAAAGCCGTGTTGAATTAGATGAAAAAGGAATTCGCCAAACTATTGTAGGGGATGACTGTTATACATCAAGGACGCTCTAAGGGAAAAACTATCCGCTGCCTAAATAAAGATTATGCAACATTTTATGATTCAACCGATAAGGTACAAAAACTGATGATGGCTTGAACCTTAACTAAATGTAACTTTTATATAGTGAGTATGACCTAAATAAATTGACAAAACAACCAAAAAACCATGACGAAAGGAATCAAGTTATAAATCAGCTGAAACAACGTATTCGTTTGTGAAGCTAAAATAACCCTCTGCTTGACTGAATGAAATTGGAAATGTACACAAAAGATTGTCGATTAAAATTATATGAGAACATTTCAAAAAATTTTACTCCGTTAAAAAACCTTTAAAACTTTGAATTTTGAAAATCCGTTCTTTGCTGATGCCTACACACAAAAGGAACATCCATGCAAATTTTCAAGGTTCTAGGTCAAGCAGTTTAAGCTGTACGAAGATAGGTTAGTGGTATTTAACAAATATTTAGTAGATAATATCATTATAACTTGCATTCTGAGGTTTTTATGATCTAAGGAATTCTACATCAAATATTGATTTGATTTGA
The DNA here is from genome assembly GCA_035578135.1 of Flexamia atlantica. NCBI lineage: Eukaryota > Metazoa > Arthropoda > Insecta > Hemiptera > Cicadellidae > Flexamia > Flexamia atlantica. Next base: position 43,719,477 of record JAQJVK010000009.1, read on the forward strand.
TTTGACATAAATACTGTAGATCAAAGAATTAGATTATTGCAGCACAGTCTGCCGGTTACTAAAAAACGACTGTACCTCTATCTTTCAGTCTTGCCGGGATTTAGTTTCAAGACAATCATAAATGGCAGCTTTCTCTTCTGGCTTTAAACTATAGAGGTCAAAGATTAAACTCCAAATAATCATAAAAGGCATAATAATAACTCCCGCTGCCGAAATGAAGATAGTGCCATGTACTGAATTTATGATTAAACAGATGAGGTACTAAAACTTAGTTAAGTTTTAACCTCATAACTTATTAACTTTCATATATTTATATGAAACTTTAATAATATTGTCCATAAAATAAATCAACAAAAGAACAATAAAACCGTGTTGAAAGAAATCAATTTATAATCAGCTGTAACAGCGTATGTACATTTGTGGAACTAACTCAGCTGGCTGATTGAATGAACCAAATTCCTAAATGTGAACAAAAGATCGTCCATAACACTTTTATATGGGAAAATTTGAAAAATTCAACCTCACCAAAAACCCCTTGAAAATTTGAATATTGTAAAATCCTTTCTTAGCGGATGCCTACGCCTAAGAGGAACGTATACACAAAATTTCAAGGTTCAAGGTCATACAGTTTGGGTTGTGCGATGATAGGTGAGTGGTATTTTGACAAATATATAGTAGATTGATTAAATTTTAAGCTGATTATTTGTTAAAACTTCAAACAAATTTGTGAACCTCGCATGAATTACAAAGTAACTAAAGCGAAACTAACTTGTCTTCTAACAAGCAGAAGAGATTTCCTCGGTGCCCAAAAATATTTTACATAAACCTTATTATAATTTATTTTTTGAAAACCCTACCCTTTTCCCTGGTTACTGAGGCAGTAAACTGTGCAGGCTACAAATTAAAATAATATATAATAAGAAATCAATTAAAAAATTAAAATTAAAAAAAATTCAGCACCATTTTTTACATGTAGAGAATTCTTATCATAAAAAGATTCCTAAATTTGTGAATGGCTAAACATAAAACAGCGAATTTTATATGGTTTGCTAAATGTTTATTATAATCAGCTGCTTTTTGAAATTTATATTACCACGCTAAATCTTATGGACAGATTCTAAACTTTAAGAGCGTCCAGGGCTTTTCTTAAGCCGGACCTTTACAAATTTTATTTCCTTGAAATTAACTTGAAATTAAATGAAAAATGAAATGAAAAATAGGTTTATTCCAATAAATACAAAAATGTATATCATTGAACACATGCAGCAAGCAATAAATACATGCATAATAACTTACTAATAACAATATAATTTATAATACTTTCTATAGCATGCTCAATATATTAATTCTTATAATCATTTTTCGAAGCCTATATTGGAAAAGGCCTAAAAGGGCAGTAGCCTGTGCGTAGGCCTACTTCATGTCAAGTTCTTTTGCTAGTCACCTAAATTAGTAAGGAAAGATCAACAACTAACCTTAAAAAAATTAGATGAAAATTCAGAAAACATGAACAATAAATAAACGGAGACATTTGTAGACTTTGAAGAACATAAATTTAACTAAATAATGAGTAACTGTTAAGCTCAAATTAACAAAATCATCATTCTAAATATTTATACAGAAGGGAAAATGAATCAGAATGAAAAAGTGAATGAGATGAGACTTGATTATTTATGCACTTGAAGTGTAACCCAAGGGAAATTTCCTGGATGCAGCTTAAAACAGTGCAGTTCTCAAAAAGCAATCTACTCTCCTATCTTACCAGTGTTCAGCTAGTTGCTCGTACAATTACCTTTATCAGAGAAGAATTAATAAAGAGGTAAAAACTGTTCATTATAAATGATTCTAAAACTATTTTAAAATTTAATACCGTATTTCTAAATACATAAACAAATAAACATGTAGACAGGTGTAATGGTATTATTATTTTAGCTTCATTTTAGGAGTGCAAGTTTGAAGTGTTGTAATATTGTACCTCTTGTGCTGCAGACTCTGTGGAAGTCAAATTTTTGGAAAACCAATTGCTGCATCCAAAAATGTATTATATAGTACAGTAAATTTCATCTACAGTAAAATTGGGTTTTTAGATCGGCTACTGATGAATATTCAAGAAAGTTTGTTCCGGTCCTCTGTTTTCTGATCAGGTCTCTTTTAATTTGATAAATTATTTAATTACTTGAATACCCGATTTTGATATGGCATGAGACTCTACAGGCCGTTACATTTATTTTACTTAATGATTTTAAATTTAATTTTTTTTTTTTTCAAAACAGCCATTTTGTGACAAAATGAGCCTCAGTGTCAAAATTATTTTTGCTAATTTAACAGACATTTTTTAAAAGTAAAATAACTTAAGTTTCATTAACTGAAAGAGTTATTTTGATATTTTATTTCTTTCTTCGATTTCTTCTTTTTTCTTTATTAGGATAGGGCCTTCCAAGGCTTTTACAGTAACTCCGCAAATGCTCCCCTTAAGTTATATTTTTTGTAAGTTAATTTAAGTTTTTTGATATAACGGAAATTTCTATGCAATATAGAAGTGTTAACAAATCATGTTGTTATATTTTGTATCTCCAAAACTCATTATCTTGGGAAATATACATGGTTTTTACACACACGTAACACCCGTTACTATTACTGTAACACCCATTACCAGAAATATTTGCTCATTAATCTGAAAATAATGTTTGAATTAAATATTTTTATACATAAATTTAGAGCCTGGAATTTAAAATTGTTATGTAATTTTTTTCAAAATTCTACCTTATTTCAATTCACAGAGTTTTGAAGAGAATCACTGACATCTCAAATAGCAGGGTCATTCACTGTAACACCTGTTACCCTATTTTTTGCACTATTTTTCATGGTTAGTTTGCTAGTAACAATCTTACTCTATGATACTCTTAAAGAGTTAGATATTAAGTACATGATTGATACATAAACAAAATTTCTTGATTTTTACATGAATTTTTTGTTGTCTGGTGTAACACCCGTTACTCGTGGAATGGCTGAAAAATTAATCTCAGGGTTTTTTTACTTAATATTCAAAAATTCGTGAATTTATTCAATTTTTCTTGAACTGATAAAATTTTATTATAAAATGAAAAAACCATTATTTTTTACATAATTGTCTCTATCAATAGATTGGCTCTGACAGAAGTAAGCCTAGTCGGAAATACGAACTATTTATGTTAATTACAATTACATGATTTTATTCCCACAACTCTAGCAACTTTACACTTGGTTAGAGTTTACAAGAGTCTCTACATTTCTTCTGAATGATGTCATTAAAAATTTAAAAATAGTTCTAACATAGTTTTCTTCTTATCCGACTGAAGAAGGTGAATTTTCTGTAGCACTTCGTCCCTGCATCACGCCTCGTTGTCTCGTCTCGCTGTGTCGCCTCTGAGCTCCGTTCCAGTGAAACCGATGTCGATTGCGATCGCCCGATCAAATAAATCCTCTGGTCCGATATCAGTTCATAAGTTCGTATTTGATAATAATGAGCGGCGAACTGGATTGCCGAATACTGAGCGAACCGTGCTTCTAATTCCAGTAGAGGAGAATTTGATTAAACCGTTTTGAGCTTTACAAGCGATGACTCCCGAGCAAAGATGGTGCAATAAAAAGATGAGACGAATAACACGAGAACAGTGCTATTGCCAATTCTAATACCGAAAATAATGAGCGATTCCGGGGACTGAGAACTGAGAGTGATTCCGCCGCGCACCCTGTTTTGATGTCCGTGAGTATGTGCCGCCCCTGGTGGAGAATGCCGAAAACCCGCCGTCCAATCAGAGCAAAGTACGTCTTTTTTTAGCATGTGCAATTGTGTTTCTGTGATCTACTGTCGATAAGTCTCGGTTGTGTGCTGCTCCCATTAGCCAATTTCGGAACCAACATTAGGGCGTGGCCTGCGGCAACCCTCGTTCATTGCTGCGCTCCGTGGCTGAAATTTAAACTAACAAAATCTGCTGCTGCCATTCCGATGACGTCATGGAATATTTCTGGTGAGAGACACGTTCAAGGTTCGTTCACATCAGGCTAAAAATAACTTGATTACATTCGCTCCCCAGACTTTGCGCCATTTCTTTCCCACAGAAAATTTTGATTATAATTTTATTCTTTGACTTTCGTTTATTTACTTATTTAATGATCATGATCCTTTATTTATTACAATGATTTAACACCCATCACAGATACCCCCCTGAATTTTTGAATAAAATGTTGACCAAAGCGAATAATTTTTTCTAAAATTCACCACTCTTCTTACCTGAATAGTCCTTACACAATAAAATTCCTAAAACTAACAAATATTGTGTAACCTAACCTAAACATCAACAAAATTATATTTAACAACAACATTTCAAATTTAAATCAATTACACATAAGTTCTATGCTAACACTGTGTTATCATAAGTTTTTATTTTTTTTTAATTCACTCTCATTATTATTTTAAATTTGTTTAGTGGCGGCCATTTTTTATCTTATCTTAAGCTATTATTTACAAAATTTCACCTTCCACTTGTAGATGTCTAGTGTCACTTCAGCTTTTGTCACTTCACTTTATTTTCCAGTGTTCGACTGCAGTGTCACTTCCGCTTAATAACTATCATTAAGTTAAACAGAACAATAAAAACATTATTTATTTATTCCCTAGGGTCCCAGTTTATTATCACCTACTAGTCACCCTACTCACCGGTGGCAACAACTAATCACCCCTACTCACATGTAGCAACATATAAATGATCCTACTTACAAGTGGCAACACCCAATATTTTCAAAAAAAAATTAATTAATTTTTTTTAATTTAATATTTTCGACCCTCAATCTTATTTAATACATCTATTGGTTGTCAAAAAATTTACTATAATACTCAACTGACCTAACCTACCTAGTGTACAAGTTTACAATCATCTATAAAAGTTACAATTCCTTATCATTGAAATCACAAATTTTCAAAATCAAAACTATTATTTATTTACATTTTTACAAAATTTGAGTTACAAGAGTTACTATTATTTATTATTTCATCAATTCAACTCATATTCTGTTGCCATACAGTTCCAACACCATCGAGCTATCTATGCAGCTAACTGCTTTCATATGAATACTGAATTTTCAATTACTTCTATTTTCAGTGAGTTCAACAAATTATCCTGTCATTTATTTAGCATTTTGTGAGAAACACCAACAACTCCCCTACCTCCCTTCTTACCCTTGCATCATAGCTTTTACGAACTCTGATTTATTAATTATTATTTTATACTTGTCAGAAGTCCATACATTAGCTTTCCCTGCACTATTGAATTCTCATTTATCTTATTATTTCTGTTGTATAAGTAATCCACCAATACAAAATATTTTTCAACCTAACCTCTTATTTTCATTATTTATTCTTGGCTGGTTTGAAATTATTTATCTTTGCATAATGGTTCCTGACTTACCTATTGATTATAATCTATACTTATCAGAAATTCATTTAGGGTAATCTTCCAACTCAACTAAATATAATGCTCGCTATCTTTTAAATTCACTTCATGAACAAGCTAACATTTTCCGACACCTTTCATAGACTACTCAATCAATTATAAGCCCAGTATTTACTTAAAACTATTGTGGCTAAGTATTTTTTAATATGAATCCCCCACACTAACGGATTCAGAGGTAAAGTTGTGAAGTTATTAATTTTTGATCGAAATCTATCGCCATTTTCCACCATCTTTGTATATTTACCATCTTGTACGTAAATACAGTATAAGTGTAAATGTATTTTTAACTGTTGTAAGACGTTTTTTATTTACATCCAATTAAAGTTTGATACGAAAAACTCGAAGTCGAAACCATTACAGTGCTCAGGCTTTTGAAAAAAGTGTACGGGGTCATAGGGCACCTTTAAGTGTGGACAGCAGCTAACCCCTAGCCCCCATTTCCGACAGGTTACCCGTAACGGGCCCATATGGTTACAATGCCTTAATGGGGCAATGTTACCAAATCGATAAATCAATTACTGACCTCACCTGAGGTTTTTACCACCAAGGCTCGGAAACAGCGACTGATATTTCAGTCCTTAAAAGCTAAATAAAAAACACACTCGTGCTTTGTTAGCCATTCACGAGGGTTAGCTGCTCATAATTGTGGATTCACATTCATAATAATAATAATAATATTTAATGTTACAATCGTTAAGAATGTTACATGTATAAAGAGTATAAAAATATAATTAAAATTAATAGCTCAGTCTGAGTTCTCTTCCTTTACATCTTGGTTACTTGCATTCTAAAAATTCCTTTTTTACTGTAAAATGGGTTTTCACTTCATTTTCAAGTTCATTTTTAATTTTTTTTAAATTGGAAGTTTTTATTGTGGGAGAACATTGAAAAATTTTGCTCCTGCATATGAGGGCTTTTTTCAAACATTGATAAATGGTGATTTTGCAGGTGGAAGTCTCTTCTTTTTCTTGTTGCATGACTGTGTATTTTTTCATGTCTGGGTGCATCTCTGGAATGTACTAACATTATATTGTTGGCGCACAGCTATCCCGACCAGCGCGAGAATTTTGACGCTTCGGGGTGTGGGGGAGGAGGGGAAGTCACTCCCCTACTCAAGCCCCACCCCTTTACTACTGCTACGAGCTGTAAATAAGTGAACTAATATTCAAAACAAAAGAAAAATTCTTGGTTGTCAAAATATATTTAAGGTTATGGTTTAAGGTTTTATTTACGTAAGTCTTATCGTTGTCATTTCACTTGTCAAATTGGAAATATGCATTGTACTCTCAGAATTTGTATGTACTTGTTATTAAATAAGAGTTTAAACTTGAAATAGTTGTGTTTCCATAAGTTTTAATCATCAAATAATTTTCCCAAAAGTAAACAATTATTGTTTATTTTCATTGATTCATGACAGCTGTCAACTCAGTCGAGGTTTAAGATTCGCTATCTAACGGATAATAAAATCACTTCAAGAACAAGAAAAAAAAAACAAAATGATCGCCCAATAGGAAACCAAATGGGTAAAAAAACAATTTGCCGCAGCCAATGACGTACGCTTATTTAGGAATCGTCTATCTCTTTCTAAACATTCATTGTCCATCTCTCTCGCACACGTTCTTTAAAATGGTCGGGATAACCGTGCGCCAACTGTAGTATGGTAGATGTAAATATCACAACAGTTAAAATATTCCAACTTTTGAAAACCGGCCTGCAGCTGTCCCACTTTTTCAAGCCTGCCATAATTCGGAGTGCTTTTTTTTTTAGGACAAGAACTCGATTTAAATTATTTCGGGACGAATTTCCCCATAGAACTATGCCATAAGTTAGTTTGCTTTCAAAAAGTGCATGGTATGCAATTTTTGCAGTTTCTTCTGTACTGATTTATTTTATTTTAATTTATTTTATTCATCAACATTCGTGCGCTCGTCCCTTTTACGTCAAGTCAGGTTACTGTAAGAAATAATTTTACTATACATCACATTATTTATCAGGTCTTTATCCTTGCATTTAATTATTTAAATTTATCCTATACTCTTATATATATGAGCAATGTTATCGTCCGTCCGTTCTTGTATGCTTGCTTGCTTGCACAATTATCTGAAAAACGGCTCCGAGTATTTCCTTCAAGGTCTGTAAATAAGTAATTTATGACTCAAAAACGTCTTTAATGCAGATTACTTGGCCAGAGAAAATCTAATAACGTAATAGGCTAAATTGAATTTTAAAGTTGTAAAATTTTAACACTGGCCATATGGGTTGCCGTGATAGCAACGAAAATAAACAAGGAAAGTGTAAAAAAATGATGTAATCATAACAGCTGTTTGGAATCTACAGCCATCAATGGAAAATACAGCCAGTGGGATGAAGAATCCAGGGAGCAATAAAAAAGGTTTCTATTTATCAATTTTATGACATTGAAATATTTTATAGTAACTGGATGAACTTAAGTTGTAATCACCGACAAGAATGGTGTGCGTGTCCATTCCAGATAAAGCATAAGCCTCCTCTAGGATATTGCAATAACAGCCGTATGCACTGAGTGGTTGATTAGGCGGTATGTATGTACCATTGAGCAAAAGTTTGAAACCATGACCCAGCGACAGCATTAAAAAAACACTTTCAAGTGGATTATCGGGCACTGCGATCTGATAGGATGGAATTGATTGTTCCACAACTACCAAAACTCCACCACCACTCATTCTATTGCTTGTACTAGGTGAGCGATCCTTGCGGTATATAAAGTGGTTCAGAAGACCAAGTTCAGCATCAGAGATGTCAGGGGTCAAATTTGTCTCAGTCAAAATTAATATATCATGAACGGTCTGTGAAAGAGTTTGTCTTAGGTCATTCGGTTTGGTTCTGAGACCATTCACATTCTGATAATATATGGTTAATTTCGATCTTCTGAATAAGTTATCTAGTTTTTTGGAGCCTTCGTAACAATTTTTGGCGTGCCATTATACTTGATCCTGAGATTCTCTTCCCCAGCAGTAGTTTCCTGGATCAGGATCCAACGGCTTGGGAATAAAATCTCACCAGAAGTAGACTTCTTTTGTTCTGGTTATAAGTCTTTCAAATGTATTATATGTGATTTAGTTAATTAGTTAATTGCCTGAGTTTTTTATGTAATTTATTCCTAGCAATTTTGCAAGTTTTTGTAATTCATTGTAACTGGCGCAAACATGAAATATGTCATTTTAGTAGTGTAATTAGCTGTGTGCACGTAGCCTTTTGCAGTTTTACAATTGTCAATGCAAAAATTCTATTCGCATGTTTTGTTTATTTATTTAGTTAGTGCATGTACATCCATTGATTGGTATTAATGCTTTCTATTAAGTAGTATATTGTTGTTAGTGGGTTGCTTATGAAACAATATTTTCGCACTTCTCATCTGATGCATTATGCATTTATTGATTGTTTGTTAATATACATATCATATATATATATATATATTTTTTCTTTTTTGTTCTTGGATTGTTGTTGGCATGAATAATATCAAATGAGTTCTTGAGCATTATTTTCAAGTTTTTCTTGGTTGCAACCAAACTTAGTAGGCCATTATTTATTGTTGCTCATAATATTGTATTACTGCATTTTTCTTTGGTTTTTGTATTGTCTCTTTGTAAATGGTTTTTACCGTTAATAAATAAATAAATAAACTCTCCAATCAACTTCAAATTTATTTATTGCTGAAATTTGTTTTTAGTTAAAGAGTTACACCTCAAGGTTGTAAATGAGACTCAAGGTTCATTCAAGTCTTAAATTAAACAGTACACTATTGGCAGTGCATTATTGGCATTGGGGTTAGAAACGTCTCTATTATCCCTTATTCCATTTATTCAAAACAATATCAAAATAAGCTCAGAGTCGGCTTTATTTCTAGAAATTGGTCATTCAAATTGGATGAGTTTAAGATGAGCTGTAATAACCTGTTCAATAAAAATTATTATTATTTCTGAAATTTAGGTAAAAGTTTAGTCTTATAATCGCTTCACCCAGCCAATTTAAATTATTAATAGAAGCTCCAAAGAAGGCCAATGAATCAAGGAGTAATTTATGACCAGAATTAACGTTGTGTCTTCTTTAGAACTAGGGATATAAATGTTTAACTAAAATAGAATCTTTAAAAATTTGGAATTTACGTTGAATAGAACAATATAACTCGTCTCTAACTTGTCCGAACGTAATGAATAAAAGCTCAAATTAAATCCCTGTACAATACTGAGTATTTTAGGACCAAAATTAACTGCATATACCTCAATTAGAGCAGGAGACAGAAGAAAAATAATAAACAATATATTCAAAGTGCGAAACGCCCGTAAGAAATGTATAGGAATGAATTTTAATTTGAGTTTATCTTTAAAACAAATCAAGATTTTTTTAAACGAATTGCGGCATTGTAATCAACTAAAAAATTTACTTTAATGTGTCACAAAACTATCTTTAAATTAGAAAAAATAACTTATATCCAATATGACGGATGCAAGATGGCGGCCAAAAATTAACAATCAGTCAAAATGAAGTATTTACCACCCAAAAATTATCCGTGGGGGTCCCTCGACATTACAATGATAAATGGAGGTAAAAAATTAAAAGCGGGAGTTTTTTTTTCAAAACTCATGCCATTACAAAAAAAACACTGTTTTGAAACATGATTTTAAAGGTGTAAAACAACTTTATTTTTTGGTAACTCATCAGATCTTTAATTATAGTACTCAAAAGAAGCTCTGATCAAATTTTTGTGAATGTACATCTGTTGCCGATCTAAAGGGTGTTATTGGCTTATTTTACTGTACTAATAACCAATTTCAACTCTATCTTTTTATAAACTTATAAACTTAAAAACAATAGATCACAGTTTGAAAAAAATAAACTCATTCCTAACAGACATCCCTCGGATTTTGTTTTATACCACAAAATGTGAGAAATTTTTAACCACAAAGTCACTTTAGCCTTTTCTGGATAAAATATTTAATTACAATTATTATGAATGTGCAGTGGTTAAAATAAACACGCATAATTATTAATACCTATTTTCACATCTTTTTTCAGATTCGACTTTGAGCTGTTTGGTTACTCGCTAGACAGGTATCTAGAGCTCGCAGCCAACGATAGTCCATCGAAAGCCATCCTCGTCTGACATTCCAATCCAACGCTTCACTTTAGGCCTCACATAAGACATCCTCTTCCACTTTACATTTTTATTACATAGGCATTGTAAAAAACGCTTTTCTATTCATTATTGTTAGCATTTACAGCTAAAATCTTTTTGACATTTTAAACTTCAACATAGTTTTATAGACTGGTTTTTCAAAGTAGAGAGTAAAAACCTCAAAAGTTTTTACGAGCTATTAAAATGTTTAATGGTTAGACATTTCTAACGGATTAGACATTTGAAATCTGAATTAGGGAAACAGAAATAGCCTATAAGGGTTCCGTGATGAGGGGAAGGTTACCATTCTATCACTATGCTAAAAGATACGGGGGTAGCACTTGGTTATCACTACCCCAAAAAATATAATTAAAATTCTTTTACTAGAAATGGTTCGAATTCAAGAAAATGCATACAGAGTCTAAGAATACAGCTTTTGTTTACAGCATTAAACACTGAGATATTAATCACATTAATTGTTTATAGAATATGGTTGAAGAAGAAGACATTTTGTAAATTGTTTTAAGACCCTCCATAATTTAAGTTAAATAAATACTGCAGTCAAATAAACAGTTTGCCAAGAATATAAACTAGGTGCAACACTCAACGTTTATATCACTGTGATAATCATTTTATGAGTAAAAAGCAATAAATTTAACTTTTGAGTTACAAAATTCCATTTGAACTGTTACCAATTTTTTTATCGTTACCAAAGGGTACTGTGATTTTTAATGCATGTAATTTTTTGATGCATGAATAAATAAGGTTGTGCTATAATTTTAAGAATAAATTACATTAAAAAATTAATTAATTAAATTTTATGGAAAAAACTGTTTAATTTTCTTTGCAACCATCCACTTCGGGGATTTTTTATCCTAGGTTTTTGCAAACACTCGACATCATAATGTTATATTTCCAATGTTTTATTGAAAAAGAAAAAACCGCTTACAATACTAAATTAAGGCCAGAGTTTACATTAACTACATATCACTTGTGACTTGAAAACATGGAAACTCTGATAGCAATAACATGTTTCTAATTGTTTATGCATACAATAGCAAACGATTGAGAATAGGAAGGTCAATGAGTGGGCTAAACTGTTAGTAAAATGTCATTTGTTCCCAATGATTACCATGCTAGATTGAAAGTCCTGTGCAAACACAAAAGCCTACAAACCCCACTCTATTTTTTCTGCTATCCTTAACATTAATTCTATTCATAATAAGAGAAAAAAGCTTTATGTTCGATCCCTTATAAAGCGCAATCAAACAGTCTTATGTGCTGGTTTGTGATTTTATACACTCTTGATTTAAATTATCATAAACTATAATAGGCCAGTCATTCTACGAAAAGTGACATGGGGAACCTCAAAAAAACTGCAAGAAAACATTTTTTGATGGAATTCTAATTTAAAAAATATGAATTTTAACATATCCAAAGTTTACCAAAATCGGACCATGGGAACCTCACTAAAATCACGTTTCAAAATGGCGGCTTTTCCCAACATACGAATTTTTGAAAAAAGACATTCAACTGCATTTTGTATCAATGTTTTTCGAGATATTGACTTTGGACCGCCGCCAATCATCGTTGGGTGATTGGTTCTAAATTTTGACAGAGTTTACATTTTCGGCCGCCATCTTGGATCCACCATATTGGATATAAATATTTTTTTCCAAATGTAAAGATGGTGTTGTGACGCATCATTATGGACTAGATTTTTACCCTGAACACAATGCTGAAATCCGTTTTTGAAAATATGGATTCGTTAAAAAGATATGCTCAAATAAAAATTCACCCCTATACATATCTTATGGACGTTTAATTTTTTAAAGATTTTTTTAAGAATTATCTCTTATATCTCCAGTTCTAATTAAGGTATGTAGTTCGTTTTGGTCTTAAAATACTCAGTCATTTAACGGCTTTTATATGATCATTAAAATCGGAAGACTGCTGGACGAGCTGTAAGGAGCTAAAATCGACACGAAAACCCATTTTTTAGAATTTTGTTTTTTTGTCAAAGATGATATAAAAGAATATAACTCATCCTATTTTTGTCAGATTTCAATTATTAATATGTCCAATGAAAGCTAGTAGATCAGCGCGTGTTTCAAAACCAATCCAACATGCAGGCCATGTTTGGGACTTGAGATATAAATCTTTAAATAATTATGAAATTTTGAAAAAATTGATTTTTATGTTGGTTTGAAGTCTATATCTCACCTCAAACTCAACCTATTTAAATGACTAAGAGCTTAAATGAAAGCCAGTAATGTACTGAGTTAATTAAAACATAAAACTGTTTTGAATCTCTGTTAGTTTTCTATGTATGAGTCATTAATTATATACAATTTACGAAAGTGAACAGATTTTATGTTAAATGAAGGTTCATAACTCAAATTAAGTAAGTCCGATTTTAATGAGCCATAGCTCATATGAAAGCCCAGAATCTTCTGAGTAATTTGAGGGTAGAACAAGCTTTTTAATCCATTTAGGACCTGCGCTATAAATCTTTGACAAAAAACAAATTTCTAAAAAATGGATTTTCGTGTCTATTTTAGCTTTATAGCTCGTCCAGCAGTCGTCCGATTTTAATGATCAATAGCTCGTATAAAAGCCGTTAAATGACTGAGTAAATTAAGACCAAAACGAACTACATACCTTAATTAGAACTGGAGATATAAGAGATAATTCTTAAAAAATCTTTTAAAAAATTAAACGTCCCTAAAAAATGTATGGGGATGAATTTTTATTTGAGCATATATTTTTAACGAATGCATATTTTCAAAAACGGATTTTAGCATTGTGTTCAGGGTAAAAATCTAGTCCATAATGATGCGTCACAACACTATCTTTACATTTGGAAAAAAATATTTATATCCAATATGGCGGATCCAAGATGGCGGCCGAAAATGTAAACTCTGTCAAAATTTAGAACCAATCACCCAACGATGATTGGCGGCGGTCCAAAGTCAATATCTCGAAAAACATTGATACAAAATGCAGTTGATTGTCTTTTTTCAAAAATTTTTGTATGGTGGGAAAAGCCGCCATTTTGAAACGTGATTTTAGTGAGGTTCCAATGGTCCGATTTTGGTAAACTTTGGATATGTTAAAATTCGTATTTTTTTAAGTTGAATTCCATCAAAAAAGTTTTCTTGCAGTTTTTTTGAGGTCATCGCGTAAATTGACTGGACTATAAATCATATTCCGTGGTTGAATGTACTGGTTTTTAGTTTAAGGTTATGAAAACAGAAAAAGTAGTTTATTCAAGTAACAAGTCTTTCAGTAAAATTCTTTTTTTTTTTTTGCTGTGCATTGCCATAAAATTTGTCTGCGTTGTGTTTACTCATTTACTTGGTAATTTTGTCCTCTACAAAAAGTTAATTTAAACTTTTAGCACAATGTTTTACTTTCCATGTAAATTGAAATAAAACATCAGGTGCAACAGATATAACTGTAGGGAAACTACCCTTAACATTCCATGCTTTAACTCCCTATAGATACGTCCTACTGTGATCCACAAACAAACACGAACTCTGCTTTATTTATATAGGGTTAATACAAGATTTATCTTAATTTTAAGTATAATAGCAAGATAAGACGGATAAGATGTCTTTATTAACTTCATATACTCTAAAAAGTGTTTAAATCTCCATTTGCTAATGTAATTTTTAGTAAAAAAAATTGTTAATATGTTTTTTTTTATAATTTTTATCATGATTTGAAAATTCTTTATTCAGAAATTCAATAAATTTAGGCAAAATAAGATGATTCAGTGATGATTACAAGAACTTTTATCAACCGGAACAAGAACAGAAAATCTTGCAGTGTTTCTACTATGTTTCGTGTAGTCTAATATAGGTCAAGCCTAGATAACTTATTCCATATTGTTATACAACATTGTTTTATATGACTTTGTTATGATTGAATTTATTCTGTAGAAATGTAAATATGTAACATAATGTTATTATGAATTTAATAAAATTGTTGGTTTTTGTTATTTTTCTTCTTTGATCACTGTTAACTACTTATTATTATGAATATTGAAAAATATTACTAACATTCAAGAATAGACACTAAAATTCCAAAGCACTAAAAATTATATTTGCTAGAACTCAACTCAATCTCTGAAACAGATAAGTGGACATTGGTCCTATCTAAGGGGTGCTCAAGAATCACAATGATGTTATAGATTTATGGACTTAAGAAAGACCATACTTCACCCAGTAATTTCACAAATGAAAAAATATCATTTTGTAAAAAGTGTGAGAAAACGTTCAGCGATTCAAAAAGCCGCTTGCTTGGATTTTAAAATGCCTGTACAAACCTTGAAACGATACACAATTCTTCGAAAACAGTTTTTCTCAATTAAGTTTAGTTTAATACATGCTATCCATTAATTATTGTTTTTTAATCGTCAATCTACACGAGACAAAATAAAATTGAATTTTGCATTGAGAGAGACCTTGAAAAATATTTTGCTAACAAAAGTTTTTCTCCAATTTCCACTCCAAAAAAATAAAAAATAAATATTCACGTACCTTGAAGATGTGTTGAACACTGGAATGCCAACAATCCATTTCCCATTGTAGATTTTTCCCCAGGGATGAGAGAGTTGGAGCGGGGGGTTGGGTAAGGAGCTTGGAGCTGGGGGCGGGGAGCCCCACGCAAGGACTAGCGGCTCACACTAGGTCAAACAAAACAGCAAACTGTTACACCCGGCAGATATATGTAGGGCAAAGATTTCAAAAATACCCCCGTTGCAGCAGACCTGCATACTCAGCGAATTTCAAATGCAAAACAACATATTTCAGTCCAAAATAGCGAGATTTTACATGTTTTGAAAGCTCCATAAGAATAACATGGGGAATGAGTATGCAGGTTTGCTGCTATGGGTATATTAAAACTGGGTGGTTTTAATTAAATATTTAGTAGATCTGATCTAGAAGAAGCCATTTACCAAGTTTTATCAAGATATGTTGAGAAATAAGCGAGATATAGATTTTTACTTATTCCCCATAAGGTTAACATTGCGACAACGTACTGTGTTTACCACTTTCAATATCTTGGTAACCAATGGACATAGAGCAGTGATTCAAAATGCTAAATTGTTTGTTTTTTGAGCTGAATTCAATGGTGCTAACAAAAATTGGGTTATTTTTATTTTTCTATGTAAAAAACTCAAAAAACCCACTTTACCCCCCCTTCTGGTAGTCTGATCGGGCTGGTTTTCGAACTTGTCCGAATAATTACTACTTTACATGGCTGTGCCAAATTTCATTCAAATTGGGCCATTTTTACGGCCGCTATTGTGCTTAAAGATACAAATATAAGAAAATGAACGAATAGTGTTTTTCGCTTCTGGGGGCCCCAAAACGAAAAGTTATCATGGTCTCGGGCTTAGGTCTTACCACGAGTACTATGGTAACAGCTTCTTCCCTATAGGAGAAATTCGCTAAAAGTGTTTTCACTGAGGCCGGTGTTTTTTATGAAACTACCTTTGATAAGTTAAAGGAATTGAGTTAAAAAATAAAAATAAAATAGAACGAATTTAAAATACAAATTTCAGAAAATTACCCTTATTATAGGGAAGAAATGTTTGCTTCTTAAACACTAGAAGCAAAAGCAAAAGTCCAAAAAATTAATTAACAATTACGAGTCCTTTGTTCTTTGAAAGACATGTCTTAGGTGGGGTATTGTTATTAAATACCTTGAATATTATTGGGCTCTTCCCACCTCCAGGTTAACGGCGTTGGTCCAATTACTAAGCGGAGACTGCAATGAGGTCGATCAGTCCACTTGTCACATTAACCACAAACACAAAATTGACTAAAACACGTAAACATTAAAACAACGCACGCCTAAACGAACCTGACGTTTCGAAAAACCAAAAAAAACGTTTTTCGTTATCAAAGGTCCCCGGAGAAACACTTAACTACTTACATTATTATAATTCGTGGTCGCGGTCAATCGAGCCGAGCGCCTAACCATGACTTTGAGTCATGGTTAGGCGCTCGGCTCGATTGACCGCGACCACGAATTATAATAATGTAAGTAGTTAAGTGTTTCTCCGGGGACCTTTGATAACGAAAAACGTTTTTTTTGGTTTTTCGAAACGTCAGGTTCGTTTAGGCGTGCGTTGTTTTAATGTTTACGTGTTTTAGTCAATTTTGTGTTTGTGGTTAATGTGACAAGTGGACTGATCGACCTCATTGCAGTCTCCGCTTAGTAATTGGACCAACGCCGTTAACCTGGAGGTGAGTCCTTTGTTATTAAGAATTTTAAAAATACATTAATCTAATATTAATACATGAAATGCTGGGAAGCAGAGTAAATATTCAAATGATAAAAGGATTACCATGATTATATAAGTTTGTATAATCCAATTTCCACTATATGAAAAAAAATATAATTTATCACTCAAGTTGCTTTTATTATTCAGTCATTTTCCCTTACTCAAAATCTTGTCCATGTATGAAAAACATCACTCCATATTTAGAGTGAAGTAAGTATAATATCATTATATTTATCTACATATTTATGTGTCTTTGAGCCAGAAAACTCTCATGAAAATGGTCTGATCGACCAAGATTTGATACAGACATTTAAGGAAGTAATTTAATCTTTCTACATAAGCAGCATTTATAAAACACCTTTTTGAGAGGGTTTTATAAATTTATGAAAACCCCCCTTTACTGTCTTTCCCATGGTTTCCAACTCATCTAAATAATTACTTCCTTAAATGTCTTCCTTAAGAGTTGGAAACCATGGGAAAGACAGTAAAGGGGGGTTTTCATAAATTTATAAAACCCTCTCAAAAAGGTGTTTTATAAATGCTGCTTATGTAGAAAGATTAAAAAAATAAATTTATTTTTTTACACCAATTAATTCAATGAAAAAAAAACACTCTTTAGTACACTATGCACTTGGTCCATTAGTTTAATATACACTGTTAAAAAATGCCTCTGGCGTAGAAAGACACAAAATACAAAATTAGTTACCGAGATCCTAAGACATTGAGTGGTGAACACAGTATGTTGTCAAATGTTTACCTTAGGGGAAAAATTCATATTTTATTTTTCGCTTATTTTTTACTTAGTGTTATATCTTTTCTAAAAGACTGTTCATATAATGGTTTTTTAAATATCAGCTGAGTACTTTTGTTATTATTATGATTATAGTTTTAAGTTTTCAATGGATGAAATAAAACGGAGTTTTTACATGTTCTAAAATATATCATTATGTTTTTATTAATATCGATTCCAGGCCACAACAGTTTTTGGCGACTTGGTAAAACTATGCAATTATTTACTTAGTTATTTGTCTTTTCAATTTGAAACTGAACACTAAGTGATTGAAACTGTTATCAGTAATTGTGTGTTCTGTGACTTTGTTCTGAGACAGTAATTTTTTTTCTGTTATATCAGACGACCTCTGCTGGTTTTCTATTTGTCCTTGTTACGTGTTCAATTACTGTACATTGAATTTTCAAAAATGGATAAGGATCAATTTGAAGCATTTATGGCAATGTTTCAACAACAGCAATTGTTGATTACAAGTTTTCTACAAGCGCAAGCTACCTCAACTTCGGCCAGTCCTAGTTCTACTTTGAGTTCGACATCTAGTCCAGCCTACATACATTCTTTTGAAAATTATGACCCTAAAAAAGAATCATTCAAGAATTACCGCCAGAGATTCGAAAATTATACTTCTATGGCTGGCATCACTAACAACCCAAAATACTGTTCTCAATTGCTTCTCAATTCAATAGGTGCTAAGCATTATGATTCGTTGGTATCCCAGGTGTCACCTGCTCGTTCTCCACTCGATTTATCTTATGAAGATTTGTTCGCAGAACTTGAGAAAATTTTATCCCCCAGGAGGAATGTTATGGTTGCACAACACAAATTTTTATCGACATACCAGCTTGATGATCAGAGTATCACAGAATACGTTTCGACTTTACGCCGCATTGCTATTGATTGTGAATTCAAGTCTCCTTGTAAATGTGCTTCTCCAATCACTGACATGTTTATGCGAGTACAATTTATTCGTGGTATTAAGGAAAATTTTATTAGGGAACAGTTATTGCAATCAGAGTCATTATCTTTTGATGAAGTTCTAAAGAAAGCTTTAGCGCTTGAAGTATCTAGACTAGACAGTAGAAATATTGTGGGCCAATTGCAACCAGAAGATCAATCAACTTCAAATGTTCTGAAGATCATCCGAAACCGTTCTAGTTCAATTTCAAGTCGATCCAGGTCCAAGGGTAACTCTGATAATCAGTTTCGAGCTTCTTCACGTCCGGCTTCTAGGTCTTTAAGTCGAGTTGACTTTGAACAACTTGGAATAAAAGATTTGTGCGTGAGGTGTGGTAAAAGTAATCATTTTGCAAAAGACTGCAGGACTGACCCAGGGGACTTAAAATGTTTATCCTGCAATCGAAGAGGCCATGTTAAGAAAGTATGTATTCGAACATTGATGGACGCTCAACGAACTTTAAACAGCCGTGATCGAAAATCCTTGCAGTCTACAAATCGTGTTTCTGACACCGAAAGTGATGGAGGGGACGACTGTTTAGCCGATTTTGATGTTAACAAAATCATCGATGTTTACCAACATAAAAATATTCGCTCAACCAATTTGGATAAGTATGTAGCATCCGTAAATGTAGAAGGAAACTCAATCGATTTTGAGGTTGATTCAGGTACAGGATTCACGTTTATTCCACGTGATAAATTCCACGGATTGAATCTCCCGAACAAAATTCAAACTACAAAACTAGCGTTCCGTTCATACACTGGAAACGTTTTTCAATGTGATGGTAAAGTTCAAGTGATGGTAGAATATAAGGGTGTTAAATCTACTGAAGAACTGTACATTGTCCCTGAGGAGTATGATGCCTTATTGGGACGTACTTGGATACGTCACCTCAACATCAAACTTGATGAGCTCGATCAACTCAAACCGGACGACAATTGTTCTTTTCAAGTACTGAAAGTTGGAGATGTTGAGGCAATTGTTTCAAAATTCTCAACTGTGTTTGAACAAAGAATTGGATGCATCCCTAACTTCACTGTGTCATTGAATCTTCGAGAAAATGCAAAGCCCGTGTTTATCAAAGATTGACTTGTCCCGTATGCTCTACGCCAAAAGGTTGAAGAAGAGTTAAACAGCCTTGAAGCTCAAAACATAATTTCGAAAGTTGAAACAAGCGATTGGGGCTCGCCTTTAGTCGTTATTCCAAAGCCAGACGGTAGCGTACGGCTATGTGTCGACTACAAAATTGGAGTAAATAAACAGTTAGTCAGTGCTAACTACCCCATTCGACGCCTCGAAGATATAATCAACAGCCTTCAGGGATCTCGTTATTTTTGTCACCTTGATTTGTACAAGGCTTACTTGCACGTTCCTGTAGATGAAGAAAGCAGACAAATACAAACAATCTCGACTCACAGAGGAACTTATAAGATGAATCGATTGTCTTTTGGGATAAAGACAGCTCCAAGTGAATTCAATAGAATTATCGATCAAGTACTTCAAGGATTACCCAAGACGATTTCCTACTTCGATGACATTCTGGTGCATGGAGCCACAAAGTTAGAGTGTCAGAAAAATCTGGAACTGTGTCTCAAAAAACTTGAACAACATGACCTTCATCTCAATAAATCCAAGTGCAAGTTCTTTCAAGAAAAAGTCGAATATTTGGGACATGTTATTGAATTCAATAAAGTTTCTAAAAGTCCTGAGAAGGTTCGAGCTATCAAAGATATGCCACGGCCAATCACCAAAGATGGTGTACGGCAATTTTTGGGTATGGTATTATATGATGTTATATAATATTAGTATGTGGCTTCATCTGGTTGAGATCTACTGGATTGTAGCCTAAAATACCCCATTTCCAGATTTCTGTTGTGGCAAACCTGCATACTCAATTTCCATGTTATTTTTATAGAGATGTTACAAGCCTGGGTTTTCTTTGTAATTCACTAATTCAGTAAGTACATGAGACAAGATGGTAAAAAGCACTCACTGAGTTTGTTGGCAACAATTAGTTTATTACAAAACTTCTTTGAGGGTTTTAGTTTTATACAAGAGTTTAGTTTATTACATTTTGACCAGTTAAATGATTGAAATAAACAACTTTACCACGACTTTATATAACATTCAGTTGATCCCACGGTAGAGAGGTGGACTGGAAGGAGGATAACATGTGAACCTTACTTACAGGGTGAAGACTTTCATGACGAGGTGTCATGGCGCAAGTATGCACTAGCAACCCTGACTGGGAGTAAGATGAACAATGCGAATCCCATACCTAATGCTTAAATAGGTAACCCTTCCCAGATCCGCTTCACCCATACTGCGTCTTTCGAACTGTCAAGGTTTCAGGTTTATGACAGGAAACTAACTGTGAGTAATTTTCAGAGTCCAAAAGACAATCACTAATTCAAAGATAATTTAAGAAAATGTTTTTGGCTTGTCAGGAGTTCAATAGTTTTTTAATTATAGAGGAAATTTAGCCTTTCAGGTTCAGGCAACTCAGCCTAAAACAATCACTAATTCAAAGATAATTTAAGAAAATGTTTTTGGCTTGTCAGGAGATCAATAGTTTTTTAATTATAAAGGAAATTTAGCCTTTCAGGTTCAGGCAACTCAGCCTACGAGCGAGGTACATTTTTTGCATTAATTAATGCAGAGAACACAATAACAGAGAACATTTTGGCATACTTATAGAAATGTACATTAATTTACTTGATATGGGGCTTGGTCTGAGATATTTAATTAAGTATTAGAAATTCTCTGAGAATGTATGCAGGTCTGCTACAACAAGGGTATTTCTGAATGCAATGCTTTAGAACATTAAACTGACTTAAAACACAGACTTACCAGAGTTCCTCTGTCAGGAGGTTGAAGGTGTGGGGTGAAGTGATACAGAGCTTTGTAGCGAACACTTCGCTTTTCCTGTACAAGTCTATGAACTTTAGCTACTCTTGCATTCATTTCCTACAAAAAAATATTTTTTACTCTTGTAACCATCATAAAAATGTATGTAAGCCCATCCAAAAAAAAAAATATAACACAGGATGTACAAAACCAAAATTACAAAGTTACAAAAACCAAACTATTATAATAATATATGAGGTAAATGTAATTAGGAACATATTTACCAAAAGAGTCACTTTTTGCACATTATCATTAAATACCACAGAAAAGTGTTGAACAAATAAATTGTGATAAAGTAGACAAGAATTCATAATTCCAGGCTCCATCAGATACAAAATATGATTCTCGTAAAACAACTTATGATTTCTCTTAGGATTCTGGTGCCTTTTTCTCGAATTTCAAGTTTTTTAATCCATCACTTTGTCTGAATTGATTAGCAGGAGTAACTTTACCATAAAAGACAATAACACTTAATCTGCATAAGGAACTTTGTGCAAAAACAACAACAGTTTGTAGTTGCTCAAAATTTACTATAAAAGACGATCATATACAATCGGTGATAGCACCTTCACTGATGCAAAAGACAATCATTGTGTAACTGGTTGGAGTGATTTTGTGAAAAGATGATCATGTTGTGTAATCTACGACAGTGGAGTGACGCAAAAACTGGCTTGGACACTGAGCTTTTTTGTTCACCGGGGTATTTTGAATATATAATGCTCAATGAAACAGGTCGAAGGCTTAATTAAGTACTGTTATAGATAGTACCAGTGCTTGATTTGTAAAAATTAAGGTACCGGAACTGTAATTATTTGCCAGTTTGTACATTACCCCCTCTTATCATTCTTCCGCTCAACAAAGTAGGATTTGTCCATGTGAATAATTAGGTATATTTTAAAAGTTAAATTCTATCTAACTCAGATTTTTTATAAGTAAATTAAAAACTAAGAAAGCATTATTTTACTAAAAATTGAATTCTCTAAAGAAATTCTAGATCTTTTGTATGACGCCTAGTACGAGTATTCAGGTGTTTTTAGCATTTTCAACATTCGGCTTGGCTTAACTTAAGACTAGACAAAAGAGCGCTAATTTCAGGCCGAAACTCCGCACATAATTTCCGCACATTTTAAGCGATTGTCATTTTCGGTAAGATTAATCCGGCCTAGTACACGCTATCGTCTCTTCGATAAATACTCCGGCCGGTTACACATGATCGTCTCTTATGGCAAATTCTCAGGCCGATCATACACGTTCGTCTTTACCGGCAAATTCTACGGCCGATCATACGCGATCGTCTTTTGCGGAAAATTCTCCGGCCGAATGCATGCGATTTTCTTGTGTGGCAAATTCTCCGGCCGATCATACACGATCGTCGTTTGCGACAAATTCTCCAGTCGATTACATGCGATTGTCTTGTGCGGCAAAGTCTCCGTCCGATTACTCGCGATCCACTCTTATGACAAATACTCCGGCCGATTACACACGATCCTCTCTCGTGGCAAATTCTCTGGCCGATTGTACGCGATTGTATTTAGCGGCAAATTATCCGTCCGATTACACGCGATCGTCTCTTGCAAAAGATACTCCGGCCGATGACACAAGATCGCCTCTTGCGGCAGAAAGAGGTCCCGGAACACCGTTCCGCCGCGTTCTGTCGCAAATCAAGCACTGGATAGTACTGATATGTTTCATTAGCATTCATTTATCATTCTTTTTGAGACAGGTACCTCATGGAGGACGTTACCCTGAATATGAGTGAAGGATGAGTGTGATGATCGTGATGATAGTGGCGCGATCTTGTAGCCTTTTACTATTTGTTTTTGTTTACTTAAATTGTTGAAATAAGACAACTCTAGACAAATGTCAAGTTTTACCTAGCTCAATTATGTTTAATTAAACCTTACTTTTGGGGTCAAATCGCTTATTATTTTAGGTTTACTATAATCTCAAGTACTTACAAAAGGGTTAGTTGTATTTTTTTAATTCATGGAGATAATTTTTATTTTGTTCATTAAAAAGTTTGAGTTAAAAAATGTGACTTTTTCAACCTAATTCTTTAAAGGGGCAAACAACTTTTTGGAGGTGACATGGAGGGGTCAAACAGTCATTTCGCCCGGTAGGTTGCAGTTCCTGCTTCCCAATTTCAGCAAATCAAGCACTGTATGTTAAAGTTAAAGACTCGTACCTTCTGGGAAATCGGCTGAACTTTACTATTCTTCTCTTTTTGCTTTTTAATATTTAACGTATCATCTTAAGTTTTAAAATTCCTACATTTCTATCCTATACACTACATTTACACAACAGCTTGAACAAACCTTTAATTTGCCTGTAAGACTTGCAGTGAGAAGTGGTACAGATTGGGGCTTACTAGCCTTAAGCTGTCCAACAAAGTCTGTAATGATTGGTTCCTTATTAAACTGTGTCCTTATCACAACCTGTGGACGTCCAATCCGTAATTTGTCCTCAATTTTCACCTCAAGTACATCAATGTACGTTTTAAAAACCTGTAAATAACAATTTTGAATACACTTACCAATTATTACAAATGTGATTATTTAGTGTGTGGCCTAAAAACAATATTTACTATTTATTTATCATTAAGGTGAGATGTTTAAAAGTAACAACTTTGATGGATATAGCAATAAAAATGTATGTTACACTGTGTCATACTTTTAACATTTGAATTAGACTTGCTTACAAAATATAGCTTTGGTAGAGAGATATCACATTAAACAGGTTTCAGTTTTTAACTGAAAAAGTCTGCTGTTTCCATAAAAGTAGCTGTTGGCTTATTGTGACTTCTGAATTACAGGGGAGCACCATACAACATTTTTACTCAAATACCGTAGATAAAACACAGGCCTCAAGGGGACAGTCTCTTGGTGTTATTTTGAGTTGTTGTAATGACAATGATTAAAATTTATGTGCTTTCATTTCCCGTGTCATTTGGTCTAAAAAAAAATACTGCAATTTTTAGTTTTATTTTAGAAAATATTTCTTACACTCAAGGAGGTGCTTTTCTTAACGACAACCAGCTGTTTTTGACATCGAAGCAAATAATATTTCTGCAAAGGATCGTAAGAAGTGAAAACGGTGATGTCATCGGCCACTCCATCTATGTCGCAGGAGTCTTGGACACGATTATCCATCAATTCCAACAACTGTCCACTTGTGGTACACAGTGCGACAATTGTTGTGCCATCTGTAAAATTATTAGAAATAAAATATGTAAATCTACATGATTAAATTTAATATAATATAGGCTAGAATAAATGAAACATGGCATGGGGATAATCATAATGCCTTTAATAATTATTCTTCATAGAAGGCCTACAGTAAAATTAGGGTTTTAGATCAGCAACTGATGTGCATTCACAAAAATTTGATAGGAGCTTTTCTTTCTTTTAAGCACTACTTAGCCTATAATTGAAAATCCTATGAGTCTCCAAAAAATAAAGTTGTTTTGCACCTATAAAATCACAATTCATAATGACGGTTTTTTGGTAAGTGGATAAAGGAGTGTCTGGACAAGATCCATAAGTTCATGTAGATAAGTTAAGTTCAAAAGGAGGTTTCAATAAGTAGGCTACCTAAACTAACCAACTTTTTTCATTTATGCTACCAAAATGAACCTTATAAATTAGGAACATTGGCATTGAGATGAATGAATACCTTCAAGAACATGAGAAATTGAAGATTTGGTAACTGTGAGGAAATCTTGCGGTATTTCACACATCTTCTCCATCTTCTTTTTTCATTCTATTTTTCTCTTCTGGATCTACAATGTAGGTACCTTTTTTACAATCAGCAAAAACACCAAATAGCTAAGACAGTGTTTCTCAACCGGTGATACGCGTACCACTGGTGGTACGCGAAGGCCTTTCAGGTGGTACGCAAGAGATTGAAGAATGAAGAAGTAGTACAAAATAAAATAATAGGTTTACGAACAAACGCTGTCTCGACGAACAGTAAAGTCTTAATACATACCTTAACTTTATTAACTTTTTCAGTATCTTTTTTGTCGTAATATTCCAATTTCGTACCATATTTTAGGAACTATTATTACTCTTTCATTTGATGAGTAATTCTTTTTACAAAATACGTCGGCATGAAAAATGTTCTTTCCATTTAAAAAATACTACCGGTTTTATAGTGTTAATTCGGTGGTACGGTATTGCTATACTTTTTGGTTGTACGATTTTACTAACCATTTTCTATTTTGAACCCACAGTCTAATTATGTCGATCTGTTGGATAATTTTTTTAATATGCTTAAATATATGATCATTAGTGAAAATATAGTATACTTTGAATAACTTTGAATTGTTTTAAGTTAATTTTTCAATATAAATTATGAGAAATGTGTAAAGTTCCATATAATTTGTCAAAATATCCTTATAGGCCTAATACAAATACGGTTTAAAAATGAACATTGACAAGTAAAATAAAATAAATTTAGCTGGGGCAAAAAAACACCAAAGGGTAACTATAAGCTATGTTGGAAGGGATCCATCAGTGGTGGGGGGAGGGGGTCCTTGCGATGGTACGCCAAAATATTTAAAATGTGGAAGGTGGTACGCGAGCACCAAAAGGTTGGGAAACACTGAGCTAAGATAATGTATAAGGTGAAAAGATTTATTTTCATGAGTCAAAAACCTTAAAAAATGCTTTACTTTCAATACCTGTCAAATACTTTCGAATTAGGCCTAACTAGGCCTAGGCCTACATCACGAAATTATCACATTGGAAAAGGAGGAAAGTACAATGTGCAGATTCCATGGTTAGTATTGCGAGAACATTTTACTTTCAATAATGTAAAAATCACCCAGCAAAGCTGGATGAAATAGGTAACCTTACCGATACTCAGCAGACACTGGTTAGATTTACTGCACTCCAGCTATTCCATGACAAAATGAGCCTCAGTGTCAAAATTATTTATGCTAATTTAACAGACATTTTTTTAAAGTAAAATATCTTAAGTTTCATTAACTGAAAGAGTTGTTTTGCTATTTTATTTCTTTCTTCGATTTCTTATTTTTTCTTTTCTTTTATCGGTTTTTTTATTAGGATAGGGCCTCCCAAGGCTTTTACAGTAACTCCGCAAATGCTCCCCTTAAGTTATATTTTTTGTAAGTTAATTTAAGTTTTTTGATGTAACGGAAGTTTCTATGCAATATAGAAGTGTTAACAAATCATGTTGTTATATTTTTTATCTCCAAAACTCATTATCTTGGGAAATATACATGGTTTTTTTCACACACGTAACATCCGTTACTATTACTGTAACACCCGTTACCAGAAATATTTGCTCATAAATCTGAGAATAATGTTTGA
Organism: Flexamia atlantica; assembly: GCA_035578135.1. Classification (NCBI taxonomy): domain Eukaryota; kingdom Metazoa; phylum Arthropoda; class Insecta; order Hemiptera; family Cicadellidae; genus Flexamia; species Flexamia atlantica. Next base: position 43,746,407 of record JAQJVK010000009.1, read on the forward strand.
ATTAAATATTTTTATGCATCAATTTAAAGCCTGGAATTTAAAATTGTTATGTAATTTTTTTTTCAAAATTCTACCTTATTTCAATTCACAGAGTTTTGAAGAGAATCACTGACACCTCAAATAGCAGGGTCATTTACTGTAACACCCGTTACCCTATTTTTGCTCTATTTTTCGTGGTTAGTTTGCTAGTAACAATCTTACTATCTATGATACTCTTAAAGAGTTAGATATTAAGTATCCTCAGGCATGACTGATACATAAAACAAAATTTCTTGATTTTTACTTGAATTTTTTGTTGTCTGGTGTAACACCCGTTACTCGTGGAATGGCTGACTTGCAACTTAGGAGGTTGTTTCATAGAGAAGGTGCTAGCCTATTGTGTGCTGTAGTACGGGCGTATTTCTGGCGAATTCCAGAGGGTGCCCGACACTCCAAGGTGATTTTTTGACAAGAAAGGGGATATTTTTTAAACATAATGAAAAATAAACTAGACAAGGTAGGCCTAGTTGTGAAAGAAAATAATACTTACTTAGAATGGGCATTGAAACGGACCATTTGAAAGGTAGTGATGTTTGAATTTGTGCATACAATAGGGCCTACCTCATAAGTTAGGTGAAAAATGTTAATGGGCCTAAAACTGTCCATGTGCTATTGCAGAATTGAAAAAAAAGTAATTAATTGCTCCACCAGCAAAATTTAGTACCGTAGCCTACTAATATTCAAAATAAACTCAGGACTACCGATGTAAACGACTCTTTCATTAAAAGTTGGCTGGTTAAAACAAAGTTATTTCTGCGGAAACCACTAACCCCTTGCCCTTAACTTAGTTTATTAAAATAATATTTTGATAATAATTTGAATTTGAAATCAGTGACATGAGTAACGTAATAAACTATACCTCTTGAGAAAATTAATTTGATGGCCGGGAATCATAAAATTATAATAAGTCAAAAGTTGTATTTTATTTTGATTTACTACACTTGTTGACAGGCTTTCCCGCCAAACAAACACCCAGCAAACCACAAACCACAAACTGAATCTCGAAACTGCTCATGCATAGAATAAGTAGCTCATGTTCGCGTCTAATGTTACTCTATGCCATAACACAGCCGTTGAATTGTTTACAGAATCACAAAACCACCATAATAAGACAGTCCTGAAAATAAGAACACTTTTGAAAATTAATTGTGAATTAATAAACATTTAATAGAGGGCGATTATCATATAATATCAAAGCAATTACTGGGTAGACATTAACTCAGTAGACAATCGTAACAATAAAAAGAATAACTGTTATAAAACAGTTTCAAATCTTTTACAGTAGAGTCCCACAAACCCGGACTAATGTGGACCGAGCGGTGTCCGGGCACCGGTCTGACACTTAAATGGAGCCAACTGAGCCAGGTGGTAAGCTTATTGGAGCGGGTTAGTTCGAAGCACTTTAGTTAGATTTCGTTGTAAAAACATGACTCTCTTCTTCTTCACTGAATCAGCCAATCAAAACCACGATAACGATCTGCTAACTTCCTATTCCGTTTCCCCTGATTTTCTGTCACAACGCGACGTGTACACAACCAAAACGAGTTGGAATTAATTTGAGTGTGGGAAAATACCTAAAGCACGTTTGCCACTAGTGTAAGTTGTTTCGCGAAATACTGTACTGCGTGATTCATGTTGTGCTTAAAGCTATTGATGGAAAATAAATACGTAGATGTTTACATAAAAGCATTTAATAAAAATTAACTAAATTAATTTGTATTAAGTGCTTCTATGTAAACATCTACGTATTTATTTTCTATCAATCGCTTTAAGCACAATATGAATCACTCAGTACAGTACGGTATTTCGCGAAACAACTTGCACTAGCGGCAAACGTACTTAATCAATTTAATCTAAACAAATCGGTGAAGTCATTAAAACTGAAAGACTAGCAAACAAAACAAGAAAACGAAAATATAAACAAAGCAGACGACGAGCGATATGTCGCATCGACGACGATCGATATATCGCATCGACGACCATCGATGTATCGCATCGATATTTTTAGTTCGTAGCACCATAGATAAAGGGATACAAAGGAGATGTCTCACGGGATACCGGGCAGTGAACACAGTCTGCTAGAACGTTAAGGCATTGACTTTAAATCTCTTGAGACATCGCATTCTGTACAAAAATCTGTCTTCAACAATCGTAGCGGATTTCAGGCGAACTAGTTGGGTAAACCGTCCCATGCAGTGTCGCACCTAGCGGCAATGGCTGGAAGCTCGCCCGGCTCCGCCCTCAGTGCAGCGCGCGCACACGTGGCATGACGTAACTGACGTGCGTATCCCCTCTCTCTCCCCCCCCCCCCGCTTCCGCCGCCACAACGCCAGCGCCGCCAGCCCAAGCCAAATCAGCCTTCTGCTCGCCGATGCGCCGGTGCTTCTTTACGTTTACGATTCCGTCGCCGCCTCTAAGCCCAAGCCTTACACTCGGAATTCAGAGTAGGACAGAGCCCACGAATAGGAAACAATGAAGAATTTATTCATTCTTTCCTATTTGGTAATCATTAGAAAAATTATAAAGCTTGTCATTTACCTTGAGGGTGTTATTTTAAACACTTCTCAACCACCATCATTGAAGGAACAACAACACAAACATTTGGAGAATAATTGTTGGGCATTGTTTAAGAATACAATTAATTGGTTATATTTGTAACTGTATGAAATTTCCCATGTAATCTCTATACCTTTTTATAAAACCAAGCAAGAACCGTTTTGATGTAAATAATATTTTATTGACTCGACAATCATAAGCTGAGGCCACACTGACTAGTGCTAGTGATTAGTTAGTGTTAGTGATTCTGTTATTCCTTCTTTGGTTTTAACTGAATTACCTTAAATCCAGCTTAGAGTAGACTGGCTGACATGGATAAAAACATTTATGCTTTCGACCTTTTATATTAAGGAATAAAATGTAATCAATATAAAAATTTAGCCATTAGGTGAAATTCCTGAAAACGTACATGAATGTTCGTTTTAAAACTTCATTCTTTGGAAAATTCGTTTGGAATCAACCTTAAACGTGCTGTCCCAAGCCTCGAAATTCTATGATTTTGTCGGGCGAGGCCCCCGGGTCTTTGTTGGGGGCGTTATCGGCGTTATCCATTACGTCTGCAGCAGTAGCCTACATTGGTATTAATTTTATTACAATGTTACTATAATAATTAATAGTTTTTAATTTTGGCTAGGCCTCTAAGTTATAAACACCGCGGTAATAACGGTACCTGTCAAGTGCGTCCTTTTTCAACACTAACCTTGGGGCACATTTTAATTTTAAAACATTTTAAACGACCATAACTTTGGTGGTGAACATGATATTAACCTTGGGTTTGCGGCTTTTTATTTGCGACAGAATGTTTGTGGAAAATATTTCTATTGTAGGAATAAGAAACAAATTGAAACAAAATGTAGACAACTAATTTTTAAGAACTTCAACAATTGGATGAAGTGCGGTAGCGATTCCTACCCTCACCGAATGTTCTTGGTCAGAAAGATTTTACCAGGAAAACCGCTTTGGAAGGTTAAAGAGATTTCAAAAGATATTCTTCAATCTGGAGGGAAGCATGGTAGCTATTACAAGAAAGCGAGACATTTAGAACGAAAATTTGTGTTCACAATCTTTTTACACTTTATTTTTCCTAAACACACATTTTTATTTGGATTTGTTAATCATTTAAGGCAATTTTTAGAGGCAATCTTCCTTCGGGACTACCAGACGTTAGCTAACACTCTTAACATTATACGAATCAATTTAATTTTACCTTTAATACTTCTTACATTTATTAGAATAAAAGGTAGAATCAGAGGCATACGGATTGCTCCCCCTGCAAAACAGGTCAGATTTTAAGGGGCAAATGTAAATTTATGAATATTTTTTAACAACCAAATGTCTCAGAAGATCCAGTCCACATGCTCCATCTTGACATTTTCCATTATTTTAAATAATATTTTACTTCAGGGAATCATTACAAGTCTAGGGAAAAACGTTTTTGGTCCTTCTAAATTTTTACTCCCTCCATCTAAAAAGTGGGAGATAAAATTTTTTGAACAGAAACCCTATTATGTTGTATAACATTTTAAAGGGCACAATGAAAGGAGAAGAATGTTTTTGTTCGAAATTTAATGTAAATTTAATTTTGTATTTTTGCAAAGTATAATATTTAAAAAAACGCAGGTTTCAAGATATTTGCTAAACATTAAAACAAATTACATTTTCCCTACTTCTAACTCCCTTCCCACCCAAACCCGACGCTCAAATTAGGGTAACATTTGTTTACATTTTGGGGGAAGTGTATTGAACACATTGGTACCAGCTAGAAACCTTTTGGATGTCCAGGTTTAGGTCTAATTGCACCGTACTAATATGAATGTGACGAGTAAAATTTTCTGTATCACATTTTACCCAAAGAACAAGCCTAAGAATATATACGGCAATGCAAGCATCGATTTACAATTATAATTCAAGTCCAAATATAAAAACAAACCACTCGGTTGTATTGAACAACCGTCGCCGCCGCGCTACGCAGAACAGTGTCAGCGTCAAAGCAACCGCGCAGCGGTTGGGGTCGAGTGACCTTGACGGAATCCTCCCTCCTCCCCCGACATTGTGTTTAAAAATTTATTCAGAGAAAACTCAAGTTTTTTGCCTTCAAGTTCTTTTTCTGGTTTCTTTTTCCTATACTGGCTACCAGAGAGTCGTTTTCTCCCCTCCATAATTTAATTTAGCCTACACTGCTACACAAAATAGATTTTCAAAATATAGTCTATCAGTAACACACGGAATCCCAGTCAGCTAAAACTAAAGTCGTTATATCCTTATTACTGGAAGTGACACTAAATTTGCTAAGGTTGGTAAGCAAGTTGGGATGTTAATAAACTAATCATTATTTTTGTACATAAACTAATCTGTGAAATGAGTCAAACTGTTGATTTAGCTGGCCAAGAAATGCATTTTTCAAGATTTGCATTAGGCCTAGTTCTGTTTAATTGTGTCTTTGAAATATCGACAAATAAGATAATTTCATCAGATATTTCATGTTACTGTTCCCCAAGATTTACATTTGTCAAAGCCTTTAAAAAGTTTAAACCAAAAACAAAAGTTATTTGAATTCATTTCACGAAACAAATGATGCACTATAGCCTACTCGTACTCAGGGCGTCTTGAAACGGCGCGTTCCTAAATTACTTGATCAGCAGATCACTTCCCTTTACCTAGGGAAGGGTTGTTCAAGTGATTTCGTTGCTTACGACTGTATTACGCCTGTCGCCTGGTAGGCCTATAGTCGATTTTTTATTGCTTCAAACAACAAGTAAATGTAAACAATTTATTTTTTAGATTTGTCTAAAATGGCTCTTACAACATCTCGACATAGTCAGGTGTATGCCTATATTCAAAAGGCCAGGGCTGTGTAAGTTTAGTTGTGCTATCAGAATGGTACTTAGGTTTTTTCTTAAAACTGCGAACTTTTTCAAGCAGGGGAATATTACAAATGAACGCGTTTTAAATGTCATATAAAATTAAATAGTTAGGCATGTATATATCTAACATCTAATAACGGCTTTCTCTGTTATGTCCCTTTTTTCCCGACCTACTCAACCAATTTTCACGATTGAACTATTTTAAAGCTTATGATCTAGCGTACGGCGGACGAGTAATTAAAAAGGATATTTCGTTTGGGGCCCCCCAAGCTTTTGATTTGTTTCTAGAGGGCGCTTTAAAATGTTGACCTATTTTCCTTTTATTGCACGCACAACACAACTATCCTCGGCCGTTGACACGAGCAACACTGATAAGGCCCATTCTATACGAACGACAAATGCGTCGCGCTAAAGCCGCCAACGCCCAGTAGTGAAAACCGACCTTCTATACGAACGCTACTCTCGTCGCGCTATGCGGGCGCTTTTGCCGTCGCGCTATCCTTCCGACCTTCTATACGGACGGCAATGTCGTCGCGCTTAACCAGTTTTTGCCTAGGCTTAGGTACGAGTGGGTGATGAACAAGGGGTGGTTTACGGTCTTTGCTTAGGCCCAATGCACGTAATACCTGAATAATAACTGTTCCGCCGATGTACAAATAAAGAAATAAACAAGAAATATGTGTATCCTCTCCTTAAATTTTCACTGATCCATAAATTAATTTTTACATCAGGGCTAGCTTTACTTTGAAACAGTTTGCTAAAGAATGTTTGATTATTGGATTTTTATTACATTAGATTACTCTGCTACAACTTATCTAGCTGCTGCAATCTTCCATCCAACACTGTGCTTTGATTTGTTTGTTTGAATAGTGTTTAGACTTAACGTCATAAATTGGTGGGTCTTTCTCTATATCAAAAATAAACTTTTCAGTGTCGAACATTGTGAGTCGAATGTCACTAGCTCACAAAGCAGATTCACAACGAGAACGCTGGGCTTCCCACTACAACGCTGACGGCAATTGCGTCCGTATAGAAGGAACCTCGCGGCAATGCCGTCGCGTTAAAATAGCGTTCATTGCAGGGCAGGTCGCGTTGAAAGCGTCAACGCCGAGTGAGCAGGGCTACCGCGCGCGGCAATAGCGCCCGTATAGATGCTACACAGTAATTCCATTGACCTGCAAAACGAAATTTAGCGCGACGCTAGTAACGCGACGTATTTGTCGTTCGTATAGAATGGGCCTAAGAAGACGCCAGCTGATTTATTGCGAGGTGAGGGTGGTAAGTAGTGTCTCGACAATACTGTCCGGTACAGCCTCCTCGTTTGCGTGGTAGGTCTACTATGAATCCTATTACTTTAAATGAGCAATGAATATTTATAAATCCTACCTCTAAAACGGCTCTAACGATTTTGATAAAATTTTGCATGTAGGTGTAGTTTTTATTTTTAAGTTCACATACGTGGTTGAATTTGCTGTAGAAACGCAAATTTTTTTAGAAAACTTAAATTTATAATTTATAATTTTTAACATGGGGTCATATGAGTTGCCAATAACAACAAAAAAGTAAACAAAAGAATCATCAGCTGTTCATGGCAAAGCCACTTAAAACTTTTATAGCATGTTGCCAGTACAGTAGAATAGAACAGGGATAATACAATTGAGTACAGATTGTAACATAAACTAAATAACATAAACTAAACAAACGTACTTAACATTTTATAATTTTAAATTACGAAAAACTCAAACCCCTTAATTATTATAAAATCAGAAAACCTTAGATTTAAAATATTTTTTGTTATAGTTCAGTGAACGTGCATAGTTAGTGCATTTTGAAACAAATCCCACATGTCAACTTCTACCATATGGCTTTGAATCAAGCTTTAGCACCACATGTTTGATGTAAACAAAGCAGACGTTTTTCAATCTTTTTAATCCCAATGCATTTTAAATGGAAGATATTTTTCGTTATTTCTCATTTTCTGGTATATTTGGACATAATCTGCTATTTTTCCCGACCCCCTGGGTCCGAGACCTTTTATTTGAGCCATCTCCTGTCATCCTGCGAGCTGGCAAACTCTCATGCACAACTTTGATTTTAAAAAATCGCTTACAGAATTAATAATATAGATAGATAGATAGAAGATAGATTATTTGTGACGCAAGATCATATAATTTGCATTTTCTGTGATATTGTGATCTGTTAACGAATGGCAGTGTCGAGCAATTCATGAAGGCACCGTTGGCATATACAACATTCGTCACAGCGCTTGGCCACTGAAACGAGCAATGAGAGCATCGATTAGAAAACAAAGACCGAAAAAATTCAATGAATACATGTACATTTGAAAATGATACTGCTTTCCCCCGAGCGAAGCTCGGTCCCCAGATATTTCACATTAAACTGTGGAAGTATGGTGGGAGAGTGGGGACTTGAGTGTACGGCGCCGGCGGGCGCAGCGGCATTAGCGGCAGCGGAAGCGGTGGTCGGGTCGGGGAGCGGGGAGTAAGGGGGGACTGACAGCCGTAGAGGGCGCTATCTTGTGGCGAAGCCATGAATTAAGACCGTCCGCTGCGCTTGTAGCGCTGCCTCGCGGAGGCTCAGACGAACTAACTGAACCAACCGATCCTGGCTCAGGTCCGATCGCTACACCTGCGCCGTATGCGTGGTATGTCTCAAGAGATTTAAAGTCAATGGTTAAGGCCGTTGGCCGACGTAGTTGACAACGCTCCCGCCGCAGCGCTGTTGAGGTTGTTCCAGTGATTTTTGTACTAGTTGTTTTATCGTAACAGATATGTAAAAACTAGTTACCACCACGCATCTGTTACATTGCTTGAAGTGCGACTTAGATTCCACCGCAACGCCGCCGCGCGGCCGTTTCAATGGAGCTGTTTGAAATCGAAATGTAGACTAATTGGGGAAAGACAATGTAATTTATTGTTAGAAATTATTTTTTCCTTTTATAATAAAATGTTGAGAACTTAAAAATGAGACTTGATTATTTTTAATCCTCAGTATGTGGCGATTAAAATAATTATGTTTCATGGCTGGCTGCATGCCATTTAGTGTATTCTTAAAGAAAAACTGTAAAAATAGTGCGCTGTAATAAGTTCAATAAATGGAAAATAAAATAAATGATCTAAAAACAGTTTGATACTTCATTTCTTCCATTACAAAATTTGTAAATTAAAGAACCCCGTATAATTAAACGCCTTGGTGTGTGGTGTGTTGTATTGGGGATGGGGGGAGTGAGTTTTGTTAAAGTATCCCGTTTTTATTTGGGAATAATCTGGTCACCCTTCTCCTAATGCCACGTATTCGTAGAAACTCGTGACGCCTAAAACTCTTGAGCCGGCACCGTTACTGTACTCTAGCTTAAAACAGTTACAGTTTAAAAACCAACGATCGGAACATCTTCCAAATGTTGATATGGTCATATCCTGCCTCACATCGGCTCATTCTTTTTTCAGCACAGAGCCCACTCACATACACCAGCAAGCTCAACAATATTTAAATATGTGGCCACTGCGCACCGATGGCACTAATATTGTTCCTAGTTCAAATTAACTTAATCCCCTTAAGCACATTATAAATTAGGCATCTCTTCATTATTTAATTAGGAAATCATATTTCTTATAAAATCGTAATAATACACTGAAAGGTCAAGGCCACAATTACTGGAAAGGTCCGTGTTGGAAAGGGAGCCTTTATACTTTTGATAAGGATTGAAAAACAGTAGCAAATTAAAATGTAATTTCTTGGCCATTATTAATGCTACAGTTGGCGCACGGTCATCCCGACCATTTTAAAGAACGTGTGCGAGTGAAATGGACAATGAATGTTTAGAGAGAGTTAGACGATTCCTAAATAAGAGTATGTCATTGGCTGCAGCAAATTGTTTTTTGTACCCATTTGATTTTCTATTGGGCGATCATTTTGTTTTTTTCTTGTTCTTGAAGTGGTTTTATTATCCGTTAGATAGCGACTCTTTATCCTCGACCTAGTTGAAGGTGTCATCAATCAAATAAAATAAACAATACTTGTTTACTTTTAGGAAAATTATTTTTAAATTATAACTTATGGAAACACAACTATTTTAAGTTTAAACTCTTCTTTAATAACAAGTACATACAAATTCGGAGAGTACAATGCATATTTCAAATTTTACAGGTGAAATGACAAAGATAAAACTTACGTAAACGAAACCTCAAACCATAACCTTAAATATATTTTGACAACCAGGAATTTTACTTTTGTTTTGAATATCAGTTCACTTATTTACAGCTCGTAGCACTAGTAAAGGGGTGGGGCTAGAGTAGGTGAGTGACTTCCCCCCGGGCGGGGCGACCAATCACAGCCCACAGGCGAGGAGCGGCGGCACTGAGGCGGCTCCTTTGAGACCGCAGCCAGAACTAAAGAACGGCAGTAGTTTTGGGTGGCGCGGCGCGGCGGCGCCGGCGGTAACCTTGATGATGGCAGTTTCCCGCCGAAACTCAAGGCCGGGCGGTTTTCCGAATTTATCGGATCTCTTTTGACAGCTAATTATTTGGATCATAATTGTTGACATTCTACGTATTTAAATTCTATCTAGAAACGTAAATCACACTGAATAAAATTCATAGTTTTTTTCGATCAGTTCATTTAGGTTTTTAATAAACATTTTGAAATTTTTGTTCTAATACCATTTACAAATTTACTGGATTAGAATAAAAATTATAAAACCGTTTCTACTTAAAATAAAATCTATATACTTAATACAATAAGGGTTTTCTCTGTTACAACCCTTTTTCAGCCGTCACACTTAACCGATTTTTACGATTTATATCTCATTGTAAAGCTTATAATGTACATTAGATACATTTACATTAATTTGAAATGGCGACCTGCCCAGGTAGGTATTTTAAGCCAAGTATGAATGACAGATGAGTGAAGGATGATTGATTGTAACGCGATCTTGTAGTCTTGTTACTGACTAAGGTCGATATGTTCCTTAGCGCACCGGCGACTGATAGTTAAAATAAATTAACTTTGCTTTTACGGCTTCGACCCCCAAGCCTTTGATTTGTTTCTAGAGGGCGCTTTCAACGCTCCAGTGCTGACCAACTTGAGTTATAACGGTTTTAAAATGTGATTGTAATTTAACAGCTGATTACCTTCAGACGAATATTAAACCAGTCACATTGTAGACAGAAATAGATTGTCTGCAACTAACTGTAAACAAGATCCGATACAGCTTAAGAAAATGAATTCGGACTACTTTTATTGTCAATTTGTAGCCAAATTGAGGGAGGTAAATCATTCTTTATGGTAAAGATCCACGATCTAAAGATTGTAAACATATATAGTGAAATAATTGAACCGCGATTCAGAAAGAAAAAGAGAAAGGCTTAGAGGAAAACGAGTCGACGAGATTAGGGAAAATATGCGCAACCTTCAACCTTCGGCAAGAACAGATAACTGCTGAGAGACACAGACTAATTAAAAAATCATGCAGAAATAGTATATTTCACTACTAGTCACGAAAGTAGCACATTTCGGGGCAAGTAAAACACTATCGAGCCCCGAAATGGTACTTTTGTGACGAGTTGTGAATAGTACTTTTCATCGCGATGCAAATAAGTGACCAAACTCATAAAAAATGATCCAACATTTCATAATTTAGTAATTTTTCTACAAGTATACACAATACGGCTGAACTGTCTATTTTAGTTTATGAAGTCAGCTGGTTGAGCTGTCAAATTAAGGAATTCGTTTGTTTGGGTACGGCAATATTTTGTTTTGGTACGGAAATGGTTTGTTTGGGTACGGGAATGAAATGTTTGGGTACCGAAAAAGCAGCTGATCATTACTTGTTTTGACGTAAGGAAATCGAGAGTTTTCGTAGATCTCAGCTGTACGGTAACGGGCAATTTTCGTATACAGAGTGATGAAAAAATATTTAAATGCGCAATTTGCACATGTAGGCCAGTAAAATTAGATCAAACATTTGTCATGCCTGGACAAAATTCCCGGAAAGCTGGAAATCGTCTTAATCTTTCCGTTTTACATCCAAGTATACGAATTTGAAGTTTGTCCCATTTTTCCTAGTGTGTTTTCGACCTCGGACCACAAAAACATCAGAGTTTTGGGTCATTTTTTATTCTTTTGTAAATAAGTAAAAACCCGTTTATTCTACATAAAAAGTTTAAATACAAGAATTGGAGAGGACGAAATTCTGCATTTATTGAATACCCTCTGATAAAGATACTTTGATTAGTAATTGATTCATGGTAAATGGTAAGTTAAATAAAGGGGTTTGGCGAATTTCTCTTTTCGGGAAAGAGCTATTACTGTAGGTCTCATGGTAATCCCTAAGCCCGAGACCGTAATAACTTTTAGTTTTCAGGTCCTCAGAAGCCAAAAAACCCATACGTTCAAATCTATATAAATATATATGTATCAATATGGATGTATATAAATATATATACTTATGTATTTGTTTCCTCGATAACCCTCGCAAAAATAGTCCGATCTTAATAAAATTTGGCACGGACGTGCAAAGTAGTAATTATTCACAAATGATCGAAAAACAGCCCGATCGGACCATTGGAAAGGGGGATGAGGGGGGGGTAAACCCCAAAAAATGGGGTTTATTGAATTTTTCATGTAGAAAAATTAAAATATTCTAATTTTGGTTTATATAGTTGAATTCAGCTCGAAAAAACAAATAATTTAGTATTTTGAATCACTGCTCTATGTCCATTGGTTACCGAGATACTGAGAGTGGTAAACACAGTACGTTGTCCCAGCAATATTAACCTTATGGGAAATAAATAAAATTGTATATCTCCCTTATTTCTGAACATATCTCAATAAAATTTGGTATGTGGCTTCATCTAGTTAAGATCTACTTGATATAGCGTCAAATCCACAAATTTATATATTGTTTAGGCAGCAAACCTGCGTACTCATCTTCCCAATGTTAACCTTATGGAAAATAAATAAAATTGTACAGCTACCTTATTTCTCAATATTTTGATAAAACTTTGTTTGTGCAACATCTAGTTGAGATCTGTCTTACTAAGTAACATACCAGGTTTCAACGAGATAGTTGAGAAATAAGCCAGCTACACACATTTATTGTTTTCCATAAGGTCAACATTGGGGAAATGAGTGGGCAGGTTTGCTGCCTCAGAAATCTATAAACTTGGGGATTTTTGACTGTAATCAAGTCGACCTTAACTAGATAAAGCTACATAACTAGTTTTATTTAGATATATTGGGAGATAAGGAAGGTGTTCAATTTTATTGATTTCCCATAAGGTTAACATTGGGAAGGTGAGTACGCAGGTTTGCTGCCTAAAAAATATATAAATTTGTGGATTTTACGCTATATCAAGTAGATCTTAACTAGATGAAGCCACACACCGAATTTTATCGAGATATGTTCAGAAATAAGGGAATATACGATTGTATTTATTTCCCATAAGGTTAGCATTGCTGGGACAACGTACTGTGTTTACCACTCTCAGTATCTCGGTAACCAATGGACATAGAGCAATGATTCAAAATACTAAATTATTTGTTTTTTTCGAGCTGAATTCAACTGTATAAACCAAAATTAGAATAATAGTACGATATCATAAACGTTTTAGCGAATTTCCCCTATAGGGAAGAAGCTATTACCGTAGGTCTCATGGTAACACCTAAGCCCGAGACCATGTTAACTTTTCGTTTTGGGGTCCCCAGAAGCAAAAAACACCATTCGTTCAAATTTGTATATATATATATACTGTATATATATATATATATATATATATATATATATATATATATATATATATATATATATATATATATATGTGTGTGTGTGTGTGTGTGTGTGTGTGTGTGTGTGTGTCTGTAAGCACGATAGCGCTCGCAAAAATGGTCCGATCGGAATGAAATTTGGCACAGGGGTGTAAAGTAGTAATTATTCGGATGAGTTCGAAAACCACTGGAAGGGAGGGTAAAGGGGGATAAACCCCCCCAAAAATGGGTTTTTTGGGGTTTTCACATAGTAAAATAAAAATAATCCAATTTTGGTTAGCACCATTGAATTCAGCTCAAAAAAACAAACAGTTTGATATTTTCAACCATTGCTCTATGGCCATTGGTTACCGAGATACTGAAAGTGGTAAACACAGTACGTTGTCCCAATGTTAACCTTATGGAGAATAAGTAAAATTCTATGTCTCGCTTATTTCTTAACATATCTTAATAAAACTTGGTTTGTGGCTTCATCTAGATGAGATTTAATGTATTTTAGTCTAAAATTACCGCAATTTCCATTTTTGTGGCGGCAAACCTGCATACTCATTCCCCATGTTATTCTTATGGAGATTACAAAAACACGTCATTATCTCACTACATTGGATGGAAGTATTTTTTTGACATTTGAAATTCGCTGAGTATGCAGGTCTGCTGCAACGGGGGTATATTCCTTACAATTATTTAGACTAGACCTCGAGATCTTCGGTGCTTCTTAGGGGAGAAGCATTTGGGGGCATTTGGTGACCTTGGCTGCCTTGTCTATGACTACTCCAAATACGGCCGTTTTCGTGGAAACTCCGCGGACACGTGGTGAACCTGACACCCCGCTCCAAATTTACCCCCTTCACCACCCCTCATTGGTTCTCAAATCCACACACCTGTGCCTGTGATTCGCCATTTTCAGAGCATAGTTTAACAGATACAGTCAGAGCTCTTACTCTCGCTCCGCTATTCAGATACTGATACTGTGGTGTTATCTATTGTTATTTTTAATGGATATTTATTATTTCAGTTAACTGTAAATGTTGTGCAGTTATAGTGTTAGTTGTCATAAAGTTAGTTGTTTTTTACAAACTTTGTTCACCTCTCTCAAGACAACACACTTGTTCTTTAGTATCAGGTAACATTTTACACTACTACAATTTATACGATTCTATTTTTACGAGAATACAATTTAGCTAATAACCTAATCTCCAGACCTTATTGAATACTGAATTTTCATTTCAAAACTGAATAAAAAATTTCAAGAGACAAAAAAGTTGCAAAATTTAACCGTAGCGTTTAACCGTTCTTTTATAAAATGTAGACTACTACACGTTTAATAAGACGATTCAATTGCAAATAACAAAGATAATTTAAATTGTAATGCATATCTCAAAAATTTACTGGACAAGTGACACAAACATAAATTTACAACGAACACCGAAGCTTAAACCATAATCAATATGGTTCTTAAAGCGCACATAAATTTAAACGTTTATTGAGTGACATTTTGGCGCGCGCAATACTTACTTTGCCCGGTATGTTAGGTTTTCTTTTTAGCTAATGATGTGGCATAAACAATTAATAATTTTAATAATATCTGTACATTAATAATATTATTTTCATTCAACCAAAACTATGACTTAATTTTTAGTGAAGATAAAAAATTATTTTTTTACAGGAAGGCCTAGAGGGGCCGCTCTACTCGCTCCACCCTAAGAATTCTTAATAAAAACGTATTAAGTGGTTGACTTGGGAATACAGACGGTACTTGATAGCTTTTCAATAATATACAAATTGACTGGATAGCCGAGTGGATAAAGCGCTCACCTCATAACCTGAGGGTCGCCGGTTCGATTCCTGACAGGATCGAAACTGGGTCCAGTTGCCATTTGTCATTGGGCTATGAATTAATGATGCTATCTAACAAAAGGTCGCCGTTTGGGGGATAGTAACAAGACCCGGGTTTGGACCGTTCCCGAACAAAACGTTAAAAATGCCACTGGCGTAAAAATAAACAAAATACAAAAAAAATACTTCAAAAATTGTGTGTTTAAAATTGCTTCAGTTTATTAAATATATTTATTCTTTAAGCAAAATAAGGCAATTTTGCTGTCTTTTTTAAAAATTTACCGCAATGTATCTTAAGAATGTGTTCAAATAAACGCTTTCGTAATCGCAATAAACACTCTAAACTCTTAATCTTTATATAAAATTAAATTAATTTTTTTTACCTGACACTGCGCAGCGTGTGTTTTAATTATGTTCTCGTAGGTAGTATCCCTCTTGAGAATTTCACGCCTAAAAGTTATTTTTATTTTTAGGCTTTTGTGGAAGTTCGGGAATCGTTTCTACAAGAAGCTATACAGGCCATCATTATTTAAACACATTTTAAACTATTAGCAGCTTATTAAAAATATATACTTAAATAGGCATAAATTACACTTGTATCGGCACGAATAACAATGGTTTATTGGAGTGTAGGCGCGCGCGAAAAAGCGCGCGCGAGTAGTTCAGTATCAATTTACGAATAATACTATCCCATTCAAAGAAGAATTCCCAATTGTTTCCCCTCATTTCTTCAAGTACCATCCCATATTCCATATTTGGGATAAAAATCCCCGAAAAGAAAAACACGTGAGCAGTCCTCGAGTTTCGACGCGCTCGCCCGGGTTTTTAGCGCGCTCCAGTAAACCAGGTCTGTTCAACCTGAGTAAGTGGGAAAACTAGACGCGCTAGAGAAAAGGTTTTAATAAAAAGTGTAAAGTTCACTTCATTAGCTACATCTTTCGTGCAGACGAAACTTACCAAAAAATAATAAAAGTAGTAGCCGACTAACTTTTTCAAATCTCAATAATGAAAATACGTTGTTTTTCGTTGTAAAAATTATCCATAAGTCTTATCTAGAACCTAATTACATTGTTATATTCGTCAATTTATGCAGATTATAAATATATATGGTTCGACCCAAATATCTCACTTGTGGACAGATAAACAAGTGATAGAAAAGCCGCCGCCACAGCCATGTCACTAAGGGGAGGCGTCGTCAGCTTTTGGCTGAGATCAAAGAATTGACGCAGCCCTTCTATTCTGTAGTCCTGGGTGAACCCTCCCGCTGCCTATAAGATACAATCAAAGAATGCCGCCGCCACAGCCGCGCCGCGCCATTTACCATTTCCCTGCTGTTTTGTAACTTTTATCTATGTCCCCGTCATGTCTCCTGGGTAATGTGAAGTTTAAATTTAATATAATTTGATCAGTTATAATCAGTTTATCAAATAACTCTATCAAATCTGATTATATAGGATATGAGATGTAAAGTAGCCTCAATATTTACATTACTTCACGGCAGAAGATACACGTCATGTGCACGCATTCATTATAATTTTCTAAGTGTACGAGTATAAAGTTAAAACCATTCAGAAAATTAAGTATGTTGTGCAGAATTAAATTTAACTAATTTCAAAATGTATTAATAAGAAGTGGCTATGTAAAAAAATTAGTACAAAGGATTTCCACTTCTCCCATTGATTAAAATGACAAACTTAGTGATTATGAAACTCAGTGTTACGTATGATTAATATAATTTGATAGAATAATATATACAATGTAAGGTGTATATAATAAAACTATTTAATAAAAATATGAAATAGTGTTCGATAAAAAGGAAAAAATGAACTTCAATCAATTCAATCTCCATATGAGTAAGCGAGTCGGGTAAGGACGGAGCAGTTGCAAGGAACGGTTCCACGACGAAATGGTTTCCCTCTCCCTCGCGCCGAGTACCCTCTCTCTTCCTCCTATTGAAGTAGCCGATGGATTTCTCGTGCACCTCAGCCACATTGCCCAAGCTTTCTAGTTCTGCCACATGAGCGCCACCGGCCCGCGTCAAAAATGACTCACCAGTGCGAAGTTCTGCTGATATCCGATGGAGCGCAGCACGGTCGTTCCATCGACATCGGAAAGCACTGTGTGAGACATCTCCTTTGTATCCCTTTATCTATGGTAGCACTTTATCAGACAGCGCTACTGTTCCCTTACCACCGAGTTAACATGGGAGCATAGAGTAATAATGAACTTCGTAAAGATATTCATTTTTGAAGCCACCACAACTGTTTTATGATAATATATGGTACATACCAATTTTCCGTCAACAGCTGTACTCTTGTCCGTTCTGGATGACCCGGGTTTCGGCTGTCTAAGCAGCCATAGTCATATCCATATCAATTCAGGGTTTTAAAGATATTACATCTGGAAGATGTCGTCGAGGATACAAATCCACAGAACACATAATTGACGAACACGCGTACACGTATACATAAAAAAAACAGATACACTTAAAAAAAAATTTTTAACTACGCCTAGTTAATGACGGACAGAACGTGTCGGGTCGACCGGTGACAGTGCACTGCCACCGGCACCGGTCTGACACTTAAATGGAGCCAAGTGGTAAGCTTATTGGAGCGGGTTAGTTCGATGCACTTTATTCAGATGGCGTTGTAAAAACATGACTTTCTTCTTCTTCACTGATTCAGCCAATCAGAACGACGATAACGATCTGGTAACTTCCCGTTCCGTTTCCCTTATTTTCTGTTACGACGCGACGTGTACACAATCATAATGAGTTGGGAAAATACCTAAAGTACATTTGCAGAAAGTTGTTCTAATGTAAGTTGTTTCGCGAAATACTGTAGTGCGTGATTCTTGTTGTGCTTAAAGCTATTGATGGAAAATAAATACGTAGATGTTTACATAAAAGCACTTAGTAAAAATTAACTAAGTTAATTTTTACTAAGTGATTTTATGTAAAGATCTACGTATTTATTTTCTATCAATCGCTTTAAGCACAATAATAATCACTCAGTACAGTAGTTCGCAAAACAACTTGCACTAGCGGCAAACGCACCTAAACAAACCGGTAAAGTCATTAAAATTGAAAGTCTAGCAAACAAAACAAGAAAACGAAAATATAAACAAAGCAGACGACGACGATCGATATGTCGCATCGACGACCATCGATATATCGCATCGACGACCATCGATATATCGCATCGACTTTTTAGTTCGTTGCACTTTATTCAGATAGCGCTGCTGTTCCCTTACCACCGAGTTAACATCATGGGAGTGCCATCTCTTTACGAAGTTCATTATTACTCTATGATAGTATTTCCCCGAAATTAAAGTTTACTTTGGAAACAGAAGATGAAAATAAGTTAAATTTTCTTGATATGACTATCGAAAAAACCAATCCCAGTTTGAAATATAAAATATTCAGGAAGTCTACAGCAACCAGCCACACTATTCACTGCACCTCATACCATCCTCAATCACAGAAAATGGCCGCTTACAATAGTATGGTTTACAGACTTTTAAAAATTTCCACTTTCACAAGAGGATGTTTAGAATGAAATAAAAACAATAAAACAAATTGCAATCGAAAATGGATACTCCCCTAACATAATTGATAAATTGGTAAAGAAACATAGGCATCCTAAGAATAAAAAGGAAACTGAAAATCAAAAATACGTCTCTGCTGAGTTCAGTAAAAATCTGCACAACACTTTGAAAAAAGAGTTGAATAAAAACGGTATCACATTATCTTGCAAAACATCAAACAAAATAGGTACTATTAGCAAGAGTATTTCTGAACCAACACAAGATAAACTTAATTGCACAGGTATTTACAAAATAAATTGTTCTGACTGTCCGAAGTTTTATGTAGGCCAAACGGGGAGACCATTTAAAAAACGGATTTCTGAACATATTCTAAAACCCCATTTGAAACAACAGAAATCCAGTTTCGCCCAACATTTGGTTGACAACAACCATTCAACAAGCAAAAATAATATTGAAGTGCTAAATGTCTGCCCGAAAAGTAAGATTATGGACACACTAGAGGAGTTTTACATTTTTAAATCTTTTAAAGCCACCCCGCAACATGTACTCAATGAGCAGCTAAATTTTAATTCCAATAGCCTTTTCAACAGTATTATTAGTTTGGAGCGAAATAAGTACGTAGTAGGTGCAGCAAGAGCTGGAGACCAAAGTCCACCTGATAATGACACGACGCCGGCGGTCATCACTCACGCAGGCAGTGCACTGTCACCGGTCGACCCGACACGTTCTGTCCGTCATTAACTAGGCCTAGTTTTTTTTAATTTTTTTTAATTGTATGTGTTTTTTTATGTATACGTGTACGCGTGTTCGTCAATTATGTGTTCTGTGGATTTGTGTCCTCGACGACATCTTCCAGATGTAATATCTTTAAAACCCTGAATTGATATGGATATGACTATGGCTGCTTAGACAGCCGAAACCCGGGTCATCCAGAACGGACAAGAGTACAGCTGTTGACGGAAAATTGGTATGTACCACATATTACTTCGTAAAGAGTTGGCACTTCCATGTTAACTCGGTGGTAAGGGAACAGTAACGCTGTCTCATAAAAGTATTAGGGATACAAAGTATCCCTTTATCCCATTATCCCCTTTGTATCCCTTTATCTATGGTGCTACGAACTAAAAAGATCGATGCGATATATCGACCGCCGTCGATGCGATATATCAATCGTCATCGTCGCCTACTTTTAGCGAATTTCCCCTATAGGGAAGAAGCTATTACCGTAGGTCTCATGGTAAGACCTAAGCGCGGGACCATCATAACTTTTCGTTTTGGTGCCCCCAGATACCAAAAACACCATTCGTTCAAATTAGAATATATATATATATATATATATATGTGTGTGTGTGTGTCTGTAAGCACGATAGCGCTCGCAAAAATGGTCCGATCGGAATGAAATTTGGCATAGGCGTGTAAAGTTGTAATTATTCGGATGAGTTCGAAAACCAGCCCGATCGGACCACCGGAAGGGGGGGAAAGGGGGATAAACCCCCCCAAAAATGGGTTTTTTGAGTTTTTCACATAGAAAAATAAAATTTATCAAATTTTTGTTGGCACCATTGAATTTAGCTCAGAAAAACAAACAATTTTGTAATTTGAATCACTGCTCTATGTCCATTGGTTACCGAGATATTGAAAGTGGTAAACACAGTACGTTGTCTCAATGTTAACCTTATGGGAAATAAGTAAAATTCTATATTTCGCTTATTTCTCAACATATCTTGATAAAACTTGGTAAATGGCTTCTTCTAGTTCAGATCTACTAAATATTGAATTAAAACCAACCAGTTTAAACATACCTGTAGCAGCAAACCTGCATACTCTTTCCCCATGTTATTCTTATGGAGCTTACAAAAACATGTCAAATCTCGCTATGTTGGATTGAAATATGTTCTTTTGCACTTGAAATTCGCTGAGTATGCAGGTCTGCTGCAACGGGGGTATTGAAAATGTGGCATTGGATGAAATGCCAAATTATCGTTAACAGGGAATATTGTAATGGCAAAAACATAAGGGACGCCTTCAGGAACAATAATAACTCCCACTGCCGAAATAAAGATGATGCCACATACTGAGTTTATGATCACAAACAGACGAGGTACTAAAACTAATGGTGGATTAAATCTAAATTGAGGGTAATTTTTGGCCACAAAATTCGGACGAGTTGCCATAGGGTCAGTTAATTCCTATTGTTTAGAATTGTCAACTCGACTCGCCCATTTGAAAAAGGCCGCGTCACATTGGTCGAGTTAACTGTCGAGTCTACATCGCCCTCCTGCTAGACCAATGTAACGTCGCCCTAGTAAATAATTATTAAAATACATCAACAAAAAACCATGATGAAAGAAATCAAATTATTTTAATTAGTCGAGGAAAGATAGGATTACACCCTGGAAAAAATCCTATAATGGAGATTTCTGCGTTTTTCTTTCGAATTTTATGTGCTGAACAACATACTAAAAGTTTACCAAAGTTTGACCACCGGACGTGCTTCATTTTTAAGATGGCGTCCAAGATAATGACAATGGTATTAAAGATATAGGAAATAAATGCTATAGGTGATGTATAAGCGAATCTGGTGTCGTACCACTGCCGATAATTGAAGGGAGGTGTGAACTTCAGTTTGTGTAGTTATAAAAATCGGCCGCCATCTTGGATCCACCACATTGGATGAAATAATTATTTTCAAATGTAAACATAGTGTTGTGACACATCATTCCAAACTAAATTTTCACGCAGGTAGGTAATAATTAAAGGTAATTAATAATTAATGCCAATATCCGTTTTTGAAAATCTTGATACCCAAATAGAGATTATTCCCCGTATAATCCTTATGTCCTTATGAACGTTTAAAGTGTGGAATATTTTTTTTATTTCTTAAGACTTTTTCCCTTATAGTTCCGTATGTAATCAAAACACGTTGTTCGTTATAGTCTTAAAATACTCAGTAATATTTTAGCTTCCATATAAGAAACTTATCAATTAAGTCAGATTCATTAGAGATGAGTTATATGATATCTTTCCTAAGCATAAAATGTGATTTTTTTTTAAATAAGATATAAAATTCTTTCTGGTCTTAAACCGATCAGTAAAATATTAGCTTTCATTTGAGCTATTGATCATGACAATAGGACAGACAGTTTTAAGCCGAGATATGTTATTTTATTCAACATAAAGTTTAACGTTTTTAGCATTACATCTTTAGTTGAAGACTTATATCTCAAGCTCTAAATGATCCTCATAAGGGTCTTAAATTAAATGGTAAACTATGAACTTTTTTTGGGGTATGTTGATAATAAATACCCCCGTTGCAGCAGACCTGCATACTCAGCGAATTTCAAATGCAAAACAACATATATTTCAATTCATCATATCGAGATTTGACATGGTTTGGTAAGCTCCATAAGAATAACATGGGGAATGAGTATGCAGGTTTGCTGCTACAGGTATATTAAAACTGGCTGGTTTCAATTCAATATTTAGTAGATCTGAACTAGAAGAAGCTATTTACCAAGTTTTATCAAGATATGTTGACAAATAAGCGAGATATAGATTTTTACTTATTTCCCATAAGGTTAACATTGGGACAACGTACTGTGTTTACCACCTTCAATATCTCGGCAACCAATGGACATAGAGCAATGATTCAAATTACTAAATTGTTTGTTTTTTCGAGCTGAATTCAATGGTGCCAACAAAAATTCGATAAAATTATTTTTTTATAGAAAATATTTTTCTATGTAAAAAACTCAAAAACACATTTTTGGGGGGTTTATCCCCCTTTACCCCCCCTTCCAATGGCCCGATCGGGCTGGTTTACGAACTCGTCCGAATAATGACTACTGTGCCAAATTTCATTCCAATCGGACCATTTTTGCGAGCGCTATCGTGCTCACAGACACACATATATATATATAAAATTTTGAACGAATAGTGTTTTTGGCTTCTGGGGGCCCCAAAACGAAAAGTTATAGTGGTCCCGGGCTTAGATCTTACCATGAGACCTACGGTAATAGCTTCTTCCCTATAGGGGAAATTCGCTAAAATCAGGCAACTCCAAGCAGAGTAAAATCCTTTATCTTCTTCTATATATAAAATTAGAGTTTTGTCAGTACATTGCTTAGAATTATGAAATTATTGGTTATTAGCGAATTTCCCCTATAGGGAAGAAGCTATTACCGTAGGTCTCATGGTAAGACCTAAGCTCGGGACCACTATAACTTTTCGTTTTGGGGCCCCCAGAAGCAAAAAACACTATTCGTTCGAATATATATATATATATATATATATGTGTGTGTGTGTGTGTGTGTGTGTGTGTCTGTAGGCACGATAGCGGCCGCAAAAGTGGTCCGATCTTTATGAAATTTGGTACGGACGTGTAAAGTGGTAATCAATTGTACGAGTTCGTGAACCAGCCAGATCGGACCACCAGAAAGGGGGGTAAAGGGGAATAACCCCCCCAAAAATGGGTTTTTTGAGTTTTTTTACATAGAAAAATAAAATTTATCGAATTTTTGTGAGCACCATTGAATTCAGCTCGAAAAAACAAACAATTTAGTATTTTGCATCACTGCTCTAAGTCCATTGGTTACCGAGATATTGAAAGTGGTTGTCCCAATGTTAACCTTATGGGAAATAAGTAAAATTCTATAAATCTCGGTTATTTCTCAACATATCTTGTTAAAACTTGGTAAATAGCTTCTTCTAGTTCAGATCTACTAAATATTGAATTAAAACCACCCAGTTTTAATATACCTGTAGCAGCAAACCTACATACTCATTCCCCATGTTATTCTTATGGATCTTACCAAAACATGTCAAATCTTGCTATGTTTGATTGAAATATGTTGTTTTGCATTTGAAATTTGCTGAGTATGCAGGTCTGCTGCAACGGGGGTATTGTTTATATTTTCGTTTTCTTGTTTTGTTTGCTAGACTTGCAATTTTAATGGCTTTGCCGATTTGTTTAGATTAAATTGATTAAGTACGTTTGTCACTAGTGCAAGTTGTTTCGTGAAATACTGTACTGAGTTATTCATATTGTGCTTAAAGCGATTGATAGAAAATAAATACGTAGATGTTTACATAAAAGCACTTAGTAAAAATTAATTTAGTTAATTTTTATTAAGTGCTTTTATGTAACCATCTAATATTTATTTATTTTCTATCAATCACTTTAAGCACAATATGAATCACGCAGTACATTATTTCGCGAAACAACTTGCACTAGTGGCAAAAGTACTTTAGGTATTTTCCCACACTCAAATTAATTCCAACTCGTTTTGGTTGTGTACACGTCGCGTCGCGTCGTGACAGAAAATCAGGGGAAACGGAATAGGAAGTTAGCAGATCGTTATCGTGATTTGGATTGGCTGACACAGTGAAGAAGAAGAAAACCATGTTTATACAACGACATATAACTAAAGTGCTTCGAACTAACCCGCTCCAATAAGCTTACCACTTGGCTCCATTTAAGTGTCAGACCGGTGATGGAAGTGCCAACTCTTTACGAAGTTCATTATTACTCTATGGTCTGGGTTTGTGAAATTTCCGAGTTATCAGGAAATGAGTAAAAATAAGAAAAAATAAGAATATTTCCGTTATTTCTATAAGAAATCATTTATTCATTGCATAGTAAAAAATACAAAAACTACATTATCAATTAGTTACAAAAAACTTAAAGAAAAACCAAAACTATTTTATATGTGTCACACCATGCTCTGGCCTTGAATCTCAATGCACTTTATTGCTCTGGCAGGCTTTCCGAGTTATCCAGAATTCCGGGTTATCGAATTCCGGGCACCGGTCTGACACTTAAATGGAGCCAAGTGGTAAGCTTATTGGAGCGTGTTAGTTCGAAGCACTTTAGTAAGATGTCGTTGTAAAAACATGCTTTTCTTCTTCTTCACTGAATCAGCCAATCAAAACCACGATAAAGATCTGCTAACTTCCTGTTCCGTTTCCCCTGATTTTCTGTCACGACGTGTACACAACCAAAAGGAGTTGGAATTAATTTGAGTGTGGGAAAATACCTAAAGTACATTTGCCACTAGTGTAAGTTGTTTCGTGAAATACTGTACAGCGTGATTCATATTGTGCTTAAAGCTATTGATAGAAAATAAATACTTAGATGTTTACATAAAAGCACTTAATAAAAATTAACTAAATTAATTTTTAATAAGTGCTTTTATGTCAACATCTACGTATTTATTTTCTATCAATCGCTTTAAGCACAATATGAATCACTCAGTACAGTATTTCGCGAAACAACTTGCACTAGTGGCAAACGGTTTTAATCAATTTAATCTAAACAAATCCGTAAAGCCATTAAAATTGAAAGACTAGCATACAAAACAAGAAAACGAAAATATAAACAAAGCAGACAACGACGACGATCGATATATCGCATCGACGACGATCGATATATTACCATAGAGTAATAATGAACTTCGTAAAGAGATGGCACTCCCATGTTAACTCGGTGGTAAGGAGACAGCAGCGCTATCTGAATAATGTGCAACGAACTAAAAAGATCGATGCGATATATCGATGGTCATCGATGCGACATATCGATCGTCGTCGATGCGACATATCGATCGTCGTCGTCTGCTTTGCTTATATTTTCGTTTTCTTGTTTTGTTTGCTAGACTTTCAATTTAAAGACTTTACCGGTTTGTTTAGATTAAGTGCGTTTGCCGCTAGTGCAAGTTGTTTCGCAAAATACTGTACTGAGTGATTCTTAATGTGCTTAAAGCGATTGATAGAAAATAAATACGTAGATCTTTACATAAAAGCACTTAATAAAAATTAACTTAGTTGATTTTTATTAAGTGCTTTTATGTAAACATCTACGTATTTATTTTCCATCAATAGCTTCAAGCACAACATGAATCACGCAGTACAGTATTTCACGAAACGACTTACACTAGAACAACTTTCTGCAAACGTACTTTAGGTATTTTCCCACACTCAAATTAATTCCAACTCGTACAAGTCGCGTCGTGACAGAAAATCAGGGGAAACGGAACGGGAAGCAGATCGTTATCGTCGTTCTGATTGGCTGAATCAGTGAAGAAGAAGAAAGTCATGTTTTTACAACGCCATCTGAATAAATTGCGTCGAACTAACCCGCTCCAATCAAGCTTACCACTTGGCTCCATTTAAGTGTCAGACCGGTGATATTACATCGATATTTTTAGTTCGTAGCACTTCTATCAGACAGCGCTACTGTTTCCCTTACCACCGAGTTAACATGGAAGTGCCAACTCTTTACGAAGTTCATTATTACTCTATGTTCCGGGTTTGCGGGACTCTACTTAACAAACTCATGGTTGGTGTCAGGAGAAAGAAAAAAATTATATTTGTGGGCAGCGTTGTCAATCAGCTGTCGAGAGACTACTGTTCTTCATCTTTTCATTTATTCAGTTATGTCAAATTCAGCAGACCGCCTATGTCGTCTGCAGTCTGCTGTGGTCTGTTGTTTGTGGTTTTTGGTTTTTGGCCCACGTGGAGCAGAGCTGTAGTTGTGGTGTCACTAGATGTTCCTAGAGGTAGGATGGTGTAGAAAAAGTATCATTAAACAGTGCCTATACATTGATATTTTAATAAACTGGTTGATGATGATTCAAATTTGTAGAATTTTTGCTGTAGTAATAACCTCTCTTGCACTGCAACCCAAATAAAGATATAAATTAATTTTATAAATGTAATTCTACCTTTTTTGCCTCTTGAAAAATCGGCCACTACAGTAATCTAGATTTTCCGAGCCCCGGTTATCCGAGAATCCGGGTTATCCCAGGCAGCTCTAATCTTGAATAAACGTTTTCATTTTCTTACTAGGCCTAATTGTTATAATAATGCGTGAAACAAGTGTCTTTATTTAAAATTCTATTATTTGCAACTCGAAAGGACTTTCATTGTAGTACTTATTGGTAAGTAGTTTATCTAATAAAACATTTTGAAGTGGTCTTATTACAGCCCAACCTCAAAACACACGTAAACTCCTTATTATCCGAGGTTCATGTTATCCAAGGTAGCCTTAACTTAGTCTCGGATAATCGGGAGTGTACTGTATTTTAAAAAAGTACAATGTTGGCCTACCTACTTTCTTGGTACTCCCGAACAGAAATTTGTCTAGTAACTCATTATCAATATTCCAAGTTTGAAGTTCATATACCTAAAATAGTTTTAAAGTAGAGTTTCATTTTTTCTTGTGGTCAAGCCTCCGGATTACTTAGAATTTATAAATTGGTTTAATACCTGCTTCTTGTAATCCAAGTGTTGAAACACAACTAGTTTCGCCTTTTCTAAGAAGGCATCATCGGGTGATTCAAGGATGTGTTAGGGCCTAATCATTCTTCATTGAAGAAAGTCGTCATGTAGAACGTAGAACACACAGTCAAAAAAGACTTTTAAATTTTCACACGACACGAATATGTACAAAAACACATAACACTGACGGCCGCCAAATTTACAATAAGACGAGCGATATGACCGCGGTGAAGTCTGGACCCAACTTACACTGTGGTCATGAATGGTGCACTATGTCTGTGCATAGTCGATAATGGCATATCGCCTAGGGTGATGTTTTATTGGCTGGGCTGGAGCTTCAGTAAAAAATATATATAGGCCTAATTTTAAAAAATTAACCTTGTTCAAGTTTTTGAGTTATTAAGAGTGCATTTCAGGCTTCACCTTGGGAGCAATAAATTATTTTAGCGAATTTCCCCTATAGGGAAGAAGCTATTACCGTAGGTCTCATGGTAAGACCCAAGCCCGAGACTATGATAACTTTTCGTTTTGGGGCCACCAGAAGCAAAAAACACTATTCGTTCGAATTTTAGCGAATTTCCCCTATAGGGAAGAAGCTATTACCGCAGGTCTAATGGTAAGACCTAAGCCCGAGACCATGATAACTTTTCGTTTTGGGGCCACCAGAAGCAAAAAACACCATTCGTTCGAATTTTTAGATATATATATATTTATATATGTATGTGTCTGTTAGCACGATAGCGGCCATAAAAATGGTCCAATCTTAATGAAAATTGGTACAGACGTGTAAAGTCACTCGGACGAGTTCGTGAACCAGCCCGATCGGACCACTGGAAGGGGGGGTAAAGGGGGAAAAACACCCCCAAAAATGGGTTTTTTGAGTTTTTTACATAGAAAAATAAAATTTACCGAATTTTTGTTGGCACCAATGAATTCAGCTCAAAAAAAACAAACAATTTAGTATCTTGAATCACTGCTCTATGTCCATTGGTTACCGAGATATTGAAAGTGGTAAACACAGTACGTTGTCCCAATGTTAACCTTATGGGAAATAAGTAAAATTCTATATCAACGCCGACCAGACCTACCCGGATTTCGACCGTGTCGTGAAAGAACTAGGAAAACAACTGTTCACCATGAGCAGTACAGAGCATCGAGCCATTATCGTATCCTCTCTTTTCCCCACAAACCGACCAACTCAGTGCCAACTGCTTCCAACCGTCGCTCTCAGATATCAAAACTTGAATTCATGAAGAGTCACTTAGCGTTCCGACCAGCAATCGCAAGACCGCTGCACTCCAACGAAGCGACAGAAAATATAACGACCAACTTCAACGGCACTTCCCTTCTGTGGCCGTTTATTACAACAGTACGTCGTCGATATGTTTACTAGTGTTGAACGAGCTGAGTCAACTCCTTTTTACTAGAACAGAAAAAGCTGAAGGCACAGCTGTATAAAGGCGTTGATACCATGCTCAAACAGTGTTATAGTTATAAATGTTCATGATAGTTATAGAAAATTTTAACCAAAACAGCTGAATCATATGGTTGTTTTTGTTTAATGTGAGCAAAACTCGGTCCCCGGTACTCTTGATAAAACTTGGTAAATGGCTTCTTCTAGTTCAGATCCACTAAATATTGAATTAAAACTACCCAGTTTTTATATACCTGTAGCAGAAAACCTGCATACTCATTCCCCATGTTATTCTTATGGGGCTTACCAAAACATGTCAAATCTCGCTGTGTTGGATTGAAATATTATGTTGTTTTGCATTTGAAATTCGCTGAGTATGAAGGTCTGCTGCAACGGGGGTATATATATGTATATATTTGTCTGTTAGCACGATAGCGGCCTTAAAAATGGTTCAATATTAATGAAAATTGGTACATACGTGTAAAGTGGTAATCACTCGGACGAGTTCGTGAACCAGCCTGATCGGACCACCGGAAGGAGGGGTAAAAGGGGGATAAACCCCCCAAAAATAGGTTTTTTACATAGACAAATAAAATTTATCGAATTTTTGTTGGCACCATTGAATTCAGCTCAAAAAACAAACAATTTAGTAATTTGAATCACTGCTCTATGTCCATTGGTTACTAAGATATTGAAAGTGGTAAACACAGTATGTTGTCCCAATGTTAACCTTTTGGGAAATAAGTAAAATTCTATATCTCGGTTATTTCTCGACATATCTTGATAAAATTTGGTAAATAGCTTCTTCTAGTTCAGATCTACTAAATAATGAATTAAAACCACCCAGTTTTAATATACCTGTAGCAACAAACCTATACTCATTCCCCATGTTATTCTTATGGAGCTTACCAAAACATGTCAAATCTCGCTATGTTGGATTGAAATATGTTGTTTTGCATTTGAAATTCGCTGAGTATGCAGGTCTGCTGCAACGGGGGTATTTTGTTGTTCAACTGCTCCGGCGAGTATCAATAAAAGCTTGAGTGTTTCAAATTCATAATGTACACACTTTTTATATTTTGTAATTGATTTTTGAAAAGTAATAGAGTACCGTACCTTAAGATGTTCGAAGGGAACAACACCTAAATTCAAAGAGTCATTTAAAAACTCTAATGAAAACTCTCCTTTCTTTTTTTTAGAGTCATTGGTTCATTTAGAGTCGGGTACCTTAAAAATATATCATCAAGATATATACCCATTCAAAGAAATGTTTTAATTATTTAATTTCTTAGTTCCAAATAGCAAAAAAAATTTAAAAATGTCATCATTAGGCTTAACTTATCAGATTTTTTAATTCACCTACTAGATTGCCTACCTGTTTAACTGAGCTTATTTGACTTTTTGAAAGTACGTTTTTAAGTAGTGTAACCATATAAAAATTATTTTTGTCTGCTTGTAGGTAAATAAGCTTAGGTCATGGCAGCCCAGCAAGAAGAGGTTCAACGTCTCAAATGTGAAGCTCGAAACACTGTGTTAGTAACTGGATTTGGGCCTTTTGGGAACCATCCTGTGAATGCAAGCTGGGAAGCCGTGAAACTACTGCCAACCACTGGAATAGACAAAGAGCTAGGTATTTGTCTCATTACAGAAGAAATCCCAGTGAGTTACGAAGATGTGGGAAAAAAAATTCCTGCTCTATGGAAAGCCTACAATCCCTTAGTAAGTAGCTCCACAATCACAATCCCTTGGTAAAAAAAGCTAGTAATTTTAATTCCGTGTATCAAGTTTTTTATACTTATTTTGTCAGAACCAGAGCTGAGCATTTTTCATGAGAATCTATATATGCAGTTATAAGGGGAATTTCACTAAGATGTGTCCATTATTTTCCTTGAATTTGTAAAGATTGTTTGAAGGGTTTTCCTTTTTCAACCGGTATCATAATAGGATTTTTTTATTTTCCAAGTATATGGTAGAGTATTTTCAAATGTCATGGATAAGAGTAGACCTAAAAGTTGTTGTGGAGCTTTTTTTACCTTTTTGTAAAATAAGATGAAATTATATGACATTTGTATTAAAATTTTTTTTTAATTTCAAAATTCCTTTATTTCAATATTGTATAGGCTGTGTCACATTACTTGAATAGGCTATGCTACATTTAAAAGATACAACAGAAAAACAGATTAGTCTGTGTACTGAAACATGAGCAGGCTACGCTACAACTTTAAGACTCCACAAAAACAGTGTAATATTCATCAATTTCATAAAAAACATTGTTTCAAAAGAATTTTCTTTACTGCTGTCTTAAAACTAAAACAGGGTAGCACCATGGTAGCACTTTAATACTTTGAGATAAATGATTGTATAGTTTGATAGCATTATACTTAAAACTAGATTGAATGAGGCTATAAAAACATAGATCATTCTTGAGTTCAGAGCAGTTCCTTGTTCATGAAAATATTTGTTACATGAAAATAGATCAAGGTTATTCTTAACATAAGTAAACACTGAAAAATGTAAGTTAAAGGCATCACATAATAAGGTTTCATAAACATAGGCCTGCAGTGAGTATGGGGTTGAACCATAAACTGCATAGGCCTGCAGTTTATGGGGTTCAGCTATTAACTTCAAGGTCTCTTTTGCAACACAAACAATTAATGAATTAGCATAGTTTAGTCAGCCCATAAAATAATAGCACCGTATGCCAAGTGATAATGTATATAGCTAAAATAAAGATTGAGCAAAACCTCCTTGAAAACTGTCCTTGTTTATTTATACCATGAAAACACCTCTTACCACCTTAGGCGTACCGTAATGTAATTTATGTTAGAGTACAAATTGCTTTGAATAACTAAGCCTAAAAAGTTGACAGGAGTCTGAATTGGTGGAAAATTAGAATTTGAAATCACAAAAATATGAGTTTTGTTTGAATTCAAGTCTAATTTGTTAGCTTTCCACCAATCTACCATTGTATCAACTGAAACTTCAGTGACTTGATCAATAGAATCTTTGGTTGACTTAAAATTTAAACAGTCATTATCTGCGAACATAAAGTAAGAAATGTGATCATTTTGCACATTATATGGTTTGTTAACATAAATAATACGAGGTACAGTCAAAAAGTTCCCGGAATGAATTTTTGTAGACATTTAGCGCGATCGCCAGAAGGAAATTCAACTTGCATTAGTTGGTACGACTCCTGGGGAGGGCATATCGGTAGTGGGGGTGTAGCTAACTTTCCGTAGTGCAGCACTGGAAAGCCCTTTTCGTGTTCCTGCAAGTCTACATTGTCAAATTTTGAAAAATGGTATTTCATGACCAGCACGCGAACATTAAGTTCTGTATTTAACTTAAAAATCACATAGTGAGACTCTTGAGTTGTTAATTCAAGCTAATGTAGAAGAGGCGATGAAGAAAAGTCAAGTTTAGGAGTGTCACAAACGGTTCCGTGAAGGCCGTGAAAGCATTGAGGATGACCCTCGTAGTGGACCTTCAAACATCAGTTAATGACGAAAACATTGAGCGAGTACGACAAGTTGTGCATGAAACTCGGAAATTAACAATCGATGAAATTGCATTTCAGGTAAATTTATCACATGGAAGTGTTTCTTTATGATCATTTGAACATGCATCGAATTTGTTCACTTAACAAAGAAATCCGACATTTTGGACATGCAGGTACACAAAAAGCGCTTTCCAATGATGCACTACGGCAAGTCAGCTATACCCACATTACCGATATGCCCTCCCCAGGAGTCGTACCAACTACTGCAAGGTGAATTTCCCGCTGGCGATCGCGCTAAAAGTCTACAAAAATTCATTCCGGGAACTTTTTGACTGTACCTCGTACATTTATCAAGAAAATTATTATGGTTTATATGGTTAACATAAATAATAAAAAGCAAGGACCCTAAAATGGACCCTTGCGGGTAGCATAGCAAAGGGATAACAAATAAGACAAAAATATGATTTTTAATGTTACAAATGTCATACATTTACAGTTCTACCTATAAAAATATGTTTTTCAGCTTGTAATACATGTTGGGGTGTCCAATTTAGCACAGAAGATCACTTTAGAGACAGTTGCCCAAAAATCAGGCTATGAGCGGTGTGACATTAATGGACAAGTACCACCTTGCAAAGAGTGTTGTGTCGGTTCCTCCCCTGTGTTGCAGTCTGGACTAGATGTGAAAGAATTGAAAAATAAGATAAATTCAACTTCAACAGCAGTAGAAACTGAAATATCCCAAGATGCTGGAAGGTTAGTGCCCGACTTGTTGTAAACCTTTCTTATACAGTTTTCGCCAAAACACCCATCTCGTGGATAAGCTGAATCAGTGTTTTAATTTGAGGTGTTTTTATCCCTTTCAGGGAATTTTCAAGCCACGAGGGATGTAAATTTGTTTTCAGCTACACAACATAACAGCCAGTATTGAAAAAGTTGCTTTCTGATTATTAACATTATAACACTATTTTTTTCGTGTTTTTGGTGCATTATATCTTGAACTAAGGCCTACTTCGTTGTCGGAGCTGTTGAGCTGTTAGAACATTTATTCTCACTGATTCGAGCACTATAAACAATGTAAAATTGATTTCAACAAACATCATTTATATTTGTTTACAAATTATTGCTATTAAGATAGAAATAGACAGCTATAAAAAATTTGAACATTTCAAGCTACATACTCAGTTCCACATTCACCTTTCAGTATGGAATTTCCATAATCTGTGTATTTCATATGGCATTTTAAGTTGTATTAGACAAATTATTTCATAATCAGCTGATTATTCTACAATATGTTGATATGGATATTTGTAAACAAATGTACCCAGCAAAGGTAATAGAATAGCTATCTCCCATTCATTTGGCCTTTGCTGAAAGGTGGTTGTGGAATTGAGTATAGTCATAGCCATCTCAAGGAGCAAGGCCGCGGCGCCAGTAAATGGCAGCAACGCGTCTAAGGTTCAGCTTATTTGTTAATCCATACCCTCTTATGACCTTTTGTTTATACCATGCAAAACCCTTGCAAAGCGGTGTTGCCAGTTCGAATGCCGCGGCCTTATTGCTACAGACGGCCATGGTATAGTACGACTTCAGAGATCAGCTTTGGAGTTCTGATGATTTTCACTCCTCTCCAACTTAGTCTAAGAGCCAGTGGCCGGCTGACGACACATATTTTAAGAAAGCCTACAATTTTCTCATTTACTCTATTCCACCTACCATTCATGAAAATGGGGCCCTTTAAGCCCACTTGCGGTAGGTTCGGGCTCACCCATGGGTGAAAGGGGTGACAATTTGACATGAAACGAACATATTTTAAGAAGGCTGCCGTTTTGATATGTCACAGTATACACTTAAAGTAACTCGAAAACGGAAATGGCAGACGTCTACCGCGGTTGTGACGTCACGGCAGACGCTTTGAAAATGGCCAAAAAAATTAATTTTTTTCTGACATAGTGTAAGAAAGCTGTCATTTTGATATATCAAAATATACCACTATTGTAATATGAAAACGGATACCCCCGTTGCAGCAGACCTGCATACTCAGCGAATTTCAAATGCAAAACAACATATTTCAATCCAACATAGCGAGATTCAACATGTTTTTGTAAGCTCCATAAGAATAACATAGGGAATGAGTATGCAGGTTTGCTGCTACGGGTATATCAAAACTGGTTGGTTTTAATGCAATATTTAGTTGAACTGAACTAGAAGAAGCCATTTACCAAGTTTTATCAAGATATGTTGAGAAATAAGCGAGATATCGAATTTTCTTTATTTCCCATAAGGTTAACATTGGGACAACGTACTGTGTTTACCACTTTCAATATCTCGGAAACCAATGGACATAGAGCAGTGGTTCAAGATACTAAATTGTTTGTTTTTTTGAGCTGAATTCAATAATGCTAGCAAAAATTGGATAATTTTTAATTTTATATGTAAAAAACTCAAAAAACCCATTTTTGGGGGGGTTTACCCCCCTTCACCCCTCCTTCCGGTGGCCCGATCGAGCTGGTTCACGAACTCGTCCGAGTGATTACCACTTTACACGTCTGTACCAAATTTCATTAAGATCGGACCATATTTACGGCCGCTATCGTGTTAACAGACATATATATATATATAGATATATAGATATATAGATATATATAGATATATATAGATATATATAGATATATATATATCTATATATATATATTTTTTTATATATATATATAAAAATTCGAACGAATAGTGTTTTTTGCTTCTGGGGGCCCCAAAATGAAAAGTTAACATGGTCTCGGGCTTAGGCCTTACCATGAGACCTACGGTAATAGCTTATTCCTTTAAGGAAATTCGCTAACATGGCAGACGTTTACCATGGTTGTGACGTCACGGCAGACGTTTAAAAATTTAACATATTGAATATAGTGCAATGTAAAAGTATATGGCTACAATCTTGAAATTATGCTAGATAATAACACGTTACTACCGTTGGTCATTGTTGAGCCATCTCCACCTGGTTTTGACCAAAATAAAACTTTCATCCGCCATCTTGGATCCGCCATATTGAAATAAGAGAAGTTATTTTAGATGTAAAGATAGTGTTGTGACCAGGATTTAAGCTGGGAAAAAATTTCTTTGAGCAAAAATGCTACAAGCTCTTTGAGCCTTGTAGCAAAATTATTTTCCTTTTAGCATTTTTATCACATGTCATTAAGTTATGGCACATGTCATCAAACAAAAACAACTTAATCGAACAACATAACATCAAACTATATTTCGCAATACCGTTTTCGAGACGTCTGTTTTCGCCAGTGTTGCCAGACTGGCCATGAGATTTTACCCACCGTGAGTTTCGAAAATCCCCGCTTTTACACGGTAGTTTCTTTAAAAATTCCCGCATACTCCACGGCACCGTTTCTTGCCCCTTAAATACGGTATTCATGACTTGAAACTAAAATTATCGAATGACTATATTGATTATTCGACTCCATATCATTCCAAGCGGTGGCGAACTAGCCCCGCACATTCTCACATTCGCCATCGCTCGGCTAGACTCAGCGACTCGCCCACTACAGAGTGCGCCCCACCTGCTCTTTAGCACAGAGAATGTGTAGAACGTCTACACGTTCTCTGTGTCTATCTATAGTCTTCTTTTTGACTGTGGGTCTTAATGACGCGGCATCTGATCGAGGGTTACGTTGACGACTACATTCTATAATTAACTCTTAATTTATTTTAATGTCATACAAAGTAATTTGTGGAAGTAAATGTACTTTTACTAAGATTTGTATTGGTTAACTTTGTTATTGGTTAACTTTATTTTCTGCAATAAAGTTAAATAATTTACACTCTTTACTTTGTAGCAAAAAGGCTACAGCCTGTCCGAAAATTTTCGCATTTTCGTGGAGCATGTCACATTTTGCGACAAATGCGACCGCAGCTTAAACCCTGGTTGTGACCCATCATTTAGAATTAGTTTTTTACGCTGAATTTAATGCTGCTACCCAATTTTAATTATGACCTTTTACTTCTGAGATATTGTAATTTTTCTTTATATAACCTCAAAAATGGCATTATATAAGAAAATAAATGGTTTTATTGAAAACGAGTTGTAGCATTGAATTCAGCGTAAAAAACTAGTTCTAAATGATGGGTCACAACATCTTTACATCTAAAATAACTCCTCTTATTATGGCGGATCCAAGATGGCGGCCGTAAGTTTTGTTTTGGTCAAAACCAGGTGGAGATGGCTCAACAATGACCAACGGTAGTAACGTGTTATTATCTAGCATAATTTCAAGATTATAACCATATACTTTTACATTGTACTATGTTAAATATGTTAAATTTTTAAACGTCTGCCGTGACGTCACAACCATGGTAAACGTCTGCCATGTCCGTTTTCATATTACAATAGTGGTATATTTTGATATATCAAAATGACAGCTTTCTTACACTATGTCAGAAAACATTAATTTTTTTGGCCATTTTCAAAGCGTCTGCCGTGACGTCACAACCGCGGTAGACGTTTGCCATTTCCGTTTTCGAGTTACTTTAAGTGTATACTGTGACATATCAAAACGTCAGCCTTCTTAAAATATGTTCGTTTCATGTCAAATTGTCACCCCTTTCACCCATGGGTGAGCCCGAACCTACCGCAAGTGGGCTTTAAGGGCCCCACTTTCATGAATGGTAGGTAGAATAGAGTAAATGAGAAAATTATAGGCTTTCTTAAAATATGTGTCGTCAGCCGGCCACTGGCTCTTGGACTAACTGCTTCAGGTGTAAACTGTTCCCAGAGCTCAAGATAAAACGCTCCGACTGAACTAGGTGTCACGAAATTGCAACCCTCAAAATTTAAACAGCTTGTCACTTACCCATATGATTTTATTGGAAAAAGCCATCTGTTTTGAAGTTTTCAATGGCACGATTTTGTGACGCCTAGTATAATGAAGTTTTAAGTCAATACTAAAACGATGAACAGAATTTTTTTCTTCAAAATTTTTAATTTTCAAAACCTTTAAACCAAAACCAAGCTATACCATTTCCTCAAAATTTGGCGCAATAATATAGAATGATTCAGTTAAAATTAATTAATTATCGACGGTATAGTTTTCCAATTTCCACTCCTTGATTTGTTCTGTTTGGTTTCCAGATACCTTTGTGAATATATTTATTACGTGTCTCTGAGTATCGACAGTTCAAGAGCTATTTTCATTCATGTGCCCCCACTGAACAATCCATACTCAGCTGCCCAGTTGGCTCAAGGACTTGCAGATATAATTAGGGGCTTAGTGGAACAGCTAAGGGATAAAGCTCAGCAAGTGTCTTCAGCATAACATGCCTTAAAAGTAGATTGGTTGTAAGGATTGTTGGCAGTACATTTTTTATCAGTTAAGGTCTTATCTCAGTCCCTAATGATAAGACAATATATCTTTATCTGTGAAATTGGGGAAAGCCTAAACGTTGCTCTACAAGTTTACATTTGTCCACAAAAAAGTTTAAATTGCTACTAGTAAACCAACAATAACTAACTAGTACCTGCAAATTTATTTATAAACTATTTAATTGGTGATTACCAATCATAAAAGTTAACTATTAATATGCACACAGTACCTGATTGTTAATTGGTTGATTATCTTACATATAGAAAGCAGAAAAATAACTTCATTGTTTTTTTTTTAAATGAGAAGAGATGTCTGAGAACTCAAATATTGACTTTTTTTATGAACTGAGATAACACCAATTGACTCAAAGTTTTGAAAAATACTTAAAACTTTGAGTCGAGTACTTACTCTCGCCGTTGCTCAAAACTGAATTTTACAACCTTCATTCATATTGGAAACACTTCATTCCTTATAAATAAAGATTGATGAGAATTTTAGTGAACAGTTTAGTCTTTTCAGACAAATGCATTATTAAGTAATTTATGATACAAATTAAGTTTTTTTAATGTGATTCAGTTTCGCTTTCTATTATTAGTTTTAAAAAAATGTGTGTGATTAAAATAAACATTACATTTCTTCACATTCTAGTGAAGTAGTTATTTTAGAAGCATTTATACATTAGACTCGGTTAATATTAGCCCACTGATAAAGTAGGAACAGCAGGGTAATGTGATACATTCTTATCATTTAGCAATTACGAGTCAAGGTGATTTTTACAAAATATTTAAAGAGTTAAAAATATCCTTTTGATCTTTAACTACCTTAATGTTTAATATAAATGGAGCATATAAGTTACTTATATCTTAATAAAATTGATGTTGTTGAAAAGTGAAAAGATAAAACTTTTCTAGTCAGTAACAAATATACTTCTAGAACTGAAGTAAACTGATAGGTATGGACTGTTTTGGTAGGGAATATACCAAAATAAGAAGAATGGTACTTCCAAAATGGAAGAATTGTTTTGAGAAGAATAGTACTGGACTAAAAACAAAAAAGGAAAACCAAATGTATTGTTTTGTAATAATAAATACCTATTTGGTGTATTTGGGAAAGATGAAAAGCAGCAGATAAAGCATAGAACACACATAAAATATTCACACAAAGAAAATTCTTGATATTTCGACCCTCATGGGGTCTTCATCAGAAGTGGAAATGTAAGAGAATCAATTTTATGTGTGTTCTATGCTTTATCTGCTGCTTTTCATCTTTCCCAGGTAAGCTAGCTGTCTATCCCTTTCCTTTAATACCATACAGCCCAGAGCTTGTCAAAATGAACCTAACCTATTTGGTTATTGTAATTAGTTAGGAAATTGTTTTCTGGAACATTTTAATTTCAGGATTAAATTTACTTATTTTTAATTTAACTGTGAGGGTAATTTGAATTTAAATTTGTTTTTTTATATGGACTGATGTGAGAACTGCCTAGCCATTAACGTTTTTATATGAGCTATTACTGTTATGAAAGTTTATACTTTATTGTAACTAACAGTAAATTTTAATAAAATACTATATATTTGTAAGAGTGATTTTTTTGTCACCAATCCAAATACTTATAGTTTTTTTCATTGTGGAGTAGCCTCTGAATCACTTTTAATTATTTAAAATGGTATATTATACCATTTTAGACTTATAGTTTGTCGGTTCTTAATGATTTATTTATTAAGCAGAGAGATATATTTATTATGATTAGTTAAAATCAGTGGAGAGGAGAGGTTTATTATCATTAGTAAAAAGCTACATTAGACCTTCTCCTGAACCAGTTTATTGAAAATATTTTTAATAAAAGCATACACTAATAATAAAATAAAATAACATTATTTACAATATTTACAAATGCTTCGGACCACAATGACCAGTCAATCTGAAACAAAAATAAAATTGATCACTACTACATCCCTTAAGTCTTTTAAAACAAGTGTGTGTTTTTAAGTTATAAAAATTAGCACATTCTGGTAGAGACACTAATTTCGCGAGTGCTCAATTTCTGGCTTCAAAACATCTATAAGCACGAGCAGCCTCCCTTAAGTTACAAAGTCAATGTAAAACCTATTTTTGTTTGGGTACAATATATCTTTTATTTAGGAACAACCATTGGCACAATTTCATTTTGTTTAGATGCAACCATTGGCTTTAAAGTTAATGATATAACACTAGATACACATTTTGATTAAGCCCACCAGGAACTTGACTTTTCTTTTAAAGGCTACAAGTTGACAAATCTCAAATTTCAATGGAGAGATTTCAGTAATTAGGGCTTTGAAACTCATTACTAAAATATATTGACTGACAATTACACTAATTTTTTTTTCAATTGTCTTGATTGAACAAATTTCAATAGCCTAATTTTATAATATTGAACATTATTTAAAATTAAGTTGGTATGTTTTATTTATTTTATCTTTTTATGTTATTCTCTTATTAAAATTATAATTCAATACCTCAATTATAAATTATAAACAAGCTAAATCCTTAAAACATACAAAATTAAGTGCACTTTTACCCCAATTGACTTTTCAAATGGCATAATGTATTCAATGTTTCAATAGTGAATTAGTTAGGTTAGTTTCACTCTTTAGCAACAGTTTCATCTTTTTGAGGTTTAGGTTGAAAAATCCTGAAACAGACAATGTTGCCAAAAATTCAATGTAAGGTAAAAAGAGAGTAGTTTTAATGATGAGATGAAACATAAAAAAATGTTTTTTGTGAAAATTATCAATAATTAACAACAATGGCTTAAAGAGTATATGACTTACTAAAACACGTTTATCACTTTAGCTCTTTCTGTTATTTTTTTTCTTTCTGATTGTCACGATTTTATGATACAGAACAAATAGCGATCTCACCAAAAAGCAATAACAGAAATGAGTGGATTTTTGCATTTTATAAAAGCTTAAAATATAATGGAAAACCACATTTTTATAACTTGTATTGCAACATTTTTTACCTTTTCACACAAAGAAAGTAAACTCTAATTTTCGTCATTACTTTAATTATTACTTGTGAAGTTAGGTACCTTTCATTAGTCTATCAAGAATCAATCTAATATTCAAAAGATTAGCTTAGCTTTTTTCAAAATTATATCCTTAGTGTTAGTTTACTTTGAATGATTTAGTTTGGCCAGGAGAAGATTTGAAAGTTCATTTGAACTGATTTGGAGTGCTCGAATATTGGCCTAAGGATGAAACTTAGATTGATTAAAAACTTTTTCTACTTCACTTTTGCACAAAAAATGTAACTATTTATTTGTATTTTTTTTATATGTACTGACAATTAAGTATTGAATAAACTGTAAAATCTAACCCACATATAAAATATAGGCTAGAAAGGCAATATGGACAAAATAATTTATGAATGTTATAATCAAAACAATAGGAAGTTTATTGACTACCAATTTGACAAGAATCAAGAACAATAAGCATATTTTGCCTAATGAAGTATAACTCATTTAGTGTTAACAGTAGTAGTTATAGTATTTAGTCATACAATTTATTTGCAGTCTTTATTTGTT
Source organism: Flexamia atlantica (assembly GCA_035578135.1). Taxonomy (NCBI): domain Eukaryota; kingdom Metazoa; phylum Arthropoda; class Insecta; order Hemiptera; family Cicadellidae; genus Flexamia; species Flexamia atlantica. The sequence continues at coordinate 43,787,160 of JAQJVK010000009.1, forward strand.
TTCTTAGTTGAGAGCCGATTAGACATAAGTCACAAAAAATAACCTAAGCATTATCCACCTAACTGATAACGAGGTACATTGAGAAAATTATTATTTTATTATTGATTGCCAATATTTACGTATGTAGTTCTAGGCTCTTATGTCCTGACAGTCAAAAACAATACCTATTGTCTGATTATATATTGGATAATAGGTCTTGTTTCAATGAAGTATTTTCATCAAAATTTGAAATATAACTTACCAACTATCCCCTTCATGGAAACGTGTCCGCATCGGCAAGATGCTGAACTTGGGGTCTCGGCTGAATGGCTTGCGTAGCACGTTGGCAGCGTGGGTCAGCTGCAGCGCGCAGTCGGGGTGGGCGCCGCCCGGCAGCAACGTGCACTCCCGCTCCAGTATCGCGGCCAGACCGTCCAGCAGCGAGATGAAACCCAGCGATATGGCAGCGCGCCGCACACGGTTCAGCTCCTGGAAACATTTCCACGGTCAAACTGCTTTAAAAATCAAAGTTAATTTTACTTGTTTAAAAGTTTTCATCAAGGGACTAAATTTTTTTGTAGTCAAAGAATAAATGGGGGGGTTATTCTTTAAATATTACCACTTTCATATTGCTAGGTCTAACCTCTTAACTACAAATTTATTTTTCTAGTTAAGAGCAATGAAAAACTAACAGACCGTATAACCTGAGAACAGCTTGATTCATAGGACTATGAGACCCTAAAATATTTTACAAACCTTATAGAAATGCTGTGTTTTCTCCGGCAGCTTGCGTGCGTGTCGCAGAATTTTCTGAATGTCGCTCTGCAAGCCTGCCTGTCGTATCCACACCACGTTGCTCTGGGAGTAGCTGCGCTTCTCTGAGGGCCTCACGGGAAACGTTTCTTCAGGGTCTAAAAGGAAAAAACATGCCTACAATAATTTTAACTTCTTGAAAATCAATGGTAAAAACTGATCTCCCAATTCATGGAGGTTGTGCTGGTCTCTTGTTCTGTCTTTACTACAAATCATGTGATTGTGTAAAACCTTATGTTATATTTTGGGTGTTTTGTAAACAAATTATTATTGTAGCAGAATGCTGTAGTATATTGATACAATAAATATCTTATTAATTATCATTGTACTAATATCGGTAATAAACGATGGTGTCAGAAAAGAACTAACCATGCCGAACAACAGGAGGATCAGAAAGTCACAAAGGTACCAGGCTGATGTAGAAACGGAAGTAGATGAAAATACAGGTAACCAGCAGAGTTATACAGTGACCGACAAATCTGACAAGGCTTCTCATGGCAGGTACATTTACGTACCACCACCTTTTGAACGTTTTTTTGAAAACCGGGAGTCTGATTGGACATCTTGGATAAAGAAATTCGAACGGTATAGGGTTACTTCACTTTGAACTACTAAACCATGAACCTCAAGCTACTCAGATTAGTTCTTTATTACTTGCCATGGGTGATGATGCTGAGTATATTTTTGATTCATTTGGGTTGGCTAACGCCTCTTATGATGAAGTTGTACGCAATTTCAATAATTACTTTAACAAAGCCGTTAACATTGTTTTTGAAAGAGCACGGTTTAATAAGAGAAATCAACTTGAAGGTGAATCTTTCGAATTATACTTGACAGCTCTTCACAAATTGGTAAAAAATTGTAACTTTGGGACACTTAAAGACGAGATGCTACGTGACCGCATCGTAGTTGGGGTACAGGACAGCAAACTCTCTGAATCGTTGCAGATGAATAGAAACCTGACGTTGAATGAAGCAGTGGAAAAAGCTAAATCATGGGAAACAGTTAAAACACAGCAAGAAACGATTAGGGGTGTGACATCAAATAACATTGACGTCCTTTCAGCCCGATATGGTAAGCCCTCGAAGTCATCGTCCTCAGGTTCAGGTTCTAAATTCAAGGAAGTAAGAAATTTCAAATGTTTTCGTTGCGGGGACAATAACTATCACTCCAGAGAAAACTGCCCAGGAAATAAAGTATGGTGTAGGTATTGTAATATTGTGGGACATTTTGAATGATGTTGCAGAAAAAAGAAGAAAGAAATTAAAGAGGTTGAGGCATCTGAGGAAGGATGTTCTGGTAGTGACACAAGTGCTTTGCTAGGTACTGTTGAGTTCTCAGTGCAGAGCTTATCCACCACTCCACCATATGAGGTATGTTTACATGTAAATGAAACTCCAGTAGTTTTTAAAATTGATACAGGAGCGGATGTTTCCTGTATACCGGAAGCCTTGTGGAAAAAGAGTTTTTCATGTTTGTCATTACAGCCCTTTAATGGATGTATCAAGTCCGCTGGCCAATATACTCTTAGCTGCCTTGGGAAATTAGTATCTCCTTTAAAACTGCGCGATAGGAAGTGCGAAGAAGAACTCTATGTCATTCGTGGCCTTAAGCAACCCTTACTTGGTCGTACTGCCATTAAAGCGTTATCTCTGATTAAATACACTGAGCTTGGGTACGAACAACCTTTGAAGGTTGCGTCCTTAGACTTTTCTGATTTATTTGCGACTTATCCAGGAATTTTAAAGGGGGAGCCCTATGTCATAAAAATGAGAGCCGAAGCACAACCCTACGCTGTGGCAACGCCCAGACGCATTCCATTTCCCCTTGTCGATAAAGTAAAAACAGAATTAGTTGAAATGGAAGAGTTGCGTATCATTGAAAAGGTAACTGAGGGGACTGAATGGTGTTCACCAATCGTAGTCGCTCCTAAGAAAGACGGATCGGTACGAATTTGTGTTGATTTTACTAAGCTCAACATGCATTTTGTAAGAGAACGATTAATCTTGCCCTCAACGGATGAATGTTTAGCTAAAATAAGGGGGGGTGTCGTTTTTTCTAAACTGGATGCACGGATGGGATTCTGGCAAATACCTCTAGCTAAAGAATCTCGTAACCTGACGACATTTCTCACGCCATTTGGGAGATATCGTTTCACGCGCTTGCCATTTGGAATATGCTCTGCACCAGAACATTTCCAACGACGCTTATGTGAAATTCTCAATGGAGTAGAGGGCTGCGTAAATATGATGGATGATATACTTGTTTATGGACGTACGCTAGAAGAACATGACAAATGTTTAAATGACGTGCTAACCAGACTACGAGAGAACAACATCACGTTAAATAAAGAGAAGTGTGAGTTTAAAAAGAATTCTGTTATCTTTCTAGGACACCAAATTAGCAGCGAGGGTATACGGCCTGATGAAAGTAAGGTAAGAGCGGTGCTGAACATGCCTCGTCCAAACAACGTCCATGAATTGAGGAGATTTTTTGGTATGTATAATTATTTAACTAAGTTTGTGAAAGATATTTCAAGTAAATCACAGCCTTTACGTGAACTCCTGAAAGATGATGTAGATTTTTACTGGGGTGCACAACAACAGAAAGCCTTCGACAGTATGAAGGAAGTACTTGTATCACCACCTGTTCTCTCAATGTATGATCCCAATGCTGAAACTAGAGTGCTTGCTGATGCTAGCTCTTTCGCGTTGGGGGGATGTTTGGAGCAGAAGCATGGCGGGACATTTCGTCCTGTGATGTATATTTCCAGAGCTTTGACGCCAACTGAACAAGCGTATGCCCAGATAGAGAAAGAAGCCCTAGCAGTTACTTGGGCTTGTGAGAGACTCTATTTGTACATCTTGGGTAAAAGGTTCGAAATTTTCACAGATCACAAGCCACTGGTCTCTTTATTGGGAAGTAAACTCTTAGAGACTCTCTCACCAAGAATATTGCGATTTCGCCTTCGGTTACTAGCTTTTGATTATGATTTGAAACATGTGTCAGGCAAGAAGTTTTTCGTACCAGACACTCTCTCCAGAGTGGAAGGTTTAAATGTTAACGATGTAGAATTATCTGCTTGTGAACTTTTGGAAGAAGAAGTAATAAGTGTTAAGGAAAATTTACCCGTAACAGATGTTCTTCAAAGAGAAATTGAAAAAACGTCAGAGTCTGATTCGACTATAAAAATGATCAAACATGCCATTGAAAATGGCTGGGTTTCTGATGGTAAAATAGATCCGAAATTAACTCCCTTCTACAAGTTCCGTGACTCTTTATCTTGGATCAATGGCTTACTCATGATGGCGAACAGAATAGTTATTCCTCAAGGTTTAAGACCAATGATTTTAAACAAACTTCACTCTGGCCACCTAGGAGTTACAAAATGTCGACGTCTTGCACAAGACACCGTGTGGTTGTCTGGGATATCCAATGATATCAAACAAAAGGTTATGGATTGCTATACATGCTTGCTCCACAGGACTCAGAAAAAAGAACCCTTGATTAATACTCCATTCCCTGAACTCCCATGGTCCCTAGTTGGATGTGACTTTGCCAAAGTCAAGGGTCAATTGTTTCTTGTGATACAGGATTACTACTCAAGGTATCTGGATGTGATACCAACAAAGTCGACTGCTGCAATACACACTATCGCAATTCTGAAGAGGATCTTTTCACAATTTGGTATTCCACACACACTTCGGTGTGATAACGGTCCCCCTTTTGATAGTGAAGATTTTAAGAATTTTGGAAAGGAATGGGGATTTACTATTATCACTAGTAGTCCTCATTATCCCCAGTCCAATGGCCTGGCCGAGTCAGCAGTAGCAACTGCTAAGAAGATTATTCCCAAGTGCAAAGACATACATGAGGGCCTCTTGGCTTTCCGCTCGACACCTTTAGAGAATGGTTATTCTCCTTCAGAGTTACTTATGAGCAGGAAATTAAGAGGGACTGTGCCCATTGCTCCTGTTAACCTTGTCCCGAAAACACCCGATCTCAAAACACTGAGAGCCAAAGAAGAACAGATAAGAAGTAAAAGGAAAATCCGGTTCGATAAGAGGCATGCAACGAAGGAAAGAGAAGACCTACAAGATGGACAAATGGTTTATGTCAGGGACAAGCAAGTACATGGAAAAATCATCCAAAAGCTCGATCAACCCAGGTCTTACATAGTGGAAACGGAGAACGGGGGGAGATTAAGAAGAAACCGAGTTCATTTATCAAATATTAAAGATGAAGCTCAAACTGATGCCAGACGTTCGACTTGAGTAGGGAGGATGTGCTGGTCTCTTGTTCTGTCTTTACTACAAATCATGTGATTGTGTAAAACCTTATGTTATATTTTGGGTGTTTTGTAAACAAATTATTATTGTAGCAGAATGCTGTAGTATATTGATACAATAAATATCTTATTAATTATCATTGTACTAATATCGGTAATAAACGAGAGGTTTCCCCATTCGTCTCTGGATTATCATTAATCGGAGGTGTTTAGTTAAATAATTTCCACTAACTTCACAACAAAAACCGTACTAATATATTAAATGTTTTATTCATTGAACCACGTATTGAACTTTTCCTAGCTTGGACAAACCACAGGGATGTCGCAAATTGCCTTAGCCCACCAGTAAAAGAGATAATTAAAGTGGTTTTTTCTTTGGTTAGTTTTTCAACGAACTGGTTAGCTAAGCCAGAAGTACATAACTCCTCCTAAATCAGATTTAGAAAGACTTTTCAATTATGCTGTTACACTGCTACAACAATCTCACTCAATTTCTATTGCTCCAGTGTTTGACATGATCCACTCACTCGGCCTGTCCGGGTCAGGTAGGCCCAGCTGTGTGATGTCCCCCAGCCAAGGCACGGGGCAGTTCCCGGGCTCCAGCAGCGTCAACATCAGGTTCGACTTCTTCTTGGAGTCCGCCCACGAGTACAGCAGCCCGTACCACTCCGGTGCCACTTGGCACAGCGCCACCATGTTCTCTACCTACAACATCACGGGAGTTACATTTTTTTCTGTGATTTGAAAATATATGTATACAATATACATATGTATAAAATACCTAAGGGGTTTCTGAGCAGTGAGGGAACTAGGGGCTTCAATTCATTCACAACATGTAAATACAGAAAATGAAGTCCACTTAATATGACAAGAATCAAAGCATTCAACTAAAAACAAAAATAAAACACATACAAAACATAAAAGCTAACATTATGCACAGAGTTTAAATGCTCACTTTAAGTGCACCGTGGAGAAGGACGCAGAATGAAGGAGTCTTTCCTTCATCATGTGAGGCATCATCTTCGTCATCAGAACTCTCGACCTTCACCATAGGCATGGACAGGGGAGCATTGGATGGGGTAGCAGCGGGGGAGGGGGAAGGGGGAAAGGGCAGCACGAGATGACGAGAGACTGCCGCGGGGTTGCCAACATGAACCATATCTATGAAGCCGCACAATTCCACTTCTCGGCCCACACTGTACGTTTGGCAGTCAAAATCTGTGATTTTTGTGTATGGCTGGAAAATAAAAAGAACTAAAAATAATCTCTAAAACGGGACTTTCAGACAACTAAAGAAACTTACTTCAAATATATTTATTGCACATTTAAATTTAAAAAAGATGGGTTTTAACAAATTTAAATTAATTTTTTAATGGGTTTTATGAGTTTTTTATGTACGAAAGCAAATATAATCCAATTTTTGTTAGCACAATTGAATTTAGCTCCTAGTATTTTGAATCACTGCTCTATGTCCTTTGGTCACCGAGATATTGAAAGAGGTAAACACAGTACGTTGCCCCAATGTTAACCTTTTGGGAAACAAGTAAAATTCTATATCTATCTTACCTTTATTCTAAACATAAATTGTGGTCTGTGGCTTCATCTAGATGAGATCTATTGTTTAATAGTCTAAAATACCCAATATTTCTATTTTTGTGGCAGCAACCCTGCATACTCATTCCCCATGGTAATGTTATGGGAAATAACAAAAAATTCTTTATCTTCCTTTTTTCTTAACTTATCTTGATAAAAATTGGTAAATGGCTTCTTCTAGCTCAGATCTACTAAATCTTGAATTAAAAGCACCCAGTTTTAGTATACCTGTTGCAGAAAACCTGCATACTCATTCCCCATGTTATTCTTATGGAGCTTACAAAAACAATTATCTCGCTATGTTGGATGAACTATGTACTTTTGAATTTGAAATTCACTGAGTATGCAGGTCTGCTGTAACAGTGGTATTTTAATGTTACTATTCTGATTTAAATCAAGAGGATAAATTATACATTTTCACTAATCCACTGGCATGTTTTCTCTCCTACGAAAAAAAAAAAACAATCATAGTTGCAATACTACATCTAATTTCAAAATCCACAGCTCAAGAAGCCACCCTAAGTCCACCATAGGTCACCATAAGTCACCATAACTCTAGTGACCACATGTGAACTCAGACAATTATAACTTCAAACTAAACAACTTGTAAGCTAACTAGAAAGTATTACCATAGGGGCCGGCGACAGAATCACTTTGGAGCTGAGATTTCCGCATTTCAACATGCCGCAAAAGGAGGCATAGTTCTTCTCTGCAAGTTGCTGGAACAGGTTGTAAATGGACTGAGGGGACAGACTGGAGTCCACTTGCAGCACAGACCCATCGCCACCAGACAGCTTCACCACCTAACACACAAAAGTGAACAATGGCAGCTTACAGTGGAGTAAAATACTGTGTGTCCCAAAAGTCCCGGACCGGTTTAATATCTTTTAAAGTAAGCCAGATATCAAAACAATATTTCGCATACCTTTTAGTACTAAAAAAAACTACTTTTTGATGTATGTGTCATTTCTGCCCCTGCCCCCAAAAATGGGGTAGCCCCAAAATTTTAAATGTATACCCCCATCGTGCGACTGCTTATTTTAAAGGGCTTGTTAAAAGAAACACAATGCCGCAAACCGGAGGTCGATATCATGCTCCAGTCCAAAATGGTAGCCATTCAAAAATTTAAAAATGCCGTGCGTAAATTAAAATTGAGTATTTTCTGTGTTCAGCAATTCACATTTAAATCGAATAAGAACCACCAGAACACATATTAACTATTAAAAGGATACAAAAATAATAATTTCTTGTTGTCATTAGCAAGGCTCAACCCTCAAAAATGGTTTTGGGGGGGTGGGGGTTTGTCCAACCAATTCCAATATCAAATCACATCGTATGACCACTTGTTTTAATATGCTGAATGAGTAAAAAAATAAGCCAACGCTTGTTTTAATAAAACTTCAAAAAATTAGTTATTTTTGTGGCGAATATTTGGTACTTCATGTAGGGGGGGTTTTCGTAAAAGATAACGCATAGACGACCCTCCGCAAGTATCGACCTTTGCCGCTGAGCCAAAGGTCGCATCAAGGCGGATATTTATTAGAAACTTTATTTACTTTCGTCAGAAAATTGAGTATTTTCTGTGTTCGGCAATTCACATTTAAATCTAATAAGAATCACCAGAACACATTTTAACTACTTAAAAGATACAAAAATTATAATTTCTTGTTGTCATCATCAAGGCTCAACCCTCCAAATGGTTTTCGGGGGTAGGGAAACCCTACAAAATTTATGAGTATTAGGTAACTTTTTTGAAATTTCATTAAAACAAGCTTTGGCTTATTTTTTACTAAGCAAATTAAAATGAGTGGTCAAACGATGTGAGTTGATATTGGAGTTGGTTGGACAAACCCCCATCCTCCCCCCCCCCAGAATCATTTTGGAGGGTTGAGCCTTGATGATGACAACAAGAAATTATTATTTTTGTATATCTTAAGTAGTTAAAATGTGTTGGTTCTTATTTGATTTAAATGAGAGTTGCCGATCACAGAAAATACTCAATTTTAATTTACGCACGGCATTTTTAAATTTTTGAATGGCTGCCATTTTGGACTGGAGCATGATATCGACCTCTGGTTCGCGGCATTGTGTTTCTTTTAACAAGCCCTTTAAAATAAGCAGTCGTACGATGGGGGTTTACATTTAAAATTTTGGGGCTACCCCCCAAAAACCAATTTGCAGAAATGACACATACATCAAAATACCCCCGTTGCAGCAGACCTGCATACTCAGCAAATTTCAAGTCCAACATAGCGAGATTTGACATGTTTTTGTAAGCTCCATAAGAATAACATGGGGAAAGAGTATGCAGGTTTGCTGCTACAGGTATGTTTAAACTGGTTGGTTTTAATTCAATATTTAGTAGATCTGAACTAGAAGAAGCCATTTACCAAGTTTTATCAAGATATGTTGAGAAATAAGCGAAATATAGAATTTTACTTATTTCCCATAAGGTTAACATTGAGACAACGTACTGGGTTTACCACTTTCAATATCTCAGTAACCAATGGACATAGAGCAGTAATTCAAAATACTAAATTGGTTGTTTTTTTTGAGCTGAATTCAATGGTGCCAACAAAAATTTGATAATTTTTATTTTTGCGTGTAAAAAACTAAAAACCCCATTTTTGGAGGGGTTATCCCTCTTTACTCCCCCTCCCGGTGGTCCGATCGGGCTGTTTTAAGAACTCGTCCAATTGATTACCACTTTACACGTCTGTACCAAATTTCATTAAGATCGGACCATATTTACGGCCGCTATCGTATTAACAGACATATATGTATAGATATATGTATAAAAATTCGAACGAATGGTGTTTTTTGCTTTTGAGGACCCCAAAATGAAAAGTTAACATGGTCTCGGACTTAGGTCTTACCATGAGTACTACTGTAATAGCTTATTCCTTTAAGGAAATTCGCTAAAATAGTTTTTTTAGTATTAAAAGATATACGAAATATTGTTTTGATATCTGGCTTACTTTAAAAGATATTAAACAGGTCCGGGACTTTTGGGACACACAGTATATTTGAGCAAATGCACCACTTGTCACCATGAAGTAATTTAATCTTAAATGATATATCACCTAAACATATTTTATTGGACTATTTCCAGGATTAGAGAGCAAGATAGGCTCCTGGGGGAAATGGTTGACAATTTTGCGAGGGAGATGATTTGCTATACTCCTGTAATTTTCACAACATTTCTTCTCTACCAGTTTGAAAAAATAAGTACCTAATAACTGAAAACAAGATCACAAGAAACACAATATGATTGTACAATAATGGCGCTAACTCAACCCAACATGGACTACGACCATGTCCGGTTTAAGAAATTTTTGGTTAACTAGCACAGTGTTTCCCAGCCAGATGATTTTGTTTATTATTACATCAAAATAAGCAATTGGACAGTTTCTACCTTTCTTCTAATATGGTAAATTCACGATAATGTATTGATTATGGCTTCCATGTCATTTAACCTTGGCCTTATAAACATTTTATTTTTTAAGCAACAAACACTGATTTCAATAAGTAATAGCAATACCTGAGAGAGTATCGGGTTGGTGGGTCCAGGAGGTGCAACAACTACAACTGACAACTTCCCTGGGAATGCAAAAGGCAAAGGCGATCCTCTCTTGCTAAGAGCTTCTAGTTCTGAATGGCGTCGAGTAACACCATTCGTCACCACGACTACCTGCCAACGAGACAGTGATTGATATGTTATTGGTCTACAAACTCTACAAACAAGGGCGGATCCAGGGGCATTTCTCGGGAGGGGCATAAGTACCAAGGGATGGGCAAGAAGCGCTATAGATCTTCCTGGATAAATTATTGTAACCAAACCACCCTTCCAAAAGGGTTTAAAAAATGATTAATATCTAAAACGCTTAAGAGTTTTTAATTATTTAATATTCTTTTAAAACAGATTTTAATTTTTTTATAGTACTTCAAGTGTGACATGTTTAGTTTTAGAGCCCACAATGGTGAAGTCAAAATAAAAACTCAAATGATTCAGCACCAGGATAATTTTATCAAATGCAGAATAAGTTGAAACATTAGACCTGGTTACTGTTTTAGAGGCGGTTCTTTTGTTTCTAACAGCAAAATATTCAAAACAGTAAAACACTTTATTTAACCATCAATACCGTTAAATGTAATAAATGATTTTTAAATCTACACACCACTCAAAAAACAATGTTAATATACCAGGAAATTCCCCACTATGCAGGCCTTAAACACAATCCATTAAAAAGTTCTTTGGCCATCACTAGTCCTTGATTTTAACCAATTTTCGTATTCTTTAAAGAGTTGAACAGATTGCTCTGAAGCTGCAACAGAGTGTGTAGCCAAACCACAATTTAGGAGATGAAGATTAGAGGGGTAAAAATGACAAGACTTTCCAGCCTTCCAGGAGAGTTTATGGAAATTTCGATTATCCTTCACCAAAAAAATATGAATCCATAGACCTAAATATGAATGTGTTCCTATCCAACATAGATGATTCCCTTGTTGGTCCCTTTCTCAGAATCATTCTGCTAATGCTGGTTGCATCCCAAAGAAGTATGGATAGTCCATTACTGCATCTTTTTTAAATTTACGTGCGTTAGGTAGAAATCAGTAAAACTGCTATTTAACCTGTCATCTTTAAATACCATTTTCTCAACTTAATAACAGTTATGGTACTTTTTATTCCATAGTGTTCATTGTGTCAATACTTAACTCATCATTTGATATGTTTCCAACCAATATCTTACAATCTGTATTATGATGGTTCTGAAATGCATTTTTCACAAAACAGAAATATTAAATCTATATCTTGGAGGTGGCAATTGCCCTCCGTGCCCTTTCTCTGGATCTGCCCTTGGCCCTAAGAAGGGATATGTCGATACCAAAATTTATCAATTCTTGGGTCTAGTATCATCGGGTACCTACTGTTTATTTTGAGGTGCTTTATTTAAAATGTCTAGTATAACTCTCAACAATACAGACTCTTAATTAATTATAACCAATCAAATTATAACAAGTTATATTAAATTTCCAGTCCAACAAAACCAGGTTGAGGTTTAAATTTCATTTACATGCCAAACTATAATTGATATTTTTTGTTACATTGCCCAAATAAGTGTCAGGAGGTGATCGGCTGTGAGTTACTTTTAAATACAAATATTATTATTGCGGGGTAATATTGAGGAGGTGCATAATTGGTTGGTACTATGCTTTATGAAAACACTGTGTTCCAAAGATATTTTAAAGCTGCAATCTTACACTCTTCTCTTTGGGATTTTAGTCTGAAAACCGATCTGACACAAAAGTTCAAATTATCCAAGTTTTAGTATTGTCAGTAAACTAATACAATACTACTAATAATTTGTTAGTATTGTTAATACATAAAATACTAGGGATCAGAAAAGTATTCAAATTTTAAAAAATTTCAGAAGAAGAAGTTCAAATTTATCATGCCCCACTAAAGCTTTAACATTGTAGGTAAATTTATTAGCAAGAGCAAAATTAAACAATGACAGCTAATAAATTAAATTGTCAATGCTTTATCAGGAATATTGTTCCATTTTGATTTTGTAACGGTGGTATAACAGTAGCATACTGAGGAACAAGAGTAAAATCAGGAATAGACTCTTGAAAGAATGAATGAATATTTAATTACTCTCGGGTCAAAAAGTATAGATACTCGAGTTTGAGCTTTTATAGCAACGTAACTAGTAGACTTAGAAAAATACAAGTTACATCTAAATTTTACAAATTTAATTCTACGTTTATGTGTCTAGTTTCAAATTTTTTATGCAATTTCAACTTAGTCTTTCAGCGGGTTGAATGAAAAAGTACACGTTTTTCGGCACTTTTCAAACAACGGCTGACTTTTAAATTTTATAGCATGAAAACTACTGATCTAATCGTTATGAAATTTTGGTAACTTTCAGAGCATATACTTCTTTATCATATTTATAAGTTTCAGATTTTTTCCGGTATTAAAAAAAATCTGTTGTGGTTTTTGTTAAACCATTTTATTTCAGGAACGGAACAAGATAGAAACGACAATGAAAGCTTGACTTTAATCTCTCAAAAAGATAAAAACAAACATTAAGTCATACATTAGCTAAGTGGTCTTAAATAATTTAAATGTACATATAATCAAAGTGGTACTGAGGCGCAGTAGCGCGTGAAATTTGTACCGCTGAGTGACTCGCAGGCAGAGAGATTTCCCCGCCAGCGACCGGTTTTGGCAGCTCGGACGCTCAGCTATGAGTCATACCTACCCTGTGAAGTCATCTACCACCGAATCACCCTTACCCCTAACCACTGAGTCACACTTAGTTATGCACAATCCATTCCTACATTGTTATTGTTTTGGACAGATCTTATTTTCTTCACTCTGTCTGTGTTGTTTGTTTCGATTGAACATCAGACAAGATGCCGAGAGCGCCACACTTATCAGAAGGTGAAATCGCGATGATTATTAGTGCGATATGTTTTTTCAAGAATGAAGGTGTAAGATGTCATCAGAAGGTTTCGGAGTGTGTTGGGAAGTCGATAGCGATGGTGAAGAGATGCGGCGCTACAAAGAAGGAGAATAATGTGGATGAGAATAACAGTCAACCAAGCAAGAAACACTGTACGAGGACAGGCTGACCAAGTGTTACGCTGGACGATTTTACTCTTGGGGTGATTAGAAGAAATATTTATGATTTCTACTTTGATAAGACATACCCTACGATCAGTAATTAGCACCGAAAACTTGTTGATGCAGTGACTAATTTTCCTACAATGTCAAAAAACACCCTTAGGAAAATTGTACAAGGATTGGAATTTTCTTTCAGGAAACTCAACGAAAAACCGATCTTGATGGAATCAACGACTATCGCTGCTTAACGACATACGTATTAAGGAAAGTAAAGGACCTTCGATCAAAGGGCTATAAGTTATTTTTTACAGATGAAACTTGGTGTGGCCAAAATCATACTATGTCTTATGCTTGCCAAGAGAATGTTTTAACAGCGTTGAATAATAACTTACAGAGGTTGTATTCAACAGATCTACGGTTAGAGAGGAGGTTTTAAGACACCGTCAGGAGCAGGGAATAGGATTATAATATTGCACATTGGTAGTGAAGATGGTTTCTTGCCTGGGGTTGAGTTGTCTTTGGCAGAAAAAGGACACTGATGTTTCTGAGGCAGAAAAAGGAAGATTGATGAAAGTGATGAAAACACTGTGTCAGGAAGCACTGCGGTCAGTCACTTCAGAATTGTGGAAGAAGTGTATCAGCCACTCTCAAACAATAAAAAAATATTGGGAAACAGATAACATGATCGACATGACCTCCTATTGAACCACTGACAATAAACTCAAACGACAAAAACAATAAACTTAGCTCAACAGAATACTCAGGCAGTGATTATTCGGATGAGTAATCTCTTGAAAAAACAATACCCCCGTTTCAGCAGACCTGCATACTCAGCGAATTTCAAATGCAAAAGAACATATTTCAATCCAACATAGAGATTTGACATGTTTTTGTAATCTCCATGAGAGTAACATGGGGAATGAGTATGCAGGTTTGCTGCAACAGGTGTTAAAACTGGTTGGTTTCACTTCAATATTTAATAGATATTAACTAGAAGAAGCCATACACCAAGTTTTATTAAGATATGTTGAGAAATAAGGAAGGTAGAATTGTTTTTATTTCCCATAAGGATAACATGGGGAATGAGTATGCAGGTTTGCTGCCACGAAAAAGGAAGTATTGGGGATTTTAGACTATTAAACATTAGATCTCATCTAGATGAAGCCACAAACCAAGTTTTATTAAGATATGTTGAGAAATAAGCGAGATACAGAATTTTACTTATTCCCCATAAGGTTAACATTGGGACAACGTACTCTGTTTACCACTTTCAATATCTCGGTAACGATTAGACATAGAGCAATAATTCAAAATACTAAATTGTTTGTTTTTTGAGCTGAATTCAATGGTGCCAACAAAAATTAGATAATTTTTATTTTTGCGTGTAAAAAACTAAAAAACCCATTTTTGGAGGGGTTTATCCCTCTTTACCCCCCCTCCCGGTGGTCCGATCGGGCTGTTTTACGAACTCGTCCAATTGATTACCACTTTACATGTCTGTACCAAATTTCATCAAGATCGGTCCATATTTACGGCCGCTATCGTGCTGACAGACACATATATATATATAGATAGATAGATAGATAGATATATAAAAATTCAAACGAATGGTGTTTTTTGCTTCTGGTGGCCCCAAAACGAAAAGTTATCATGGTCTCGGACTTAGGTCTTAACATGAGACCTACGGTAATAGCTTCTTCCCTATAGGGGAAATTCGCTAAAACAAATGTAAATATTGTCTACTCATGTATAAGAATTGTATATTTTGTAAATATTTGACAATGGCTATTTAGCGAGCAATCCATTTTTAAACCTGCCATTGGAGGTCCAAAGCCCTCATGAAAAAAGGTGATGTGAAAGGTGAATTATATAAAACAATTCACTGTGGTTAGGGGTAGGTATAACTCAAAGGCACGGCGGCGGTGGAGGCTGCACTTTTGTGCTGCCAAAACCGGTCGCTGGCGGCGAAATCTCCCTGCCTGCGAGTTGCTAAGCGGTACAAATTTCACACGCTACTGCACCTCAGTACCGCTTTGATTATACATACATTTAAATTATTTAAGACCACTTAGCTAATGTATGACTTAATGTTTGTTTTTATCTTTTTGAGAGATTAAAGTCAAGCTTTCATTGTTGTTTCTATCTTGTTCCGTTCCTGAAATAAAATGGTTTTACAAAACCACAACAGATTTTTTTTAATACCGGAAAAAATCTGAAACTTATAAATATGATAAAGAAGTATATGCTCTGAAAGTTATCAAAATTTCATAACGATTAGATCAGTAGTTTTCATGTTATAAAATTTAAAAGTCAGCCGTTGTTTGAAAAGTGCCGAAAAACGTGTACTTTTTTCATTCAACCCGCTGAAAGACTAAGTTGAAATTGCATAAAAAATTTGAAACTACACATAAACGTAGAATTAAATTTGTAAAATTTAGATGTAACTTGTATTTTTCTAAGTCTACTAGTTACGTTGCTATAAAAACTCAAACTCGAGTATCTATACTTTTTGACCCGAGAGTAAATCTAGCAGCCTGTGTAGCACTTCGTGACTAGAAAGAACAACATAATAAAACAGGCTTTAGTTTCATGTTGATTATTTATGGGGTTTGGCAGCGTAACACACATGTAAATGAGGAAGTGAGTGTATTTATTTGCATGATTTTTTTTAATTTTCTGGACAGATTGTGTTGGTACTGGAATAAAATGTCTTGTGGCTGAACTGCCCATCATGCAGACTTTTAAAATCAACTTTTTACCATACTATAGGCTACAATTTTCATTTTGCATAATTTGGGGGTTAATTTACACGGATCTTCATTGCTTAGCGCAATTTCATACCTCTGTTTTGGAGATTTTATTCAAAAGTGATGAATACATGTATGTTATTTGTACACAGCATCGACGGGTCAGTCTCTTGCATGATTTTTGTAAGAACGGTAAGAAGATGCTCAAAACCTCTGAACGACATAAACTAATCTATAAATAACATTGACAAAATGGTCATTCTCCATTAAAATGCTGATGTATTCTCCATGGTGCTGCTGTATCCTTCATCGAATCGATTCTTGATTCCATTGACAAAGGAAATCATACAATCGGCTTATTCATGGATATTTCAAAAGCCTTTGATAGTGTTAACATATTAATAGAAAAATTACAATATCTTGGAGTGACAAAAACGGCCCTAAATTGGTTCCACTCCTTTGTCTCAAACAGACCACAATATGTAGAAGTAACCCATTTGTCAAAAAGTAACAAAATTATAAAAACTTCTTCAGTGGCGTAACTAGTCTGACTGGGCCCCAATGCAAGTATTCCCCGTGCGCCCCTATTAGTTGACTCATTCTCCCCCCCCCCCCCAAAAGCGCTAAATTTTTTGACCAGATTTTGTTTCGAAAAAATAATAATCTTTTGAAAAGGATCTATTTGTTTTAATGTCTTTAGGGAATGGCCCTTGAGGTCTACACGGTTTGGAGTTCAAAATCGGAGATTTCAATTAATCTTATTCATAATATCTTCTGAGAAAAGAGCTACGTCTGTATTCTCTACTCCACCATCGTTACAAATTATACCTATGTTATCAGTATTTTCTTGTACTGTACTACTTACGCTGGTTGCTGATATTTAGATGGAGCGATATATGTAATATTTAAATCAGTAGGCTTACTCACGTTTTGGTGGACTTCTGAATTTTGGTTATAGGCAAGAAAATTCAATGCGACGATCTCTTCTGACGTGGGTATTTTACCCCCACGCCCACATTCACTCTCACCAACACCATCGTCACCTGATTGACTTTTAGAAGTATCAGCAAAATCCCGTTATTTTGAAAACGTTTTAATCTTTCGTAGTTTGTTCACTTTTTCATCTTTTTTTCCTTTTTCGGAACTCGGCACCACTAGGTCTTTTATTTCCGTCCATTTTGTTCAGTATATCATAATGAAATCCACTAAAACGCACAAATAAACGGTCTACTAATTTCAATTGTATAACAAATACACTGACAAAATTTGTTTTGTATTGTTATAAAACAAATAACACTACTGAACCGCTCGATCGTTCAACAACGTCTGACAGGGACATGGGATACGTGGTCGTGGCTATAAAATAATACTGAAAGATTTTATCTGACTATCTTTGTAGCTAACAACGATAAATAAGAGCAGTCAATCCTTGTGATGAGAACGCGATAAGCGCAGATGTGCACCGTCGCGCCGAGGAGATAACGATAATAGTAAACAAAAGAGTCACCAAGCTGTTGTGACTGTAACGGAATAAAGTACTACGAATATTTTTTTACATTTATTTTCGGTAAGCTCTAGGGAGTTTTGCTTCAACAAATTTTTTTGCTAAAAATTTTCCAGAATATAAGTTTTTTGCGCCCCCCCTAAAGCCTGCGCCCCTTGAAGGCCTGCGCCCCAATGCACCGCCCCAATGCACCGCATTGGTTGCATTGGCGTTAGTTACGCCACTGAACTTCTTCCCAGATCGATATGTTAAAATTTGGTGTACCCCAAGACTAAGCAGCTAATTTTGGGGCCTTTACTCTTCCTCTGTTACTTGGAAGGAATGATAAACACACTATTCTATAAAACAAAAAGTGATCTTTGTTTATATGCTAATGATACAAATCTATAAAAAAATCTACAAAAAAATTATTTATTTATTCATTTTTTTAAGAGGGTGGCGGCATCTAATTAATTAATTAATTTAGAAAGAATTTTAAAACAACAAAAGAAAGCTATTCGGATAATGTTAAAACTGAAAATTGATAATTCAGTAAAGGATCACTTCAAAAACCTAAACATTTCTACAGTTTTCAATCAATATACCTATGTTTTCGAAACAATTATGATTGCAAAATGCCAAAAACCGAACCCAAATATCAGATTACAAACTCATCCCTACAACACCAGAGAAAGAGATGAGTTGGTCCAATGCCGTAGGTTAAAGTTCTTTGAAAAGAAACCTACATTCATTAGAAATATTATGCTTTTAAAATACATCCCAAAGAATATTAAGATGAAACAGATTCTGGGTTTAAAATTAGGCTGAAAGATTATTTAATAAATAGAGCTCTTTATTCTATTCAAGAACTTTCCACTCCATTTTAGGTTTTACCATTGACTTTATACCTAAAAGGAGACTGCTCGTTCTTACACATGTTTTGAAGCTAGAAATTTCCAAGCCAAATTAGTACACATTCGCCACTTCAGACCAGCACCAGCTGTGATGTTTCACATGAAAGATTTGTATCCCTGAAATGGGATTTCTTTGCCGTCAACCTGGGTAAAAACTGGTTAAGGAGGGATTTCATTTTTAAACGTCAAAGCTAGGTGTACAGAAGAGACAATCGTTAGTTTTCAAAATTTAAACAAAAAACAGCTGATACAAAAAGCTTTATTTATTTATTAAACCATATAATAAACAATGTAACAAATTTAAATTCTCTTATAGGTTTTTTACTCTCAGATTATTGGATTGTTCGTTCCTTTTTTATTCCGATAATCGTGGTTAGTATGTCAGACGAAAGTGACAATAATTGGAGGAAATGCACTTTTCTCGGCTGCTCAAGTTGCAAAAGCAAATTACCTACACTCCATTTCTATTCCTTCCCGAAAAGACCTTGAATATGTGAACAGTGGATAAACAACTGTGGTGATACTTCACTAAAAACGCTGCCAAAGAACAAATTACGAGGAAAAGTAATTTGTGAAAACCATTTCACGGAAGAAAGTTTTCCCGTTCTCTATAGCCTAGTCTCGTTGCCGACCGATCATAGTGTTTTAAAATTACGCTATGAAAATCTCCCCTATTTAAGAGATTTATAGGTGACCATTGAAAAGCTCGCCTATTGGATTTTTAGAGTAAGATAAGGGTTACTTGATTTGGCTGAAAATGTCTCTAAGGCGGCTGGGTTCTGTGAAGTTTCATTTGCTTCATGGGAACGACGGCGTGTTAAGTTATGGTAGGGTCTCACAATAAATTCAGGGTCACTTTTTTTCCTCTGCTTAAATTCATCACGGATTAAACTTCTTAGGCTGCAAAACACTATGGAAACCACTGCTCATTCGCATTCGGCGGGATTTTCCATGGCCTCTACCATTTTTAAACGCCTTAAGAATAAAATGAGTGATCGGTCAGCAACTAGTCTTGGCTCACATTGAAACCAAGAGTAGAGCTTCCACCGCACACTGTCATGATGTTGGGGTAACATGGCTAGATGAAGTGACAAGTCGTTCTTAACTTTATAGACTACCCTCATAATTACATCAGTAGAGTATAGTAGCCTAAGCAATTTTATAACCAGGAACTTTCATTAGGAAAGACAAATGCAAGAACTTATTTTTGGAAGCTGAAAAGCTAAAAAAACTTGAGTTTTTACCAGGGAGGTGTTATGGCTTAAGTTAAATATCGCTGGGTCAGGGCAGACACGGGCAGATCCATCACGCCAAAATGTTATGCAAGCAGCAATTTGCTGCACTATTCCTTATGACAGCAACATGCGTGTACCGAACGCTACAGCACTCTCGTATATGCCTTCACCCGCAGGGCCGTATTTACCGAAGGGCGCACAAGAAGAGCGTCCGGGGCCTCGGGCCTAAAAGGGGGCCTCAGGTATGGCAGCGGGAAAGGAGTCCGGGCCGTACCGTGCAGGGCCGTAAATACCATTAATAAGAGATTCTGGAATTTGGTAGACAAAAAACATCACCACTTTTGCCAAGGCCATGGAGGGCCTCATTTCCATGGAGGGCCTCTGGGGTCCTAAATATGGCCCTGCTTACCCGGCGAGACAAGTTCAAAGACAAGAAAGAGGACTCTTAATCCTAAATTTTGAATTTTAAAACTGTAAATATTTGGGTTACCTACTGTATTTGGGAGGATTCGCATACGTCCTAAAAATAATTTTGATGCATTCTAATAGAAATATGGAAACATCATGATCCTATAAATTATCACGATATAATATAATTGATTGAATAAAATTTAAATGTGCCCACCACATTTCAGCATGCTGCGTCTAGAATACTTATTTTCAATTACCTATTGGAAATAAAAACATATGTTCTGCTGTCAAAGCTTGGTGGGAAAAAAGGTAATTTGCTAGTTAATAGAGGGGTAACAAGAGAAATGTTTGGTATAAAATAGGTATTACTATTTCTTTACTACCAAAAATCTCCACCATAATGTACTAATTTTAGTAACATATGATCAAATTTGTTGGCTTCAAATTTTTTCCTTGCATGGACTATCAATTTTTTTCTTATAATCAATGGTTTTACCTTTGAATAAGATCAAATAAAGGTGTGACTTATTTGTTATTTGTGTTAAGGACAATGTTGTATTGTGCTCTGAACATAAATGTGACACTATTCATTGTACCACGTGCATGAAATGAATAGAGATTTTTTACTATGTCTATGACTACGACTGTGACTAAAAAAAAATTATTTAGCACTCATAACGGCCTAAGAATTATATTTTCAAAGTGACCTGATTTTTTGTTTTGTATCTTAAGTACATGTTTGACAAATTAATACTCAAGCAAATAGCACAACTTTCTGTGAAATACCTACATTAACCCTTTGAATGCCGTACCGGCGTTCTCAGGGTTACGACTCTCGACCTTACAATGGAAGAGAGTCAGTGCCGCTTTCACACGTTTCCGGAAAAAGCGGCTGACTGTTGGTATTATTATTATTTTTCCATCTGCAGGTGGATTTTAAAAAAATGTTGGCGGCTCCATTTCGATCCCTGTTCGTGCCGCGATGACACACTGGGCAGTGTACATAGCGGTGTGGCGAGGGGCTCACTTTTACAGTGGGACCGCCGAAACAGCGGGAGCACCGTTTCGTGGTGTACGATTCGTCAACCAACAGCACGGATCTGCCGCTACGTTTCAACTCGCGCAGCAGTGAACCGTGCAAGAATTTCCGGTGACCTCTAAACGTGGCCACATTCATGAATTTGCACCCGGCTCCGTAGAGTACGGTCGTCTTGGGATCGGGGAAAAACTCTTTCACAACGTCGGCCATGAACTTTTGTCTACGTGAATACTTGTCGAATTTCAATCTGGCCACTTTTCGTTTTCCATAAATGCGTTGCAGCTCGTGAAAATGTTTACTCTGTGAAGACTGTATATCTATAGGGATCCCCACCGTGTTTTGAGCTGCAGTCCTCCAGAGCCTCTAATCCGCGCTCGTCTTGGCGTACCTTCTCGTCCGCTATTGCTGTAATCCTTTTCCTCTTCTTCTCGCGCCACAGTTCGACAGTTTCAAAATACACCCGGCTGGCCATTAGTTTGGCGAACACCATTTTACCGTCACCCTGTTCAGAACAGGTTACGATGGGTTCACGAGCGCCGGGGTCGACAGCGATATAGCCGCCAGAAGAACGGGGCTGTAGGATATTGAGAGTCTGTTCGCCGAATTCCAGTATTTTACTTTTCTTCTTTACCGCCGCCGCTTTCATCTTTTTTACTCGTTTTAACATTGTCAACGATACGGCCACTCCGTCCGTCCGTGCGCTATAGCCGAAATTGGCGGGACACGTGAAATATCGTTTCCAATACAAGCGGGAACCCGCTTCTCCGTTCCTGCTTCGGATTTATTGAACTGTGACCATGTCGAAGGCGTGGTCTCCCTATTCACTCGTCGTAACAACTCGAATAGCGCAGAGCTATCATAGAGTACGTGTTTCAATCCATGGCTGTACTGAGGAAACAACCTGATCCCGCGTCCCCTTTTCCCCTTAGACTCGGTCGACGGCGGCGACGTAGCGGTCACCCAGGCTTCCGCCTGGAGACGACGAAACGTCGGGACGAACCGCCAATAGTCGCGCTCCAACGCTTTGGCCGTAGACGGTTCGGGTATCTGCGCGTCAAACCATCCGTCAACTTCCGGACAGCCGGACGTCGACTCGCCGGTGTAGTAACGTTTGTAGCACGCCTCGTGAATAGTCTTTCTATCCAAACCGCTCTTGGAGGCGATCCCTTTTTTGATCCTACTAAACGCGTGCGTGCGCACGTTTGTCTCCAAAACAGTAGCGTACTCGTTCACAACGTGGTTGACTGCAAACGATCCAAGTTTTACATCGTACCGCCTCGGACGGATGATATACCAGATATTTACCAAATTGCCAGGATCGTCCAGTCTGGCTGTCCTTTTAGCTTTTCTCGAGTCGGAAGGCGAGGAGAGCGCGGCGGCTAGTGCCTGACCGTCGAATCGCTGATACAGATGTAAGAACTGGGCATAGTCTTCGATTTGTAACATGCGTGACGTGTAGAAATATCCCCGTTGCAGCAGACCTGCATACTCAGCGAATTTCAAATGCAAAACAACATATTTCAATCTAACATAGCGAGATTTGACATGTTTTGGTAAGCTCCATAAGAATAACATGGGGAATGAGTATGCAGGTTTGCTGCTACAGGTATACTAAAACTGGGTGGTTTTAATTCATTATTTAGTAGATCTGGACTAGAAGAAGCTACTTACCAAATTTTATCAAGATATGTTAAGTAATAACCGAGATATAGAATTTTACTTATTTCCCATAAGGTTAACATTGGGACAACGTACTGTGTTTACCACTTTCAATACCTCAGTAACCAATGGACATAGAGCAGTGATTCAAAATACTAAATTGTTTGTTTTTTTGAGCTGAATTCAATGGTGCCAACAAAAATTTGACAAATTTTATTTTTCTATGTGAAAAACTCAAAAAGCCCATTTTTGGGGGGGTTTATCCCTCTTTACCCCCCTTCCGGTGGTCCGATCGGGCTGGTTCACGAACTCGTCCAAGTGATTACCACTTTACACGTCTGTACCAAATTTCATTAAGATCGGACCATATTTACGGCCGCTATCGTGTTAACAGACATATACATAGATATATATATAAAAATACCCCCGTTGCAGCAGACCTGCATACTCAGCGAATTTCAAATGCAAAACAACATATTTCAATCCAACATAGCGAGATTTGACATGTTTTTGTAAGCTCCATAAGAATAACATGGGGAATGAGTATGCAGGTTTGCTGCTACTGGTATATTAAAACTGGGTGGTTTTAATTCAATATTTAGTAGATCTGAACTAGAAGAAGCCATTTACCAAGTTTTATCAAGATATGTTGAGAATTAAGCGAGATATAGAATTTTACTTATTTCCCATAAGGTTAACATTGGGACAACGTACTGTGTTTACCACTTTCAATATCTCGGTAACCAATGGACATAGAGCTATGATTAAATATACTAAATTGTTTGTTTTTTCAAGCTGAATTCAATGGTGAAATCCAAAATCGGATTACTTTAATTTTTCCATATGAAAAACGCAAAAAACCCATTTTTGGGGGGGTTTATCCCCCTTTACCCCCCTTCCGGTGGTCCGATCCGGCTGGTTTATGAACTCGTCCAATTGATTACCACTTTACACGTCTGTACCAAATTTCATAAAGATCGGACCATTTTTACAGCCGCTATCGTGCTAATAGACACATGTATAGATATATATATATATATATATATATATATATATATCTAAAAATCCAAATGAATGGGGTTTTTTGCTTCTGGGGGCCTCAAAACGAAAAGTTATCATGGTCTCGAGCTTAGGTCTTACCATGAGACCTACGGAATAGCTTCTTCCCTATAGGGGAAATTCGCTAAAATTCAAACGAATTGTGTTTTTTGCTTCTGGGGGGCCCAAAATGAAAAGTTAACATGGTCTCGGACTAAGGTCTTACCATGAGTACTACCGTAATACTTATTCCTTTAAGGAAATTCGCTAAAAGTGGACGAGCATAGACAAGTCTATGGCGAACGACGACAGATCGTTTACATCGTGGCGGATTTCATAAAGTAACCTGTTTCTTTCGCTGCCCTCCAAAAGGGGACAGACAAAACCGTTCAGACCGCGTTTAACTGTATAGGTTTCCGTCAGTCCGTCGTACTCGGCCGACTCCCTAGCCCTCTTCTTACACTGCAGACATCGTGAACTACTGGACCTCTTATGATCGGCGCCGCCACACGTGGCGCAAACGCTACTCATTTTGCTAAAGCAATCTTCCGATCTCGCGTGTCAACGGTTTTACAAACAGATTTTCTTTTTTCAGTCTCGCCTTGGCTCTCGCAGCCAATATCTTTTTTCTCAAAAATATTCAAGGACCAATCTGGGTTTCAATTCTTCCATTAACAATATGTGTAGGCTTTATAACTGTTACTGTCATGAAGTTGACATATTTTTTGACTCAATAAATATATTCAAGACTAAATTGTTAAGTAACATAAATAATTTTTAAAAATAAAAAATCTTGTAATTTGCTAGTAATTTCTAAGTTAGGCTACTTTTTAAGATTCTAAGTTCCTTGTTCTTGTTGTATTGTTTTCACAAAACTATTTATTTCTATAATGTAAATGTTAACCATAAGTTGTCTGCTGCTGTCTTCAAGCATGTTAATTTGTGATTTGTCTTAATGCTTGGTATAATTGGCAAATTTGCTGTACTGAAGCATTCAATAAAGAATTTATTTATTTATTTATTACTTCTTCAAACCCCTTCTACAGATGTACGATATTTTTTGTCAACCTCTTACTATATTAACCGATAAGGTTAAAAGTTATCCGCATCGTCAGATGTTATTGGAAAAGAGAGTAAATTGCAAATGAACTGATATATCAAGAAATAAACACAGAGATTATCTCGGAAAACCCAGACCCACCTCTATGCAACATTGTTACTATATCTACCAATAAGGTCGAAAGTCACATACACTATACGTCCGATAAACCGGACGTTGGCATCAAAAGGGTTAAATAGGTGCATTTAAATATCAAGTAAAAATTGGTAGGCTAAACGTAAACACTAAAATAAATATCCTTCTCATTCTTAAAGCAAAATCCAGGTTTTAAATTTATAATTAATTTGAAACCTTAAATTAAGTTAGATTCAACTTATATTCATATTATAAAATTTTCAACGTTGAAAATAGGTTCAATAGTTAGAAAATCCCACCTCCAGAGCACCTCCTGAGTTATACGTGTTCCATTCTGAAGTTTCTTTTTTTGAGAAATACAGGAAATTAAGATTACATATTGTTGGTCTTGGTTTCAATACAGTGGATACTTACCTTATGGTGAGTATAAACTATACTCGGTTCCACGTTCACCTTTCAGTGTGTAATTTCCATAAGCCATGTATTTCAAATAGCAATTTGGTGTACTAGCCAAATTGTGTTACAATCAGCTGATAATTTTATAATAACATGTTGTGAATATTAGTAAACAAATCCTATACTCTTATATGAGTAAAGTTATCGTACTTGTATGCTTGTAAGCTTGCTTGCTTGCGTGCTTGCACAATTAATTATCTCTAAAACGGCTCCAAGGATTTCCTTCGAATTTTGAAAATAAGTTATTTTTGGCTCAAAAACGTCTTTTATGCAAATAACTTGGCCAGAGAAAATCTATTAACGTAATAAATCAAATTTAAAAGTTGTAAAATTTTAACATTGGCCTTATAGGTTGCTGTAATGGCAACGAAAATAAACAAGGAAAGTGTAAACAAACAAAGTAATCATAACAGCTGTTTGGAATCTACAACCATCAAGGAAAAATACAGCAAGTGGGATGAAGAGAACATAGAGCAATAAAAAATTATCAATTTTATGACATTGAAATATTTTATAGTAACTGGATGAACTCGTAAATATAAAATAACACCGAGCAAGGCTCGGTCCACCAGGTACTATACCCAACATGGGTAATAGAATTGCATTGTCCCATGAGGCCTGAACTCAAAGGTGAATGTGGAATGAGTATATTTTCTGTTGTCTTAAAAATGTTTATATTTTATGAAATCAAAAACAAAATTTTGATGAATATTAACTGACTTTTGCTTGCCCTGCATTCTGTGGGATGACCATGTAACTATCTCAAATCTTAACCATTTGTTTTGTTTGTTATAAACAAATATCAGTTATAAACAGTACAAAGGTTTTACTAACATCAGTTGTAAACAGTTCCACAGGTTTTACAACATATAGTCCAGGCGGTATCTGTTGAAAAAAGCACATGGTTGGGTAAATCGTACAGTCTCCGAGGTTTTTGTTTTAATGGCTTCGGAATATCATTAAAAAAGAAAATTTCACTATGCGTACAAATATAAACCTGTGCAAAATTTTTATCGAGGGAAATATTAAAAATTAAACAAAAATATCCGCGTTTTTCATCTGTTTTTTTTTGGGATATCTCCAAAACTATTCATGTAAGACAAAAATAAATGACACTAAACGTTTTCTTATAAAATTCTACATTGAAAAAAGTTATTTTTAATTTAGTTTTTCCTACAAATTGTGCATTTTTTAATCGGAAAATGTAAAAAAATAGTAAAAATTAATCTAAAAATTTACGTTTTTCGCGATTTTGTTGGGACACGATGACTCAACCAATGACCTTCAAACTTTTCACAGTAAATTTTTGTATTATAAAAAATAATTACACCAAGTTTCATAAAAATCAGCCTAATATCTTCAGCACAATATTCATCTAATAATCGTACTGCCAAAATATTGAACAAATTTGAAATCCATCTAAACCGCAAAGTATGATCCGCAGATACATGAAAATTGGACCAAATATAAAGGAAAAATAGATATTTCAGAAAAATCTTAAAATATTAAAATCGGTTCACTAGGAGAGCCTAGGCAGGTGTTTAAATATAGTATTATTTTTGGAAATTTCTAGCAATTTCATTAATTAGCATTATTTTCTATTAAAGTATATTTTTTAAACTCAAAATCATTTATTTTAGGCCTGAGTGGCCTTAACATCGAGGCTGACCTTCATTTGTCAAAGTTTGGCCCCCAAAACCGCAAGGGGCGCCTTTTATTAGCAGTCCTCGTACAACGCGATCGAACCGATATTCGCATGCATGAAGCTCGGCCCCCAATTACATAAATTCCTTATCCCTACCTTCCCTTCGTCAAGCTCGGTCCCCGAACTGAACATTTTGCTGATAGTGAGCGGTGCACGGTCCCTCATGGGCAATTAGTACACATTCTCATTTATCCCTAACTTGATTCTCAATCTGCAGAAAGCTGTAATTGTACCCTTATTCTTTTATTCCTCAAGCTCGATTCCTTAAATTTACCTCCCCCCCCCCCCTTATATTCAAAATTATTTTATATTATAAAGATTTATTTAAATGTCATTCTTTTCTTTTGAATACATACGGAACTTTTCAAATTATTTTACAAATGTCAATTTAAATTATTTTGCATTTGTTTAGTGCAATGACACTGTGATAAAACAACGTGTAAAAGATATTCAGGCAATTATTAATGGTTTTTTAACTGTTTTCCACGTGAAATTGGTTCAAATTTTATAAAATTCTTTCAAGGAATTTAGACTCGGTAGTTCCTTCTTTATCGAAACGTTCTTCCCGAAACGTTTATTCTTAACTACCTTTTTACAGTAGAGAAACGTGCTACACATCTTTTTGTCTCCTTCTTCTGAAGTCTAAAATGTACTGTCTATATACCTTAGATTAAAATAGGAAAGAACAATATACTGGACTCTTAGCGTTTTAATTATTTCCTGTAACAAAAATTTGGTTATTTTGTTTGTTCATGCACACAGATGAAGTTTTTTATAAGGAAGTATTTTTTAGTTAAAGCTAGTTTCTATGGCCTTAATGGTTTTACTTAAGCCAACACGAACAGACTCCCACTGGATTTTAATGATTTAGACGTTCAGAATTCTGTAACATGTATTGTAATTTAAAGAAAGTATTTGAACAAAAAATTTTATTTTACTATGGAAAAAAGATTATTTGATTTATTGTGAAAGGGCTACCACTGATGTAATAGTATATTCTAAGCATGCGTGTCTGTTATTGGTGTCCTGTACGCAAATGCATGATATGTGGGACGGTGATCATCATATTAAGATGATGAGACAAAAACTTTCTTCCTAATATATGTATTTTATACCTTTTATTCTTTTTTTTCAGTGAAGATTGAAAAATGTCAAAGTGAACCATTTTTTACACGAGTGTAAATGGTTTGATTAAGATGAGGACTATTTCTATTTCCCTGAATACTTGCTACAGACTATGTAGGGAGATATTTTAGTTACTGAAGACTTTTGTTTTCAATAGTGTGTATTTTACTAAATAAATAATTATAATGCTTGTAGTTGTCTACGCAGAGCTCAAAATGGCAGTTTTCATTACAAGGAGCGACTTTATCATACTGTGAAAATAATCTTTTAGTCGTTAAAATTCTTCTCTTAAAAGATTTTTGACGTTAGAACGCAATTTCCAATGTTTACATTTCTGTTGTTTACAAACAACACTTTTCATCTTACAAAGAGCAACTTCCGCATACAGATATAAAAAAAGTGGACAAGAAGGACCTTCCGGTTATGAGAGAAGGCCACAGGAAACTGAAGTGGACCTTTTCACTTGGTAATTTATCTTCGTATAAAAATGTCCTATGATAGGGGCTGAGTATTATTTAATAAGGGCAACATGTTTAATTTGGGGGACCGAGCTTGGCGAAGGGAAGATAGGCATTAGGGATTTATGTAATTGGGGGGCCGAGCTTTATGCATGCGAATATCAGTTCGATCGCGTTGTACGAACACTGCTAATAAAAGGCACCCCTTGCGGTTTTTGGGGCCGAGCTTTGACAAATGAAGGTCAGACTCGATGTTAAGGCCACTCAGGCCTGAAATAAATGTTTTTGAGGTTGAAAAATATAGTTTAATAGAAAATTATGCAAATTAATGAAATTGCTAGAAACTGCCAAAAATAATACTATATTTAAACACCTGCCTAGGCTCTCCTAGTGAACCGATTTTAATATTTTAAGATTTATTTGAAATATCTACTTTTCCTTTATATTTGGTCCAAATTTCATGTATCTGCGGATCGTACTTTGCGGTTGAGATGGATATGAAAATTGTTCAATATTTTGGCAGTACGATTATTAGATGACTACTGTGCTGAAGATATTGGGCTGATTTTTATGAAACTTGGTATAATTATTTTTTACAATACAAAAATTTACTGAGAAAAGTTTGAAGGTCATTGGTTGAGTCGTCGTGTCCCAATAAAATCGCGAAAAACGTAAATTTTTAGATTATTTTTTACTATTTTTTTACATTTTTCGATTAAAAAATGCACTTTTTTAGGAAAAACTAAATTTAAAATAACGTTTTTCAATGTAGAATTTTATAACAAAACGTTTGGTGTCATTTATTTTTATCTAAAATGAATAGTTTTGGAGATATCCTCAAAAAACAGGCAAAAAACGTGAATATTTTTGTTTAATTTTTAATATTTTCCTCGATAAAAAATTTTGCACAGGTTTATATTTGTACGCATGGTGAAATTTTCTTTTATAATATTCCGAAGCCATTAACACAAAAATCTCGGAGACTGTATGATTTACCCGAGTCAAAACATATACTGCCTGGTCTAATAACATATAGTAGCACTTTTAGTGGAATTTCAAAAGCCTCCTGTGTGAAGCCTTATTTTCAGCTTTCATGTTGATTATGTATGGATTTTTGCAGCCTAAAATACCTTTCAGTGAAGAAGTTGTGAATTTTTGTGATTTTTAAAAAATTTTTAGACTAATTCTTGGTGCCATATAGCACTGGAATAAAATTGCCAGTAATTGAACTTTTCATCGGGGCAAACTTTTAATAATAACTTATTACTTTAGACTTGAAACTTCAATATAGGTAAAAAAGTCCTCACAGAATTTGAGAAGTTAATTTATTTCATCTGCTTTTGTACACGTTCTACACTCTGAAATTAATTTCCACAGACCAACCACGTTAATTTGGCATTAAATGGGGTTAGTTCACATGGACCTTCATTGCTTAGCGCATCTTTATGTCTCTGTTTTAGAGATTTCTTTTCAAAAATATTGAGTCGTAATGTTAATTCTACACAAAAACGGGTAGATGTTGACGTGTAGATGTTGTAACATCTACACGTCTGTTCTTGTTTTCATCTTTGTTCGGTCTTAACAGCAAATGATAAGAAGATGGACAAACCATGGATGAACTAATCTCTAAATAAGGTTATTATGGATGAACTAATCTCTAAATAAGGTTATTGAGTAAAGGATAGGGCATTTGCCAGGAATTTTTAACTTTTTTGTGAACTTTATGTGTTCTGTGGACTTATTTAAAGGTAAGCCTGCTTTCCTATCAATTCCCTAATCTATAAATAACATTTATAAAATAGCCACTCGCCGTAAAAAAAATTATTCAACGCTCATAATGGCCAAGGAATTAAATTTTCTAATTGACCGGCTTTTTGTTTTGAATCTTGTATTTACATCTATATATATAAAAGCCAAAACCCATTGACTGATCTCAGTTTCTCAAAAACTTTAAGGCATAGAGCCATGAAACTTGGCACAAATATTCTCTACAAGCTCTAGATGTGTACTAAGAAAGGGTTTTGCAATACTTTCTTTCATAAGGTTTGAATATGGTATATTATGAAATTCAAAGTGGCGCCCATGTTTAGGTTTCAATGCTTACTTTCCCAAAAACTACAAGACTTTGGGCCATGAAATTTGACACAAATATTCCTTTTAGGCACTAGATGCAAGCAGAGAAAGGTTTTTAAAAATATTTTCTCTCATACAGCTAAAACAGAGTGTATTGTAAAATTCAACATGGCGGTCATTTCAGTTTTTGAAACTATGGATAGGAGGCCTATAGAATATTTTCAGGGGATAGTAAAGGTAAGAAATCCAATGTACTAAAAGAATAAAGTGTACAAATGTATTACGGCGACTCACTATATATTTGTCAAATATAACTTGAGCTACTCGCATTGTACGAACCGCCCGAAGTACTATTTTGTATTCCCACTTCCCACTTCGGTAAAATTTGTTGTCCGTCTTAAAAATAAATAAATAAGTACTCAAAATATAATCTTTAAAACTTACTATGGACAATTCATTTTGAGCATATGTATATGCACTAGAAACAGAGATTACAAAATTAGAATTTTAGGATGTTTGCTTGGGTGATGGGGATTTCAATTTCAAAACACAAACTATCACTACAATATTTTGCCTCATCGATAGCTGGGTAACGTGATCTTCAATGTACGTTCGATGTACACAGGCGAAGCTGCGGGTATATCTGCTAGTAATTGATAAATTTCCACCTAAGCAACTAATATAACTTTTTACGAAATGCCTTCAATAAACAGGCATATACTTATTGGTACATTTCAAAATTGACTAAATAGGCAGGCTAACTGTTAACACTTCAATATCGTTTGCATTCCAAGTATATTTTCAAAGCACATGTTTTAAATTTACTATGTGTTTTTAAACTTGAAACTTTTAGGTTAATATTCAACTAATATTGATATTTTAAAACGCTAAACGTTGAAACCCGCATCAATGTGTTGAAATATGTATCAATGTGTATTCACTGCCATTAGTTTGTTAGGGAATACCATCTCCATAGCACCTCCTGAATTACTTATAATGTTCCTTTTTTAAGTTTCCTTTTTAAGACAGGAAATACAGAAAATTAAGATATTACAGACTGTTTGTCTTAGTTTCAATATGGTCTTAAAAAATGTCAATATTTTAATAAACCAAACTCGTAATGTGGATGAATGTTAACTGACTTTTGCTAGCCCTGCATTCTGTGGTATATCTCTGGAAATATTTCAAATATTGATCCTCTGATATATTATAAACAAATGTGAATTGGAAAAAGTTCACAGGTTCTAGCATAGATAGAAGCACTTTGGCTGAAATTTCAAAAGCCTCCTGTGTGAAGGCTTTTCATGGGATATTTTCCAAACCCACAAAGGCACATCTAGAGAGTAATAGCTTTAATTTGATACCAAATATGTGTAGAGAAATTAATTTCTAGAGGTCGATATGCTCTGTAAAAAATCTCAGATATTCTTTTAATAATATAGATACCTGACAGGGCGTAGTGGTTCCCCATTCTCCAAGAACTAGTTTATTGACTCCAGTCAAAACTGGCTCTAAGCAGCTCTTATCCTGCTCTTCACATTGTGAAAGTCTGCTTTTCAACACCTCAAAATCCCGAGTAAATGTTGATAAGACTTCATATGATGAGGAGTATGTCATCTAAAAAATGTGCTCAGTTATAAATGAAGCAGTCGATCAAATGTGATAAGATCAAAACCATTAATTTTAATATTAAAAATTTGAATAAGTAGCCTAAAAAAACATTTTTCTGAAGCGGAAAGTGAAGGATCTTTGGAGCCTTTGGCTCCACTTCATAGGGGAGTTAGGTTTGGCTTCATAAATAGTTAATATTGAGGTTTTGATCCTATGTTCAACACATAATCGTTTTGTGGTTGCCCGTAGTAAATACTACTTTGTCTTGGTAGATTGAAGATTAAATATACTTTTATTGGACAAATTTAAAGATGAACCTTTTAGTTAGGATAACATTTAAAGTTGACGATGCTCTCAATTGCTGTTAGTGCAGCACACTTTGTTGTTGCTCATTCAAAACTATGACCATTTATCACAGATATGCAATGCTGATTTCTTCCATAAACATTCACTATAGGTAGGGCCTACGCTCTTTCAAAGCAAATCGATGTATCTAGTTGAGTAGAGTTCAAAAACACCAAAAAATGAAATTCAAAAAAATTGGACTTACGCCCTTTAAAAAAATTATAATAACAATTTTTTTTTTCAATTTATTTAAGACAGTTTCCCTAAAATCTAGCTAGTAGTCAAAATACAACTTGGATGTCAAAACAAGTGCTTATGAATTCACATTCCTTATTATATTCTTGAAATTTAATACCATTTAATACTTAGTTTACGAAATTTGAGTTAGACTTTTAAGCAACTAAATGTAAGAAAAGTCTTCAAAAAATTCTAAATTACGCTCACATTATTTACGCTTATGACCGTTGGAATAGAATAAAAATAATCAAAGAAAAGAAGTTTGTTGCCCTTAAAACGCTTGAACGTTTAGAACCATACTGAGTAGATATTTGAGTAGATAATACATACAAAAAATATAAAAACTTCCAATAATCAATGGAAACTTACATTTCCTACTTCCTTTGACAGCCTTATAATTGAGGCGGTAGCTGGAAAAAGGGCGTATTTGTTAAAACAGCATTTTTAGAAAAGAGAGTTTGAAAATTTTCTTTCAGTCCACCATAAAATTATGAAAAGCAGTGATAATATTGTTAGGTTTATATGGTCACAAATTTATTCAGGAATAAAAAGAGACTAACATCAATAAAATCGGAAAATAACTTATTTTGTTATTTAGTTTTTCTGAAGAGGTAAATACGCCCTTTTGACCATAGACAGAATTCCAAGTATGCCCATTTTCCATAGACAAATCCATTTACATGTAAAACAAATGTGAAAATAAAGATTCTCATTATGAATATCATTAATTATTTATTGATAGCCTAGTTTAAAATTTACTAAAAGCCTATGTATATGAACTGGTAAAATATGGCTGAAAATTTTCAAACTCTTTTTTTCTCAAAACGCTGCTTTGACAATGTGAGGAAGTTTCCTCGAGCACTAGACCTTAACAAGGGTTGGTAAGGGTTCTAAGTGAAATCGTCCGGATATCCAGTCACTTACATTTATTCACACAGTTCAAATAATATATACACAATATACAAGATCCAATCACTGGTTTGTAGTCTTGGCGTGGACTCCGGGAACCAGCTCACCGCGTCCGTAGATGGATCAGTCTCGTCGCCTATGTGATGCCCCGGGGGGTTATTGCCACGCCATTGTCCAGCCTCGCTGAACCCCTAACTATCCTCGGCTTTCACTCCTGTATGGAGGCTCGGCAGCGACCTGCTCTGAGGAAGCCCGGAGAATCTTCGTCTGCTCACTAGGATACTCGCTGGCCCGCGACGCCAAGGGAGTACGGCCTGGCTGCGCACGCTCAGACGTTTAGCTGCAACGGTGTAGACGGGCAGCGGCCTGCCCTGCCTACCATTAACTGGCTGTAACATACAGATACCAATTAATAAATAACAAAACTATAGTGGAGGGGGAAAACCATCCCCACTGTGGTTGCTACGTGGTGGCAACTGGTGGACTACAAACCAATGGCTGGGGGCTCATCACGCCCGTCCGGTCTTCCGCGGGCTCACCACGCCCCTGCGGGTGCTAGGGGCTCAAAACGCCCGTCCAGAGTACCGGGGGCTCAACACGCCCGTCCGGTCTTCCGCGGGCTCACCACGCCCATGCGGGTGCTGGGGGCTCAACACGCCCGTCCAGCGTACCGGGGGCTCAACACGCCCTTCCGGCCTTCCGCGGGCTCAGCACGCCCATGCGGGGTGTCGGGGGCTCAACACGCCCATCCGACGTACCGGGGGCTCAACACGCCCATCCGGTCTTCCGCGGGCTCACCACGCCCATGCGGGTGCTGGGGGCTCAGCACGCCCGTCCAGCGTACCGGGGGCTCAACACGCCCTTCCGCGGGCTCACCACGCCCATGCGGGTGCTGGGGGCTCAGCACGCCCGTCCAGCGTACCGGGGGCTTAACACGCCCGTCCGGTCTTCCGCGGGCTCACCACGCCCATGCGGGTGCTAGGGGCTCAGCACGCCCGACCAGCGTACCGGGGGCTCACCACGCCCTTCCGGCCTTCCGCGGGCTCAGCACGCCCATGCGGGGTGTCGGGGGCTCAACACGCCCGTCCGACGGTGCTGGGGGCTCAGCACGCCCATCCAGCTCACCGGGGGCTCAACACGCCCATCCGGTGGGTCGGGCCGCTAGGGCCCAACTGCCTTCCTGGTCCCCAAAGTCCGCCTTATATGCCCGCTGTCCCCACCATTGGGCACCATGATGCTCCATCCTCCCCTCCAGTGAGTACCATGAGGTACTCGGGTACCTGGTGCTCGGGTACCGTCGGGTGTCCGGGTACCACAGGGTGTTACGGCACCATAGAGTGCCTGGGCACCGTGAGGTGCTTGGGTACTGTGAGGTGTTGGGATACCCTGGGGGCTCGGGTACTATGGGGTGCTAGGGTGCAGTTGGGCGCTTAAGGTGTTGGGTACCGTTTGGCGCTCGGGTACCGTGAGGTGCTCGGGTACCCTGGGGTGCGAAAACACTTCATTACACTCTCCCTTTTCTTCCCGGAGGCAAAAAAAAACAAAACAGCCTCCCAAAACAAGATTCCATCTTATTATTATATTTATTTTCGAAAAAAAAATTGTTACCAAACACCACCAATTGCCACCAATTCTGTTCAATTTTATCTTATTTTATTTTAACTAATTCATTCTCAGGAGGGACCCCCGATTTTCAAAAATGGTATCATATAGCAATAACACTCGTCTGTCTAAAAAATAAACTAAAACATCTCTTTCTAAGAAAGTATAACAGCATAACATAACTCAGGATTGACATATCATTCCTAGGATCAAATGCAGAAACCCATTTTTCCACATTAAATCAGAGCATTTCTCCTCGTTTTCAACATTACAAAAATAATATTTATTAATTTAACCTCAAACATTTTTTCATACAAAAACAATTGCTTATGTACAATAATTATTATTATTCAATATACAATACAGTAAAAAAAAACAACTTTTTACTCCTTTTACCTTTACCCGAGGACTTAGTGGACCTCTTTGATTTCAGTCCCATCTTGATTTTACTGCTCCGCAGCCTTCTTGGGGAGTCTGCAATCCTTGGCCCGGTGGCCTTGCCTATCACAATTCCAACACCTAGGCCTCGTTTCTCTCTGCTCGTTACCGCTTGAATTATTGTTCCTTCTAAAATTAGTTTGTGGAGTGTTGGGGAAAAATTTGCTGTCTTGAGGGTTATGCCAATTTGTCGAGGGCCTAGGTAGGGCGGCGTTAGAGTTGTACGCAATATCAGGATACATCGCTTGGGCAGGGTTGGTAGGGGGACGGTACGACTGTGCCGCTAACTTAATGGCCTCATATTCAGTTGCACAATGCATTAACTCTTGGAAGTTCTTGACATCTTTTCTCAGGCCGTATAACTTATATTCCGGGAGCATATTTTCGTAGATCTGAGTAAACTGTTGTTCGGTGGAACACCTCCCATGCCTGCGCATAAGGGTTTGGATGGCTATGGCAAAGTCCCTAAATTTCTCGTTAGTACCTTGGGTCCGTGCCCTAATTTCCAACTCTAGCCTTTCCCTATACCTGCGTGGCAAAAACTGTGTTTCAAATTGGTTAATAAATTCAGCCCAGGAACCCCATGACGATCTTGAGTTTCGGTACCATAGCAGTGCTTTTCCCTTAAGCAACTCCGGCAGGGCCATCAAGTGATCTCCCTCTTGTAATTTATAGGCCTCCTTTAATTCGTCTAATCTCTCAAGAAAGAGGATTACATCCTTATCCCCGTCAAAATGTAAGTTCCATTTTCTTACGACATTACAAATACTACTATTTTCTGTGGGCTTGTGACTTACGGTTTGGGCGGAGGCATTCGCCATGGCCTCTGGTTTAGCGGTCGGTTGTGGTGGAGATGTCTCGGTGCTTGGGGCCGTTACTGCTGGAGGAGGTCGATATTCACCTCGGATGAAGCTACACAGCATCCGACGGTCGGCTGATACATTTCCTGCTGACTGGAGTCCAAATTTTCGCAGTTCCTCTTGTAACTTGAATTTCTTGAGGGAGTAGATCCACCCTGTCCTCGGGTTTTTCTTCTCTTCCTCTTCTACGACACTACCACTGTCCGATTCGGTGTCTGACAGCATGCTGACTCTTACAAATGGCAAATCAATTACCCAGTCCTTTTTCGCAATTTTGAAAACTTTTTAACACTTCCTAAGTTCACTAACACTGCACCAACACTTTGCACTATTTCACTACTGTCCCTGTTCGAGCGCCAAAATCTTGTGAGGAAGTTTCCTCGAGCACTAGACCTTAACAAGGGTTGGTAAGGGTTCTAAGTGAAATCGTCCGGATATCCAGTCACTTACATTTATTCACACAGTTCAAATAATAT
The DNA here is from genome assembly GCA_035578135.1 of Flexamia atlantica. Classification (NCBI taxonomy): domain Eukaryota; kingdom Metazoa; phylum Arthropoda; class Insecta; order Hemiptera; family Cicadellidae; genus Flexamia; species Flexamia atlantica. The sequence continues at coordinate 43,824,483 of JAQJVK010000009.1, forward strand.
ATACACAATATACAAGATCCAATCACTGGTTTGTAGTCTTGGCGTGGACTCCGGGAACCAGCTCACCGCGTCCGTAGATGGATCAGTCTCGTCGCCTATGTGATGCCCCGGGGGGTTATTGCCACGCCATTGTCCAGCCTCGCTGAACCCCTAACTATCCTCGGCTTTCACTCCTGTATGGAGGCTCGGCAGCGACCTGCTCTGAGGAAGCCCGGAGAATCTTCGTCTGCTCACTAGGATACTCGCTGGCCCGCGGTGCCAAGGGAGTACGGCCTGGCTGCGCACGCTCAGACGTTTAGCTGCGACGGTGTAGACGGGCAGCGGCCTGCCCTGCCTACCATTAACTGGCTGTAACATACAGATACCAATTAATAAATAACAAAACTATAGTGGAGGGGGAAAACCATCCCCACTCCACCAACTGGTGGACTACAAACCAATGGCTGGGGGCTCATCAAGCCCGTCCGGTCTTCCGCGGGCTCAGCACGCCCATGCGGGGTGTCGGGGGCTCAACACGCCCATCCGACGTACCGGGGGCTCAACACGCCCATCCGGTCTTCCGCGGGCTCACCACGCCCATGCGGGTGCTGGGGGCTCAGCACGCCCGTCCAGCGTACCGGGGGCTCAACACGCCCTTCCGGCCTTCCGCGGGCTCAGCACGCCCGCATGCGGGGTGTCGGGGGCTCAACACGCCCATCCGACGTACCGGGGGCTCAACACGCCCGTCAGGTCTTCCGCGGGCTCACCACGCCCATGCGGGTGCTGGGGGCTCAGCACGCCCGTCCAGCGTACCAGGGGCTCAACACGCCCTTCCGGCCTTCCGCGGGCTCAGCACGCCCATGCGGGGTGTCGGGGGCTCACCACGCCCGTCCGACGGTGCTGGGGGCTCAGCACGCCCATCCTGCTCACCGGGGGCTCAACACGGCCATCCGGTGGGTCGGGCCGCTAGGGCCCAACTGCCTTCCTGGTCCCCAAAGTCCGCCTTATATGCCCGCTGTCCCCACCATTGGGCACCATGATGCTCCATCCTCCCCTCCAGTGAGTACCATGAGGTACTCGGGTACCGTCGGGTGTCCGGGTACCACAGGGTGTTACCCGGACCGGCACCACCCCCGAGGGCACCCGGGGTGGCACCATAGAGTGCCTGGGCACCGTGAGGTGCTTGGGTACTGTGAGGTGTTGGGATACCCTGGGGGCTCGGGTACTATGGGGTGCTAGGGTGCAGTTGGGCGCTTAAGGTGTTGGGTACCGTTTGGCGCTCGGGTACCGTGAGGTGCTCGGGTACCCTGGGGTGCGAAAACACTTCATTACAACAAATACACCCTTTTTCCAGCTACCGCCTCACGTGTGTACTTAAATGTTGATAACAATAAAATATATTAGCTTATTCAGGTAAAACTAAGTTATTTATTAACTGATATCAACTTAAACACACACAACTTAGAGTTTAACTGAAACTGAGACCATTTCAGCTGTCTATGAAAGAAGGGCGTAATAACCACTTCACAAAAACAGCTGTATCTCTGTGAATTTTTTTCAGAGAGTAATGAAATTTTGTACTGATTTAGACAGATGTGTGGAAATGCAATCTCCAAAAAGAGGGCGTATAGGCCATTACGCCCTTTTTCCAGCTACCACCTCAATTGTGTTTAACCCAGTTTTTCGTCATGAAACCAAACTAGATGTTTTTAACCAAAATCAATTAGGAAATACTCATATTTACATAATCATTTTAATTCAGGTATATGTGGTAATGTGCAAGTGGGCTGCTTCCCGCCATCTCCGCCGTGCGGTACGGCCGGTCGGCTGGTCACTGCGTTGGCTTCAACGCAACCTGTGTGTGTCCTTTCCTACTAATATGTCCTCGTAGGGTACTCCATTTAGCTTTCGGCAAAAAATGTGATTGTAGATTTATAGGCCTATTTAAAAGCAATCCTTATTTTACAAGGGATCTAGTTGGAATAAATTAGGCTAATTTAACTTAATAACTTAACTTAATATATAATTAAATATTTTTATAAAACTAACCAAGGCAACGAACTCCAACTTGGAGTATAACGCAAGGTAGTCAAGGAGGCTGTTAATACCATGGACGGCCAATTGCAAGCTTGTGAATGTCTCATTGGTGTCTGGTACAGTAACAGGGAGTGACATGGACAGTGACACATCCAATACTACAACTGTCGGCATCTTTATCCTACCTGCAACAGTCAAAATGAAGATGAAAACATAGAAGTGACAAGGCAGTTTATTGATTTATCAATAGTGATGTGGGCCAGAGGGTGGGTTCAGTACACCAGCGGGTTTATTTGTTAGATGCATAACCTATTCTAAAAGTTTATCCTCCATAATAATTATTAAACTTTGTACATAAACCTACAAAAATGTATTCACTACAACATGTCATGAAAACCAAATTTTTTAGGATTAAAATATTGCCATTAAGCATAAACTACCACCTCTTTTTCCCCAAGGCTCCATTTTACCACCATTTGGGTACATTTAGGGGCAGGTGAGGTGGCTTGCTACCCAGGGCCCTATGCAATAGGAAGCTCCACGCTATCGAAACTTCATGGTAAAAATTTTAATATTTGAATTACAATTATGGAACTATTTTAATCAGTTTAAAACTACGATATCAAGAAATTCAGAAATAAGAATAAAATGGGCAAGTGGCATCAGTAATAAATGAGAAGGTTACGATTGTACTTTCAAGATCATCAACTCTTTGGCCCGTTAAGGGTTATCAGGTGAGGAAAAAAACAATCAATCAATCAATCAATCGAACTTCGCTGGTTCATTTTCTCTTGTTAATATTTCCGGTCTTGTCTTTGATTCCATGGTATCAGTTGTCCAAACAACGAATCATGAAAAATTATGATTTTTCACCACTAAAGTCTTCAACACTGTAGGCTAAGTAAAGTCTTTGAAAAGTTGCACTGATCTTTCAAAGAAAGTCTATTGGCCTCAGTCATGTAGGCTACTTCCAAATATAATACAGAAGCGTCATTAAAGAAACTTAACTCTTGGCTTCTTGCAAACCCTTACTTTCTCAATTGAGGAGTGCCAAGATATAACTTTCTAGTCAATTTGGTTTGTTCTTAAATGTAATTGTAATTTTTACAGTTCAAAGTTTTAAGAATGTTCTTTTTAATTTTATGGTACTTTGGTATTATACGGAGGCCATTGCTTTTAGAGAGATTGCTTTGCTGGACACAAAAAAATTACTACATCATTGGGAAGAACGCAGTTTAATCTAATTACTGTCCAAATTTGTATCAATTATGATGAATGGTATTTGTGTTCTGCCTTCCATAAGGCAGCGATGTCAGTTAGGATTGAGTGTTCAGGTCGTTACCGCCGCTATCGTCCACAGCCGATCGTCACCCTTATACAGCGCGCTGCGGCAGTTATGTCAGGTTAGGTTATCATAAATATGTTATTAGGACTTTCCACGTCATATTACGAATCAAACGATACCAGATGAGTCATACTTTCGCCCGCCAAATCCCCTCCAAGCAGGCCCAGGTCTGGTCGTTGACTGCATCTTGCACATCACCTGTCAATGGGTTTTGGCGGGCGAATGTAAGGCTCATTTGGTATCGTTCGATACGTAACAAAATGAGGAAAGTCCTACTGACATATTTATGATAACCTGACTTAACATAACCGCCGCAGCGTGCTGTATGAGAGTGGCCTCCGTACAATACCAAAGTACGGTAACAATTTTATTGTCTAAGGACTATTGTTATTAATACACTTATTTATCTATTTTATCATGACTACCACACGAGATCATGCTCAAAATTAAAGCTCACTGTAATAATTCCATATAACCTGAATGTTGCTGCTGCCTTTGACTGTTTATGCATGTGTACCAATGCGTGTACCAATGACAAAAAAAATATTCACTATTCTTTATCCACTGAGCCCAGAGACACATGGGACAATTTTTATCGTCACGGCGAAACTGCCACTCGCCTGTAGAGCATAGATTTAAATGGACGCTTAAGTTTACACACAGGGCGGTATAAATACCACGCGATAATAATGCTGCGGTCCATTTAAATCTATGCATTACGGGCGAGCGGCAGTTTTGCCGCGGCGATAAAAATCACTCCTGCCTCCGGCCTTAGAGTCAGGTTTAGAGTTAGCCTATATAGTTTATGTTGTGAAGCCCTGCCTCCATGAAGAAAGCAGTTCAGCCACCTAAAATCATTAGCCAACAGGTTTACAGTTTGTGCATATTATCTCCGGCTATAGCAGAGTCAGCTGGTTGTAAGGCGCGGGGGGGGGGGGAGAGGGGGTACTTTTCAGAAAACATAGTTTTACAGTCCCACTGTATGTCAAACACTGTATTTACCAAAATAATATTTTTAAAATATCATATGATATGGTTAGTAGCGTACTAGCCATAGCCGGAGATATATATAAAATATAACAAATGCGCGAACTGTACTATAGGCCTAAGATCTTGTAATGAATAGACCTGTGCGGAATCCACACAACTAAACTTTACCCATCTTTAGTTATCTTGAGAAGAGAGTTTAAAAAATGCAGTTATACTAGACCTGACCTAAACATCAGCCATACCGGTAGGCCTACCCCTAGGGGCCTACATGGGCAAAGTTGTAATCTAACTTCCGACGGATATTAACGGAGATACGGCCGGAAAAGCGTCGGAAAAGCCAAAAACAAACTTTGTCTAAAACATATCATGTGGGTACTCAAATTAAAGGAAATTGCACGCTGAACAGCATTCTAGAATAATTTTAATGATCTGACGTACAGTAGTCGAGATAAAGCCAAAAATCATAAACAATTGATAAAGCGACTTTTGTTTAAGTTATTTGATGATGGATTTGGCTGCAATGAATTAGATAGGGATTGGTTATGTTAGTTTAGGTTGTATTTGGTTTGGTTAGGTTAGGTTGTGTTAGGTTATGATCAGTTGCATTGTTTTAGGTTACACTAGGATTGGGTACCTTAAGTTAGGTAGGGATATGGTTGGTAAAGTAAGAATGTGATATTATAATCCTAATCTAACAATACCAAACCTAATTTAACTCAACCAAACCTAATATAACCTAACCAAATCCAATATAACCTAACCAAACCTAATCTAACCTAATCAAACCAAACCTAACATGACCTAACATAGCCTAACCTATCCTAAACTAACCTAACCTAACCTATCCTAACCTAACCTTAAATCCCACAGTTTAGCATAACTCACCTAAAACAAACCCATTTTGTGCAAATCTATACATTTCGGGCACTTTTCCGGCTGTACCACCGTTAATATCCATCGGATCTTCAAAATTCTTGCATAATCTTCTTCAACTCATTCTCCCGAATAATTAGAGTACCCACATGACCCATTTTCGAGCAAAAAATTTTTTTTGTTTTTCCGATTTTCCGGTATTTTCCGACGTTTTCCGCGGGAAAAAACGATCATTTCCGGAATCAGGGCGTTATTTCCTACATTTTGAAAAAAAAAATTTCCATTTCGTGAGGAGTACCGCAAACTGCATAATTACCTACCATTTTCAGAATCAGCATTATTTCATCCCTGTTTTGAAAAAAAAAATTTCAATTTCGGGAGGAGTAACTTACCGTAAAGTGAACATTTACCTTAATAACTAATCTTCTGAATAAAAGAGAAGCCTCAATAAAAACAAAAGCCAACCTCTGTATTATAAAAAAAAACAATGCAAATATGTACAAGAAATTATGGATGAAAATTTTTTTCAGGTTAGATTCTAACCTAACAAAATAGGCCTAGTTAATTAGTGCCTAGGTTAAGATAAATATGCCCAGCCATAACGCTATGTCCATGCCAACTACGTATTTTATACCTAGATATGAAATATTATGCTCCAATTATTAATTCTTGTGACAGCAAAAATTACTACCATTACTGCTAAATAATAATAAAATACCTAATTCGGTTCACTTGTTCATTTCGGCCCCATTAGCCTCAATTGCCTCGGTGGGGTATCATAGCTCATAATTTCATAGCCCATAAGTTTCATAGCTCATAATGGCAAACAGTTTCATAGCTCATAATAAAATGTTTAACTCCTAAAATCCCAAAAGTTGTATAGCTTATAACGAATTTGACAAACTGTTTCATAACACATAATGGATTTGCCAAAAAGTTGCATAGCTCATAAGTTGTATAGCATATAATATGACAATACGTTTTATAGGTTATAATGTCAAAAAGTTGCATAGCTCATAATGGCATTATGTGGTATAACACCTAATGTCAATTTCGTTATGAGCTATATGAAACAGTTTACCAAAAGCGTTATGTGCTATGAAACTGTTTGGTATTTGTTAAATAATTGCTAAAAGCAGACTGTTACATAGCTTATAATTTGTAAATCGTTTCATAGCTCATAAGTTTCATAGCTCATAATGGGAGGGAGTTCACGCAGCGGAACAGCCGCCGCAGCCGTTGATGTCCGAAACTGCATTACTATGCTCAGTGTTGCCAATCACGGGGAATTTACACGTGATATGGGGATTTTAGATCTCTGATTGTTAGAGTTCACGTTGGCCGAATCACGGCGTTAAAGTATTAAAATATTAACGGGTATTCAAATGTATGGCCTAGTTTTTTAAACCCTAGTTTTAGCGAATTTCCCCTATAGGGGAGAAGCTATTACCGTAGGTCTCATTGTAAGACCTAAGCCCGAGACCATGATAACTTTTCGTTTTAGGGCCACCTTGTTCGAATTTTAGCAAATTTCCCCTATAGGGAAGAATATTACTGTAGATCTCTGTAAGACCTAAGCCCAAGACCATGATAACTTGTCGTCTTGGGGCCACCAGAAGCAAAAAACGCCATTCGTTCGAATTTATGTGTGTGTGTGTGTGTGTGTGTGTGTGTGTGCGCGCGTGCGTGCGTGCGTGCGTGCGTGCGTGCGTGCGTGCGTGCGTGCGTGCGTGCGTGCGTGCGTGCGTGCGTGCGTGCGTGCGTGTGTCTGTGAGCACGATAGCGGCCGTAAATATGGCTTGATCTTAATGAAATTTGTACAGACATGTAAAGTGGTAATCAATTGGACGAGTTCGTAAACCAGCCCGATCGGACCATCGGAAGGGGGGATAAATGGGGATAAACCCCCCAAAAATGGGTTTTTTGAGTTTTTGACATAGAAAAATAAAGTTTATCTAATTTTTGTTGGTACCATTGAATTCCGCTCAAAAAACAAATAATTTAGTATCCTGAATCATTACTCTATGTCCTTTGGTTACCGAGATATTGAAAGTGGTAAACACAGTATGTTGTCCCTATGTTAACCTAATGGGGAACAAATAAAATTATTCTATATCTCGCTTTTTTCTCAACATATCTTAATAAAACTTGGTTTGTGGCTTCATCTAGATGAGATTCAATGTACTTTAGTCTAAAATCCCCGAAATTTCCATTTCTGTGACAGCAAACCTGCATAATCATTCCCCATGTTATCCTTATGGGAAATAAAAAAAATCTATATCTTACTTATTTTTTTACATTTTTTTATAAAACTTGGCATATGGCTTCTTCTAGTTAAGATCTACTAAATATAATGAATTTAAACCAACCAGTTTTAACATACCAGTTGCAGCAAACCTGCATACTCATTCCCCATGTTATTCTTATGGAAATTACAAATACCCCCGTTGCAGCAGACCTGCATACTCAGCGAATTTCAAAGGGGAAAAAATTTCCATCCAATATAGTGAGATATAGCATGTTTTGTAATCTCTATAAGGATAACATGGGGAATATTTTTTGGTACAGACATGTTAAAGTGGTAATCACTTGGACAAGTTAGTAGAGTATGATTCACCTAAGTTGGCCAAAATGAAAGTAAACAAACTATTACCTTCTTACGAACTTAACCATAAAATCCAGCTGTGCTGAAAACATTGTCAACGAACATCTGTTTAGTATAGCACTTGCAATAAAGGGAAAGTTCTGATGCAATTTGAAACTGGAAGTTCACTTGCACGGCTTAAAATATTACTAAGGGGCTTTTCCAAATAAATTATGTATTAACAGGGAGATGATATGTCATGGATGCGGCATGGTTAATGGTCTAAGATTTTCTTATGAAATAATATTTACAAAGATATATAGGCGAGTTTTTGAATAGCCAGTATTACTTGCTGCAAGTCAGTATCTGAAAGAGAGATTGTTTCATATTGCGGTCAAAACTTATTAAAATTGGCCCAGGAAAAATAAACAAGCACTTAAACAAACTAAAATACTTTTAAATCAAGAAATAGAATCAAATTAAACTTTCGCAGCTATGTAAAAAGGTTGAATGGAAATAAAAACTTCTAAAAATAGGCGATATTGTAAACATTCTATAACCTATAACAACTTGTAAACAAACGCAACGAGGCGATTTGGCAGTTCTAAGAAAATGTAAACAGACACCATGTGTAACCAACTATGTTTGCAATGTGACTTGTATAAAAGTTTTTGATGAGATGATTAGTACATGCTTTGGCCAACTTACGTGAATCCTACTCTAAACCAGCCCGATCAGACCACCGGAAGGGGGGGGGTAAAGGGGGATAAACCTCCCCAAATTTTTTGAGTTTTTTCCACGCAAAGATATAAATTATCTAATTTTTGTTTGAGCCATTGAATTCAGCTCAACAAAACAAAAAATTTAGTATCTTGAATCATTGCTCTATGTATAGACATAGAGCAATGGTTCAAGATACTAAATTTTTTGTTTTAGTGTTGTGTGTAATTGTTGTTGTTAGTGGTTACTGAGATATTGAAAGTGGTAAACACAGTGCGTTGTCCCAATGTTAACCTTATGGGGAATAAGTAAAATTATATAACTTTTGCTCATTTCTCAACATATCTTAATATAACTTGGTTTGTGGCTTCATCTAAATGAGATATAATGTTTAATAGTCTAAAATCCCCGATATTTCCATTTTCTTGGCAGCAAACCTGCATACTCATTCCCCATGTTATCTTATGGAGATTACAAAAACATGTCAAATCACGCTATGTTTGATTGAATTATGTGCTTTTTCATTTGAAATTGGCTGAGTAATATGCAGGTCTGCTGCAACGAGGTATTTTTACATATTTTTATGTTCCCGGAATGTACATTTTTATTAACTCATTAAAGTTTTTAATATTTGTTCATGAAATGGTTTTTTTATGCTCCATTCACTTTTTAATATTTGTTTATGAAATGGTGTTTATTTTTATGTTCCATTCTGTTTAACAGACTTTAGGGCCTCTAAGTTTCAATGATTGGACTGTCCTACTATTTCTCACAAAACTGTATGTTTAGTATTGGTAAAGCAGAGTATCTGAAACACAATTGTAGCAATTGGTAGAGACTTGTCACACATTTTATAAACAAATTAAGTAATTTTTCATTTGTTTAGTCATAAACTAAAATTAAATTGAAAATTAATCTGATAGTATGGCATATAGAATGCTGTTATATTTAAATTTTATTTCTTTTTCAAACTATTACATTACTTTTTTCCTTAATCATTCTGAGATTTAGTAATAAATTTCCCAGTGTCACAACACTGAAGTAAGTTTTAGCGAATTTTCCCTATAGGGAAGAACCTATTACCGTTACTCATGGTAAGCCCTAAGCCCCAGACCATGATAACTATTCGTTTTGGGGCCTCCAGAAGCCAAAAACACCATTCGTTCGAATTTATATATATAATAACATATAATCAATAACATCAATTCATTCGTAAGCATTTCATTAGCAGTACTGAGACAAAATTATTTGTTTCAGGTGGGAAGAAGTATCGACGATCCAGCAGAAGTCCAAAATGATTGATATTAGTCTTTTAATATTAATTCGCAATAAAACTTATGGTCAACAACAGCAAAAGAGTAATAATTTTGGCCGAAATGGTTTTTTAATGTTAAGGGCATTTAATTGTTTTAAATAGCAAAACTGTAACTCGTTTTTAAGAGTACCTGAGGCCGGCCTAAGGAATTTTAGTATAATATGCAATGATCAATATAATCAGCCATTAAATATATTTTAACGACTAAGAAACCTTTTTATACCTATCTATTAAGCCATCTCATATGAGTTTTCTACTTATGACAATCAGTTTTAAATTAACTCGCAACTTGTCGAGTTAATTACATTGCAATAATTACATAAATTTATTTAACCTTTTTGCATATTAGTTTGCAATGGTTTGAAAATCACGTTAAAAATTGACTTTATACACATAGCAATAATTAAAAAGTTATATAACAACCATTTTGATATGAGTTTACAATGATTTGAAAATCTATTTTAAATTTGACTTGATACTCATAGCAATAATAAAAAACTTAAGTAATAACCACTTTGATATGAGTTTACAATGATTTGAAAATCACTTTTAAAATTAACCAGTTACCAAGTTAACAGTTTGTAAAATAATTTTGTTATTGTTTCATAATCATTACAATGATTAATCTATGATTTTAAAATAATTTTTCCCCTCAAAATGCTCAAAATGCAAATGGGCATCAGCAAGCTCAACAATGTTTAAATATGAGGCCACTGCCACACCATTTCTCAGTAATAATGAGCAATGGCACTAATGCTGAATCTTTACAGCTAAAATAAACATTAAACCCCTTAAGCAGATTAATAAATTAGGAATCTCTTTGGTATTTGATTAGGAAATTAAATGTTTTATAAAAGCATAATAATACACTGAAAGGTCAAGGCCACATACATCATCAGAAAGTTGTCATGTCAAGTCATGGTCGTATAACTATAAAAATAAAAGTATACGGAGATGGTTTTATTTCTGCTATTTGTGAAGTTACAAGTTACAAGTTGTGAAGTTGTACCGTTGTTTGCCGCAACGATAACTGCATTCATCGTCTTTTACAAGCAAAATGTACTGTACAAGCGGAAACATAAAATTGAGGTGTTTTAGGCAAAATTCAGTAGATCTCAACTACATATGACAATATAACATTGTTTTAAGATATTGTGAGAAATAAGCGGACTAAGGAAATATATTTTGCCTCCATAGGTTAATACACTGTGTCAATGTACAGTGTTTACTACATTATTAATATCTCTGTAACCAACTGTCACAAAGTAACGCAGAAAAAAAAACTAAATTATTTGTTGGTATGAGTAGAACCATAGCCAACTCTAAGAGGTGGCTATGGTAGAACTCACTCAAACAAAAGATTGGTCATTTTCATTTTTATATATGAAGTTGAAGCCACCAGAGCTGTATTTAGATAATATATACTAATACATTACATTATTGTGACAGATTAATTGGTATATACTACCAAATTTTTTTATTTTTCTAAATAACATATTCAAAAATTCAAATGTTTTTTATAGGCTATTTGGAAAGCAGATGGTACGGTATTTAAGAATTTACAATTTGCCAACTAATTTCTACTCGACTATAAATTCACCGATGTACATTGGAGGTATCCCAGGCATTTTGCAGTAAATTGTATATTTGCTAATTTTTTGACTAAATATAGGCTACATTTCCAACACGGCACTAGCACACTAAACGTCGACGTCGACGTCATTGCGTTCGCGAGTCAAATGTAAAGCGGGCAATGGTGATTGTTGTCGCGTCAACAACCAGTGCACGCAGCGTCTAGGAAACAGTCACCATTGCCCGCTTCACTTTTAACTCTATAGCACAATGACAATGACTCTATAGAAATGTGACGTCGACGTTGAGCGCGGACGCCGTGTTGGAAAGGGAGCCTTTATATTTTTGATAAGGATTGAAAATCAGTAGCAATTTAAAATGTCATTTCTTGGCCATTATTAGTGCTAAATAATTAGTTTATGAAGTGTCAAAGGCGATCTGCGAACTGAAGGCAAAGAAATCGGCAGACTTGAACGGCATGTCTACATGGCTTTTGAAAAAATGCCAAAATGGCATCGTGGCCCCCCTGACAGAAGCAATCAACATTTCTTTCAAAACCGGCGTTTTTCCAAATTCTCTCAAGGTTGCAAAAGTGATTCCTATTTTCAAAAAAGGAGATTCACAACAACCAAACAATTACAGACCAATCTCAATCCTGCCGGTGCTAAGTAAAGTTTTTGAAAAACTTTTCATGCGCAGGATGCTAAATTTCTTTGATGAACACAAAATTTTGGCAAATGTACAGTTTGGTTTCCAAAAAGGCAAATCAACTGTTGATGCAATCATCCACTTAGTGGAAATGATTGTAAGTGATCTGGATAAGCATAACATGACACTAAGTGTCTTTCTCGACTTATCCAAAGCATTTGATTGCGTTGATCATACCATCCTCCTTGACACGTTGTGGAACTACGGGGTTCGCGGCTTACCACACCAGTGGTTGAAGTCGTACCTTTCCGGAAGGTCACAGCGAGTTCAAGTCAACGGAGTGATTTCACATACAGCCAAATTGAGATATGGTGTCCCTCAGGGATCGATTCTCGGCCCCCTCTTATTCCTGGTGTATGTGAACAATTTGAACTCTGTCATTCAAAGTGGGCAAATTGTCCAGTACGCGGACGACACGACTCTCTGTTTCAGATCAAACAAAATTGAGCAAATTGAAATTTCTTCCTTTGAAGGAATAAATTCATGCATCCAATACTTTGAGAACAAAAACCTCAAAGTAAATCCATCAAAATCAAACTGCATGGTGTTTGGAGGCAGCACCGCTCTAAACACATGCCGCCCGACTGCAATGATAGACAATACTATCATTGAGGAAGTGAGGCACACAAAATTCCTCGGAATGCTCATTGATGATGAGCTGACGTGGACTGATCATGTCGACAGTGTTTGTAGGAAGGTCGCTTCAGGAATTTTTCTGCTCAGAAGGCTTTCTGAACACTGTCCCAAGGAGTTATTGCTCATGGCTTATTACGGTTCGATTCAATGCCATTTGCAATATGGTATTGCTCTGTGGGGAGGATGCTCACAGATAAACTTCAACCGTATCTTTTTTCTTCAGAAAAAAGCCATAAGAATCATAGCAAAACTCAAATTTAGAGAGTCGTGCCGAAATGCCTTTCGTGAACTGGGCTTGCTAACACTGGCTGAACTGTACATTCTGGAAACTGCACTCTTTTGCAAGTTCAAAAGCCACCCGATCCAGGGCAGGGATGTGCATGAGTACGACACCAGATCCAGAAATGTTTTCAGACCAGCACAGCACAGGTTGGCAGCAATGGCGCGCCTACCTTCTCAGAGGGGGGTGAACATTCTGAACCAAGTCCCAGAAGGCATTCGATTTGAAAATTGTGAAACAAAATTTAAAACAAAATTAAGACGCTTTTTAGTGTCGAACGTGTTCTACTCGGTGGACGAGTTCATGGACCACTCACCAGGGGTAGCATTGGCTTGAGCTTCGGATTTTCTCCTAAGTAAGCTATGGCTGATGCTTTTCAGTTTTTAGCAGTTCAATGTAAAGATTATTTTCAACTTTGTCTTTTTGATTGCTCAATGTAATTCTGTGTTTGTAAATTATTTTAAAATTAATATTTTGACGCATGCTATACAATACTTGTATTGTCAAACAGCAATAAAGGAATATTATTTATGCGGAAAATGACCGTTGATAAACGCCATTAAAAGAGAGCAGTGTATGTAGAATTTGTATAGTATGAATACACCTTCATATTATAATTGAAGGCCAAAAATACATGAAACATCAGCATAAAAATAATTGTGAAAACATTAAAGCAACGTGCCTTAAACTATTATATTCAACACCCATCTAACCGAGTTAACAATTAGCAAAAACCAGTGAGGAAATTTCACATTCCCACACCATGAACCCACGCCATGAAGGGGTGGAGGGGCGACCAATCGCAGGCGAGGAACGGCGGCAGCGTCACTGAGGCGGCTCTTTGAGACCGCGGCCAGGACGAGTGTACGTACGGCGGCTTTGCGGCGCCGGTGTAGCATGCACGGATGGGACCATGCTAGGAGTGGCGCGCGTCCCTTTTGTGCATGCGACCCTCCATGCTCAAAACGGACGCTACCCCGGCGGGCTAGAACTATGTAGGGACTGGCGCGCGACCCGTCTGTGCATGAGACCCTCTGTGCTCGGAACGGACATCAATGAAGTCGAGACTTTAGACCTCCGAAGGGGCTCAACATGGGCTCAAAAAATAATCACGCCTCACTTGTTAAAAGAATAAACGCGTTTATTTTTATTTTTAGTATATATAGCTTACAATATTTTTTAAATTGTTATAATTGTAAATATTATAACAATTACAATTCCAGGTATATACAGTATAGTTTTCAAATTAATTTTATTCGTGAAGTCTGTATTAGTCCAACAAAAAAATGTATATTAAATACCCTTACCAAGGTACGTATGTAGAGGTATTAAAAATACCTCTACATTAATAGATAAAACTAAACTTTTGATTTAACCGGTTAAAAATCTGATGTTTTCGAAAGCAAAGGGTTGTGCAGTTAATTTTAACTACAGTATGTAATAAAAAAACGCAACAAAAGTACACGTTCAAAAATATATTAAAACTTTTTGTTAGGAAGTGTATATGAATACCAGATTATTATAAACACTATAAGTCGCATTTGTCTGTAGTTCCGTGCGTCCGTCCGTCCGCGGCGGTTTCTCGAGCTGTGTTATGTATCGCTCCCAAGCTACATATAGGGCTACATAAACATAGAATAGATATATTTTTGGGGTAATCGGGGTCGGGGAAGCTGCACGTGTCGTTTGCTATTGTTGAAAAGCAACCTTATTTAAGTTACTGTAGCTTTAAGCTGTTTTATGCCGTTTTAGCATATATTAGTATTAGGAGCCGGGAAGGTTCGAGCTTTGTTCCATATAACTGCCAATTACTTTCTTATTGAAAAATTACGAAGATTGAATCTTATCTCCTTGTGCTTCTTATATTCATTAATAACCATGAACAAATTTACTATCTAATTTACTGAACAACGTTAGGCTGGCTACCTAGGTCTGCTGCAAAGAGGAACCCAAAAATCAGTGTTTTAGGCAAAAACAATGGGCCCACACCAAATTAAGCCATAAACTAAGTTTTATTGAAATATATTCAAACATAAGCGAGATATGACACACGTGGTTTATTCTCCATAAGAATATCATTGGTCAACGTTGACCCTACTGCCTGTAGCACTTTGAACATTTCTGCAAGCAATTGACTTAAAAGCACAACCAAAACAACAAAATAATTTTTTTCTAGAGTTAAAATCATTGGTAATAATAAAAGTGAGGTTTTCAGTAGTATAAACTGAAGAAAAGATAAATATAGGGATGACTATAATCCAAGTTTGGGTGCAGGAGTGTGAGAGTGTTTTTTCAGGGTGTTGGTTATCTTAATATCAAATATGCCCATGATTCGAACAGTAATGTGTACAACTTGAAGCAGAAACTGAAATAAATTAAACTTTGTTGTCAGTATAGTTGAAATCTTACTTTGAGAAGAAAAAGATAATATTTAGGCCTACTTTATCTAGATAAAAGATTTTCCCATAAATTTAACATTTTGTTTTAAATTCCAATACATCCTTAAACATTGTCACGGAATAAATATTATTATTATATTATATTAAATATCATTACATAAGATTAAAATTATTGGAACGCACGCGTTAGCCCCACAAGTATAAACAATGACAGAAGTTTCAAAAGAAACCATTGAAGTGTGAAGAGACCATCAAAAGAGACCATTGATGTGAAACCATGGCGGCTGCTCGGACTCAGGTAGGTGTCTGTTTGTGCATGCAGGGGTAGCATGTCCCATTGGGACCAAAACCAGAAAGCAGGTAGGCGCCCATTCGTACATGGAGGGGTGGCATGCGCGATTGAGACCCGGCGCCTTCGCCCACATGACACTTTGTGCATGCTACACCTGTCAGTAGTTTTGGGTAGCGCGGCGGCACCTTGATGATGGCAGTTTCCCGCCGAAACTCAAGGCCGGCGCGATTTTCCGAATTTATCGGATCTCTTTTGACAGCTAACTATTTGGATCATAATTGTTAATTGTTGGACAATTAAATGTGGAAATGGAGCCACGTAATTGTATGTTTATGATCTAATTACGTGGATCATGATTGATAAATACATATTTAAGTTCTATCTAAAACGCAAATCACACTGTACAAAATTCATAGTATGTTTCAATCATCAGTAAATTTAAGTTTTTAGTAAACATTTTGAAATTTTTGTTCTAATGCCATTTATTTACAAATTTACTCGATTAGAAAAAAACCGTATCTGCTTGAAATAAAATCTATATACTGTACAATAAAGGTTTTCTACCTTTATTGTACATAGCCTGAAACTTAAATACCCCCGTTGCAGCAGACCTGCATACTCAGCGAATTTCAAATGAAAAAACATATTTCAATCAATAAAGCAGCATTTCACATGTTTATTTAAGCTCCATAACAATAACATGGGGAATCAGTATGCAGGTTTGCTGCAACAGGTATGTTAAAAGTGGGTGGTTTTAATTCAATATTTAGTAGATATGAACTAGAAGAAGCCATATACCTACCAAGTTTTATCAATATATGTTAAGAAATAAGGAAGATATACCATTTTTTATTTCCCATAACGATCTACCTATCAATGTTTCCCAGATTCATGATCTACCTCTGTGTGAAATTTTAACCCAGTCTGTTCAGTATTTTTCGAGTTAACTTGCCCCATACATAGCCAACATTCATTCATACATACAGAAACCACCTCTTCTTTGTAATAGTATGTGTATATATTCATATATATAATATACATATAATACCCCCCGTTGCAGCAGACCAGCATACTCAGCGAATTTCAAATGCAAAACAACATATTTCAATCCAACAAAGCAAGATTTGACATGTTTTGGTAAGCTCCATAAGAATAACATGGGGAATGAGTATGCAGGTTTGCTGCTACAGGAATATTAAAACTGGGTGGTTTTAATTCAATATTTAGTAGATCTGAACTAAAAGAAGCTATTTACCAAGTTTTAACAATATATGTTGAGAAATAACCGAGATATAGAATTTTTCTTATTTCCCATAACGTTAACATTGGGACAACGTACTGTGTTTACCACCTTCAATATCTCGGTAACCAATGGACATAGAGTAGTGATTCAAAATACTAAATTGTTTGTTTTTTTGAGCTGAATTCTATGATCCCCACACAAATTCGATAAATTTTATTTTTCTATGTGAAAAACTCAAAAAACCCGTTTTTTGGGGGGTTTATCCCCCTTTACCCCCCCCCCCCCTTCCGGTGGTCTGATCGGGTTGGTTCACGAACTCATCCAATTGATTACCACTTTACATGTCCATACCAAATTTCATAAAGATCGGACCATTTTTGCGGCCGCTATCGTGCATGTTGTGATTTTTACAAATTTAATCATATCTCACGGAACCTCTTAACATATAAACTTCAAACTTAGAATATGGATGACCACTTTTAAGATCTATTTTTGTATGAAGTATCAAATTTCTACTTTGTACCTTTTCAAAAAGACGACTGTTTTTTGTTTTTAAAGCTAAATATCTTAAAAACCGTAAATTTTAGAAAAAATTAAAGAAGAGACAAAAAAATTGTGAAATTTACTCCTATTAACGCTGATATTAATATCATGATGATCGGACTACTAATAACGGAGAAAATTTAACTTTTCCGAATATATGGGTTAAATTAATTATTAATCATGCGTTAAATGTTGCAGGTATATACAGAAAAAACATGCCATATTATGCATGGTTCAAGTTTTTTAGTTTGTTTTTTATTGTCTATAATTAATTTTGTTCAGGTTCAGCCACCTCCTCCTGACAGCGAGTGTGAGGCTTGTCGGGCCGCGCCAGCGACCCACGTCGTGGCTCCGTGTGGCCACCAGTGTATTTGCCGGGAGTGTAAGGAGCAACTGGCGGCTTGGGCAGCGGAAAACCCCAACGGGTTACGCTGCCCACTTTGCCGCCAAGAAGCCATTTTCATCATAGACATTTTTGTAAATAGGCTTTTGTAATTCATTTCAATACAGTTTGTTGTTCATGAAAAGTGTTTTTTATTCATCCCTTTAATAAATTATCATATGTCACTTCCCTTTATAACAAGTATTATATGTAACACATACTGTCAAAAAAAGCATATATTAGAAATTTCAACATTAACGTATTCATAATATAATTTGCTATTACAAATTATGAATATGTTATTACCTTTTGAATACGTATAATTTGTAATGCATTTTTATTAAGGTAACGAACATACAGGGTATCTCTCACGCTTTAGAAGTAAATCACCGAGAAGTAGGCCTAAACACTCTTAGACACAAATAACAATCAATATAAACATTTGATTCCAAAATCTTTTATATCGCGCAATAAATAAAATACCCCTGTTGCAGCAGATCTGCATACTCATAAACTTTAAAATGCTTGAATTCAGAGGCGGATTTGGAAATTTGCCGCCCCTCAGAGGCGGTTTGCCCAGGGCGGGGGGCGCGGGATTTCCGGCTCGGCAAAAGTGGTGACCTTTTTTTTTTTTACTCGCGCTAAAGAAAGCTATTTCGGCTACTTCAGGGCGGGTTGTGACTTCTCTCTCTAATTGTCTCTAATTTGCCGCCCCTCCCAAATTCTGCCGCCCTGGGCTATAGCCCATTCAGCCCATACGTAAATCCAGCCCTGCTTGAATTAATCAATTAGACGGAGCCTTCAACCAAGTCAATTCAACTTTCAATCCTAATTAGTGCACACAACAATTCACGTTTTCCAAAAGAATAACATCGGAAATGAGTATGCAGGCTTGCTGTCATGGAAATTTTAGTTTGAGTTTGAGAAATTTTCTGCCACAGTCAAGTATATATCAACTAAATGAAGCCATATGCCTAGTTTAATTTAAATAAGTTGAGAAATAAGCAAGATAAACAATTTCATTTATTTCCCATAAGGTCAACATTAGAACAACGTACTGTGTTTTCCGCAAGCCATATCTCGGTAATGACAGAACATCTCGGTAACGATATCTCAGTAACGATATCGGCACATACGACAGGAATTCAAAACACTAAGTTATTCGTTTTTTTCAAGGTTAATTCAATGGCTTCAACCACATTTTTCTATGTAAAAACTCTGCCATTGTGACGAATTGCTAAAAGGACAATGTTAAAAGATAGCGTTGCATATCTTTAAAAAAATGATTTAAGTACGATTATTTTCATTGTAGGTACTTACAAATATTGTCCTAAATTTTTTTCCAGCTTGTGAGCTGTGAATATTTGATAAAATCTAAGCACTCCATCAGAATGGTATTTTTACTTTTAGATGTGCACTGTAATACACGGTAGTTCTTAGGGTTTACGGCTATCAGGAAATTTATAATTATTATCTAATACACTGAGGGTAGTGATGTGAACAGAACTGCTCCTTAAATTTCAAACCAATTCAAATAATTTCGGCTGTGTAAAAAAACATGATTTAATGCAGTACTTTAATATGTATTACCTCTCCCTCCCCTCCTTTCAACAACAAAAAAGATAGTATTTCGAAATGTGTAATTGTTCCAGTTTTCAAACCTTTTGAAAAAATGCCTCGGTCACAACAAACGTTAGAACCCATAGCGATTTTTTCAATTGAAAATCTCTTGTGTATAGATTGACAACTTACAAAAGAGCCTTCTACCAATCGATCTCTAGGTCTTATTTAGAAAACCGCAATACATAGAATCCTGAAATTTGGCATTTTCCAACTTTCACCATTCATTTACTTTTTTAAAGCTCTTTAAAATGAGGGGTCACTTGAAAGAAATTTGCATTTGAAAATTTTGAGTTGCCACCAAAATCCCCCACTTTTGGGGGACACTCAATATTTTTGGTAACGTCAAAAAAAATTTGGGCTAAGTTAGTATCATTTTCCAAACGTTAATCGTTTCTCTTAACAAACAAAAAAGTTAAAGAGGGGGGAAGGACTTCTTTTACACTCTGTATATGAAGCAAGATGTTATTATCATCTTCTAAAATGAGGTACGTATTTTGCTTTGTTCCTTTAGAATAAACTTGTTGGTCAAATTGATCAATTCAGGTTTACTGAAAAAAACGAGAAATTTAATTTTTTTGTGGCCTATCAATAAACCACAACCAGTTGAATCTACAAATAAAGTTATTTATATTTTCTACAACAAATGTCTATGATATCTTATTGGGTGGTGTAATGGTGGGAAATTACTGTTACACTGTTTAACTCAATATATTTCATCGCATTTACAATTAATAACGAAAATCAAACTTTCTAAAATATTAAAATTAGTCATTGACTGTTGAAACAGTGGTTAAGTTGCAGCCCTGCAGGGTATAGTGGGTAATGATGGGAAATTATGGCAGGGAATAGGGTAAACCACAAAACTGGATTGGTATTACTGCTTAATAGAACAGCTGCGCTACTTGCCATTACGCCGAGTGTACATCCTCCCCATATTATGAGCTATACAACTTATAAGCTATGCAACTTATGAGCTATGAAACTTTTTGCCAAAAGCGTTATGTGTTATAAAACAGTTTGTGAAATTCATTATAAGCTATGATATTATCGTGATTTTAGGAGTTTTGAAACTCTTTACGAATTTTCATTATAAGCTATGAAACTGTTTGCCATTATCTGTTTTTAAATATTATTTTAAAATGCGTAACAGTTACATAGCTTATAATGCTTTTGGCAAACTGTTTCATAGCTCATAATGCAAGTGAGATTAGGTGTTATACCACATAATGCCATTATGAGCTATGCAACTCTTTGACATTATAAGCTATGAAACAAAATACACATTATAGGCTATGAAATTATGAGCTATACAACTCCACGAATTGCCTCATGCCTCTTTCTGTGATTCAGTCTCATAAAAAACAAACACAAACTAAAACAGTATCATCCAACGACCTTTAAAATATGCATAAGGCCTAACCATAGAGTAATAATGAAGTGATGGAAGTGACAGCTCTTTACGATGTTCATTATTACTCTATGGTTAGGCCTTATGCATATTTTAAAGGTCGTTGGATGATACTGTTTTAGTTTGTGTTTGTTTTTTATGAGACTGAATCACAGAAAGAGGCATGAGGCAAATGAGGCTAATGGGGCCGAAATGAACAAGTGAACTGAATTAGGTATTTTATTATAAAGCAGATTTTAGCAGATTTTAGTAATTTAATCTCACTTTAAAAGCTTCAATTAGTTGTTCTCGATCGCGACTAAGCTCAGTGACGAAATTATTCATAAATTTTGTGCGGTCATTTAACAGTAATTACGGAAAACGTCTCCAAATCTGACTGACGATCTTTGTCTGTTCATGCCGCCATTTCGTGCTTGTCGTGAAAGGTCGAAAGTGAATAAAAATCAATTCTATACTTAAAGTGAGCTCGAGATTAACGAAGTAAAAGTGAATTCAGTGCCTAGTGTACATAAATCGCAATCTGTTTAAATGGAATGACAAAAAAGTGCCGTGGCCGCTATTTTCGAGAAGCCCTATCTTCCAAGTCACATGGTGCATCCTGGCTACGTGGAGCTACCTTGGGATTTATCCAACTGCATCTTCGTCGAGAGTGGTCCTGAGCCAAGAAAATCTTATGAGGCCTGTACTTCAGTCCCTACCCTTGATATTTATTCCTACTAACAACCAAGGTAAACCAACCTAACCTTTCAAATTGGCATGGAAGCTTGACTAGGAGCACGTGCAAAGGTATGAATAAATAGTAAAAATTAAAAAAAATAATAAAATAAAAATAAAAAATCCCAAAAAATAGTAAAATAAACATAAAAAATAAAATAAAATAATAGTAAACTCCAAAAAAAGATAAAAAAATCACATAGGTAACTGAAACTAAAAGCAATCTTTCAAGTTCTAAACATGTCCCTAGATAAATGTGGTACCTGTGACGGGCCAATAATAGATAAAGAACAAGATTCAATTGCCTGTGATGCCTGTCAAAAGTGGGTCCACTCAGATAGACAATGTAGCAACACCAAAAAATCAATTTTTAAACTCATCACTAAAAATGACTCCTGGATCTGCCCAAGTTGCACTGACTTTTGTAAGCAATCTATGAAATCCCCAATCCCAGTAGGCTTAATTGATTCGCTCAAAAAATAAATTTCAGATTATACCAAACTTAGTGAAAAACTACTTGACGAAAACAAAAAACTAAAAAATGATCTCAATGAAAAAGAAGCTAAAATTATAGATCTCCAAACACAGATTGACAGCTTAAAGAATGTAAAGGACAAGGATGGGTGGGTTAGAGTAGGGAAAAAAGGTTACGGGGCAGGAAGACGATGGGAAAATGTTCAGGGGAAATCAGAGATTAGGACACAAAATAGATTTGAGTCCCTTCGTGATCTCTCGACAAACAAAGAGAGTATTGCGCGGGCCCCGGGCAGGGTGGTCGCAAACAGGGAGGAGCAGGTAGTCTCAGGGAGGGGTAGGCCTGGCTCAAGCTGTGTCAATGTGACCAAGTCCAAAAAAGGTCAAAGTAGGAACAGGCTCCTCGTTGTGGGCGATAGCCATGCTAGGGGTTGTAGGGACAAAGTGGTGAAAAAAGTGGGAGAGGAGTGGGATGTGAGCACCTTTTTCAAACCAGGGGCATCACTGAGTGCAGCACTTGACGGGTTGGGGGTGGGAATGGGGAAGTGATCGCTATTGTGGGAGGGGTAAATCATGTTTCAGATAAGGGGAGGGAAGAAATCATTGGTAGGGCAAAAAAGCTTAGGGAGGAAAATAGGAAAATTATCTGGGTGGAGGCCCATCTGAGGTTCGACAAGCCATGGGAAAACCAACTGATTGAAGAACAGAATAAAGTGGTTAAAAATCTATCTGTAGAGAATGATTGGATATATCTCAGCCTTAATTGTAGACTTAGTAGAGAACATTACACAAAACATGATGTCTTTTCTCAATGACTGGGGAAAAGACATCATGTCAGAATTAATAGCCAACTGTATCATAAACCTTGATCCTCAGTACATTAGGGAAGGCCAAAAAAACGACAGAGTAACAGAAGTAACAAATCAGACTTAGAATCAGTTAAATTAAGCAACACTAAGATCTATAGGCCTAATAAAAAAAGTAATCAAGGAAAAAGAATCACATAGGAAAAATGAGCTAAGCTCTCTCAAAATAGCCCATTTGAATGTGAGAGGATTAGTGGAAAAAATTGAATCCGTGGAAATATTTCTTGACGACACACAACCTGATCTGTTTTTACTCAGCGAACACGGTATGGCTGATTCAGATATTAAAAATATAAGCATCCAGAATTATGAGCTGATTACAAGCTATTGCAGAGACGGAGCTAGGCTGGGAGGGGTAGCAATTTACAGAAGAAAGGATACTGAATTTCTATCTATAAAAGTAAACAAACATGCCAATGAAATATCAGAGCAGGGAATATTTGAATGTACTGATGTTAAAGTAACTTGTGGGAAAAACAACTACACAATAACAGCTATTTATAGACCGTCATATGATAATAATCTAGAGAATTTTTGATCAAACTAAATCAATACCTAGGGAAAGTAAAAGCACAGCATATCCCTCTCATCATGGCAGGTGATTTTAACATAGATTTATTGGAACAAGATAGTAAAGCCCACAAATTCAGAAACATACTGAAAAGCTTTGGCCTAAAAACTCTGATTCATACGCCCACAAGAATTGCTGACGCTTCCGAAACATGTATTGACAATTTTGTAACTAACCTAGATTCTGAAAACACTACTGTTATTCAACCGCATATTTCCGACCACCAAGCTATAGTAACAACGATAAAAATTAAAGACACAATCAAAAGAAATGAAAAATGGACTAGTGTAGGATAAATCAGGAAACACTAGACGAGCTAAAAATAAGATTAAAAAATGAGTCATGGGCTGAGGTGCTAGAAGCAACAGATGTGAACGAGATTTCCTCAACATTCATAAAGAACTTCTTGTTTCACTTCGATGTAGCTTGTCCGCTGGTGAGTAGCAAACAGAAAACCACTTCTAAAATACCTTGGATAAATGATGATGTGAGAAGGGCCAAGCAAGAATTAAACACAAATACAACCAAGGGAAATTACAAAGAACTGAAGCTAGCAGAATAGCCTATAACCAGGCGAGACATAAATGTAAGAATATCATTAAAAACCGCAAATCAGAATGGGCAAAAGCTAAAATAGAACAATCAAACAATAAATCAAAGACAACTTGGGAACTAATAAACACCTTCAGACAGGATAAGAAAATTACAATAAAAAATATAAAATTAATAGAAAATGGGCTAGAAATAAAAAATCCCTCGGCAGTCAGTGAAAAATTCAATAAATACTTTACGAACATGGCAAGTGATATTAAAGCTAAATTAAACCTAGGCAGTAGAGACATTATACAACGAGTGGAAGTAAACCGAGATAAACCTACCCTCGAATACTTCCAGGAGATAGATGCCAAAACACTTATGGATGCCCTTACCAGCCTAGCTCCAAAACCATCAGCAGGAGTAGATGGCATTAGCTCTCTGGTATTAAGGCACTGTAAAGAGGAGGTGATAAAACCCCTCCTCCATTTGGCTAACTCGTCCCTGAAGGAGGGGATCTTCCCAGAGGGTGGGAAAATTGCAAAAATTAGGCCAATCCATAAAAAAGATGACGATAGCTGCACTCAAAATTACCGTCCAATCTCTCTCCTGCCATCAGTAGCCAAGCTGGTAGAAAAAGTAACCTGTCTCCAAATCGCTGATTACCTCGAAGGCAACGGACTGCTTTGCAGAAGGCAGTTTGGCTTTCGAGGTAATAAGTCAACTAAATTGGCTTTAATAGAGTTTGTGAATGAGTGCTCGGAGGGGTTGGAGGCCGGAGAGACGGTAATTGGATGCTTTGCCGATCTCTCTAAGGCCTTTGATTGCGTTGACCCGCTCATTCTCAAACACAAACTAGCATTGCTAGGTTTCAAAAATAAAACCCTGGATTGGATAGAATCATATATGACAGACAGACGTCAAATCACAGAAATCACACATGAATCAAAATTCCAAATTAAATGAGTTTGCTCGGCCCCAAGGATGGTCACCAGCGGAGTCCCGCAAGGTTCAATCCTTGGGCCCGTTCTATTCCTCATCTATATAAATGACATTGATAAAAAAAATACCGATTGACAACCTTTTTATGCATGCCGACGACACCACTCTTTTGACTAGGCAAAAAGACATAGACAGACTCGAAATTGACTCGACAATCAAAATCAATGAACTTGTACAATTCTTTGCTTCAAATCATCTGGCTCTCAATCCTTTGAAAACTAACTATCTATGCATCCAAACATCTCAGAAAAAGAATTCAAAATTTCATAGAACTCCGGAAGTTTTTATAGATGAGGACCAGCTTGAGGGAGTAGATGATGTCTGCTTCCTAGGTGTTAGACTGGACGGGAATCTAAATTGGGGAGAACATATAAAATTTTTGGAATCAAAATTAGCAAAAGGGATTTTTGTAATTAGAAGATTAAATAAAATAGGCAACAACCCACTCCTCAGGACAGTGTATTTTAGCCTCATTGAGTCACACATTTCCTACTCTGTGATATTGTGGGGTGCAGCCAAGACACACATGAACAAAATCTTTACTTGGCAAAAGAAAGCAATTAGGGCCATGTTAAGACTGTCACCCCGAACAAGTTGCAGAGAGGCGTTTATCAATCTGGGAATCTTGACAGTACCTTGCCTTTATATTTTCGAAGCAGTTACATATATCAAACAACAAGATCTCCATATTCAAATACCAATACATAACTATAACACCAGAAACAATAGATTTTTCTCTCAACAACACAGGCTGAAACTTTTTGAACATCAACCAAAATACAGTGGCAAAAAACTTTTTCAAGCTCTCCCAAATCATTTAAAAAATATAAATAAAATAGAAAAATTTAAACTGGAATTAAAAAAAATATCTTAAAGCCAAATGTTTTTATGACTTGGAGGCCTACCTGTCACCCACTGACAATGCCTGACCATAATATCCCGGAAAAAACCCGTAACCTACTAACATTTAATACCAAGCTAATTTACCTAGCCTAAGATTTGGTGATCCTAGCCTATGGGACTCCTTGACTCCTTCAGTGCCTCAGAGATGACGGCCTACGAAGAAGAGGATATGTATGTATGTATGTATGTAAAGGTATACAAAGGAGATATCTCACACAGTGCAATCCGATGTAGATGGAACGACCGTGCTGCGCTCCATCGGATATCAGCAGAATTTCGCTCTGGTGAGTCAATGGGCGCGTTCAGCCGCAATCACCTGTGGGTAATATACTAACGGGTGGGACCCATAGCGTCTAATCCCATAGCGTCTAATAGCTAATCTATCGCATAACGTCTAAAAATATTTTGTCTCACAGCGTCTAAAATTTTAGACGCTATGGGACTCACTGTAACTTTATTAGACACTATGCGACGAACCACATTTTGTAATTTCTAAATATAATTTTGTTTTATAAAGTAGAAACACGACTGTCGCATAGTGTCTAAAATCGGAGATTCCCATAGCGTCTAATAAATTTACATTTAGTCCAACAACGTCTAAAAATGTAGGAGTCGCATAGCGTCTAAAGTACAAGTCGTCGCACAGCGTCTAAAGAGTCGTTCAGTTCTGCAGTTGCAAAGAAGAGTAGTTCTTTACATATGAACGGTTTTGACGTCAGGACTACTTAAGTGTCAAAGATGGCGGTGATTAGTTATTAAGTTGAGGATCGGTGTGTTTGTCGTCGAACAATTATTACCTGTAATTAAATTGTAGCTAGGATTAGAAAATCGTATTCTGGCAAAGAAATTCAGTGTTATGATTTAGTATAGTTATTTTGTCGGTAGGCTTATGTCTCTTGAGAGTGGGAAATTTTCGGAGGGAAATTTCCCCTCCCGGAGGGAATTTTTCCCTGCTTTTTATTTTCTCTATTTTTGGGGCGAGAAATTCAATGAAACCATCCCCATCCCACTACGACTCCCCCTTTTTTACCTAAGGGAGGGTTTTGGCCCCCCTAATTTAAGAAAAATATTTTTTTACCTTAGATCGATTCCTTGTATCGCCCTGAACACAAAAATATCGGGTTTGTACCATCTATCTGCTCCCCTAATCGAACTAGGGGGCAAAAAACCCCTTGGACCCCCGTATAAGGGTCTTGGGAGTCAGTATGTTCCAGTTGAGCTGTGAGGCTGAAACTCAGTATGTACCCTATTTTCGGGGCGAGAAATTCAATGGAACCATCCCCATCCCCCTATGACCCCCCCTTTTTTACCTAAGACGGGGTTTTGGCCCCCCTAATTTAAGAAAAATATTTTTTGCCTTAGATCGATTCCTTGTATCGCCCTGAACACAAAAATATCGGGTTTGTACCATCTATCTGCTCCCCTTATCGAACTAGGGGGCAAAAAACCCCTTGGAACCCCCGTAGAGGGGTCTTGGGAGTCAGTATGTTCCAGTTGAGCTGTGAGGCTGAAACTCAGTATGTACCCTATTTTCGGGGCGAGAAATTCAATGGAACCATTGCCGGATTAAATCTGGAATCGGGCGAAAAAAGTGGCGAGGGAATGCAAGATGAGGCAAGAAACTGAAGCTAACACCAACAGGAGGTTAAAAGTAAAGGTTAACATAATTAGGACAGTAGATTTCACCAACGATAAAATGGTGATGGTGATTTCCTGGGTAGCAAGGAATCACTTAGCTATCACTCAAAACTCATTCGTGTTGTTGTGATCGTATAAAACCGCTGTGAAAAAACTATTTAACTGGGAGCCTAATCCGAAATTTAGGATTTCACTGATTATTTCTCAAAAGGAGGAACAGATGTTGATAAATTTTATACACTCGTCGATCTACACCGATACCGAGTTTTAAACTTTTCACAAAGCTATAAATACAACATGAAATGTTCGTGCACATTTGATGACATTTTCCTGAAGAGCAATGAACTATTTAAGAAGTTTCCTTCATTGATGCATAAATAAATTCATCGGTGGTTTTCATTGCGTGAATGGCCAGAAAAGATTTTACCGAAGCTAATTAAATTTCATCTCTAAAAAGCGAGAAGGAGACTTTCAGGAAAACCATTACCATATATTATTTACGGTCGTTATTAAATAAAACGTTTTGACGCCCAAAACTTAAACAGCTGGTTTAAAAAACACCGGGTATTTGCACTTAACCCGGCAGAACTCGAGGTTGGTCTCGGGTGATACTGAAACACGGAGTAACCTCACATATAATATGTTACGACGATAATAAACGACAAATAATGTCATAATGTATATAAGATTTGCCGTAATAAGACATTTTAAGATATTTTAATGAATTTTTAAAAGGCGAAGACACGAATTGAAAATTTTGCAGGAGTAGTATTACAATATCAATAGACTATAATCATTTTGACACAAGTGCGTTAAAAAAAGTTAAATATGCTTTAATTAAAATTTGACGAGGAAATAGGCGATGCAAATGGTCGTAATAAGACAATATAAACGTAAGGTATTTAGATATAAGTTATTAAGTTATTTCAAACAAATTGTTGTCATTGACGTATAAATTAATTAATTGCTATGGGGCGTTCCTCATTTTCAACCCACGACGGTCTTAGACACTTAAGTGCATGAAAAGTGCACAAGGGTGAAAATTACGGTGAAATGTCTCTGGACCAAAATTACTCCCCGAATGTTTTTATATTTTTTGAGACGGTAATATTTTATCTAGCATCAAAATTAAGTAAGAGTTAGAATATCGTTAGTTTTTCAGACTTTTTCGCATAGGGGCTAAACTAAACATATTTTAAGTCTAAAAATGAGCCCATTTGACTGGAAAAGTGCGAAAACATACATTTCGACACATAAATTGATTAATTGCTATGGGGGCATAGCTTATTTCCATCCGTTTGCAAGATTCGGCTTAACTCAAGAAAAGCATTAATTCCAGAGAGAGAGAGAGCGCTAATTTCAGGCTGAAATTCCGCGCGTAATTTCCGTACATTTCAAGCGATCTCTTTTCCCTTTACATCCTGTGCGGGATTTAAGTAGTGACCCGGTGCAGCGAGTGGGAGTTCCGTTGTTTTGTGAGGAGGAGCTCGTCACAGCGGCGTCTTCCCTGAAGAACCGGAAGGCACCCGGGCCCGACGGCATTCCAGCTGAGGCTCTCCGAGTCGTGGCTGGCAGTCACCCCCAGCTCTTACTGCGCATGTTTAACGCCTGCCTAGCGGCTGGGGTCTTTCCGACTCGCTGGAAGATCGCCAGACTCGTTTTGATAAAAAAAGGCAAGGGTGGAGCCCCAGACTCTCCGTCGTCGTACCGACCTCTTTGCATGTTGGACACGGCGAGGAAACTTTTGGAGAAGCTCCTTCAACCCAGGTTACACGAAGCCATTCGGGATGCTGGTGATCTTTCCACTAACCAGCATGGATTTCGGAAGGGTCATTCAACTGTCTTGGCCATCTCTGAGGTGGTTGGCGCCGTTCAGCGGGCTGAGATTGCCTGCCATCAAGCCCGTGATATCGTCCTTCTTGTGACACTGGACGTCAAAAATGCTTTTAACTCGGCTAGCTGGGCCAATATGATTGACGCGTTGCAGCGGACCTTCAGTGTGCCCGAATACCTGCTTGTCATGGTGAGGGCGTATTTGAGGGATAGGCGGCTGCAGTATGAGACTTCTTCCGGACTTGTTGTTAGGGAGGTAACCACAGGAGCTGCTCAGGGCTCGGTTCTCGGCCCTGACCTGTGGAACGTCTCATATGACGGCCTTCTCCGCCATATGACTGGACATGCCGTATGATGTGTTTCTGGTGGGATACGCTGACGACGTCGCAGCAGTCATAACCGCTCGGAATGCTGAGCTTGCTCAAATCAAACTGGGTATTGTAATGAACCGCGTCAGTGTCTGGATGGAGGATCATGGCCTCCAGCTGGCTCTCTCCAAAACGGAGATTGTCATGCTCACCAGACGGAGAATACCTACCATTGTCCCGATGATGGTTGGTTCCGAGGTGGTCCAGACGAAGCGAGCGGCGAAGTACCTGGGGGTTACGCTTGACAGCCGGCTTTCCTACTGGGAGCACATCAGCGCGGCATGTGACAAAGCTTCAGTTCTGGTGTCACAATTAGGAAGACTCATGGCAAATCTCGGGGGTCCATCGACCTGGAAAAGGCGGCTTCTGATGGTGTCAGCTCATTCTATCCTGCTCTACGGAGCTGAAATCTGGGCTGGTGCCATTCGGATAAAGAGGTACAGACACCGACTCCAGTCTGTCCAGCGCCAGGGTGCGCTCCGAATTGCCCGAAGCTACAGGACCGTCTCTGAATCTGCGGTTCTGGCTGTGGCCGGGGTGATACCTATAGACCTGTTAGCTCAGGAAAGTAGGGAGATCTTCGTCCTCAGCGCAGAGCTAGGCCGAAAGGAGGCTGCGTCACGAGCCCGTGACAACACCATGCGGGCGTGGCAGCAGCGTTGGACCGAGTCAAACGTCGGTCGCTGGACCTTCAGGCTCATTCCAAACCTCGAGCCATGGGTCCAGCGAAAGCATGGAGAAGTTTCGTTCTTCCTGTGTCAGCTCCTGACGGGCCACGGGTATTTTCGGAGCTACTTACACCGGATGAAAAAGGTCGAGACGCCAACCTGTCGGTACTGCCCAGAAGAGTGTGATGACGTCTGTCACACGTTCTTCAGGTGCACTCGGTTCGAGGCTGAAAGCTGAAAGGCTGACGCTGGCAACCGCGATCGGGTGTGTGAGCCCGGAAACTATTGTGGATGTCATGCTGGAGTCTAATGAAAAATGGCGAGCAGTCTCGGCTTACGCTGAGAGGCTGCTACGCGTCAAGAACAGAGAGGGTTGTCTCGACCCTTGATCACGTGATGTGACCAGCCAGCCCGCCCAGGCGAAGTAATGCTTTTATAAGCAGTTCCGTCTGGGATTACGGGAGATCGTAGGGGGTTTTAGTGGGTAAAAAAATATATATATACCATTAATTTAGGACAGTGTTGTAAATTAGTTAACTTCCTCCCAAAGCAATATATATATAATTTTGTTAGATTAGGAAATTGTTATTGTTTATTACTTTGTCTTTCAGCGTCACCTCTTTAATTTGACACTTAAATCATGAAGTTGTGGGATGGAAATAAGCTATGCCCCCATAGCAATTAATCAATTTATGTGTCGAAATGTATGTTTTCGCACTTTTCCAGTCGAATGGGCTCATTTTTAGACTTAAAATATGTTTAGTTTAGCCCCTATACACAAAAAGTCGGGAAAACTAACGATATTCTAACTCTTACTTAATTTTAATGCTAGATAAAATATTACCGTCTCAAAAAATATAAAAATACCCCCGTTGCAGCAGACCTGCATACTCAGCGAATTTCAAATGCAAAACAACGCATTTCAAGCAAACATAGCAAGATTTTACATGTTTTGTTAAGCTCCATAAGAATAACATGGGAAATGAGTATGCAGGTTTGCTGCTACAGGTATATTAAAACTGGATGGTTTTAATTCAATATTTAGTAGATCTGAACTAGAAGAAGCCATTTACCAAGTTTTATCAAGATATGTTGAGAAATAAGCGAGATATAGAATTTTACTTATTTCCCATAAGGTTAACATTGGGACAACGTACTGTGTTTACCACTTTCAATATCTCGGTAACCAATGGGCATAGAGCAGTGATTCAAAATACTAAATTATTTGTTTTTTTGAGCTGAATTCAATAGTGCCCACAAAAATTTGATAAATTTTATTTTTCTATGTAAAAAACTCAAAAAACCCATTTTTGGGGGGGTTTATCCCCCTTTACCCCCCCTTCCGGTGGTCCGATCGGGCTGGTTCACGAACTCGTCCAATTGATTACCACTTTACATGTCCGTACCAAATTTCATAATGATCGGACCATTTTTGCGGCCGCTATCGTGCTAACAGACACATAGATATATATATATATATATATAGATATATATATATATATATATATATATATAAAAATTCGAACGAATAGTGTTTTTTGCTTCTGGGGGCCCCAAAACGAAAAGTTATAGTGGTCCCGAGCTTAGGTCTTACCATGAGACCTACGGTAATAGCTTCTTCCCTATAGGGGAAATTCGCTAAAATGCGGGGAGTAATTTTGGTCCAGAGACATTTCACCGTAATTTTCACCCTTGTGCACTTTTCATGCACTTAAGTGCCTAAGACCGTCGTGGGTTGAAAATGAGGAACGCCCCATAGCAATTAATTAATTTATACGTCAATAACAAAAAATTTGTTTGAAATAACTTAATAACTTTTATCTAAATACCTTACGTTTATATTGTCTTATTACGACCATTTGCATCGCCTATTTCCTCGTCAAATTTTAATTAAAGCATATTTAGCTTTTTTAACGCACTTGTGTCAAAATGATTATAGTCTATTGATATTGTAATACTACTCCTGCAAAATTTTCAATTCGTGTCTTCGCCTTTTAAAAATTCATTAAAATATCTTAAAATGTCTTATTACGGCAAATCTTATATACATTATGACATTATTTGTCATTATTATCGTCGTAACATATTATATGCGAGGTTACTCCGTGTTTCAGTATCACCCAAGACCAACCTCGAGTTCTGCCGGGTTAAATGCAAATACCCGGTGTTTTTTTAAACCAGCTGTTTAAGTTTTGGGCGTCAAAACGTTTTATTTAATAACGACCGTAAATAATATATGGTAATGGTTTTCCTGAAAGTCTCCTTCTCGCTTTTTAGAGATGAAATTTAATTAGCTTCGGTAAAATCTTTTCTGGCCATTCACGCAATGAAAACCACCGATGAATTTATTTATGCATCAATGAAGGAAACTTCTTAAATAGTTCATTGCTCTTCAGGAAAATGTCATCAAATATGCACGAACATTTCATGTTGTATTTAAAGCTTCTGTGGAAAGTTTAAAACTCGGTATCGGTGTAGATCGACGAGTGAATAAAATTTATCAACATCTGTTCCTCCTTTTGAGAAATAATCAGTGAAATCCTAAATTTCGGATTAGGCTCCCAGTTTGATAGTTTTTTCACAGCGGTTTTATACGATCACAACAACACGAATGAGTTTTGAGTGATAGCTAAGTGATTCCTTGCTACCCAGGAAATCACCATCACAATTTTATCGTTGGTGAAATCTACTGTCCTAATTATGTTAACCTTTACTTTTAACCTCCTGTTGGTGTTAGCTTCAGTTTCTTGCCTCATCTTGCATTCCCTCGCCACTTTTTCGCCCGATTCCAGATTTAATCCGGTGTTCACATTGCTTTCTAGAACCCTGGTGACAATCATACATTCCTTAGTTGTATTCAAACTAAGGAATCGATCTAAGGTAAAAAATATTTTTCTAAAATTAGGGGGGCCAAAACCCCCCCCTTTAGGTAAAAAAGGGAGGGTCGCAGGGGGATGGGGATGGTTCCATTGAATTTCTCGCCCCGAAAATAGGGTACATCCTGAGTTTCAGCCTCACAGCTCAACTGGAACATACTGACTCCCAAGACCCCTATACGGGGGGTCCAAGGGGTTTTTTGCCCCCTAGTTCGATAAGGGGAGCAGATAGATGGTACAAAACCGATATTTTTGTGTTCAGGGCGATACAAGGAATCGATCTAACGTAAACAATTTTTTTCTAAAATTAGGGGGGCAAAACCCCCCTTTAGGTAAAAAAGGGGGGCCGTAGGGGGACGGCGATGGTTCCATTGAATTTCTCGCCCCGAAAATAGGGTACATAGTTTCAGCCTCACAGCTCAACTGGAACATACTGACTCCCAAGACCCCTCTACGGGGTTCCAAGGGGTTTTTTGCCCCCTAGTTCGATAAGGGGAGCAGATAGATGGTACAAACCCGATATTTTTGTGTTCAGGGCGATACAAGGAATCGATCGTTCCCGTAAACAGTAATTACTGGCCTATTGTACTTCGTAGCCGTCATTGCTGGAATAATTTAAGTGATCTTATGGTGTACAGTGAATTGGTAAATGTGTTATCACCCAAGACATTTCGTAAAGTGGTAATTCAGTGATGTGCATATTGGGGTCGTCCTAGGCCTAGGCTCATATCCTAGGTTAACCTATAGGCATAAGTAGCCCAGACGTACGGGTGAGTCGAGTAGCTTAGTCGTTCAATTTTACCCCCCTCTAATAAAGGCACCTTACCCCCCCTACCCACTTCGACAAAAAACAGTAAAAAAGGACTTATGCTTGGGGGTTACGGTGACAGCGGCGGCAGGGGCCAACGACTACATCGTCCGATCGTAGAAGGGCTTAAGATCCTTCACGTGGACGACATGGACAGTTTTTGTTTTCGGATCTCGCGCTTCGTAAATGTTCGTGCCCCGTTTTCCCACAATCTCCGCATGGGCCGTCGAATTTCGGGGCGAGCTTGCCGACGATCGCATCGGCGGCCGAGGACAATACGTGAATACGGCGTAAGACCTTGTCCCCGACTTCGTACTTCACCTCCCGGCGACGGAGGTTGTAGTACCTCGCCTGCATGCTGGTTATAAGCCGACCGGAGGTTTTTACGAGCACAATCGTACACTCGTTTGAAATCCTTCAAACGAGTCTCGTGCACCTCGTCGTGGGTCGGATCGGGCTCGCCTGGACAAGCTCTACAGTGGGTCCTCGTACGGCCTTCGGCGCCTTCAACTCGCGCCCGAGACACAGCATCGCCGAAGTAAACCCCGTCGAGTCGTGGACGGCGGTATTCATGGCGAACTGAAACTCTCCGAGCCACAGATCCCACGACCTATGATTTTCCCTGACGAATTGGGAAATCATGGTCTTTACAACCCGGTTTGCACGTTCAACCGGGCTTGCCTGTGGACTGTAGGGTGCGGTTGTAACGAATCGTATGCCCCAATCGGCAGCCAGATTCCTAAAGAGGTTCGATACGAATTGGGTCCCGTTATCCACGATGATCGTCTCGGGAGCCCCGTGGCGAAGAAGCACCCTTTAGTCTTGTTCGTAACGTTCTTGACAGTCGCCGACCCGATGAGGCACAACTCGACCCACTTGCTGAATAGGTCCTGGATCACCAACAAGAAGCGATGGTTACGGCCAGACCGAGGCAGCGGGCCAATCAGGTCGGCAGAGACGGAGTACCATGGGCCTTTAGGATCCCGAAAGTACATTTTCCCTGCCAGTTTCACCTCAGCCACCTTGTACCTCTGGCACGTATCGCAGGACGTAGGCCTTCACCGCTTTGCGCCACCCGGGCCAAAAGTATTCGGCACCCACACGTTTGAGGGTTTTCTTGACCCCAAGGTGGCCTGCGGTTGCGTCGTCGTGGTTCTGACGTAACACCGCCTCTACTCGGTCAGGGGCTACCCACAACTTCCATAGACGTTTACTTCCCTTCCTCCGAGAAGATCGATAGAGGCGGTTATCGACAACCTGGTATCGTGGGTGTCGCTGCGGATTTGCCGTGACCGCTTCGAGAAGGCAGTCATACCAATCCGCGCGGTCGGAGTTGCGACCTCTCACCTCAGCCCGTGGGCGAGGTTGCGCGCTACTGCTCGGCTACTCGACAGGCGTCACCGAGTCGTTTGCCCCTTCAGGACCACGCTGCCCGCTCGTCACGTTGGCCACGACCCAACGGGACTGGTTCGGTCGGGCTGTCAGGTTCATCCTGGACCGGGTATCTCGACAGGGCATCCGCGACTCGGTTCAACGTTCCCTTCCTGTACTGGATGTCGAAAGTGAACTGCTGAAGCGCTGAAGCTCCATCACCCACCGAGCCAACCGTCCGCTAGGTTCATGCAGCTTCATGAGCCACCTCAGCGCGACGTGGTCGGTTACCGCGATGAAACGATAACCTTCCAGGTAGGGCATGAACTTGCGAATACCCCAGACCAAAGCCAGGCACTCGAGCTCGGTCGTGGTGTATTTCTTCTCCTGGTCGGTGAGCAGCCGACTCGCGTAAGCCACCACCAGGGCCGCTGACAGACTTTTGGAGGCCCGGGGCAAAGTTTGGGCATGAGGTCCCTCAATTAGATAAAAATCGTGGATAAAAAAACTGTTGTCTCTTGAATAGCTAAAATCGTAAATGCTGCTGACTAAAAAAGTGTTGTTCTTTTGTTCTACAAATGTTTAATATTATCTTAATTTATTCTAAACTAAACAATTCCATCGTTAGGCCTGTAGTAAACCTTTTATTTGTAAATTTATTTAAATTTAGAACACAGACTGTAAAATTAGGTAAATTATTTTTAATATGCCTTATGAATCTTTTGGTTAGAAACACCAGACTAAACAATGTTTGTAAGAAGCCTGTACTTGGGGTTAAAAATAATTAAAGAAACAGTTCTAGGCTAAGTTATTGAGGTCTACCTAATTAAACCCCTTTATTCTTTATTGGTTTTTCTTTTATTAATTAGCTCTTATATTTCCATAAGGCCTGTGTGACGTCATCAGAAGACAATTTATCCGGGTGGGTCCCATAGCGTCTAATCCCATCGTGACAGGCACATTGTTTTAACAATGAACTATTACGGCTATATAAAGGGATAATTTAACATCCATTATAAAAACATAATTTATATGTATTTTATAAAGTAATTAACATAAGTGAAGCTCTAAATCAGAAAGATCATGTACTGAGTACTGCTAATAGTAAGTCATAAAGTTTACTTCGTTGCTGCATGGTTAACAACCAGTGCTGCCTGCCTAAGACCAAGCTCTGAAGGAACAACTCTTTTTATTGATTTGTTCTTTTTGAAAAAGATTCGTTCCTTAGACGCTATGGGACGATTTATAATTTCAGACATTAACCGAAATATAGTTATTTTTCGATTAGACGCAATGGGAATCGTAATGTAAATTTGTCGCATAGCGTCTAACAATTTGTCAGTGAGTCGCACAACGTCTAATTATTATTTTTAGACGATATGGGATTCACTGGCAAATTATTAGACGCTATGAGACGATTTAAACCTTTTATTTCCCCGCTATTTTTAGACGCTATGGGAATGTTCGTTTTTAGACGTTGTGCGACGAATTTCATTTTATTTCAGTTGTAGACGCTGTGGGATTAGGCGCTATGGGACCCCACGATACTAACCTATATTAAGTGAACGGTAGCGGTGGTCGTACCACCTACCGACCATTGTTGTGCATGCACCGATGTTGTGTTTACGGTGGATTCGGTAAGTAACCGGACATTTTTGATTGTCAAGATGCGGTGGATTTGCCTATTAGTGACTATGGTAACCGGTTAGCCACCGGTGACTGCGGCTGAACGCACCCATTTTTGACGCGGGCCGGTGGCGCTCATGTGGCAGAACTAGAAAGCTTTGGCAATGTGGCTGAGGTGTAAGAGAAATCCATCGGCTACTTCAATAGGAGGAAGAGAGAGGGTACTCGGCGCGAGGGAGAGGGAAATCATTTCGTCGTGGAACTGTTCCTTGCAACTGCTCCGTCCTTACCCGACTCGCTTACTCATATGGAGATTAAACTGATTGAAGTTCATTTTTTTTTCTTTTTATCGAATCATATTTTTATTAAATAGTTTTATTATATACACCTTATATTATAAATATTATTCTATCAAATTATATTAATAATACGAAATACTGAGTTTCATAATCACTGAGTTTGTCATTTTAATCAATGGGAGAAGTGGAAATCTTTTTTACTAATTTTTTTACATAGCCACTTCTTATTAATACAATTTGAAATTAGTTAAATTTAATTCTGCACAACATACTTAATTTTCTGAATGGTTTTAACTTTATACACGTACACTTAGAAAATTATAATGAATGCGTGTAGGCCTACATGACGTGTATCTTCTGCCGTGAAGTAATGTAAATATTGAGGCTACTTTACATCTCATATTCTATATAATCAGATTTGATAGAGTTGTTTGATAAACTGATTATAACTGATCAAATTATATTAAATTTAAACTTCACGTTGCCCAGGAGACATGACGGGGACATAGATAACTCCGCTTTCGTCTCCCAAACATGTTGATTGGTGGCCATAGTTAAACTTGGTAATAAAAATAACGTTAAAGACAACAGAATCAATTTTTAAGTTTTTTGATTATAAATTTTTATTTTTTTAAGTACTAATTAAATTTATAAAAAAATGACTGGTGGCCACAGTTAAACTTGGTAATGAAAATACTGTAACATCAAAGAGAATAGAATTAATTAATGTTAAAGATAATATCATCAATTTTGAGTTTGTGAATTTTGAATAGTTTATTTATTCATATTAAATACGGGATCAATTCATTTGTTATTGATTTTCATCATTTTTTCCCAGTAACCGCCGTACTTCCCACCGGGTTGCATGTTCTTTCAACATGGAGTCCAAAACTGAGAGTGCAGCATCCACTACTTCCACCGTCTCATCTTGTGGATACATGAGGTTCGATGTATCACATCGGTATTCTCGATTCCTGATGAGGGACTCTTCGGTGTCGGCAGCCGATGGAGCAGGGCCGGCTCAAGCGTTTTGGCGCCCTAGGCGAGAGTATTACCCGGTCCAAATATAAACGTGATCAAACAAAAATACTGTCATTACTGTTATTTATCAGCTGTATGTTTTTGCTTCATTTAATTAATAATAATAGTAAAGATCGACTGCACATCGAGAATTCAAAGGGCATGAAACCAATTGGCCAATTATACTCATAAATTTAGGCTCGATAGATTTGAGTTTATTCTTGGAAAAAAGTCAAAAAAAGTATTTTATATACCTTGTTTAGATACTTAAAGATTGTGTTTAATAAGGTGTGATTTTGAGAAAATTAGAAAAATGATATATTTATCTTATAATTCAGCCAAAAATACTTGGCAAAACTTACTTACTTACTTACTTGCTTACTTGGGCAAAAATTATTATGAACGAAGTTTTAAAGTCAATAACATGTTCCTAGTGCCTTGCTAACATGGATATTCCCCCATGTTGATCCGTATTCTGTTGTTAATTTTGGTGTAAAAAACCGGCCCGACTCACGTATATTTGGCGTTTGGCTAAAAGTACAAACTCATAACGACGAGGGCGCCAAGAGAACGTCGGGGAACACCGGGTAGAACGACGGGTGCTAATTATTGGTGTAAGTAGTCGATTAAAGGGCAGGTTGTGGGTTTCCACCATTGGGGATAAGTTTTGAAGTATCAGCACGACCAGAGCATGTAAAGCTATTCCTGAATTATATAGCCTCATAATTTAAACCTCGAATTTAAGTCCATCATTGGCGTTCATATTTATTATTTTATTTTTGCGCCCTGCTATTCCAAAAAAAAACGTGACCATCCAGTGCTCCCTTTGGCGCCCCTCAGGCCCTGGCGCCCTAGGCGGTCGCCTAGTTCGCCTGTATGGTAGAGCCGGCCCTACGATGGAGCCATGATTAACTCTTTTCTGCAGTCGTCGCAATCAAACTGCTTCAAGCTGGCCCGAACACCGTAACCGGCAAAGTACCTAGAATGAGAACGTATGATTGAAGTAAAGAAGCTATCAAGGCACAACATCGATGCAAAATTTAATTACTTAAACGGAAGTGTATAATTTTGGTAAAGTTACATAACAAAAATAAGTAGGAAAATGCATATTTAACGTATAGAAATGCTATAAAATGACCTTAAATTCAACGATACTGACTTCATCACTTAATAAAATTTTATATATACAACTTACTACTTTTTTAGTCATTAGGCCTAATATTATTTTTTAGGTAGCAACGGAATAATTTTTTAATTTGAGACGGTATTTCCTTGTTTACAGTATGAATAAAAATCTTTAAAAAATAAATGAATAGCCCAATAACCAATGGGCTAGGTCCAAATACGAACCTTCGCCAAATTTTCTCAGGATATAAAAGTTACAAAACAGCAAGGAAAGCGGTAAATGGCGCGGCTGCCGGCGCACGGCGAGGCTGTGGCGGCGGCATTTTTTGATTGTATCTTGGTTAAGGCAGCGGGAGGGTTCACCCAGGACTACAGAATAGAAGGGCTGCGCCAATTCTTTGATCTCAGCCAAAAGCCGACGATGCCTTAACTCCCCTTAGTGACATGGCGACGGTAAGCAGCTATTGGCGGCCGCTATACTTGTCTGACTGCTGATACGCGCGGCTTTTCTATCACTGTTTATCTGTCCAGAAGTGAGATATTTGGGTCGAACCATATATATTTATAATCTGCATAAATTGACGAATATAACAATGTAATTATGTTCTAGATAAGGCTTTTGGACAATGTTTACAACGAAAAACAACGTATTTTCATTATTTAGATTTGAAAAAGTTAGTCGGCTACAACTTTTATTATTTTTTGATAAGTTTCAACTGCACGAAAGATGAAGCTAATGAAGTGAACTTTACACTTTTTATTAAAACCTGTTCTCTAGCGCATCTAGTTTTCCCACTTACTCAGGTTTACTGGAGCGTGCTAAAAACCCGGGCGAGCGCGTCGAAACTCGAGTACTGCTCACGTGTTTTTCCTTTCGGGGATTTTTATCCCAAATATGGAATATGGGATGGTACTTGAAGAAATGAGGGAAAAATTGGGAATTTTTCTTTGAATGGGATAGTATTATTCGTAAATTGATACTGAACTACTCGCGCGCGCTTTTTCGCGCGCGCCTACACTCCTGTAAACCATTGTTATTCGTGCCGATACAAGTGTAATTTATGCCTATTTAAGTATATATATTTTTAATAAGCTGCTAATAGTTTAAAATGTGTTTAAATAATGATGGCCTGTAGTGTAGCTTCTTGTAGAAACAATTCCCGAACTTCCACAAAAATTGTATACCACGTGTTCCCGCAGAACCCGTCAGTGAGAAGTGCATGGGTGAATAAATGTAAATGACTTAATAGTTTTAATGTAAAAAACGGAAGAGTGAATTGTGATTATTTGTAGACAGTGACTAAACTCAAAAATAGAATTTTGAAAAAAATTCTAGATAAAACATTACAATTTTTGCCATTACTTAGGAATTAAAGATGCTGAAGTAAGTGACGTCAATTTAACTAATGAGAAGAAGGATAGGTTAGTTAAGAGATGCATAGCAAAAATTAGCCGTAGAAAGGGTACAATTGTTATCCCAAAGAAATCACTCAAGTTAAAATGAACCAAATTTTGACAAGCTTTGATCAAACCAATCCAAATCTCATTGGCTCACAAAAATACCTGATAGTACAAATTGTAATGGAAATTTATCACAAATAACATCTCTTGTTTTAAAATTAACTGCCACCAAGAGAAACTCCAAGAAATCGATAGAAAACTTAAAATTAAAACTAAAAAATTTAATATGAAAACAAAAGCTTAAAAAAATCAACCTGTTGTTAACTATTGTTTGCAGTTAATTTGTATTCAAGGTTTTTAACTGTACTTTGTTATTACAATTGCGGAAAAAATAACTTCTGTTTGCTTTAATACAGCCTACAGTAGTGATTTTCCCGGTCGCGCGTCGTGCCGATAGCACTCTGAATGAGGGGACTGAATCGTGCTGTCTTGCGTTGTATCATTGATTTACTATAAAATTTCATTAACTTGCGACATGCCACTAAGCCGGTTAGTTGTAACTTTTTAAACCAATACATAAATAAATAAATTAAAGTGTCATAGTTGGGAACTTGTTCATTAAATTGGTCACATTTAAATGACACATTTAAAACTGACTGTCGTTGACACCCACCTGACAGAGCAGGATTCTAAGGATGGCATCTTCATCTGCTCGTCACTTCATCCTCAGTGTCAGAGGCGGAGACGGTGCAGTCGAACTGCTCATCGATGCACGCGGTCGATGCTGACGGCATAACCGTCGAAGACTAGGGCTCTGCTGTTGTTGCAGGCGTCACTGTTAAGAGCTCATCTTCATCAGGCTCACAATTAGCACCAGCTGGTGGCTGGATTAGTGCCGACTGTATACGATGCCGCAGGTTCTGTCGGAACTGTCGCACAGATGGATTTCTTTCAAACCTAACATAAGAAATATTTTTAGTCAAAAGCTAAACGCTCTCGGAAAAAGTTAATTCTTTATGTCAGTTAAAAGACACTAAGTTTGAATGAAAATACAGTAAATAAATTAAACAATATGTTATAAAACATTACAAAATAGTCGCCCATCCAAAATAGATGAGGATTCATTTCAAAAGAAAGAACAGTTAATCTAAGGCCGTAGCCAATGGGGGGGGGGGGGGGGTCAGGGGGTCAAAACCCCCCCCGAAAATGTTGAAATTAATTGCGTTTAAATTAAGGTTAGAAAGTTATTTTTTCACTTCCTGTAACCGCGGAGTCCAAACCCCCCCAAAAAAAGTTTTGGATATGCCGCTTTGGTTCTTCCACAGCCGGCGAAGGAACACACATTCTTGCTATGCTTCTTAACACTGGTCATCTTTCTTTTAGCCTAAAAAATTAACTTTTAGGCGTGAAATTCTTAAGAGGGTTACTACCTACTAGAACATAATTAAAACACACGCTTTGCAGTGTCATGTAAAAAAGAAGAAAAATAAATTAATTTTATATAAAGATTAAGAGTTGTAGAGTGTTTATTGCGATTACGAAAGCGTTTATTTGAACACATTTTTAAGATACATTGCGGTAAATGTTTAAAAAGGACTGCAAAATTCCCTTATTTTGCTTAAAGAATAAATATCTTCTTCTTATACCTATAAAAGGCAAAGCCCTCACTCACTCACTCATTCATTCACCCACTCACTCATCACTAATTCTCCAACTTCCCAATAACCCAGAAGGCTGAAATTTGGTTCACTGTTTCTTTAGGCATTAAATAGGAAAACTAAATGGTTTTCATCCTGATCTGACCCTCGGACTCCGCCATGGACCCTCTCAAAGATCCCATATTATCCTTATGGCAGAATACAAATTGGTGAAATATTTATATTTAAACAGATGTAAAATGCAAGAAATTTAGTGGAATGTCAAACCAGCTGTCAGGAATAGAACATAAAATAAATCACTGACTAGAGATACTTATAAGACCTTTCTTCCCCGTAACAGCTGTTAATGAAAGAGCTAATTTAAACCATTTATTTTATCTTCATCATTAGAAAAAATACTTTGCCTTTGTCTTTCAGAAAATTTCACTGATGGAATTATTACCATAGGTCTCACGGCAAGACCTAAGCGCGAGACAATGATAACTTTTCATTTTGGAGCTCCCAGAAGCAAAAAACACTATTCAAACTATATTCAAAGCTGAAAACACAGTACATTATTGTCCCTATAGAAAAATTCTATATCTCGGTTATTACTCAACATATCTTGATAAAACTTGGTATGTGTTTTTTTGGTTCAGATTCACCTGATATTGTTTTAAAACCACCAAATTTTTGAATGACTGTTGCAATAGACCTGCATACTCATTCCCCATTTTATTCTTATGGAAGAAATGATATAAGGTCATGCAAGTAGTCTGGAGGTCTGCTGCAACAGGGGTATTTTTATGTTCAAGATAGACCCTAAAAACCTTAGATTTTTTTGACATTAAATCAAGGCAATTTCTACGTTTCACGTACATAAACTTTCATGAAACAGAAAACTGCTTTAGGATTCTCTAAGTACGCAAGGTCTGCTGCGACGGAGATTTTATATTCCTGCTTAAGGGCCACTATACAGTATACCATGCATGCGAGCAGATTCAACGATATTGGGCATAAGCCTTCCCAGGGCAGTTGCACCTTTGAGGCCTTTATCGGTGGGGCGCTGAATCTGCTCATATGTATAGTACAGGAAGGCCAAATAGAAATACCTCCTGCGGGAGGCAGCAATAGAATAACTCCAGTCGCAGCAGACCTGCGGACTTTGAGGATTCCTGAAAACATCTTTCTGGTTAATGAAAGTCCATCTTCTTTATATTTATCCAATACCACTTACCTATCATTGCTCAGCCCAAACTACAAGACTTAGAACCTTGGACTTTTGCATGGACGATCTTAAGGGCGTAAGCATCCCCTAAGAACGGGGTTTTTAATTCAAAGTTTTAAATCCTGTCTAAGGAACATGCCAACCTTAGTCAGTAACAAGGCTACAAGATCGCGCCACTATCATTACGATCATCACACTTAATCACTTAATCACTTTAATAAGACAGGTACCTCATTGAGGACGTTACCCTGAATATGAGTGAAGGATGAGTGTGATGATCGTGATGATAGTGGCGCGATCTTGTAGCCTTGTTACTGACTAAGGTTGGCATGTTCCTTAGACAGGATTGTTAATTAATAGCCCAACAACCAATGGCAGCTATCCTTCATCCTTCACTCATATTCAGGGTAACGTCCTCAATGAGGTACCTGTCTTATTAAAGTGATTAAGTGATTAAGGGTTTTGGCGGAGTTGAAGTTTATAAATTTTCCTATGCAGGTGGAATGGATGATCTTTTGTTTAATTTTCAATGTTCATTTAACAAGCAGGTGGTTCAGCTTCACATATAGATACGATTTTACAGCTGATTTATAATTTGGTTACTTTCATGATGGTTTTATAGTTGTTTATTTTTTTTTTTTAGGTGTATGTACTATGTTAAATATATAAAAGTTGAATTTAGTTAGTTAACTTAAAGTCGTCATTCGTTTTTGTACCTCATCTACTCATAAACTGAGTATGTGGCCCTATCTTCATTCAGGCAGCGGGAGTTACAGTTTTTATCGTGAGCAAAGCCACGGGTAACTGCTAGTATTTAATAAAATGAAGCCATTTTAAACACTCA
The DNA here is from genome assembly GCA_035578135.1 of Flexamia atlantica. Lineage (NCBI taxonomy): Eukaryota > Metazoa > Arthropoda > Insecta > Hemiptera > Cicadellidae > Flexamia > Flexamia atlantica. The sequence continues at coordinate 43,869,218 of JAQJVK010000009.1, forward strand.
ATTTTTGGAGGTATCGACTGTATTCCAGAGTCAACCACTAAAAATACGTTTTTATTAAGAATTGTTAAGACGGTGACACACTATCACACATTTCATCATACAAGACATCACACCACACATCGTCGCGAGCGCTCTGGAGGCGGTTTTTTTGGCGAAAGATCAAAGAAATGTCTGGTACGGTGTCTTGTACGATGTGTGATAGTGTGTCAGGGTCTATTCTGCCCCGAACTTCTTTCCGTACGCCGTCGCTTTACCGCGCTCGGAGGAATGTGTGATCCGATGTCTTGTTCGGAGAAATGTGTGGAGCGAAAAATTTATCTCCCTGCGCGGTGTGATGTGTGGTGTGATGTCTTGTTCGGGGGAATGTGTAATAGTGTGTCACTGCCTTTAGGGTGGAGCGAGTAGAGCGGCCGCTCCAGGCCGTCCTTAAAAAAATTTTATCTTCAATAAAAATTAAGTCAAAGTTTTGGTTGAGTGAAAATAATATTATTAATGTACAGATATTATTAATATTACTAATAGTTTATGCCACATCATTAGCTAAAAGGAAAACCTAACATTCCGGCCAAAATAAGTATTGCGCGCGCCAAAATGTCACTCAATAAACGTTTAAATTTATGTGCGCTTTAAGAGCCAAACTGATTATGGTGAAAGCTATATTCGGTGTTCGTTGTAAATTTATGTTTGTGTCAATTGTCCAGTAAAGTTTTGAGATATGAATTACAATTTAAAATATCTTCGTTATTTGCAATTGAATCGTCTTATTAAACTTGTAGTAGTGTACATTTTATAAAAGAACGGTAAACCGGTACGGTTAAATTTTGCAACTTTTTTGTCTCTTGAAATTTTTTATTCAGTTTTAAAATTAAAATGCAATATTCAATAAGGTCTGGAGATTAGGTTCTTAGCTAAAGTTTATTCACGTAAATATCGAATCGTATGAATTGTGGTAGTGTAAAATGTTCACTTACCTGATACCAAAGAACAAGTGTGTTGTCTTGAGAGAGATGAACAAATTTTGTAAAAAAACAACTAACTTTATGACAACTAACACTAATAACTGCACATTATTTACAGTTGACGGAAATAATAAATATCCATTAAAAATAATAGATGACGATGACACAACAGTATCAGTATCTGGATAGCGGAGTGAGAGTAAGAGCTCTGACTGTATCCGTTAAACCAATAAAATATGCTCTGAAAATGGCGAATCACAGGCACAGGTGTGTGGATGTGAGAACCAATGGGGAATAGGTGGTGAAGGGGGTAAATTTGGAATAGGGTGTCAGGTTCACCACGTGTCTGCGAAGTTTCCACGAAAACGGCCGTATTTGGAGTAGTCATAGTCAAGGCAGCCAAGGTCACCAAACGCCCCCAAATGCTTCTCCCCGAAGAAGCACCGCAGATCTCGAGGTCTAGTCTAAATAATTAATTGTAAGGAATAAAACGTTTATGATATCGTAATATTATTTGAATTAGTTTACAATTTTTTTCAAATTGTTTAAAATCATTATTTCATTATTTAAAAGTACAATAAAATTACATACTTTTAATTATAGCCCAGGCAAATTAGACTTGAAGCTCCCGAAATTGGGAGGAAGCTGGAAATCATTTTGAACGTGTGGCTTTGAACGTCTTCAATAAGCAATAAATGAGTTTGCGTCAAATTGAAGTTTTGGGTGGAAACAAAGTAGATATTATGCACATTTTTTTAATTTGTGCTTATAATTCAAATACACCCCCCCCCCTTGCTGCAAACCTGCATCCTCAGCGAATTTAAAATGCTTAGATAAATAATAATTTAAAAGAAGCCTTTCTAAGCTGTATCGGATCTTGTTTACAGTTAGTTGCAGACAATCTATTTCTGTCTCAACTAGTCGTTTCCAGTTAATAAAATTAACTATTTAAATGATGAGAGAAAATTTTGTCAACTTTGAGCAGGCATATATTATATAGTTTGCTAAATATTGGGTATCATTATTAGTTTAATTCTTATAAGTTTATGTTAGCTTAGCGTTATTATGATTTTAGTCTGGTTTTCTCTTTAATTTTCATATTTTTTCTGATGATTTCTAGAAGTATAATAATAAATATTTCCTCTCCACTGAGGTACAGCATAGGTGCTGTGTTTATAGATTTTCCATGTGTGAATTTCTTCGGGCTGTATAGAAGTGGTCTCGAACCTGAATATGAGATTAACTACTCGTATTAAGCCTTTATTTGTTCCTTTTGATTTTCGCTTTATCATCAACTTTTCCTCGAACTCCCAATATCCCAAATGCATACTTCTCCTCTTCATATGGTTCACAGTTTTCTTTCTTTAATTTGTTCACATACGCATTCTAATGTCTGCAACAATTTTATTAGGCCCTCTGGCAACCTTCACCTTTACAGGCCGTCTTCATGCAATCCCGCCATTCCCTGGATTTAGTCCATACTTCTTCAACACTTGACATTTAGGACTTTCTCGTACATAAAAATATTGTTTTCTCTTTTTGTGGCTGGGAGGCCCATAGTTAAAACTCTGCCTCCTTCAAATCTTGAATAATTGGTTATGGATAACTAATTACTTCTATCCTAAGGTATATTTCCTTTTTAAGCGAACCAGTAATCATATCTCCCAAGCTATCCTCCTTATTCATAATCCTTCATATTTCTTGTTGGAGTGTGAAATCGTTCTTGAAGTACCACTTGGAAGTTGGAACACTTTTTTAAATAGAACTTCTTATTCGTTTGTCTCCGTCTTTAAAGAACTGAGCAGGAATTTCTTTTAGACAGACAGTTTGAAGAGAATATATTTGTTTGATATTGGTGAAATGAAATTTATTGGTTTACTTTATTACGTTTTTTACACCCACTTTTAAAAATTATTTTATGTGAGTGATTCTCTACAACAGATTTATTTTCTACAACAGATTTAAGTTTTATTTGAATATTTCAATATTAATAATCCACCAAGATATGAATGCTTTCACAAAGTAGTTGTTGTAAACTAAAAAAATAACCAAAAAGTGTAAATAAATATCAAAGTGACAGAAGGTAGATATTAAGCTTTTTCTCAAGACAGCTGTTAATTAAAATAAAAGGAGTTTATATAGGCTATATGTTTGGTAAAATATAATTCCATTTAAAATACATGGGAACTTTAAAGTCCAGTGGGGCAAAGCACATTGAACTTAGGATTACAAAAATTATTCCATAACCTCTACAGAAAATTCCCTTTAATTTGACACCTCAAACATCAAAATCGGTTCGTAAATAAAGGAGTTTTGCTGTACACAAGAAATTCCTTAGCAAATTAGTATAATAGATGTGACTGGTTAAAAATTCGTCTGAAGGTAATCAGCTGTAAAATTACAATCACATTTTAAAACCGTTATAACCAAGACGACACTTTTTAGTGTCGCCTTGTTATAACTCAAGTTGGTCAGCACTGGAGCGTTGAAAGCGCCCTCTAGAAACAAATCAAAGGCTTGGGGGCCTAAGCCATAAAAGCAATGGTAATTTTAACTATCAGTCGCCTGTGCGCTATGGAACATGTCGGCCTTCAAGATCGCGTTACAATCATCCCATACTCATTTGTCATTCATACTTGGCTTAAAATACCTACCTGGGTAGGTCGCCGTTTCGAAGTAATGTAAATGTATCTAATGTACATTATAAGCTTTACAATGAGTTATAAATCGTCAGGGCCGCGACAAGGGATTTTTCTGGGTCATGCGAGAGCCTACATTGGCGCCCTTTCACTAGATTTAGGTATCAGTTACCCACCACCCCTCAGGGTAGTTAAAGCTATCATTTGCAAAATTAAATAGAATATTTTGAAGTTACTGTGTTGAATTTTATTCATCACATATTTAAAGGTTTTGTATTGCTGGATATATTAAGACAAATTAAATTATCTAAGTAGGAACAGGCATACCGCTAATCGGGCGATTCTTGCTTCAACTTAAAAAAAATTAACATTAGAGCCCAGTCAAATTAGACCAATCTAAGAAGGAATATACTAACGGCTAAAAAATATCAGCACAGTTTTTCGTTACCCGGTCCATTTAAACCACTTGCAAAAGTCCCTGAGGACGAGGGTTAAGTTTGAGTTTCTGGAAGTTTTTAGTTCCCCAGGTCTTGGTTTTGAATCTTGAAATTTATTTTGCAAACCAAATTGCAAATTTAATTTAATTTTAAAGGTATTGCTAAAATGAAACTGTGGTGAAAACGGAACTCATTTACTTCACCCATTCTTTTCAAATTGACGTTTATTTTGTTCATTACTGCAGCTACAATTCACATACCCAAAAATTTAAATTTTCAGTTATCCGAAAACAATGATTACTCCACGGGCGTGGGTAAACGGCCACCAAATTAAAATGTTTGCAAGTTTTAAACACTTTTAAAAGACGCCACAGGTGCCAGTATGCTCCAACAAAAAAGCATTTTGCTCTTTGAATAGTTTGAAACGTCTCCACCGGCACCGGCAAACGCCTCCTAAACTCACATTACACATCTTGATTAATTTCAAAAGGGCTCCAGGCACTGGGGCTGGCTAACACCTCCAAAATGGCGACAACTTAATCATGTTATAGCGTGTTGAACGATTTGTAAATGCTCCCCCGGGAGCCAACCAAACTCGCCAAATTACATGATTTACACTTTGAACCATATAAAAATACTCAACGAGTCCCGGGTAGTTGGAAAACGCCACATAAATTAAAATTTGGCAAGTTGAACAATTTTGATAGACCCCCTGAAGTCGGCAAAGACCACAAAACATTAATTAATCTCTTTAACAAATTTAAAATGCTCCACAAGCGCCGGAAAACGCCCATAAGACGAATATTTTGCTCGTTAAACAAAATTGTAAAATAATACCCGTGTGTCAAAAAAGTTCGCCAAATTACATGTTCAGCACTTTAAAGACTCCTCAAGCGCCGCTGAGGACTCAACACCGCGCCGGCTTCAGTGGCGCCCTCTAGTCCTGCATCTGACAATGTTATCTGTGTGCAAATTTTGTACGTATTCAAAATACACGCATTTCAAAATTGCTTGTCCGCCATATTGATGACGTCATAGCCGGAGAACGTACCACTTGCGTGCATGACACCCGAGTGGAAAACACTTCTTTAGACCCCTACTACGAAATAAAGACGGAAAATTCTCTGTACAAAATTTGCACACAGATAACATTGTCAGATGCCGGACTACTCTCCCAGTCGGCGCCCCATGCGGCCGCATGTTTCGCATGGCCCTTGTCGCGGCCCTGTAAATCGTAAAAATCGGTTAAGTATGACGGCTGAAAAAGGGATGTAACAGAGAAAATTAATCTTATTGTATCAAGTATATAAATTTTATTTGAAGTAGAAACGGTTTTATAATTTTTATTCTAATCCAGTAAATTTGTAAGTAGTGCAATAGTGGGGCTGCTGGCCCAATCAAACTTTGACAGGCAGTCAATTTTTTGACAGCTACTTCCGGTCACGTGACCGGAAGTGACGTCATCAGCTGTGACGTAGCTGTGACGTGTTTTTGGTGGGTATTTAAAGTTTAAATGCCCTGCTGTGCTGGGTATTTAAATTTTAAATGGCCGGAAGTGTGTCAAGGTCTTTTGGGGGTGTTTTTAAAAAAGATCTTGCATTTTCGGAAAATCCGAAAATGCAAGATTTTGCCACCAGGGTGGACTTTGATTGAGGAGGGGAAGGAATATAAGGTTTAATTTAATATATTTATTCTCAATTTTCCACCCTCCGCTGTTACTAGTAAAAATTTTGGATCTGTTGGGACAAGTGGTGGTTTGGTTTTTGGTGTTGTGAGGATATAAATTTTCGTCCTCTCCTCGTTGTAGATATAAATTTTGTTTTCTTCAATTCTGTACAGGTTATATTTTTTGTTTTTCTTTAATTCCTTTAGCCTGATGTTCTTTACTGGTGCGGGATGAATTGTTTGGGGGGTGGGGGTTTCTTTGATTGGTGCGGGTTGAATTTGTTGGGGGGTAGAAGAAGGGTGCAGTCCGCACAACTCCATCCAGTCTTCAGTTAAAATATCGTCACAAATTGGAGCGATCGGAATGTCTTCAATTTGCGGCGTTGATGTTTCTGTAACTGGTGTGGGATTCTGAAATAATTGGGGTTGATCTTCATTAAGAGCATCAGCTATTATTTCGTTAATGGAGGAGGAGAGGACGGGAGAAGTTTGTTTTTTTTGAAGAAAATCAGTCGAAATAGAAGAAAGGTCAATAGATACCGGAATCGTAGTTGGTTTCTGCTGCAGAGGTTTCTGCAGCAGACTCAGGAGAATGGGGGTAGATGAAGAAGATGCAGAGGAGTTCATGTTGATATAAAAAGAATAATAAAATGGATAATATAATGAAATAGGAAAAATGGTTAAAAAACGTGGGAATGGATAGTAACAGCGATGGTGGCGAGTGGCAGAATAACACAAGGCGGGCGAATGGGGTTCTTATAGGCAGCAGACACAACAACCTTGTAGTCAAGGTAGTGAAAGCTGAGGCTAGCGACCAGGTCCAAGTAGGCCAGACGAAGTTGTGAGAGCGGTGGCTAGCGACCCGGCCAAGGCTACCGGCCCCGGCAGAGCGACACGTTGACCTACTAGTCAAGGCTCGCTAGCGAGGTCGAGTCTCGAGCTCGCTGATATAAGCAAGCGCGCAACGTTTCTCTTTGGCATTACGGTGAAGGTGTAACTGGTCCGCTTACGTGGAGGGTTATGCTGTAACGTAATGTTCGCCATGGTGTGTGGGATGGCTTATGTCAAGCACACACTGCGTTCGGCTATTGTGGGAGAGGCGCCCTCCTATAATAGTCGGTCGCAATGGCAATCACCTACCTTTCCATTCCTGCGTGGTTTAATTGTCAGGGTTAATATTACGGTGAGGTGTGTGAGTTCGCTTACGTGATGATCACACCGTAACTGTAATATTAAGTTAGGTGTAATATTATAGGGAGGTGTGTGAGTTCGCTTACGTGATGATCACACCGTAACTGTAATATTACATAGTATAAGATAGAATAGGGGGAACGTTAGGTAGGGGTTAAGATATGATAGGGCGGTGAGGTGTGTGAGTTCGCTTACGTGATGAATCACACCGTAACCGCATGCATGATAGCATTTAAGGGGTAACATAAGTTATAATAAAGTAGTATAGAAATAAAGTAGTAGAATAAGGTAGGGACCCCACGCTTCCCCACCCCCCTTTTTTTTATAATTTTTAAATGACCTTGACCTAGTTTTGATTGTTCTACTTTCGGACTTAGAATTATTTTAAATGACCTATTTTTTAGACTTAGATATTTTAATTTCAAAAGACTTACTTGTTTGACTTATATATTGATTGATTTTAAAAACTCTACTTTTGAGACTTAAATATTTTGTTAAAGTTTTAAATAACCTAAGATTTTAGTTTTGTGTTGTATCTTTTATTAAATAATTATTTTTAACATTTGGGTTTTTGTAAATGTTTAATTTCTGTTGATGGTGAGTTTAGTTTTCGCGTTGGTTATTAATATTTTTGAGTTTTTGCGTCATAACTTTTATACCGTTGGTTTAATCAAAAAATGTTACTGGACCTTTTTTGTTTGTCTTTTAATTCCGCTTAATATGACTACCCGCACGATAGATTTGGAGCATTTTTTGTTATATCCCCCCCCCTTCCCCCCCCTCCCCCCCCTCCCCCCCCTCCCCCCCCTCCCCCCTCTCCCCCCTTCCCCCCCTCCCCCCTCCCCCCTCCCCCCTCCCCCCCTCCCCCCCCCTCCCCCCCCCCTCCGGCAAAACCGGTTACTTGATTTCGTCGCCGTTCAACTTTAGAACTGCGTCGCCGTACACGATGGCAGTGGATATAACAAAAATGCTCCAAATCCATCGTGCGGGTAGTCAAATTAAGCGGAATTAAAAGACAAACAAAAAAGGTCCAGTAACATTTTTCGATATAACCAACGGTGTAAACGTTATAACGCAAAAACTTAAAAAAAAATGTACATTTTCTATTATTTTTTACTTCGTATATTTCTTAACTATAAAAATTAGGTCAAGGTCATTTAACTTTAAGCGGAAAAAAGAGAGGAACAGTGTTATTAATTAACACTGTTCCTCTCTTTTTTCCTAAAAGGCAGGGAAAGAAGTTCCGTTAATGTCTATTTTTTATGTGGCAGAATCATATCCATCATCATCATCTGTTTCGTTTTGAAAGTTGATGTAACTAACATCAACCCAAAGATAATGATATCCTTGTTCGAAAGCCATAGTATCAATATATGATTCCACTGTTGAAAACCAATTAGGATCTATTAAAGGGTTGATTGTAACCATGACAGTTTCTAATGTTAAATTTACCCATCTTTCTCCAGTAACAGAAATTGCAAAAAAATTTACATTTTGAAGAAAATGGATTAAATTTAACATAAAATGAACATGTTGTACAGGAGTGCAATGAACATTGTAAGACATCCGGAAAGTTTCCATGCTGATGAGGGAAATGTTGTCTTTTACTTAATCCACGGTTTATATATATGCATTTCCCCCCACCATAGAGTTCTTAAAAAGTGGGTCAAGGTCATCTGAAGATACCCTATGAACGGGGAACAGAGCAGTAAGTGGTTAAACCACAAACTGCTCTGTTCCCCGTCCCTATTTAATTTCTTTTATTGATATGTCTTTATAAACATATAATATATGTTTATAAACACATACATTTAACTTGATATTTAGCAAATGGGAAGAATCCACACAGCTGGCACAATTCTTGCGGTCTTGGTGTTTCCAGTTTGTATCCTATGATTCCAAATCGGTATATCATTTGCCTATGCAACGGTTCTCCCTCTTCGGCTGAAGGAAGAGCCTAAAAAAAAAAAAATAGTTTAATGATATTTAATAAAATAATATATTGTAAATAGAAAAGAACAATACTGTTAATGAAAACGTACCCAGTCACATAGGGCACATATTTTCTCGCCATCTGCCAATTGAAACCAAATTTTGGTTTTAAATATACAACGTTTCTTGTGCTCAGTAATGAGCTCGCTTTGCAAGATTTGCGGCAGCGGCTCTGACACCTCCCTAATTTGCCGAAGCATAGGGTTGTCTGAGCAGATCCGCTGCAAACATAACTCGTACAAGGAGCTCATTGTTATGGGCTGACTATGCTCACCTCACAGCCTTAAATACGTACCAATCACCTTGATGGCAAAGGACAACGCCCTCCATTGGGTTAACCAGGTCGCCATAGGAGGCCGCCGCCTTGGACCGACAGTATATATAAGGTGTGCTGCAGTCTTGTGGTTATATTTGCCATGGAATCCCTCATGATCTTTGGTGCTGTGCACAACTTTGTTGAAGCCAAAAGAGTACTATGGTACATAAAAACGTATCATAGCAATCTGAATTGCATCAGTGGAGTACTTGAAGCTGTTAAAGCAGACGGTACAAAAATCTGTTGCACTTCGGATTCTATGGATTACGAAGGACTTGAATCATGGGTCCTTTATTATGTACAATTTTGTACAAAACTTTACATCAAAGTTGACACGGACTAAGGGGGTTTTCTAGGAGGAAAGAAAAGAATAGATACCAACAATGCATGTTGGTAGCTATTCTTTTCATTCTTCCGCTAAGATTTAAATGACCTTGACCTCGTTATGGACTTAGAAAATTTTTGTTAAGTTACAATAAACCTTCAAAATAACTAGGTCAAGGTCATCTGAACATACCCTATGAACGGGGAACAGAGCAGTAAGTGGTTAAACCACAAGCTGCTCTGTTCCCCGCTCCTATTTAATTTCTTCTATTGATATGTGTTTATAAACACATACATTTAATATCATATTGCTCCAGAGGAAACCAACCACAAAGATGACAATATTCTTGCGTTATTGGCGTCTTCAATTTGTATCCTACATTTTCAGATGCATGTTTCAGGTATCTGTACAGTTCTTGATCCGGATTCGCACCAGGAAGCCGCTAAAAAAAAATATTAATTTAAAGAAAATTAATAAAATAATATATTGTAAATAGAAAAAACAATTCAGTTAATGAAAACGTACCATGTGACATAGGCCGCATATTTTTTTGCCAGCATTTGGCATTTCCCACCAAATTTTAGTTTTAGAAACACACCGTTTTTTGTGCTCATAAATGAGCTCGCCTTGCAAGATTTGCGGCAGCGGCTCTGACACCTCCCTAATTTGCCGAAGCATAGGGTTGTCTGAGCAGATACGCTGCAAACACAACTCGTACAAGGAGCTCATAGTTATGGTCTGGCTATGCAAACCTCAAAGCTTTAAATACGTACCAATCACCTTGATGGCGAAGGTGATTCCCCCTCCCCCGGGTTTCCACTATATATTGAGCGGATAGAATTAATAGTTTGCTACATTTTGAATCAACAAAACGTTATGGAATCTTTCCAAAAATACCCGATTGATCAAAGATTAAGTAGAAACCGAAGGGAACAAAGAAGACAACACAGATTAAGAAAAGCTTTTGAAAAATTAAAATTAGTTGTACCGGAAAGTCAAAAACAAAAAAAAATTAACAGACAATCTATAGTTCAAAATGCAATAGATTACATTAAAAAATTGGAAGAAGACTTGAAATCACCAACATTTAACTTAGAACAACAAGAATTTGAACAATCCGAACAGACATTTTTACAGGATATAGAAGAATTCCAACAATTCGAACAGAAATTTGTACAGGAAATAGAAGAATATCTTCAAACTTCGCAAAATTTAAATCAAGACATTTATGAAATTTTGTATCAACCTTTTGAAACTGTTTCCTTGCCAGTGTTAGAAAGCTTGGATGAATATTTTTTTGACGTCGAAAAGTAGAGGGGGTAAATGGGTGGGGAGCTGTTATAAAGGCAGGGTAAACAGAGTAATCTTTACTTTCTTAGGATCCGGCGCTATGGCAGGCACTTCGTCTTCGTCCAGGTCTTCTTCCTCGTCATCAAGAACATCATCATCATCATCTGTTGTTTCTATTGTGAAACAAAAATCTCCTTCTCCAAAAAAATCTTCACCGAAAAAATCTCCTTCTCCAAAAAAATGTTCACCAAAAAAATCTCCTAAGAAAATTTCTGAAAAACTTCAAAAACTTCAAAAATTAAGAAAATCCTGTTTTAAGAAAGAACAATGTGCTCATATTTTAAAAAAAGGAGCGAACAAAGGTGAAAGGTGTGTGAAGTTGTGTAGTGTAGGTGAAAAATTGTGTAATTTGCATAACAAACGTGAACCTTCCGAAAAAGTCAAAATTCAACCTTCTAAAAAAGTCAAAATTGAACCTTCCAAAAGTGAATTGCCAGAAAAAATTGAAAACTATAAAAGAATTAAAATCAACAGATTGAAATTAAACCACAAATATGTTTTTGTAAAAAAGATCAGTAACAGGGATGTTGTTCTTAGATGTTGTGATGAACTCTACTTGCTCAAATTACCAGTAAATCTTCAAATTCCAAATATCAGTAATGTTCATTATTATTTAGTAAGAAAATCTCCATCTGATAAAGTTAAATGGTCAAATTAAACACAAGACAAAAAAAATGGAGCGGGGGAATAGACCACTTTGTAATTCCAAAAGAATTACTTAGCGGTCTATTCCCCCGCTCATAGGGTATTTTTGAATGACCTTGACCTATTTTCAAAATTTACAATGGAGGGTTAATTTCTTATAAAAGCGAGATAACAAAATGACTTTTTACTTTTTACAATCTAGTCCTAAAAAGAACAATGTTCGTATATTATTAAAAAAGGGTAAAAGATGTGTTGTGTAAATCAAACATTATGCAGTGCGCACAACAAATACCTCATTTTGTTAAAACTGAGAGGTTAGTGTAAAAATGAAATAAAAAAAAATAGGAGCGGGGGAATAGACCACTTTGTAATTCTAAAAGAATTACTTAGCGGTCTATTCCCCCGTTCATAGGGTATTTTTTGGTGACCTTGACCTACTTTTTACACTTATAAATTTTCGCTAACTGCTATTGACCTTGAAAATAAATAGGTCAAGGTCATTCAATAATTAAAAAGAAAATGGAGGTGTACGGTTTTACAGAACCGTACACCTCAGAAACCTAACAGAAGAAAAGCTAAATCTACCTATATATAAATGACCTTGAGACTTAGAAATTTTCGCTAAGTCTTTTTGTTGACCTTGAAAATAACTAGGTCAAGGTCATTCGATAACTAAAAAGAAAATGGGGGTGTACGGTTTTACAGAACCGTACACCCCCGGAAACCTAAAAGAAGAAAAGCTAATTTACAATACAATCTGCCTAGAGTTTAAGAATTAATAAAAATAAAAAATAAAGAAATAAAGAAATAAAATTTAGTTTAAAAAAAATAGCTAGACAGCCCAGCGCTGCACATCATGATTACAGTGTGATCATCACGTAAGCGAACTCACACACCTCACCATAAGCGCACAACGCTAAGCTAAAACAAAAATGTTATTTTGAAATAGCAAGTTGCTTAATTAAATTTAGGAAAAAATGTTATACAAATATGTTTTTATTTCCTAACACTAAAGGAGCCAGTGTCTCGCCATTAGCGACGCAGAACAACTGAGGTCTAGCGAAACTCCGGAGGTAGGCGAACTACCCATCCAGCACGTATAGAGGTTGTAAGTGACCCGCTTTGGTGAGCGTAATCACTACAAAAGCGGTTGCCGGTTTTACCATTATTGGTTTTACCATGCAAAAGATGGAAGGAAAAAAGGAAAGGAAATTGGAATTGAAAGGTGTCCCTAACTAAAAAGGAGTACAAGACAAGAGAGGGAATGCCCTCAACAAGCTTGTTGGAAAAAGGAAATTGGAATAGAAAGGTATTAAAAACATATCATATAACATTCCTAAAAACAAAAATTTTACTTTAAATTTAAACATTCCAGGCAGAAATATATTGTAAGTAAAAGAAAGATTTTAAAATAATACTAACTACCAAACCAGCAAATTAAAAACAAACTACAAACCCTAGGGTATCTACAAGCACAAACAACTACCATGCCTTAAAATTAATCAGTCCTACGTCAAGATGTTATTATACAAATAACACCAAGATATTTTCACCAAACAGCAAAAATGATAAAATGTTCAGGGCGCCTTCTGAACATGTTACCACCTCACTGTCTAGCGAGCAACTGATGCCGAACCACACGCGCAGATCCCGGACCCCAACTCGGCTTGAGGTCATCCCCCCTCCTCGCTTACCCCCTCCCAAACCATAGGACCCTTACTGCGGGTTTGGTTTCCATCATTCTTTTGCCATTGTTCCAACAGGCAACAACATTTCTTTCTTTACTTTACATTGGATTTGTAAATATTTTAAGTGTTAAAACTTCTCAATATTTAATATTTTAGGACTTTGAAAAATTTTCAAACCTATCATTCTTTTGCAACTGTTTAAACAGGCAACAACACTTCTTTCTTTATTTTTACTTTACATTGGACTTGTAAAACTTCCTAATAATTAATACTTTCGGACTTAGAAAAATTTTCAAACATTTGCTTCAACATTTATTTTACAATATCAAGTTTCTTTTATAATGCCTCCAACAGACAACAATTTTCCTTTTGGATGTACAATTTGTGAAAAAATATATAAAATAGTTGAACCAGAAGACTTAACGGATGACGAAAGTATTTTTGAAAATAGTTTGATTCCTGTAGAAGATACATCTGATGCTACATCCGATGCTACATCCGATGCTACATCCGATGCTACGTCTGATGCTACAAGTGATGAAGAAAATATTTTGGAAGTACCAGTAGCAATAGGCGAAGAAACACCGTTAACACATGTTGTAACAATTAACTATGATCCAGTACAATATATACATGCTCTTGTTCGGCGACGTTTGTTTCCGGCATCGGACATGGAGGAAGATGAAAGCGATAACGATTTGGAAATAACATATTTAAACAACAGCAATGATGATCACACTTACGACGCATAATATATGTATTATTTTGAACTTAAATTATTTGACGTTGGCACTTAGATTTTTTTAAAACTTCCATTATTTGACCTTGAGACTTAGAATTTTTTTAAAACTTCCATTATTTGACCTTGAGACTTAGATTTTTTCTAAAACTTTCATTATTTGACCTTGACACTTAGATTTTTTTAATACTTTGCATTATTTGACACTTAGATGTTTTTTTTAAACTTGCATTATTTGACCTTGACACTTAGGAGTTTTGAAATATAAGAAATTTAACTGTTATTAACACTTTTTGTGTTTAATACAGAAAAAGTGGTGGGGGTAGTCTATAAATAGGGGTAGTTTAAGAGTGGTTCTTATTATTACTGCAACTTTTGTGGAGAGCACACCTACGTCATGTATTACTGCATCAGTTGTGAAGAATCTTTTGAAAATGAAAACTTACTACAAATACACAAAGAAGTGTACCATAACAACGAAACAAGAAACAATGCAGAAGAAGAAGATTTAGAAGAATTAGATCAAATGCTGGCTACCCATCAACAACAACTAAATTCAAGACCAAGTGTTATTCAATACGCACCCGGACCATCTTTGGATGTGGAATTATACGCCCGAGCTTTACCAGGCAGTGTAGTAACTCATTTTAAGATTGACAATGCTCAATTGCAACTAGCACAATTTATATTGAAAGCAAAAACATTAGTAACAGAAACATTGAAGAATGAACTAAGAAGATTAAATTTTATAAAGTTTGGAATATTATTAGATACTGTATTTACAAATGTTCAGAATGAAACATCACCAAGAGGATTTTTAACTAAAAACAAAACCATCATGTTTGCATCGGATATAAGCTCAATTGTGGATGATTGTTTTGAAGAACTTTTAACAAAATTACAAGAACATGAAGGAAGAGGTTCTGGATGGAGTTTGTTAAGTATAACAAGCTTAGATGTGAGAGTTCATAAACATGGATATGGAATGAGAGGTAGTAGTTATATTGCTTTGCCAAGGAAGATTCGAGTAACCAAATCTTGTGTTAATGTACAAAATGAAAATGCTGAATGTTTCAAGTATGCAATGCTTGCAAAATATGTAGAAGATCATGTGGAACGACCGAGTAGAGCATACGATGAGGTTTCCTATATGTATAACTTTCAAGGCATGACTTATCCTGTTTCAATTCAAGACATATCAAAATTTGAAAAGAAAAATCCTTTTGCATCTGTAAACATCTTTGGCTTAGATTCATCCAACAATGTCTATCCCTTACGTATAACACCCACCGAACGCAGAGATCATACCGATTTATTATTAATAACAAAAGGTGATATTTCACATTATGTATATATTAAAGATTTCGAAGCTCTAGTTTGCAAACAGTTATCAAAACATAAAGTAGAAAAAACCACTTGTAAAAGATGTTTTTGTTTTGTAAACAAACCATTAAGAAGAGGTGGTTCAGAATGGTTGATGGAACATCAAAAATTATGCAATGGAAACTATGAAGTAAGAATTAAATTACCACACCCTAGCAGATCACAAGTAAAATTTGATAAAGTTATCCAACAATACAGAATTCCCGTTGTAGTGTATGCAGATTTTGAATCTTCATTGCTTCCACTTGAACAAGAAGAAGGAGAGGAAATTACAAGCAGAACAAAGTATCAACTTCACAAACCAAACAGCTACTGTTTAATAGTAAAATCCACTCTGCCTGAAGAACATCTTCAAGAATATGGTTTGACATCTACACCAAAGATTTATCGTGGAGAAGAAGCAGCTCGATACTTTGTTGATGATTTATACGACATCGCTGGGAAAGTGGAAGCAATGTATAGCAATGTGGTTCCTATGTCACCTATGACACCGGAAGAAATTTATCTTTATGATTCGACAACAACATGCTATTTGTGTAACAATCAATTTACAGAAACTAAAGTTAAAGTTCGCGACCATGACCATCTGACAGGAGCCTACAGAGGTGCAGCTTGCAACGGATGTAACATCAACTACAAACTACCATCTTTTATTCCCGTGGTTTTTCACAATCTTAGCGGATACGATGGACATTTTATCATTCCCGAATTAGCAAGAGACAACGGTGAAATAGACGTTATAGCACAAACTATGGAAAATTTTATAAGCTTTTCAAAAAAGGTGGGCAAAATTAAACTTAGATTTGTTGATTCTTTTCGATTTATGCCTTCCAGTCTTATGAAACTTTCTGAAAATTTAAGAAGACAAAATTTAATAGAAACAAGCAAAATTGTACCTGCAGAAAAAATGGATTTGGTTCTTCGGAAAGGAGTTTTCCCGTATGATTACATCGATGGACTACATAAATTTCAAGAAACGTCACTTCCTCCACCAGAAGCTTTCAAAAGTAAACTTACCGATTTGGACATTTCACCTGAAGACTATCAACACGCATGCAGAGTTTGGGACGAATTGGAAATGAACACTCTGGGAGATTATTCTGACTTTTATGTAAAACTTGATGTGACCCTTCTCTGCGATGTGATGGAAGAATTTAGAAACACCTGTTTTGAAGCTTACGGATTAGACCCTCTTCATTCTTATACTTCTCCAGGACTAGCTTGGCAAGCTATGCTAAAAGAAACAAAGTGCAACCTTCAATTATTAACAGATATTGACATGGTGTTGATGATCGAATCGGGCGTTAGAGGTGGATTGACCCAAAGTGTTACTAGACATGTTAAAGCTAACAACAAATATCTTCCAAACTACGATAAAGAAAAACCATCAGTGTTCTTAGGATATTTCGATGCCAACAATTTATACGGATGGGCCATGTCTAATCCACTTCCTTTTGGAAACTTTGAATGGGTTAATCCAGACTCTATTGGTGATATTTCGCAAATTTCAAAAGACGGAGACACCGGATACATATTGGACTGTGACTTTGAATATCCAGAACACTTGCATGATTTTCATTACGATCTTCCGCTCCTTGCAAAAACAGAAGTTTCACCAATTGGCAAACATCCAAAATTAATGATGACTCTTGAAAATAAACAAAGATACGTAGCTCACTTTTGGGTTGTTCAACAAGCACTCCAATTGGGTTTACGTATAACCAAAATTCATAGAGTTTTAAAATTTTCCCAATCTTGCTGGTTAAAACCGTACATTGATTCAAACACCAGAAGAAGAGCAGCTGCAACATCAACATTTCAAAAGGACTTTTTTAAATTAATGAATAATGCGATATTTGGAAAAACATTGGAAAACAAAAGAAAACACAAAAATGTTAAATTAATTACAGATCCTATAAAACTAGAAAAACTTGTACAAAAACCAAACTTTGAAACATCCGTTATCATCAATGAAAACCTTGTGGCAGTATCTATGAAGAAGACAAGCGTGAAAATGGATCGTCCGTTGTACGTTGGAATGTCAATCTTGGATATTTCCAAAACCCACATGTACGATTTCCACTACAACAAAATGGTCGCCTTCTACGGTAGAGATAACATCGGAATCGCCTACATGGACACGGACGCTTTCATCTACTGGATTCTTACTGAAGATATGTATTTGGATCTTCGAACATTTGTTCACAAAAATGAATTTGATTTTAGTGACTATCCAAAAGATCATTTAAATTATGACAATGATCGGAACAAAAAGAAACTTGGAAAATTTAAAGACGAAGCAAATGGAATTTTACTGAAAGAACTTATTGCACTAATGTCAAAATTGTATTCACTACAATTGCATAAAGAAGAAAACAATATTATTAAAAAAGCTAAGGGAGTAAAAAGTTTGTATCTTAAGAAGAATGTAAATTTTGAACACTACAAGCAATGCTTATTTGAAGAAACGACTATAACTGCAAAATTCAACACCATCAGAAGTTTCAACCATCAACTGTACAGCGTAACAGAAGTGAAAAAAGCACTCTGCTCCAATGATGACAAACGACACATTCTTCCAGACAAAATTCACACTCTACCATTCGGCCACTACTCTCTCAATCCTATCAATGAGTAAAAAGAAAAAGAAAAAAAGAAAAAAAGAAAAAAAAAGAAAAAAATAAAAAAAAGAAAAAAAGAAAAAAAGAAAAAAAAGGGGAAATCACAGCATGCTCGCTGTGATTTCCCCTTTTTTTAAAATATGTTGAAATGACCTTGAACTATAAAAGCGGATGCAGAAAAAGAAACACTCAATACTAACTTGACTTTGTTAGTAAAATCATCATGACAGACTTAAAGGAAAAGATTGTTAATGAACTTCATAAACCTGCAAGAATAAAGTTTCCACGACGAAATACTGTTGTAAAAGGAATAAATGATTTATATCAAGCAGATTTAATTGAAATGCAACCGCATAGTAAAATAAATAAAGGATTTAAATACATACTTACGATTATTAATTGTTTTACTAAAGTTGCAGATGCTTTGCCATTAAAAGACAAAACTGGTAACAGCATAACAAAAGCTATGCAAGTAGCTATAAAAAGAGATAAAAATAAAATTAAACATTTACAAACTGATGATGGGAAAGAATTTTTCAATAAACATTTTGCCTTGTAAATGAAAAAATATAACATAAATCATTATTCCACAAATTCTGAGAAAAAGGCAGCTATAATTGAAAGATTTAATAGAACCTTAAAAGGTGCAATGTATAAAATGTTTTCGAAAAGAGGTTCTTACGTATGGGTTGATATCTTACCAAAATTAATAAGCGATTACAACAACAAGTTTCATAGAACTATCGGTATGGCACCTAACAAAGTGAATAAGAAAAACGCTAAACTAGTTTTACAACGAATTAAAAAAAATACACAGCCAAAAGCGGAACAAAGAAAACCAAGAAAATTTAATGTAAATGATAAAGTTCGAATTAGTAAATACAAAGGAGTGTTTACTAAAAAATACCTGCCCAATTGGACAAACGAAGTTTTTACAGTGTATAAAGTACAACCTACTGTACCGGAAACTTATATTTTAAAAGATAACAAAGGAAATTTGTTACAAGGCGGTTTTTACGGACATGAATTGTTAAAGTCAACAGTAGGCGATGTTTATCTTGTTGAAAAGGTGTTGCAAAGGAAAAAAGACCAAGTTAAAGTACGTTGGTTGGGGTTTGATAAAACTGAAGATTCGTGGATACCTATAAAAGATTTGATTTAGTTTTAAATCAACTTATTTACTCTTCTGCCTTTGAATAAGATGGAGATTGTTCACCATAAAGATAAATTTAATATTAATAACATTGATGATTTAACCGTAGATAACGTTAAAATCAACAATGGTAAACACGGCAGTTTATTTCCAAACACTGTACGATGTATAGTCAGCGGTCCTTCAAACTGTGGCAAAACTAACGTTGTGTTTAACTTAATTACAAACACAAAAGGATTGCGATTTAATAACCTATATATTTTTTCAAAGTCCTTACATCAACCAAAGTATCAATTGTTGGAAAAGATCCTGACTGATGTGCCCGATGTTAACTATTACAAATTTAATGCTAGTGACAGTGTTATGCAACCAGACCAGGCTAAGCCGTATTCTGTATTTGTATTTGATGATGTATCTAGTGAAAATCATGATACTATTAGAAACTATTTTGCCATGGGAAGACATAATAATATTGATAGCATATATATCGGACAAACATATAGCAAAATTCCAAAACAACTAATTAGAGACAATGCAAATATTTTAGTTTTATTCAAACAAGACGATACAAACCTAAAACATATATACAACGATCATGTAAATGCTGATATGTCATTTGATAAATTCAAAGAGCTTTGTGGAAAAGCTTGGGCGGAAAAATATGGATTTTTGGTAATTATGAAAGATAAAGCTATAACAGATGGTCGTTACCGCATAGGTTTTGATAAATTTGTTTTAATACATTAATTAACAACATTATCGTACAAGTCTTCATGGTGTAAACATGGTTAATCAGGAAAAGCTATTAAAAGAAATAAAATCACTTAGTGATTCTATTAGACATAAAAACAGAGCGTTAAGATTAGGAATAAGTGAAAGAGAGAAATTTCTGGAATCAACATTTAAACCTATTACTGAGCCATTAAAACAATTAGGACAAAATGTTAAACATTCAACATTTAATTTTTCCGGAGATGCTATTTTACCCATTTCAAAATTTGAACAAAAAGAAGAATATGAAAGTGATACAAGTTTTACACAACAAGGAGAAACAACTGAAGAAGAAAGCGAAATAGGTGAAGAAACGGATGTTTTAACAGAAAAAGAAGGTCTTTCTACAAGCGAAGAACAACAAGAAGAAGAAGAGCCTATTAATCCATCCAACTTGAGCAAATTGGGCTCGGATATCGCGTATAAAGGGCCGCTTGCAAGACAATTTGTATTAAAAATGTTACATTCTGCACAACCAACTCGAAAATATCATACTTTTGGTGCTAGAATAGAAGAAAATGGGCTAATGATTGGAGATAGCAAACTTGATGTAGACGAACATGACAATATTATTATAAATAATAAACAATACAAGGGTACAAAAGGATTGTTTGAACTTATTTTTAAGCCGAAACCTAATAAATATACTAAAAAGGATTTAAACATTTTTAAACAAATATTGGAGGATACAAATGCGCATAAGAAAAATTATTCTAAAAATTTTAATGTTCATAGAAATGCATCAGAAAAATATAAAACTATTATTGCTAAACTTTTCCCACCAAAAAGAAGGGAACCCATAAAAAGAAAATCATTATCTTCTGCTGAAATAAATATTTTACATAAAAGAAGAAAAACAAATCAATCAAGTTTATCAGGAAAAGGATTATTAAAAAACTTGTATGATACTAATATAATATACTACAACGATATAAACAAATTGGTTGACAGAATGAAGTTGATATATGAAGCTAAACAAGCCGGACATAGTGGTTTAGAAAATGAATGGGTAGCTTTGGTCGGCGAATTGCGAAATCGAGGAGTAATTGCATAAAAATATGAGTATATAGAATACAAGCATAACCGATTAAACATTCAGTATAACCATGAGTGTGGATAAGTTTGGACGGTATTCCGAAACTGGAAGCAAATCAGGATCTTATGGAAAAAGAGGTGGTTTACCACTAACATCCGATGGAGATTATGATATAAGTAACAAACGTTTAAAGTTTGTAAATGATCCAAAAGATGATAATGATGCAGTAAATTTCAAAACTTTAAAAAGTGAAACATTACCTAGCTTAAAGCTTCAAAATGAAGTGTATAACGCTAATTTTTATAGAATTGCAAATCTTCCAAAACCAATAGATAAGAATGATTCGGTAAATAAAGAATATTTAATGTGGTACATAAACCAAACCTTAAGATATGATCCTAAAAGTAATAATAAAGCATATGATGCAAAAGATCTTAGAATAGCCAATATAGCAGATCCTGTTAATGATCAAGATTCAGTTACCAAAAAGTATTTACATTCAGTCATACCTGAAAAAACAGATAAATTTTCCTTTTACAACTTTGTAATACACGATATTGGAGACCCTAAAGATATGAAAGATGCGGTAAACCTTCAATATGTTACAGATCATTGTATTACACATGATATTAAGTCAATTGATTGCAAAAATAAAGTGTTAACTAACGTTAAGGAGGGAACTGCAAAATCAGATGCAGCTACAATAAGTCAAATAATGAAATTAAACAATAACAAATGGGATGCGGATGCAAAAATAATTACTAATGTTAAAGAAGGGTTGAATGATGTTGATGTAGCAACAATTGGACAAGTTCCTGCATTAAAAGAAATTTCATCAAGACTTGGTCAACAAGGCTTTGATTGTAAAGAAAGACCACTATTTAATGTTGGAATGGGAGTAAATGACAGTGATGCAGTTAGAGTAAAAGAATGGCGTGAAAGATGCTTAAGAACAGAAAAACACAAAAAGTTTTTTCATTGTCAAAACTTGCGATTGACTAGCTTAGATGACCCTATTGATATTGTTGATGCTGTTAATGTAAATTACATTATAAGACTCTTAAGTGTAGTGTTATATGATGTTTATAATACGATAAAGCCCATAAAAGCTGATCAAAAACTACATTGGGTTAAGAAAAATGTTATAGAAAAATATTTTTTAAATATGAAAACTGGAAATTTAAGATTTGCTCAAGTTGATGTTGATAAAAAGGATACAATCCTACCAAAAGACTGGGTAAAAGTTTATTACCCATAAACAAAATACATGTTTATTATAAATAAACAATGTCAAAGGATAAGTGCATCATTCATTATAAAGAATTTATAAAATAAACAAGTATTGGCATTTCCTTTCACTATAAAAAACCATGTTGAAAGTTCAACGCATCAGTCATAATCGACACGTTATAAAGAGAGGAAGAGGAATAGCATCAACAGCACTTTCTCTTATTACTAAGCCAGTTGGAGCTATAGTTAACAAAGCTATCGATTTATTACCTGTAGAACTACATTTACCAGGAGGTTATCAATATTGTGGTCCAGGAACAAAATTGAAAAAAAGACTTGCTAGAGGAGATCTTGGAATAAATAAACTTGATCAAGCCTGCAAACAACACGATATAGCATATTCAAAGTTTGCAGATACTAAAAATAGATCAATAGCGGATAGAGCACTTGCTGAAAAAGCTTGGCAAAGAGTAACATCCAGTGACGCTAGTATCGGTGAAAAAGCAGCAGCTTTAGCGGTATCAGCAGCAATGAAGGGTAAAACGATGTTTGGAGGTGGAAAGAAGAAAGGAGGTGGAAAAAGGAGAAGAAAACCTGCAAAGAAACGTGGAGGAAATATAAGAAGAAAACGACGATCCACCGCAGGTAAAAATAAAAAGAAACAAACAATATGGTCAATGATAAAAAAAGGAGGAGGATTATACCTAAGACCGTATCGTGTGTATTAAACAGAAAAAAACAATTACTAATTCCAAATAAAGAATTAACAGATAAAGAATTAATTACTTATGTTTCTTGTTTAAAAATTCCATTTTTTAGAGGAGTGTTTATGAAAGATGCATTACCTGTTAAAATATGGAAAAATGAAACCGGAATAGTAAATTTAGATAATAGTAAAGGATCAGGCACTCATTGGGTATGTTATAAGAAACTAGGATCAACTATTTACTACTTTGATAGTTTTGGTAATCTTCCACCACCAAAAGAACTACAATATTACTTTAAAACAGCTAAAAATGTACTATACAATTATAAAAGAGAGCAACCTGATGATACGGTAATCTGTGGACATTTATGTTTAGATTTTTTAACAAAAAGTGTTAGTCAACTTTAAGATGTCTTCCTATACAGTATCATTAACTGGAACTTCATCTACTTTGCGAAGTGTTCTTTTCCCTGCGTTACGTTTGGAAAAAGATAAATTATGGGAAGCCGCATTATTAGATATAACAACTTATAATTCTATTCCCAACGTTACTGAAAATGTTAATGACAAAATACATTATTACAAAACAAAAGATAAAAATACAAACAAATATTCAGATATACAAGTATTTAGTTTACCCACTGGAGCATATGAAATTGATGATATAAATGAAGCGATACAAAATCATATGGGAAAAGATAATATAACAATAAAAGGAAATAACAATACTATGAAAGCTGAAATTAAATCTAAATATTATATAGATTTTAGCAAAGAACATTCAATTGGTAGTTTATTAGGATTTCCTAAAACAACAAAAATTTTAGAACCTAATATTAACCATTCAGGTGCTAGAACTGTAACAATAATGAAAGTTAACAGTATAGATATTACATGTAATATTATACATGGTTCTTATAGAGATGGTGAAAATACTCATATATTGCACACATTCTATCCAACGGTCGCTCCGGGTTTTAAAATTGTGGAAAAGCCACAAAACTTGGTGTACCTACCGTTAAACACCAGTTTTATTTCAGACATTGTGGTGAACATACTAGATCAAGACGGAAATCATATTGATTTTAGAGACGAACCTATAACTATACGAATACATATAAAATCAACCGTATAACAATGGGGTTATCATTTAAAAAGAAAGAGCTGACTGGTAAACAAGTCAGTAGCACTTCAGCTATAGAAGGATTAACAAGTGATAACATTCGTTTTCTAGAAGAAATTGGATTAAAACTTATTAATAATGGAAATATTGGATATAGCGCAGGGTCCGACATTCGACGAAACCTTATGGGAAAAGGAATATCATACGCACAACCCTTACGCTTCATCAAAATTAAATAATAATGATGAAATTAGAATTCCCATACAACAACAGGATATTTATACACTTCCATGTGAAAGTTATTTGTATATCGAAGGAAGAGTAACAAAAAAAGATGGAAGCACTGCAAGTACTGTTCCGTTCATAAATAACCCCATGGCATATTTGTTTGATGAAATAAGATATGAAATTTCCGGAGTTACAGTAGATTCAACAAAAAAGGTGGGAATTACAAGTACATTAAAAGGATTAGCATCTTTAACACCGAGTGAAAAAAATATGCTGGCCGCCGCAGGATGGGTAGCACCCGATTCCAGTACAATCACTCCAAACACTTCAGGCAATTTTGACTTTTACATTCCTTTAAGATTACTTTTAGGCTTTGCCGAAGATTACCGAAAAATAATAATAAACGTAAAACAAGAATTAGTTTTGTTAAGATCATCAAACGACAAAGATATTATTCAAGCAACTGATGGAACAACGGAAGCTACTTTAGAATGGAAAATGCAATTAGACAAAATTGTTTGGAGAGTACCGCATGTACGGTTAAACGATCAGAATAGAATTTCATTATTAAGAACTTTAAAATCAGATCGTGATATCGTAATACCATTTAGAAGTTGGGAGTTTCATGAATATCCGGTTTTACCGGAAACACAACGTCATACATGGACTGTAAAAACTTCTACCCATTTGGAAAAGGCAAGATATGTAATATTTGGATTACAAACAAAAAGAAGAAACGAAATAACTAAACATGCTGGTGAATTTGATCATTGCAAACTTACAAATTTTAAGGTGTTTCTAAACTCTCAATTCTTTCCATACGACAACTTCAACATAAACTTTACAAAAGACAGGTTTAGCGTTTTGTACGATATGTACGCAAGATTCCAAAATTCATATTATGGAAAAACAAACACACCTTTATTAACGCCAAACCAATTTAAATCTAACTATCCGATTGTTGTAGTTGATTGTTCAAAACAAAACGAATCTGTAAAATCTTCCAGTGTAGATATAAAAATAGAAATGGAATTTGAACAAAATGTACCCAAAGATACATCTGCTTATTGTTTAATTTTACATGATAAAATTGTTACATATACACCTTTAACAGGAATTGTAAAAGCAGTTTTGTAAAATGAAAAGGAAAAAAAAATACCCCCACCACTCGGTTATAAAAGCAGGAGCGGGAACAAAAATTGTTTAGTTTACTGTCTACAGTTGTATGGGTAACATCGTCTACAGCATTATAAACAAAATGAGTTCTTTATCAGTTGTACAAGACGTTTCCGAAACAGCACCTTTATTGGAAAATGATGATAAACATTTTGAAGAAAATATTGTAAAGGAAATTGATGACTTTTTAAAGTTTGGAAAACAAAATAAAAAGTTGGAAAATAATAAAACAAACGTAAGAAAGAAAAGAAAACTTGAAGAAAATATTCCACCAAACATTTTAACTGAAGTTTTCCTTCGCATCTTTTATCCTATTTCATCTTGCATGAGTAAAAGTGTGTCGATAGGATTGGTAAAATCATTAGACTACTCTCCCGCAGTAATACTAAGCCATGGAACAAAGATGGTTTTATTTTCAGAAAATGCTTGGGATTCCTTTTTAAAACATCTACATCTTATTGAATGTTATTTAGCCAACAGTTTCTTTGGAAGAAAAACTAACATTCGACTTTTGGATTGTGACAATGAAATTGACATTATTAAACATCGTGGTCAACAACAAGTAAGAATTAGAGACTCGACACAATTTGAAAATAAAATTCTTCTAACACGTGAAGAATTTTACATTTTAAACTATGCAACATCACCTATTACCAGGTATATGAAACAACTAGTATTTTCAAGCTCTGTTATTAAGGAATATCTGGTAGATGCATGCGAAAAACAACCAGAAAGCACTTTACAATACGGACCAATAGATACATCCATCTTTAATAGAATACCTCACGAAGTGGAAATGTGGAGGCAGTTAAGAAACTTTGAACCTTTTACCGAAGTTGCAACGGAGGCTACAGAAGAAGAAACCAACAACAACAACAACAGTTCAGCAGAAGAAACCACCAACAACAATAATACAGAAGAAGAAACTTTGCTAGGTTAAAACTACAATGTAATTTAACAAAAGAATAAACCGTGGGGTAGGCCTACTGGGGATGGTGCCCACGTTAAACATACACCAACGCGCCTACAACTGTACGGCCTGGTTTATATATATATATCTAACCTACCGTGGTGTGGAAAACAGTTGATCAGCAGACACCATGATGAGCAGACAGGATGAAGAAATGGCAGCAAAACCTTGTGTAATTGAATTTCAAGCATTTCGCGGAAACGATGATAGATTTATCATAAAAGAATTGGTAATTTTGGATTTGCTTACACAAGTAGCATACCCATTTTTATTTGAAGCACCGTGTTCTGTCCATGAACTAAAGTCAAAAGCTAAAATAACAAACAGATGGCTAACAAATAATTTTCATCATATCCATTGGTATGAAGGTTTCCTACCGTACAACAATGTACACAAAATTATGTTTCATTTTTGCAAACAATTTACACACATATATACCAGAGGATTGGAAAAAAAGAATTGGATACGACAGTACACAAACAAAGAAGTTTTAAACATAAAAGTGGACAAAACATTTCACTTTGATGCTAGAAATATTTGTGTTTCTACAATAAATCCGAAACACAACCAATCTCAATGCGCATTACAAAACGCGTATCACTTGGCTGCTTACGTACAACAACAAACGGAAGAATGTAGTGGGGGTTCCGAAGGTTATATAAACGAAGAGGCAACACACCCCGAGTATCAGTCTAACTCCATACTCCGAACAGACAACATCTCCTGTGAAGGATGGCATCACAACAGTTTCTCCAATGTTTAGTTGAACAATTCAACTTGCATTCAAAATCAAATACTCTAATTATCAAGAAATGTTCAGAATTAAAAGAACAGAAACATTATATTGTTCATGAAATGAAGAAAATTGATACAACGCATGGAGACGCAGTCGTCGCATCTTTATCCGATGCACCATATACACCGGGTGATGAACCAAAGTTTCAAGTATATCTTCCAAAACGATTCGTCCAGTTGCTGCAAAATGAAGATCTGCGGGAAATTCAACCAGGATCATTATATTTGGTGTCACACGGAATGAGCGGAAACAACTCTACGGAACTAACTCTGCACATCGCACAAAAATAACATTGTAAAAAAAATGTTTTAAATAAAAAGATAAAAAACAACAACATATCAGTATATGTTTTTATATACTGATATGTTGTATTTTTTTAAAACCTCAAACGGATGACCTTGAACTTTTTAATCGATAGTATTATTCGATTATTTTATTCGATAGTATTATTCGATTATTTTATTCGATAGTTTTATTCGAATACTTTACATAAATACGAAACTTTAACGTTGAGAGGCTCAGTTCTGTTTAAGACAAGCTACAACCAACATGTCATCCAAAAGAAATAATCTAACACTTATAACTTATTGTTGCAAAGAAAAATGTTTTAGAATACCTGAAGATCAAGTTGACGGAAAAGCTTGTACAAAATGTAATTCTTTCAGCTATTGTAAATGTAGTTGCAAAACATATCAAAAGAACCGGTTGGATAAACTAGAAGAATTGCAACATCGACTCGGTCTATTGTGGCAACGATTAAATTCAAAGTGATTAAACAAACACCTGCCATTACCCCCACCACTACCCCCACTACCATCGGAGGTACCTGCAGCACCGGCTTTGCAATAGTCATTCCTGCTACACCTCTCGTCGAGTAAACAACTCTAGTCATGTCTCTCAACATTCGCGGGATTCACTACAACACTATCAATCTTACAACCTACAAGGATTTGGAAATTTTTAGTGAAGAACTAAAACAACTTATAACCACTGGGTTTGGTTTATCTTTAGAACTTTATGCAACAAACAATCAAAACGAAAAAAATGTGTTTTTGCCAACTTACAACAACAAAAAGAATGAAAATAAACAAGAACTTTCAGCACCGACAACAACTTACTTTTCAAATTTGGGAGCAAACTTTACTAACTTGTAAAATAATACTTTTGTAAAAAAAACAAATAAATAAAAAAGAAAATATCTTGCATTTTCGGATTTTCCGAAAATGCAAGATCTTTTTTAAAAACATCCCCAAACGACCTTGACACACTTCCGGCCATTTAAAATTTAAATACCCAGCACAGCAGGGCATTTAAACTTTAAATACCCACCCATACACGTCACAGCTGATGACGTCACAGCTGATGACGTCACTTCCGGTCACGTGACCGGAAGTAGCTGTCAAAAAATTGACTGCCTGTCAAAGTTTGATTGGGCCAGCAGCCCCACTATTGCACTACTTTTGTAAATGGTATTAGAACAAAAATTTCAAAATGTTTATTAAAAACCTAAATGAACTGATCGAAAAAACTATGAATTTTACACAGTGTGATTTACGTTTCTAGATAGAATTTAAATTCGTAGAATGTCAACAATTATGATCCAAATAATTTGCTGTAAAAAGAGATAAGATAAATTGGGAAATCGCCCGGCCTTGAGTTTTGGCGGGAAACTGCCAACATCAAGGCCCTCCCACACCGGAGCGGTAACGGCGCGGCAGCGGTACGGGGGTGAGTGACCGGCGGGAACCAGCGGCAGCGGTACGTGGCGGGACAGGGGTAGCCCACACCGAAGCGACAGGCAGCGGGAAGCGGGACGATTCCTCAGTTCAGTTTTTCATAGTCCAGGAGCTGAGGGGGGTTGAGCATGCATGAAAGGGTGACAATGTTTTTGTTAATTATCGTAATATGGACCGAGGACCGAGGTGATGAAAATTTCCAACGTCGATAACGTGCGGGGGAAGGGAGGCAAACATGGCGGGGAACGCTATGCGTTAAACCGCAATTATCTCGAAAACGGTAAAAGATGGAACATCGGTCAAAACGTCTTTTTAATCACAAAAATATTGCAAATAGTTATTAGGTCCGAGGTCGTATCTAAAAAAATTGATGAGTTATAAAAAAATATAAAAATGAGGTTTTTACTAGGTACGGTTTTAACGAAAGTAGGATTAATCTGTGAATGTCACGAAATAGTGTAATGCAGTATTTTTATTGATTGTAAAATGGACTAAGTTGATCTAAATTATGAATGTCGCCTATTTCCCAGGTGGTCGACAACGTGGATGGAGGGGGGAAACATGGCGGAAAGGCTATGCGTCTAAACGGCTGTATCCATAGCCATCTAGACGGCTATGCTGTACAATCTCGTTAGCGGTATGAAATAAAAATCTGTAACAACGTCATCTTGAAGATAAAAATATCGCTAACAATGATAATTATTACTAATTAGGTCCGAGATCGTATCTTGAAAAATAAAAAAAGTTATTAAATAATAAGATTTTTGGAAACTTAAGCTAAACACATAATAAATTAAAAGTTTTAGCATTGTTTCAGTGTCTTGTCTTGTCTTCTTTATAATGCAGATAATATTATACAACCTAAAATATTATAATTAAATTTCATTGGACTCTGTATTTTGTATACGGTAAAAAACACAGAAAAGTATTTCTGTAAACGTATTTTCTGTAACATAATTTCTGTAAAAGTATTTTGTAAACACAGAAAAGTATTTGGATGCTGCCGTTCTCTAGTTCTGGCTGCGGTCTCAAAGGAGCCGCCTCAGTGCCGTTGCCGCCGCTCCTCGCCTGTGGGCTGTGATTGGTCGCCCCTCCACCCCCTGTTGATGGCGTGGGATTATGAATTTTTTTCACTGTTCTTTGCTAATGTTTAACTGGGATTGATGGATGTACAACATAATTTAAGGCACGTTGCTTTATATGTTTTCACAATTATTTTTATGCTGATGTTTCATGTATTTTTGCCCTTCAACAATAATATTAATATGTAATAATAAATATTCGGCATACACTGCCCTCTTTGAGTGGCGTTCATCAACTTTCACTTATCACTTTCCGCATAAACTAATTATCTAGCACTAATAATGGCCAAGAAATTACATTTTAAGTTGATGCTGTTTTTCAATCCTTATCAAAAGTATAAAGGCTCCCTTTCCAACACGGGCCTTTCCAATAATTGTGGCCTTGACCTTTCAGTGTATTATTACGATTTTATAAGAAATATAATTTCCTAATTAAATAATGAAGAGATGCCTAATTTATAATGTGCTTAAGGGGTTTAAGTTCATTTGAACTAGGAACAATATCAGTGCCATCGGGGCGCAGTGGCCACATATTTAAACATCGTTGAGCTTGCTGGTGTATGTGAGTGGGCTCTGTGCTGAAAAAAGAATGAGCCGATGTGAGGCAGGATATGACCATATAAAAATTTGGAAGGTGTTCCGATAGATGGATTTTAAACTGTAACTGGTTTAAGCTAGAGTCCAGTAACGTTTCTACGAATAGAGTTTTAGGCGCCACGAGTTTCTATACGAATACGAAACAAAACTCACTCCCCCCTGATCCCCAATACAACACACCACACACCAAGGTGTTTAATTTTACGGGGGTCTCTAATTTACAAATTTTGTAATGGAAGAAATGAAGTATCAAACTGTTTTTGAAGGTTTTAGACCATTTATTTTATTTTTCATTTATTTATCTGTATATTAATACGCAAGCGGTTTTCTTTTCAGAGTCCAACCGCAATAACGGCTGGACCGATTTTAACGTTTGAGGTATCAAATTAAAGGGAATTTTATGTATATTTGTCAACAAGTCTCAGAATTTTAAAAAAGGGCGTCACTAAAGTACAGTAAATGTCTGTACTTTAAGTAAAGGTAAAGTTTCGGAACAGTGGCTCTATTCATCGACATTTGAGCAAGCTCAGTTTTGTTTACAAACTGAACATATGGCCAAGCTCTGAAATAGTTCTACAGATAAACTTATTTTTACAGCTGGTTTGGCTTTGTTTTCAACAGTTTACATGATTTATTATGTAATTTAGTTTGTTATGAAGTTTTTAAAGCTCTTAAATTAACATTGCAGTTACCAGTTTTACAATGTAGTGAACGATATATCATAGTGATTTTTGAAGTTATATTAATCTGGGAAAATCTATTTTTGGATTTGCTGCATTTATGATGCCACCTATAAGAAGAAGACAAACATTGACCGGTCGTAGGAGTCGGAAAGAACACGATCGCAACCGCTGGCATCACCCTCCCGATGTACCATTTGATGCTCCTTCCAACCTCAGACAAAATGAACTAAAAATGTTTTCATTGCGTTGGGTTGCATTTGAAGAGTGAAAAGACTGGTAGAGATAGAGCTTCATTTACGCGTTTTTGCCACAAAGGAAAGGTTATGCCTATAAAGACAGCCGTTCCCTGCAATCTCTGTTTTGGCGATAATTATCAATAAGGTGCAGCGGCAAAGGATCACTAAACAAAGAAAGTCATTACGTGCCAGTGTTTACTCTCGGTCAGCTACATGTTGCTGTAAGCTGAGTTCGATCTTTGCCTGTGTTGAAATATATATATTTCAGAAAAAAGAGGACATGGGGAAATGAAGGTTTTCCCAATCGTTAACGTTTATACCGGAAACTCCTACGGTAGATAAAATTAACTTTGAAAGTTTCAGTAGTTAAGCTATAATTTTGTTGATGAAAACTTTAAAAGTATATAAGTAGGATGATTATTCTTCATTCTTTTACTATATGATTTTTGCTCGATTTCGAGCTACGTGTTATCTAGTTGAACTTATTACAGCGCACTATTGTTACAGTTTTTCTTTAAGAATACAATAAATACATCATTATTTTAATCGCCACATACTGAAGATTAAAAATAATCAAGTCTTATTTTTAAGTTCTTAACATTTTATTTA
The DNA here is from genome assembly GCA_035578135.1 of Flexamia atlantica. NCBI lineage: Eukaryota > Metazoa > Arthropoda > Insecta > Hemiptera > Cicadellidae > Flexamia > Flexamia atlantica. Next base: position 43,901,300 of record JAQJVK010000009.1, read on the forward strand.
AAAAGGAAAAAATAATTTCTAACAATAAATTACATTGTATTTCCCCAATTAGTCTACATTTCGATTTCAAACAGCTCCATTGAAACGGCCGCGCGGCAGCGTTGCGGTGGAATCTAAGTTGCACTTCAAGCAATGTAACAGATGCGAAGTGGTAAATAGTTTTCACATATCTGTTACAATAAAACAACTAGTACAAAATCACTGGAATAGCCTCAACAGCGCTGCGGCGGGAGCGTTGTCAACTACGTCGGCCAGCGGCCTGAACGTTCTAGCATCTAGCAGACTGTGTTCACTGCGCGGTATCCCGTGAGACATCTCCTTTGTATCCCTTTATCTATGCTTCCATGTTTAACTCGGTGGTAAGGGAACAGTAGCGCTGTCTGATAAAAGTGCTATCATTGATAAAGGGATACTAAGGAGATGTCTCACACAGTGCTTTCCGATGTCGATGGAACGACCGTGCTGCGCTCCATCGGATATCAGCAGAACTTCGCTCTTGTAAGTCATTTTTGACGCAGGCCGGTGGCGCTCATGTGGCAGAACTAGAAAGCTTGGACAATGTGGCTGAGGTGCACGAGAAATCCATGGGCTACTTCAATAGGAGGAAGAGAGAGGGTACTCGGCGCGAGGGAGAGGGAAACCATTTCGTCGTGGAACCGTTCCTTGCAACTGCTCCGTCCTTACCCGACTCGCTTACTCATATGGAGATTGAATTGATTGAAGTTCATTTTTTCCTTTTATCGAACACTATTTCATATTTTTATTAAATAGTTCTATTATATACACCTTACATTATATATATTATTCTATCAAATTATATTAATCATACGTAACACTGAGTTTCATAATCACTAAGTTTGTCATTTTAATCAATGGGAGAAGTGGAAATCTTTTTACTAATTTTTTTACATAGCCACTTCTTATTAATACAATTTGAAATTAGTTAAATTTAATTCTGCACAACATACTTAATTTTCTGAATGGTTTTAACTTTATACACGTACACTTAGAAAATTATAATGAATGCGTGTAGGCCTACATGACGTGTATCTTCTGCCGTGAAGTAATGTAAATATTGAGGCTACTTTACATCTCATATTCTATATAATCAGATTTGATAGAGTTGTTTGATAAACTGATTATAACTGATCAAATTATATTAAATTTAAACTTCACGTTGCCCAGGAGACATGACGGGGACATAGATAAAAGTTACAAAACAGCAGGGAAAGTGGTAAATGGCGCGGCGCGGCTGTGGCGGCGGCATTCTTTGATTGTATCTTATAGGCAGCGGGAGGGTTCACCCAGGACTACAGAATAGAAGGGCTGCGTCAATTCTTTGATCTCAGCCAAAAGCTGACGATGCCTTAACTCCACTTAGCAGGGCCGCCCCGAAGCTAGTAGGCGCCCGGGGCGAGATTTTTATATGCACCCCCTCAAAACTAATTGGCCTAAATACTATATTTATAAAAAAATAAATAATACAATGAATGGACTTAAAGCTCTCAATGATTTAATATTCTTATACTTTTTTGTTGGTAGCAATAATGGATCAGGCAAATGGATAATTAATTTTCATTGCTACTAGTTTATATTCGTTTTGTTATAAAAATCATCAATAAACTTGAAGACTATCATTGATGAAAAAAAACTTCTCTATTAAGAGTCCTTTGTATATTTTTTACAACTTGATTACATAATAAAATTCATCCAACAAAACATAGGAAACGTACGTAAGTCTTAATTCTTTTGTCAGACAGATCCATCTGTCAAGCAATAATATGGGCTTTATTTCGAAACGGGATCATAAGTTCCAAATCACTCATAGGGGTTTTAAAGTAACTCTATGGAAAATATTTACGATCGCCAAATTTTACTAATTATAATGCCAGTATAATCAGGCTCAAGCCCCCGTTGGCTACAAATTGACAATAAAAGTAGTCCGAATTCATTTTCTTAAGCTGTATCGGATCTTGTTTATAGTTGCAGACAATCTATTTCTGTCTACAATGTGACTGGTTAAATATTCGTCTGAAGTTAATCAGCTGTTAAATTACAATCACATTTTAAAACCGTTATAACTCAAGTTGGTCAGCACTGGAGCGTTGAAAGCGCCCTCTAGAAACAAATCAAAGGCTTGGGGGTCGAAGCCGTAAAAGCAAAGGTCATTTATTTTAACTATCAGTCGCCGGTGCGCTAAGGGACATGTCGACCTTAGTAACAAGATTACAAGATCGCGTTACAATCATCCTTCACACATCTCTCATTCATACTTGGCTTAAAATACCCACCTGGGCAGGTCGCCATTTCAAATTAATGTAAATGTATCTACATTATAAGCTTTACAATGAGATATAAATCGTAAAAATCGGTTAAGTATGACGGCTGAAAAAGGGATGTAACAGAGAAAACCCTTATTGTATTAAGTATATAGATTTTATTTTAAGTAGAAACGGTTTTATAATTTTTATTCTAATCCAGTAAATTTGTAAATGATATTAGAACAAAAATTTCAAAATGTTTATTAAAAACCTAAATGAACTGATCGAAAAAACTATGAATTTTATTCAGTGTGATTTACGTTTCTAGATAGAATTTAAATACGTAGAATGTCAACAATTATGATCCAAATAATTAGCTGTCAAAAGAGATCCGATAAATTCGGAAAACCGCCCGGCCTTGAGTTTCGGCGGGAAACTGCCATCATCAAGGTTACCGCCGGCGCCGCCGCGCCGCGCCACCCAAAACTACTTCCGTTCTTTAGTTCTGGCTGCGGTCTCAAAGGAGCCGCCTCAGTGCCGCCGCTCCTCGCCTGTGGGCTGTGGTCGCCCACCCCCTGTTGATGGCGTGGTATTATGGAATTTCCTCACTGTTCTTTGCTAATGTTTAACTGGGATAGATGGATGTACAACATAATTTAAGCCACGTTGCTTTATATGTTTTCACAATCATTTTTATGCTGATGTTTCCATGTATTTTTGCCCTTCAACAATAATATTAATATGCAATCATAAATATTCGGCATACACTGCTCTCTTTGAATGGCGTTCATCAACTTTCACTAGTCACTTTTCGCATAAACTAATAATGGCCAAGAAATTACATTTTAAATTGCTACTGTTTTTCAATCCTTATCAAAAGTATAAAGGCTCCCTTTCCAACACGGGCCTTTCCAATAATTGTGGCCTTGACCTTTCAGTGTATTATTACGATTTTATAAGAAATATGATTTCCTAGTTAAATAATGAAGAGATGCCTAATTTATAATGTGCTTAAGGGGTTTAAGTTCATTTGAACGAGGAACTAGGAACAATATTAGTGCCATCGGGGCAGTGGCCACATATTTAAACATTTAAACATTGTTGAGCTTGCTGGTGTATGTGAGTGGGCTCTGGGCTGAAAAAAGAATGAGCCGTTGTGAGGCAGGATATGACCATATCAAAATTTGGAAGATGTTCCGATAGATGGATTTTAAACTGTAACTGGTTTAAGCTGTAGTACAGTAACGGGACCGGCTCAAGAGTTTTAGGCGCCACGAGTTTCTACGAATACGTGGCATTAGGAGTGGGATGACCAGATTATTCCCAAATAAAAATGGGATACTCAAACAAAACTCACTCCCCGCCCCATCCCCAATACAACACACCACACACCAAGGCGTTTAATTATACGAGGTTCTTTAATTTAAAAATTTTGTAATTTGAAAGAAATGAAGTATCAAACTGTTTTTAGTCATTTATTTTATTTTCCATTTATTGAACTTATTACAGCGCACTATTTTTACAGTTTTTCTTTAAGAATGCAATAAATGGCATGCAGCCAGCCATGAAACATAATTATTTTAATCGCCACATACTGAGGATTAAAAATAATCTAGTCTCATTTTTAAGTTCTCAACATTTTATTATAAAGGGAAAAAAGAATTTCTAACAATAAATTACATTGTACTTCCCCATTTAGTCTATATTTCGATTTCAAACAGCTCCATTGAAACGGCCACGCGGCGGCGTTGCGGTGGAATCTAAGTCGCACTTCAAGCAATGTAACAGATGCGTGGTGGTAACTAGTTTTCACATATCTGTTACGATAAAACAACTAGTACAAAATCACTGGAACAGCCTCAACAGCGCTGCGGCGGGAGCGTTGTCAACTACGTCGGCCAACGGCCTTAACGTTCTAGCAGACTGTGTTCACTGCCCGCTATCCAGTGAGACATCTCCTTTGTATCCCTTTATCTATGGTGCTATGAACTAAAAAGATCGATGCGATATATTGGTCGTCGTCAATGCGATATATCGATCGTCGTCGATGCGATATATCGATCGTCGTCGTCGTCGTCTGCTTTGTTTATAATTTCGTTTTCTTGTTTTATTTGCTAGACTTTCAATTTTAATGGCTTTACCGATTTGTTTAGATTAAATTGATTAATTACGTTCGCCACTAGTGCAAGTCGTTTCGCGAAGTACTTACTTACTTATCCTTTGAACCACGTTGACTTCTCTGCGAAGCATGTGGCGTGTCATTCCTCATTTCCCTTCATTGGTGGTTTGAGAATAATTCATCCATTTGTTGGTAATTTGTAGTAACATTGATCTATTAGGTAAGTAGTTAGGCTATTCTTGAATTTGTTAAAACTTGTTATACTCTTGATGGATTCAGGCAAATAATAATAATAGGCACTTAGTAAAAATTAATTTTTATTAAGTGCTTTTATGTAAACATCTACGTATTTATTTTCTATCAATCGCTTTAAGCACAATATGAATCATGCAGTACAGCACTTACTTAGAGGTAGTGAGGTATGAGAAGAAGCTTGGGTGTTTACAAACAAACCCAGATGAACTTGGATTTTTCCACTTTTGTTTCCCTGCAAACAACTTTCCTAGCACGTCCGACCCAATTAAAATTTCAATCGGCCCTTCAACAGTATCTGAAAAATTGATGTTTAAAGCCTGTAGTTCGTCCATCCGTGGTCCTGGTTTAATCGTAGAAACATTGTCACATATTACATCTTGATCTAAAACTTCAAAATTACAATAAAAAGTATTACACAAATCACTAACTCTTACTTTGTAACAATTGTGTTCAATACTACCTGTAAAAGAACCTCCAAATAATGCATGATTTAGTTTTTCTCTCCTTACCGGTAGATATTCCATTTCCTCAGCAGTTTCTCTTAAGATGTAAGATTTTTGTGACCCCGAGTCAAAAATAACTCTTGCTGCTCGTTCTGCATTTTTACCTCTGATGTTAACTCTAACAGTTTGTAAAAATACTTCATTATGTACATTACTATCCAAATTCTTTTCACATGGAACTACAGTACCACCTTTAGTATTAGTATCTATCTATTATACTAATTTGCTAAGGAATTTCTTGTGTACAGCAAAACTCCTTTATTTATGAACCGATTTTGGTGATTGAGGTGTCAAATTAAAGGGAATTTTCTGTAGAGGTTATGGAATAATTTTTGTAATCCTAAGTTCAATGTGCTTTGCCCCACTGGACTTTAAAGTTCCCGTGTATTTTAAATGGAAGTATATTTTACCAAACATATGGTTTATATAAATTCTTTTTATTTTAACTAACAGCTGGCTTGAGAAAAACCTTAAAGTCTACCTTCTGTCACTTTGATATTTATTTACATTTTTGGTTATTTTTTTAGTTTACAACAACTACTTTATGAAAGCATTCATATCTTGGTGGATTATTAATATTGAAATATAATATTCAAATAAAATTTAAAGCTGTTGTAGAAAATAAATCTGTAGTAGAGAATCAGTCACATAAAATCATTTTTAAAAGTGGGTGTAAAAAACGTAATAAAGTAAACCAATATATTTAATTTCACCAATACCAAACAAATATATTCACTTCAAACTGCCTGTCTAAAAGAAATTCCTGATCAGTTCTTTAAAGACGGAGACAAACGAATAAGAAGTTCTATTTAAAAAAGTGTTTCAACTTCCAAGTGGTACTTCAAGAAGGGTTTTACACTCCAACAAGAAATATGAAGGATTGGGAATAAGGAGGATAGCTTGGGAGATATGATTACTGATTCGCTTAAAAGGAAATATACCTTATGATAGAAGTAATTAGTTATCCATAACCAATTATTCGAGTTTTGAGGGAGACAGAGTTTTAACTGTGGGCCTCCCAGCCACAAAAAGAGAAAACAATGCTTTTACGTACAAGCAAGTCCTAAATGCCAAGTGTTGAAGAAGTATGGACTAAATCCAGGGAATGGCGGGATTGCATGAAGACGACCTGTAGCGGTGAAGGTTGCCAGAGGGCGTAATAAAATTGTTACAGACATTAGAATGCGTATGTGAACAAATTAAAGAAAGAAAAATGTGGACCATATGAAGAGGAGAAGTATGCAATTTGGATGTTGGGAGTTCAAGGAAAAGTTGATGATAAAGCGAAAATCAAAAGGAACAAATTTAATCTCACATTCAGGTTCGAGACCACTTCTACACAGCCCGAAGAAATTCACACATGGAAAATCTATAAACACAACAACTATGCTGCACCTCAATGGAGAGCAAATATTGATTATTATACTTCATTTTAGCCCAAAACAAATCTTAAACAATAATTATATTCCATTTAGAAAAAAAATCGTAAGACATCAGGCAAAACTTCAAAATCTTAGAAATCATCAGAACAAATATAAAAATTAAAGAGAAAACCAAACTAAAATCATAATAACACTAAGATAACATAAATTTATTAGAATTAAACTAATAATGATATCCAGTACTTTCCAAACTATATAATATATGCCTGCTCAAAGTTGACAAACTTTTCTCTCATCATTTAAATAGTTAATTTTATTAACTGGAAACGACTAGTTACTACTAGTTTGTTCTGTGGTTTTGTTACACATTACAGTAGCATGTCGACCATTACAAATAGAACAGTTTAATCTCACATGACATTTTTTGCTGACATGTCCGTACTTCGTACAACGGTAACAACATCTATTACTAGATAACAAATTTACTTTTTCAGAATAAGTTAAGTTACTGCAACTTCTACATTTTTCAGTCAAATGTTGTTCATTACAAAAAATACACTTTAAGGGTGATTTCTCCGCTTGTTTATTAACAAGACCAGATGCAGTAGGGATGTCTTCTCTTCTGGAACTGATTGTAGGTTTATGAAATGGAGACTTACCAGACCTTGAGCTGTATCTCTCTGGATCATCGAATCCTGAAGCAGCAAGTTTGATGCGTTCCTCATTGTCTACTTCAGTTCGGAGAAACTTCATCAAGATGTCTAGTCGATCTTTCAGGTCAGCTTCTGGATCAAAATCTGAGTGTCTTTGCCTGGCTCTGAGCAGTTCCTCTGGCAAACATGATTCCACTAACGGGTACAAAATTGAAGCACACTTATCAGTCGTAACACCTAATGTAGCAAGTGCTCTGATTTGAGATTCTAACTTATCAAATAGCATAGAAAGTTTTACATTACCACTAATATTATTTAATAGTAACTTTAAAAGTTCTCTTACATAGACTTCTATTAATAAATCTTCTCTACCAAAACGACTTTTCAAGCTCTTAATCACTTTATGGTAGTTATCTCCTGTGGCAGGATAATTATCAACTATTTGTCTTGCCTTAGAATTAGGTAAAGTAGCCTGGACTAAATAATGAAACTTATCAACATCATCAATCGTGTCATCCTCATCAATTCGCTTGAATATGCCCCAAAACGGAATCCACTCTTTCAAATTTCCACTAAATTTAGGTAGTTCAATGGTTGGAAGCTTTAATCTGTTCTTTATACTTTCAGACATAGGTCTATTCAAATTAGAATGATTACTAGATAAATCATCAGGTTTTAACCCACTCAACCTACTCTGCACTAAAACATTTATTCGATTGAAATTTTCCAAGTAACTATAAGCTGTGGATACTTCATCTCCCAAAATAACATCATTTTCCTCTGTTTCAAAAAGATAGTTGGAAATTTTAGTATCTAAACTTTTAAGTTCTTCATTGATTCGTTCAATAGTTTGAAACCTACCTTCTATTTCATTTAAATCAAAATTATCCTTACCAATGTCATCAGTCAGTTGATTTACCAGTCTAGTAAAAGTAGCTCTTACTACCCTTCTATGTTTCTTATTTCTCTCAAATTCTTTACCTTCAGCTTCACTCATCTTAGTTCTTGTCCTTAAAACGGTCGCCAGTTATTAAAACGCGAGCTGAAACCCTAAAAACACTCAAAATAAGAATACATAGTTTTAAAATGACACACTACTTTTACTTGAACAAATTCTTTACATTTTTAAAACGTTTCATAATTCTTTTTTATCTGACCTTAGCAACCAACAAAAACAATAACAATAATAAAAAACATGTGTTAAATAAAATATACATTTCCAACAGTTAGGTTAGGTGGGTTTGCCAGGTTAGGTTTTGCTAGGATAGGCTGGTTTTGTCATTTAATTTTGTCTGGTATGGTCATCATAGTACTCTTGTAGCGTGTAGTAGGGTTTGTTTAGTTAATAAGTTTTAAGTAACTTTCGGAGTTTGCTGCCATTCTCCGTCTTAATGTTATCCGGCAGATGGTTATAGATCTTGGCTCCGATGTAGTTGGGATGGTTTTGTGATTTTTTTCAGTCTATTGTAGGGTAGGTCGATATTGTCTGGTTTGAAAATTGTATTTTAGGCTATGTTGCATCGCTTCGAAAATATAGAGTGAAACTATAGTCATGATCTGATTTCTAATGAAGTATGGTTTGCAGTGCTCTTGGGGTAACAGTCCGTTAATTACTCTGATTGCTTTTTTAAAATTTGTTTAGTAGTTTTTTTAAATTATTTTTGTTAGCATTTCGCGAAACCTTTTACCTTTACCTTTTACCTAGGTCCTCTTCTCCATAGTCGTAGAGACCAGGGAATCGTCACAAATCTTCGATCTTCATATGTTACTCATATGTTTTTCCATATGTTGTGTTTATGTATGTGTGTGTGAAGTGTAATTGTGAGCAGGGTTTTTTGAGTTTTTGGGCCTATCTATTGTAATTACTATGGTCGTAAAAAAATTCTTTTAAGCTATAATAAGGTTTATTTAACAAGTATTGTTTTAGTTTTTAAAGAAAAGGTTTAATGTTATTGATTTTTTTTAGTTCATCAGGTAGAGAATTAAAAAGCTTTACTCCTATTATTTGTGGATTTTTGCTGGTTTTAGTTAATCTATGTTGGTCAAAATTGTAGTTGAGTTTTGAGTTTCTTAGGTTGAGTTTATGACAGTCATTCCTTACTTTTGGTGGTGTTAATTTTAAAAACTTGATGGTTTCAAGGATATATAAGGATGGTAAAGTAAGGATTTCATTGGATATAAAAAATGGTTTACAATGTTCAGTGAAATGGACTTATTCGATTGTTCTTAACGCTCTCTTCTGGATTGTGAGTATTTTCTGTAGATATTGGTCAGCTGCAGAGCCCCAAGCTATGATACCGAATCTAAGGTGGCTTTCAAATAGATCGAAATATGCTATTTTTGAAGTTTTTTGTCCGTTATCAAGCGAATTCTTCTAATGGCGTACAGTGCTGATGATAACTTATTTTCTAATGATTCTATGTGGTTTTGCCAAGATAGATTTTCGTCCGGTAAAATTCCTAGGAATCTTGTTTCAGTTACTGTTGTGATTGATGTGGTTTCCGCAGTTTTGTAGGTTGGTTTGGTTTTTATTTAAAAAATTTATATTGACAGTTTTTGATTGATTTATCTTGAGGTTTAGTGAAGAGCAAGTGTTGGAAGCTAACTGTAGAGTTTCTTCTGTTTCGGTGTTTTTAGTTAAAGATGTTGGGTAGAGAATCGTTGTGTCGTCCGCAAATATTATGCAAGTTTTTTCAGGTGGCATGTAGTCAGGAAAACTATTGATATATATTATGAAGTAAAGGGGTCCGAGGACGGATCCTTGCGGAATTCCACTTTTTGTTAGTCTGATTGTTGATTTTACTTTTGTTTCAATGTTGTTTTTATGGCAGATTATCTCAACTTGTTGCGTTCGGTCTTCAAAATAGTTTTTGATTCATCTTAGGGCTTTATCTTTAATGTTTATTTCTTCCAATTTTTGTATCAAAATGTTACGGTCCAGGCTATCGAAAGCCTTCTGCAGGTCCAAGAAAAAACCTGAGGCACGTAGTTTGTTTTCCCAGAATGAAGTTATTGTCTCACAAAGTTTATTTAATGCCGTATTAATCGATTTATTTTTCCTGAAACCATGTTGTTGTGGTGACAGTATGTCCATGTTATTTAAATGTTCCATAATTCGGGAGTAAATGACTTTCTCGAGGTATTTGGAGAGCGTAATATTGATATAGGTCGGTAGTTTTCCATCTGTGTACGGTCACCTTTCTTGTGTTTTGGGTAAACTGTAGCTACTTTCATTCTTTTTGCCTGATCAACTATTGCCTGATCTATTGAAAAATTGATGATATGTTGTAAAGGTAGGATAAGTTCTTCTTGACAGTGTTTTATGATTTTATTTGAGATTTCATCGTATCCAGAAGAGGGTTTAGGTTTTAGCGGTGAAAAAATTTGTTTCAGTTCTTTTTTTGTTACTGGTTTGAAAGTTAATAATTAGTGGGGGTTTCCTCTGTTTATGTTCAATGGTTGGTTTAATGATGGTCTGTCCGGGTTTCCTGAAGGGTTGATTCCTTGGGATACAAAATATTCATTGAAAATATTGCCAATTTGAAATGGGTCACTTACAAAGTCATCATTGATTTTGAAATGTTTCATGTCATTATCATACATTTTTTTATCGTAAATAACCAAATATTTTAGTATAATGTCTTATGTATTTGTGTAATGCAATAAACAATAAATAATAAATGAATGAATACCATGATTGAATATAGATAATGATCCTCAAACCCCATGATACTTATGATATTCCTTGATAATTTAATGTTGCTTGTATAATCAATATGTATAACCACCCTTAATATGTTTATGTGTAATCACCTCTCAGAAAATCATTAATCATCTAGTATAATAAGTAATTAATTTTATTAAATAAATAATTTAATAATTCATTCTTGTTATTAAACTTGTCCTTAATCATGTTAAATAAATAGTTACTGAGTTAATTAATTTCTTAAGTTATTATCATAATCATATATATAATATGTACATGGAAACTACAATAATATAAATTTATTCAAAATTTACAGCTTCATAATAATCTAAATTCTAGTGATTTTGGTGTCAAGAATATAAGTGATGAGTATTTTGTGAACCCCTAGTGCAACAATAGTTACCCCAGCTTTCCAGAGGGACTCTTGCAGCAGAAGCCAGACTAAGAGGATGTGTAGAGTCATTAACTTAGGACATTGTTCCTAATTTTAATATATCCCAAGTCAGAGGACTGGAATTGCATGGCCAGTACCTAAATTATCAGTAGGGAACTCTGCTAAGTACATTTTTCGAGTCAAACCCTTTTGTTCCTCACTCAAGATTAAGATATTTGGTACTTGGTGAAGATTGTTGTAGCAGCTTGGTAAGATCCAACCATATCCTTATATTTTCCTACTAGCAAGTGTAGAGAAGAAGAAACTGTTAAACAATTTAATAATTAATCAAATATAAATTTAAAGAAGAATATTTTACTAGGCCTACAAATTTTGAACTTTAATAACATTTCAGCCTAATTACTTCAAGAAGTGAACATTGATCTTCTACTATTCGGCCATCTTATTGTGAAGCTGACCATTGGCTTTGCATTGTTGAACACATTTTCAAACATTAACCATTTGGACTTATTTATGTTTTTATAAACTTTATTTCAAAACTGAATTTGTCTAGCCGGCACGATACTTCCCCCTGAGAAAGGCCTATATTGACCCTGAGTATAGCCTGGAACAATAATTAATTGTTATTTATAGAGACATTTTCAATTTTGATCTGGCCTTCAGCCTAATTATAAGACCCATTATTGTACTATCCATGTGTCCCCTTTTAATCAGATTAATCAGATGCTCTTGTATTTCTTGAATAAATCAATATTATTATTGTAAAATTGTTTTCTTAAAAAAAACATAGATAATAAGATAAGTTTCAGTACTTACTGTGCCAAACACTAGGCCTACATGGTATCCCTTGGTGAACTAAATCATCAAACTACTGAATAAAGTTAAATACCTGGTCAAATCACTAGTAATCATAAAAAACAACATAGTTTTAGAATATTTATTTATTTATTCATCAATATTGTTTATGCAGCAAAAGTGTGTGGATTTTATAATTGGCGCAACCAACGTGTGGCCTAGACAAATTCAGTTAATTGTAGTTTCCATCTAGTAGCCTAAACTGTAAGATTGTCAACCTAGCCTAAGTAATAAAGGTATTAGATTTAAGCATAACAGCCCCCGTAATACCCTATCCCCATCCCATTAATAAATGAACTACAATTTAAGGTATCCTAAACGCTATCCCGTCAAAATGGATAAACAACCGAGTGATCGTAAAAACCAACGCGGTAGCCATTTTCTAGAAACCGACGCCACAACATCACAGTTAAATTCACAGCCATCCACACAATCAGCTGACAACACACTCAGTTCCTCATCTAACGAAAACATCAACCAATCACATTCTACTATTCCAGACGAAACACAAGACGTGGACATTGAACAAACCGTAAATGCAACAATTGAATCCAGTCCAACACAAATAGAATACACTTCTGTATCGAATATCGTAGCGAGCGAAACGAGACAGTACGAATCGAGCCGAAGCCAGCCGATGCTGAACGATCAGACACTGCCTTCTACAACAGCGGATCCAACGCGCTCCGGTAACCATGACGACCGCGCGCAGCCAATCAGAAGTGCCGACACACACCCGATCGTCCACAGCCCAAATGAACACGCACAACCAATCACAGAAGCCGACACAGAACGCTTAGACACCAACGCACCCAATTCAAACGATGATTCAGGGTTAAACACTATTTTGAATTATTTAAAACAGATCGATACTAAACTAAATCAGACAAATTCGAAACTAAATCAGACAAATTCGAAGTTAGATCAAACAAAATTACAAATGAGTCAAGAAATCAAAGCTTGCCGACATGCTCTCGAGTATCAAGTGAATGAAATTAGAGCAACACAAAAGGAATTCAAACAAGAAATCGAAAATATCAAAACGATCCAAAATAATCAATCGGCAGAAATGGAGCTAATTAGCACCAAACTTGAAATCCAATTAACTGAGATTAAATCAGAAACAAAAACATACGTGCGTGACACAATGACTCAGCAACAATGAGAGCTTAAAGACATGATCACAAACGAAAACACAAATCTAGAACGAGAATTAGAGACACACATTGAAGAAACCGAATCCGATTTAAAGGAGCAAATCAGAACACAGACAGAGAGAACACTAGTAGTTACAGAAAATACTACACGAGCATATATCAAGTCATTACACGATGAGCTCGCACCCGCCATCAACGAGACCCAGAAAAAACTCAATAAACAAGATCTTGAAATTAAGACAATAACCGAAACGCTTGAAAAATGCGAACTAGACGTGAAAGCTCTTAAGACCTCAAAAACAAATCACACTAACTCAACGGGACCGATACAAGTTATTTGTAACGGAAGTGAATCGATTGAAAGACAGGTACCAAAATTCAATGGTCGGAGTGGTAATCCCAACGAATACTTGCAAAGGTTGAGACGTTACTACCAGAAGAGTATTGACAGACAACCAGGAATCGATAGGCAGGAACACCTGAGAGATATCCTCGAGATAAGCTTTGAAGGACCAGCTTCGAGATGGCTTCAACTGGTGAAATATGACATCACAGAATGGGATACATTTGCCATGGAATTTTTAAACAAATACTGGAGTCGAGAGGTTCAGAGAGGTATCAAAGCGAAGATTGAAAATGAAAGGTATCGAACCCAAGGTAATTTATCGAGAACGGAATACTTCACGGAGCGAGTGTTATTACTTCAATCGATGACACCCACGATGACGGAGGAAGAAATAGTCACATTGCTCGCCGAAAGATTCGACAACTTAATACAAGACAGTGTTAATGTGCAGAACATAACGACCATCAAACAGTTCGAAAAACTTTTACAGAAGGAAGATATACGTGAGGGACCCAAGAAACTCAAACACAACAATAATAACCACTCAGAAAATAACCACAGACCTCACAGTCCAAACAATCACAATCGAAACACAAACAACACAATGAACCAAAACCACAGAGCCTACCAACCCAAATGGCAACAACAACAACCATCACATAACCAAAGAAACGAACACAACGAACACAGGTCGTACAACCACCAGCAACATAATTCCTACCGACCGGAATTTAATAATCACAGACCTCACCATGATTATAAACCATACCGAAGCGACAACAGATATTCACACAGACATAATGAACAACAGAACCATGAACAGAGACGGTATCCAACTCGGGAACAGGAGCAAGTTCTCGCTATCATCGGTCAAAACGATCCCATTGCGCTGGCAGAAGCGATGAGCAGACCGCCACCACCAATTGTAAATAGCCCGACAACCAGTGCAAACTCTTCCACAACGCCGGAAAACTAGAGAGCGCTGTATTTATAAGTCGAGGAGCTCACCATGTAAATAATAACGTAATTACAGCGCTGGAATTTCAATTCCTCGATACATCATCATCTGAACAGTACGAAGTCAATAGTATTATGTGCGATAGAGATTTCTTATTAACTGAAAATACAGATAATAACACTCACATCTCCAAACCAATTAAAACTAAATGTCCTGAAATACAAATACAAATTAACAAAGTTATCGTTAAAGCATTGATTGATACCGGTTCATCCATAACTTGTATATCTGAATCCTGGTTTAAAGATAATCAGCAACTTATGAGACCTTTTGAAGAGTTACCCATAACCAACACGATAATCAAGACAGCCACAGGAGACAAGTCAAAACGAGTATCTAAGATAATATTTGCACCAGTTACTATTCAGAATCAAACGACATATTTACAATTTTTCATCGTGCCCAACCTCATAAAACCAGTGATCTTAGGAGTGGATGTGTTAGCTACTTTGAGAATGGACATAAACTTTGATAATAATGAAATAAACATGTATATGAATAATGTAATATCGCGACTTAGCACGATGCCGGGGAACCGGGAAATGAAATAAAGACATTATTTGTATAGTAACAAGGCATGGGACTGTAACCCGCGGAATGAACATGAAGGAGAAGGGGAGCGAACAGAACTAAGAGCTGAGGTGAGGATGCACTAGATAGACAGACGGATCTAAACTGGATTGTGATTGGTTGAACTTGGGTACGGGTTGCGGGGTACAGCCAATTGCGTTTATTGTACTAAATCATTAACATATTGCCAACTTAATAATTTTACAAAATTGAATTATCAATGAACTGAACATTATAATATATATATATATATATATATATATAAATGTAAGTTAGTACATTACATCTCTCCACCCAAATTTGGAACTATGTGACAAATTGACAAAAATAATAAGCGGTACATACTTAATTATAACAGAGTGAATGATGAACAATAAAAAAATAATGACAGAAAACCATAACCTAATGAACACAACATAAAATCTTACATCAACATTGCCTTTAAAGCTTTAGAGGTCAAGCCTTTCAACTGGCTTCTTGGGTCGATTCGATCGCCTTAATGGAACAGGAGGCGAAGGACGGTTAACCGGATT
Organism: Flexamia atlantica; assembly: GCA_035578135.1. Classification (NCBI taxonomy): domain Eukaryota; kingdom Metazoa; phylum Arthropoda; class Insecta; order Hemiptera; family Cicadellidae; genus Flexamia; species Flexamia atlantica. Next base: position 43,917,052 of record JAQJVK010000009.1, read on the forward strand.
GGTTACAGATTGACGACTGCAAGGAGAGGTTGGGTCTAGCCTTGTAGGTATAGGTGAACGGGGTGTAGGTGTAGGTGCTGGTAACGGACTAGGAGAGCTAGTTTGGTTGTTAGGAACAGACACTGGAGATGGAGAAAACATTGTCTGTTTGTACTGTGCCATAGGCTCATCATTTAGGCTATCATCTGCATTTTCAGCTATTCCTGAGTCAACAGCTACTATCTGATTGATATGTCTTTTCCACAGTAACCCAGAATTTATTCTTACAATATACATTACATTACTGATTTGCCTAACCACAATACCCTCAACCCATTTATCATTAGCTCTGTAATCTCTAACCAACACATGTTGATTAATTCTTAAATATCTTGTTTTTCTACCTCTCGCATACAATTTCTGTTTTTCCTGTTTCTGCTGCACTGTATTATTTAAACTCGGTTTTAACAAATCAAACCTAGTTCTTAATGATCGATTAAACATCAACTTGGCTGGTGTTTCATTTGTGGTTGCATGAACTGAATTGCGGTAATCAAATAAAATTCTACTTAATGCCACAGAAACATTGCTTACATTATCCCTAAATGCACATTTTAATTTCTGTTTAGCGTATTTGACTGAGTTTTCAGCCTGGCCATTTGACTGGGGGTGGTAGGGGGCTGATGTGGTTTGTTTAATACCATTGTAATCAAGAAATCTTTTAAATTCTACTGAATTGAATGGTGGACCATTGTCACTATGAACTGAGATAGGGAGTCCAAATCTAGCAAATAATGATCGCAAATGTTCAATGGTATGTTGAGCTGCGGTTGAAGCGGTTTCAAACACTTCCAACCATTTAGAATGGGCATCAATAACTATTAGATACATTTTCCCTTTGAATGGACCTAGGAAATCTAAGTGCAAACGTTCCCAAGGATGATTAGGATATTGCCACACGTGCAATTCTGATTTAGCAGGACTTTGACGCTCTGCAAGGCAGGACGGACAACTATTAGCCAGGCGCTCAATATCTAAATCCAAATTAGGCCAATACACATAAGACCTTGCTACACTTTTCATTTTCATTACTCCCATATGACTGATATGCAACTCATTCAGAATATATTCTCTTAGGCTTTTAGGAATTATTACTCGATATCCCCACATAAGTACGCCTTGCTCAATAGTTAGTTCGTCCTTCCTTTTATAAAACGCTGATAGTTCATTTTCTTCCTCAGACAAAAAGTTAGGCCAACCATGCATAACATACCCATATACTCTCTTTAATAGTACATCTTTCTGAGTTTCTTTCTTTACCTGCTCACAATTTAAGGGAATAGAACTTTCTTTTATACAATGTAAGTAGGTCCCTACCCAATCAGAATCATTAGTTGAAACTGAATGTTTTACATTCACAGGCAATCTAGATAATGCATCAGCACTATTATTTTCTGACTTAACATATTTGATATCAAAATCATATCCGGATAAAAATACTGCATAACGCTGTAACCTACCAGCAGCGAACAAAGGTATCCCTTTCTTAGGCCCAAAGATACTCAATAATGGCTTATGATCACATTTAAGGGTAAAATGCCTACCGTATAAATATTGGTGGTATTTCTTTACACCATAAACGACTGCGGTCGCTTCCTTATCAATTTGAGAGTAATTACACTCAGCAGGAGAAAGTGTTCGCGAAGAATATGAAACAGGTCTCTCGACCCCATTAGAATCAACAATGCTTAATACACAACCTATTCCTGTTGAACTTGCATCAACCGTCAATATGGCTGGCGCTTGTGGGTCGTAATGCGCAAGTATTGGCGCAGTTGTTAAAAGTTCCTTGACCTTATTGAATGACTCTACACATTGCTTATCAAACACAAAAGGTACATCCTTTTTCAAAAGATTATACAAAGGACTCATTACACTGCTTAAATTGGGCACAAATTTACCATAATACTGTACTAAACCCGCAAAAGCTTTGACTTGTGTGACATTTTGAGGTACAGGAGCATTGATAATGGCATTAACCTTTGATTGAGAAGGACGTAACCCATTTTGGTCTATTATATAACCCAAATATTCAAGCTGTTTTGCAAAGAAATTACACTTTTCTTTTTTTACCGTAAACCCATTTGAGGAAAGGCGCTTACAAACTTCTCTTAGTCTACAAACATGGGTTTCATTATCTGGGGCAGAAATTAATATATCATCTAGGTATGAAACTACACCTGGTATACCTTGAAGGGTTTGCTCGATTTTCTGCTGAAAAATACTAGGACCACTGCTGATACCAAAGGGTAAACGCAAATACGAAAATAATCCCTTATGAGTAGATATTGTACAAAGTTTCTGTGATGATTCATCTAATTTAAGCTGCATATATGCCTCACTTAAATCTATTTTGCTATAAAGTTCACCATTTTGTAACTCATTAAATAGGTCTTCAATCCTGGGTAAGGGATAACGCTCAACATTTAAATCTTTATTTAAACTAATGCGGTAATCACCACAAACTCTAATTGAACCATCTTTCTTAATGACAGGAACTATTGGAGTAGAGTACTCACTGCTATTAACAGGACATAGAATATCAGCATCTACCAAACGTTTTAATTCTGCCTCAACTTTGGCTTTGAGTGTAAAAGGTAATGGTCTTGGTTTGAAATACTTAGGCGTTACATTAGGTTTTAGAACAAGTTTAACAGGATCACCAGTGTAACAACCTAACTTGTCAGTGAACACATTTGGGAATTCTTGATATAATTCCATGATAATATCATTACTTGATTTTAGCTTTGTACTTTTGATTTGTCCTGATTCAGAAAACTCACTAGACCTACTTTCATTCATCGGAATAGATACAGTGATTCGTAACTGCTGAATCCAATCTCGCCCTATCAAAGGATTAGCCCCTCTTTTGACTACAAACAAATCTAAATTCTTAGATATATTGTTATGATTAACCGACACAGTTAATCTGCCTATTGGTTTGAACTGATCATTCGTGTATGAACTTAAAACTAAATCAGTTGGTTGCAAAGGTACATTATCTAGGTGCAGTTTGTAAAAGTCTTCAGAAATGACCGAAACACATGCACCACTGTCAACTTCAAAGCACATTGGTTTGTTTTCGACACTTAAGTTTACTTTAATCGGGTCGACTTTAATTCTATTGACAGCTAACAATGGTTCCTCAATATGAAACAAAGGACCTAGGTTAAAATCAACATCATCGCTAGAGTTAGGTTCCTGAACTTTACTTTCTTCAACATAATTTTGCCTAGCTTTTTGGTGCTTATTGTTGGTATACTTATAATTAGGCCTACTCCTATTATAATGGTTTGAATTGTATTGAGACTTACTTGAATTTTTTGATTTGCAAACCTTCTCTAAGTGACCTACTTTGTGACAGAAATTACAAGTTAAACTCCTGAACTTGCACGAGTTAGTCATATGTCCCACTTGTCCACAACAAAAACATTTTATGTCACCTCCACTGGGCACTCCTCCTTTCCTCTGGTCTCGGGATCCTTGCTGGTTTCGTTGCTGCATTCGGTTGTTGTGACCCTTGTTGATATTGTGAAGTCGTCCTCCACTGCTGCCCTGAGCTCCGATCTGTGTTGATAACGTAGCCGTGTCCCTCTCTGCAGACTCCATGGTAGTGGCAATTTGGACTGCTTTTTCAAAAGTCAAGTCTGGCTCCCCCAAAAGACGTTTTTTGGTTGCTTCACTCTTCAGGCCACTTACAATCCTGTCCCTTAAATAGTCCGGCAACTTGTCTTGGAATTCACAGTTAACCGATAACTGTTTTAACTGCACTACGTATTGAGCCACCGACTCATGTTCATGTTGATTTCTGAGGCTGAACTTATATCTTTCGGCTATGAAAGAAGGTTTTGAAGATAAGTGGTCACCAATCATCTTAACTATTTCTTCATAAGTTTTTACTGCAGGCTTGTCAGGCGAACACAGGTTTTTCAATAAGTTATAAGTCTTCACTCCCACTAAAGTCAATAGTGTAGACACTTTCTTCTCTGCCTTAATCTCGTTACAATCACAAAATAGTTCAAATCTTTCGATGTATGTCGCCCAACTCTCGTCCGTGTCTTGAAAAGGACCGACGCTGCCGATGTACGCCGCCATCTTCTGCACGCTATCGCCGAACAACGAATCCAAGAACAATGGATGAAATCCGTCCATAGAATTACACAACGCAAGAGTTTACCTCGTCGCCAATGTAATATCGCGACTTAGCACGATACCGGGGAACCGGGAAATGAAATAAAGACATTATTTGTATAGTAACAAGGCATGGGACTGTAACCCGCGGAATGAACATGAAGGAGAAGGGGAGCGAACAGAACTAAGAGCTGAGGTGAGGATGCACTAGATAGACAGACGGATCTAAACTGGATTGTGATTGGTTGAACTTGGGTACGGGTTGCGGGGTACAGCCAATTGCGTTTATTGTACTAAATCATTAACATATTGCCAACTTAATAATTTTACAAAATTGAATCATCAATGAACTGAACATTATAATATATATATATATAAATGTAAGTTAGTACATTACAAATAATATGAACATTATGTTGAAAATTGATGTGGTTATTAATGAAGGACAATTATGTATGATCACTACTGATAATGGCCATAGGCAAATAAATAATTATGAAGACGAAATGTCATGTATTAATAGTAATGATAATTTTATGTATGAGGAGTACGATAACAGTAATAACAATTTCCACAAAATGCAAGAAGAAACTACAAGTAACAATGAAATATTATCTGAAGCAACTGTCAACGAAGGTCTTTCAACGAATACCTACATCAATGAAGAACAAAAGAATTCCTTGAGTAAGCTGTTGTTGAAGTACCAGCATGTATTTTCAGATAAACCCGGTAGATGCAACAAATATGAGCATGAATTGGTTGTTAAAAATCCGCAAAGTTTTACAATGGACCTTTTGTAATAATTGAAATTCTTGGTAATGCAACATACAACATTAGTGATTTGGCTCGTGAAAATGTTTATGGTCCCTACCATATTTCTGCGTTGAAGAAATATATCGATCCACAGATATAACAGATGACCCTATCGATGAGTTGAAATTTCAAGGAAGCGGTGACTCCTAGAAGACGACAGTGCTCCCTAGCTAACCAAACAGACAGTGATTTTATCTACCTCAAGAAAAGTGAAAGGACACTTGTGACATACCATATGGGATGGAGGGGATAAAAAAAATATATATATAAACTGCAATCGCAAGTGCGTGAACTATTAATTTTCAGTGTTTTAATAATCAATGTTCCCTATAATCAGTTTTATTATCCCAATTAATGTTAACATGAGTTTAATATGTGAAATAATAATCAATGTTTAATAATCTCTTAGTTATAAGTAAATATAAGATCACCAATAAATCATTCATTTAATGTTTTCTCATATTATCTGTAAGTATCATTCATAACGTATGTTTCATATGCCATTTCACATTTTATCGAAATTTATCTGAATTTCATCTCATATAAATTTCTGAGGGGATATTGAAATGTTTCATGTCATTATCATACATTTTTTTATCGTAAATAACCAAATATTTTAGTATAATGTCTTATGTATTTGTGTAATGCAATAAACAATAAATAATAAATGAATGAATACCATGATTGAATATAGATAATGATCCTCAAACCCCATGATACTTATGATATTCCTTGATAATTTAATGTTGCTTGTATAATCAATATGTATAACCACCCTTAATATGTTTATGTGTAATCACCTCTCAGAAAATCATTAATCATCTAGTATAATAAGTAATTAATTTTATTAAATAAATAATTTAATAATTCATTCTTGTTATTAAACTTGTCCTTAATCATGTTAAACAAATAGTTACTGAGTTAATTAATCTCTTAAGTTATTATCATAATCATATATATATAATATGTACATGGAAACTACAATAATATAAATTTATTCAAAATTTACAGCTTCATAATAATCTAAATTCTAGTGATTTTGGTGTCAAGAATATAAGTGATGAGTATTTTGTGAACCCCTAGTGCAACAATAGTTACCCCAGCTTTCCAGAGGGACTCTTGCAGCAGAAGCCAGACTAAGAGGATGTGTAGAGTCATTAACTTAGGACATTGTTCCTAATTTTAAAATATCCCAAGTCAGAGGACTGGAATTGCATGGCCAGTACCTAAATTATCAGTAGGGAACTCTGCTAAGTACATTTTTCGAGTCAAACCCTTTTGTTCCTCACTCAAGATTAAGATATTTGGTACTTGGTGAAGATTGTTGTAGCAGCTTGGTAAGATCCAACCATATCCTTATATTTTCCTACTAGCAAGTGTAGAGAAGAAGAAACTGTTAAACAATTTAATAATTAATCAAATATAAATTTAAAGAAGAATATTTTACTAGGCCTACAAATTTTGAACTTTAATAACATTTCAGCCTAATTACTTCAAGAAGTGAACATTGATCTTCTACTATTCGGCCATCTTATTGTGAAGCTGACCATTGGCTTTGCATTGTTGAACACATTTTCAAACATTAACCATTTGGACTTATTTATGTTTTTATAAACTTTATTTCAAAACTGAATTTGTCTAGCCGGCACGATACTTCCCGCTGAGAAAGGCCTATATTGACCCTGAGTATAGCCTGGAACAATAATTAATTGTTATTTATAGAGACATTTTCAATTTTGATCTGGCCTTCAGCCTAATTATAAGACCCATTATTGTACTATCCATGTGTCCCCTTTTTTAATCAGATGCTCTTGTATTTCTTGAATAAATCAATATTATTATTGTAAAATTGTTTTCTTAAAAAAAAAAACATAGATAATAAGATAAGGTTCAGTACTTACTGTGCCAAACACTAGGCCTACATGGTATCCCTTGGTGAACTAAAATCATCAAACTACTGAATAAAGTTAAATACCTGGTCAAATCACTAGTAATCATAAAAAACAACATAGTTTTAGAATATTTATTTATTTATTCATCAATATTGTTTATGCAGCAAAAGTGTGTGGATTTTATAATTTTCAGCATGAAAGTTTGGTCATTGTCTTCTTTTTGTTGGTAGTTTCTTTATTTATGATATTCCAAATTTCTTTTGTTTGGTTATTGGAATTTTTAATTCGGTTCATTGTGTGGTTGGATTTTTTCTTTTTTATTTCGAGGTCGTAGGCCCTTTTTAAGTTGGAATAGTTTTGTCTTCGTCTAGTCCGGTAAGATGGTATTTATTTTGAGCAATATCAAGACAGTTTTTTAGTTTTTGTAAATTGTCATCTCAGAACTTATTTGAATTCTTATTTTTTATGGTCTTTAAAGTTTTTGGCATTACTTCGTCCATGCAGAGTTTTATTGTGTTTGTTAGGGCATTGTATTTATCATCTACGGAGTGGCTGTTGTAGACATTATCCCAGGTTTCTTCCCCTAGTTTCTGTTTAAGTAGATTCAGGTTATTGTTAGTTATAGCCCTAGACATTTTTTTATGTGGTAGAGTTTTGGGGGGTGTGAAGTTTTCAATATTGAATAAAATGGCTTCATGATCAGAAATATAACTTCCTTGTGTTACAGCCTTTATAAAAGTAGGATTTATGTTTGTTACACAGCCATCAAGGCGATTTTTTGTGGCTGGAGTTATTCTGGTAAATGTAGTCCCAATTATATTCAGTTTATGTGACCTCATAATGTTCTCAAGCTGCATCACTTCTGGGTCGTTTTGGTTTTGAAGTTTGAAGTTCATGTCAACCTAGAAACATTATATGATTTTTTTCTGTTTGAGAATTGCTGTAGAAAGCCATCTATAGTTTCAAAAAACGCATTAGGGTTGCGGTTTGGTGATCGGTAGATTCCCATTATAATCAGTTTTTGTTTCTTTTTTTGTAGTTCAATAGCCGCTATTTCTGCAATTTGTTCTTGGCTTATATTCAGTGTTTTTATGGGAAGAATGGCTGTAGATGGTATATTGTTTCTAGCATAGATTGCTACTCCACCCCATTAGTATGTTTTACGAGAAAATTCTGCAGCAAGTTTGTAACCTTCTTGGTGTATCAGCTTTAGTTGTTCTAATCTATGTGCATGTTCGGTAAGGATAATTATGTCAGGGTTTAATTTGTTAATTTACAAAATTAGTTTGTCAGTTTTTTATGTAGGCCTCTTTGGATTTTTAAGTAGTATATTGTCAATCCTATTGTTTTGGTAAGTTTTTGTTTGGTTGACTGTTCCGGGATGATGTTGTTTGATTGTATTATCTGTCCTTGGGATGTTTGGCTTGAGTCGAGTTTGGGTCAAGCTCTAGGTCAGTCGAAATCCGAAGTTGGTTGTTCTCCAGTCCTGTTTCCGACGTTAGGTTCGGTTTTTCAGCCGAAGTCTGAGGTTGGCAATTTTCCAGAGTTGTCTCCATTGTTAGCTTATTTGATGGGGTTTGAGGTTGGTTGCTTGACATTTGTGTACCTATCCAATATTAGGCTCAGTTCTTCCACCGGGGTCCATGTTTGATAGTTCTCCAAAGTCTCCGCTAGGTTTAGTTCCTCCGTCGAGATCCGGGATTGGCAGTTCTTCAGCGTTTCATCCGATGTCGGGTTTATTTCTCCAGGCGAAGATTGAAGTTGGCAATTTTTCTGCGTTTCATCAAATGTCAGGTTTGGTTCTTTGTCCGAAGTTTGAATGGAGTCCGTTCCATTTTTTCTTAAGTCCGATGATTTTGTTGGTGGTTCGGGTTTCTCAGTTGGGATAGGAATCAAAGAATTTCTATTAGGCCTAGATTTTGTTCTTCTGTCTTCTTGATTTGTGATGGGATGGTGTAGAATTTTGGTCTCTTCCAGTATAGTCCTAGCAAGCCTCCATGCTCTTCTCTTATTTAGGTGAATTCCGTCTCGTGCCATGAAGTCGCTAGTAAGTTTAGAATTGATGTCTATGAAATTTGCACTAAGTTGATTACACATACATTTCAAGGCTTCATTTGTTTGATAAATAAAATTGCTATCTACGTCAAATCGGTTTGGGATACCTACTATTTACATACCATTTAGTTCCTGTGAAATACTTCATTCCAGCCTCGATAGTCAACCAGATGGGTCTCATTACATGGTTTGGGGTTTTTGAGATTGGGGTATTGTTTGAGCCTATGTTAAGAATAATTTTAGGAGGGGCGTATTCGAGCCCGTTTAAGTATCTGCTGCAGTCTCTTATTTTAGCTTCTGGCATTATTTAAGATGTTATATTTGCTTTGTATTCTTTTTCGATAATGCATGCAGTATCTCGGAGCAGAGAGTCGCTTGTTATTAATGCTTCTACCTCATTATTTAGTGGTTGAGAAGGGTGGCATGCGTTTGGGTCTATTTTATTAGGTTCATTGTTCCCTTTGTAGGTACAGTCTTTTTTGTCATCAGTCTTGTGTTGTTTTAGAGTCTCAGTTGTTGCAGGAGATTTAGTAGTTTTAGTTAGAGTTTCATTGGCACTTAGGTTAGTGTCTCTGATCAGATAATGTATAGTTTGCTCAAGTTTGTGTATCACTTCCATTTTTTAGCAATGGTTTCCGATAGTTTAGAATTTTCCTCAGTTTTTTCTTTTAGTTGCCTGTTCAAGTCGTTAATGTCGGTCATTAGAACTTCAATTACGCCGTTTATTTGAATCGTTAGCGGATCAGTTGGAGTTAGCGAGATTCTAGGCCTATTTGTCTGATTATGTCCATTTTCAGGGTTTGGTATGTTACGAGGTGAGGAATCCCCTTGTGTGTCCTCATCCGTCAAGTTTGTGTTAGTACTCTCGTCATGTACTGGTTTAGGGTCTGTATCAATCTTTGGTCGAAGTTGCCTGCAGTCCTTACTTACCCACGTCAAAATAAATTTGTCAGCAACCATAGCCTTGTATTGTTTCTCGGTTATGTTGACGCATTTTGTGTGGTACCGTTTGGGGCAGTCACATTCGACTGCCTTGTCGAATTATTTGAAACACTTAGCTTACATATTTCACACGGGTGTAGGCTAGGGTTATTGTCGTCTGCATGATCTTGGGCATTTGTTTTATCTAGGCCTGCATTTGTTTTGTTCCTTGTCATATTTCTGCTTCCTTTTTTCCTGGTTGGATTGGGAAAGGTAGGTTTGGCTGTTTGGGTCTTTGGTCAGGTTGCCTAAGGATGTTGGGGAGGGCGGTGGGTAGGTCTTTGGTTGGGCCTAGCAGGTGTTTGTTTTTTGGGCCTAAGCCATTTTTGTGCCTACTTTCCCTATCTTGATTATGTACACATTCAAAAATGTTTTACCAACAAATATTTGAGTACTAGCCTAAGTGCTAAGGAAATGTCACTTACATGAAAATTTATTGAACCCTTGATTTTATGTTAGTCCTAAGCCTAGTTTACCTGCTTTCTCTATCCTTTGTAGTTTGGTGGGATTTTCCTTACAGAAAAATATGTCAGAGTTTAATCTGATTATGTCAACAGCAAAAGATAATTAGAAAAATATATATTTCTCCCACTTATTTACTAAAAAAACATATCTCAAAAACTAATAAATTTAGCTCACAGAGTGAATGAGATGTGTATAATTTTCGTGACAAGTTGTAGATTGTAGGCGACGGAAGGAGACCTCTCATTGGTCAACTTCGTTCTTCTTTGTGAGATGATTTTCAAAATGACCGATGAGGCTTAATATTTAATTTTCTATCACTGATTTGGACTTCTGACTATTAAATTTCACTTGAAAGTTTATGTAATTCATTAGTAAATATTATGTGAAAGCTTTTGATGTATAACACCTTAAATGTCTCTGACAAAACATAGCTAAAAAGTTTACGTGAATATTCGTGCAGGACTACTACGCTTAAAAATGGCTTGATCTTACCCAAATGTAGAGAAGTTCAGTTTTCATAAATTAATTACTTTGTTAACGTTAAAATCATTTATCATAGCTTGATAAAGTACTTTAGCTATCACTTTTTACTGTTTCTGATATCACTTCTGTTAAAATAAAGCAAATTTTGTTAATTTTCCCTGGAGCTGAATGGGAGACGACATGAATGCAACCAAAGTGAAACAGGTTGCATTCATGAAACAATGAATGAACTTGCCATACCATGAAACAACCATGAAACAGCACATGAATACCATGAAACAACTTGCACTAGTGACAAAAGTACTTTAGGTATTTTCCAACACTTAAATTAATTCCAACTCGTTTGTTTGTTGTTCACGTCGTGACAGATAATCAGGGGAAACGGAATAGGAAGTTAGCAGTTAGCAGATCGTTATCGTGGTTTTGATTGGCTGATTCAGTGAAGAAGAAGAAAACCATGTTTTTACAACGACATCTAACTAAAGTGCTTCGAACTAACCCGCGCCAATAAGCTTACCACTTGGCTCCATTTAAGTGTCACACCGGTGGCCTAACACCAATGAGCTCTGGTTGGTAAATAAATAAATAAATAAATATGAACCTGGACGTTCTGCACCTGGACGTTTTGAAACATACCCAAGAACAGTAATGGTTGTATTGTTCGTAGCTTATTTAAATGGCCATGCACACCTCTTTCCTCTTAATTCATAAAAAAATTGCTTACGATACCTCCCCTTCTTTTATAGAATTCAATCAATTCCTTAACTTGAAGAATTCTTGCCAGTTCTTGCCTAATCATGTCTAAAAGATGTCCCGGCATGTCATAGGCAAATTGAAAATTCCAACGCCACTCGGCCATTTGGAAGCTTCAAAAGGTACAAGGTACAAGGTAGGGAATCAATAACCAAATGACAGATCCTACGCCTCAGGAAAACAGGATGCCGAATATAAGTCAAGTAAGTCAAGTTGAGGTAATCAATCTCATGTTTAAATCAAGGCAACCAAACACCCTTTTGGTCGCAATACTTTTCTATGATCAAATCCTTTTAATGATTTGAGCTTTATTATAGTACAGTAATCGTGAAACACAGTTTGAAATGGGGTCCTAGTCAAAGCACTTTTTTTCAAAGTGAAAGCAAAGCTAATTAAATTTTTTATGCGTAAGGCAAATCAGCTGATTGTGTAAACATGTCTGCTATGTCACAATTTGAGAAACAAATGTCATTTTATGTTTTGGGAAAATAATGAGAAACAAGTAGGTATAAAGTGTATTGTGTCTTTTTAACTTGCCTATACATGTTTACCTTGAGAAATTTCGTTATTAATCTTCACAATTAATCACACGTTTTCTTAACGTTTAGGATTGTGCTGTCCAATTGATTGATAGGCTCTGAACGGGTTTTCTTTCAAGGTAAATATATTATGACTCAGTTTCATTGTAATTGTTACAATTTAGGAACTGTTTGTGTTGAGGAACAATTTAGGAACTGTTTGGGGGGGGGGTTGTTACTTCAAAATTTTTTATATAGGGCCTACTATTATGTTCCTATCAAGTTAAAACTTATTTATTATTCCAGTGAAACATTCATCAATCTGAAGATTATTTTCTTATGGTTCACCATTGATGGACTGGGACGGTGGCGTGTCCTGTAATCCAGCTATCTGGAGGTCACAAATGGTGGATAGTTATGAGCGATGGCTTGTGGACTTGGTGTTCCTTACTGGGGATTGACGTCCGCACTATTGAGTACTATGTTCATAAGATCGTCCTCTTATAATTAAAACCAGTTCGTAAATTGTGGTTCGTATCCTACGTTAAAATGTAGGACCCTTAGTTGGCTATTATGTTGGCTGTTTGGCTATTAATTAACGGTCCTGTCTAAGCAACGTGTCGGTCTTAGTCAGTAAACAAGGCTACAAGATCATGCCACAAATGTCTTACACTCATCTCTCATTTATACTTGGCTTAAAATACCTACCAGGGTAGGTCACCATTTCAAGTAAGATGTAAGGTATTTATTTTGCCACTTAACAAGTCTGTAATTGTATATAACCTCTTTCTTTGAGGAGCCCAGAATGTAAAACTTAATAGGCTTACACGCCTACTATTCTTATGTTCACCTTGGCTTGCTTTACATGCCTTATAGGAGATGGCCACTCTATTTCCCATGCAGTGGTTATTTTTTTACCATGCAATGGCGGCCTGCCCTCATGAACTCTATTATAAAAAATCTAAATACAGTTTAATGCCTCTATATTGACACAAAATCAGATATCCCAAATAACTTAAAATGACACTAATATGAACAGCCAAGAGCTCATATTTAGTGCTTGTTGTATTGTGCTTGGACCAAGCAGCCGGCCGCTCCAGCTCGCATGTGGCATGGGATGAATCCATTTGTGGCCAGCAACAGGGGAGAAACCTTAATTTCGTTGCACTTATGGAACTTCCTAGATGTCCCCAAGTGGTCCTCCTCCTGCTTCCAAGTGTGATCCTGTGAGCCATATACATACACCGGCATGGCACTTGTTTTTTTCATAATTCGGTTAATGTTCACATTTAGTGATGTAGAGGTTTTGTATTTTCTATTGATTTTAGTTATAAATATGTTTATTTCAATGATTTTTTGTTTGTTTTGTTTTGTTTAACATTTATATCAAGACTTATTTTTGTGTTTACTTAAACTTAGCGGCAGGGCCGCCGAGAGGGGGGGGGGCAAAGGGGGCAGATTGCCCTGGGCCACAAAAGGAAGGGGGCCGTATTTTGAGCTGAGAATATTTTTGAGGATTATTAAATATTAGAGTTTTTAAATGAATGAGATCAAAATGAAATATATAAGAAGAATGAAATATATATCAAGGCTACATAAGAAACTTAGTACTTAAAAAAGTATATAATTTAAAATTACCTAAATATTCATTTGTCTTATTTAGATTCAATTTCATTTGGTTTTCTGATGTCTCGTCTGGGGCCCACGAGGTTTAAGCCGTGTTTACACTATACAACTTATTTTATAAAGTTGTGTAGTACATATACTGATTGGTTTGAACATGTTTAAGAAAGCAATAAAAATTATTAAACAAGTTGCACAACAAGCGTGTTTTAAAACCAAACAAATCGTTTCCAGCAGACCGAAAGAATGCGCTCGTCTGAAGCCTCAAGCTGGGACAATTAAGTATCTTGGCCAATCAGAGAGTAGTTATAGTTATGGTAACATTGATAACCTTCGATTTAGGCTATACCATTGACTTTATTATACTTTTACCCAATAGTAATAGTCTTGGGCTAGGATACAATAGTAAAATGGTGTCCTGGTGACGTCACACGTTCCACAGGCATTATGGGAGTTGGACAACAGCAGGAAAACAAGTAAAGACTGTGGTTTATAGTAGTAAGGTATTCCGTGAATAATTTGTATAATGACATAAAACTGTTTCTTAAATCCTTTTTACACCCTAGTACAGGCTTATTAGGAACATACATTTTTTAGTCTTGTGCATTTAATCCAAAGTAATGTTTTATTCAGAAGTCGTATTAAAAGGATTGTACCTACTTTTACTGTCTGTAATGTTGTGAATTTTTATATTCATAAATCAAAAGTTTTGTACAGTCCTGTGATGTAGTTGTTTTGTATTGAACGAATTAAGATATTCAACATTTTTTTAATAAACAATTTTGTAATCAGCAGATTCTACAAATTTAGCTAATTAACAGATAAAGGTATTTTTTATTTACGATTTTTGTATTGGGGGGCCTCTCTCCCAAACCTTGCCCCGGGCCTCAAAATGTCTGTTGGCAGCCCTGCTTAGCGGTACTTCAAATTCCCTTTTAAAATGAAAAAAGTTATTGTTGTATGTTTAGTTAAAGATCAAATGTCAAATTAAAGTATATGAAATACCCAGTGAAGAATTATTCAATGTTTAATCTCGGGAAATAAACATTTTATTGTCCAGTAGTAAGTATATAAATTGGACCTAATTATTGTTGAAGGTAATAGGTATTTCAACAAGGCCGTAGCCAATGAGGGAGTCAGGGGGTCAAAACCCTCCCGAAAATGTTTAAATTTCGTTTAAATGAAAGGTTAGAAAGTTATTTCTTTCACTTTACTGTAACTGCGGAGCCACCCCTCCCAAAAAATTTTCCTGGCTACGGCTTTGCATTTCAAGAACTGGAGGCACTAGGGTCCTTTGAGCGTTTAATGTATTGAGTGAGTCGGTGGCGCTAGTATTTTTAATGAGTGAGTGGCTTAGTTGGTAGCGCACTCAGCCTCAGAACTGTGGCCTCCAAGCGACACAGGTTCTAGACTCGGGCATGTCGCATACTTTTAGCAGTACTGTTCACCCTTGTACTGTACCGGTTCACTCGTTGCCTTTGCAAGATAACGTCCACACACAGATCAATAGTCTATATGGGTGGGGTAAAGCCAAGGTTGAAAAGAGGCCGCCACCCTCTTTTTTTAAAAGAAAAAAAACTCTGATTGGCTTAAGCTTCAGATTTAAAGTCAATAGTTTAAGTCAATCAATCTAATATAATATATATTAGTATCATGTAGGCCTAGGCCTCATATATTTTGTTACCGTGAACAGTAAATAAAACATAGTAAAACTTGGTATTTGGCCATAGTAACCTACAGGTGTTATCAAGAAATATGTCAAGAAACCTGAAGATATAGAATTTTGCTCCCATAAGGATATCATTGGGAATGAATACCTGGTCCTGGTACGGTGTGCAGGTTTGCTGCCTCGGAAATGTTAAAATCAGGAATTTTAGGCTAATTAATATAACAGATCTTAAAGGGATGAAGCCAAAACAAACCAAGTTTTAATAAGATAGTCTATATTAAGTGTATCATACAATGTATTATTCCTTGTTTGAAATTCATCGTTGGTGATGGTGATTTTATGTTTTGATTTTGATTTTTGTGGACATTTTTCATCACTAATCAGCAAAAATCCTAAAATTTTCAACATATTTGCGGGCATTTGATTTTGATTAGTGATGGGAAATGACCGCAAAAATCAAAATCAAAACATAAATGTATCATTGATTTGATACTTGAAAAAAATACAAAATTTGTGGTAAGTTAGCCTTCACAAATGCAAAACCATTTAATTTGGATACTTTATATTTTAGATAGGCCTATATCTTTCTAGTTGGCCTAAATTATGTTTAAATTCCTTTTCAGAAAATGGTTGTGTTTGAACCTGATGATACCAGTAGAATGATCCCAACTGCAAGCTCGCTGATAGAACCCAACGTAACACAGCCGTTCTCCCCTGTCGAGGAAGAATTGTTTTGTAAACTCATCTTGTACATTGAAATATCCAATACCAGGTATGACAGTTTTTCAACTTCAGAAGCTTCAGTGCCTGATGCCTTCCTTATTAATAAGCTTAAACTTTAGAATTTGTCTGGGATTGTAGCCTCTGGATCGTTAATTAACATTATTGTCATAAGGCTTACCTTACGATCCAAATATTTGAGTCTTATTGAGGCCTAGGTTTCAGTGCCGGAGCACTATCATCAGTCTAGCTAAGCTACTTGGTATCATAATCTCTTGATTGAGATTTTCTCATTTCTATCAAGGATATTAAACACTTATTTTACACATACTTTTACACTGAAGAAAACTCAACAAAACAAAAAGACTAGATACGATCATGGTCGCGACCCGATCCAACTTAACCTCAACGACAGGTTTTTCTCTCTCAGCGTTGAGGTTATGTTGGATCGGGTCGCGACCATGATCATATCTAGTCTTTTTGTTTTGTGTTTTCTTCAGTGTAAAAGTATGTGTAAAATAAGTGTTTATTTTAATATCCTTGACAGAAATGACAAAATCTCAATCAAGAGATTATGATATCAAGTAGACCAAAAAAACTGGTACTGGTGGCTGGTGTCTTTTTTATGGTAGTGCTAAAGACTGATGATAGTGCTCCGGCACTGAAACCTAGGTCTCAATAAGACTGAAATATTTGGATCGTAGGGTAAGCCTTATGACAAAAATTAGAATTTGTTTAGATCAGCTTTCTAAACCTGGAGTTTACATATTCCCAGGGGTTCGTGGAGAGCCGATTGAGGGTATAAAACATATAAATTGATAATTACATATACGTAAATTATCCCGGTTAAAATACACAGCCAGTGCTGCGTCCCGGTCTTAAAGAGGTATTAAAGGTAAAGATATTAAAGGTATTTCTTTATGATAAAAAAAGCAAAAAATTATTTTCATTTCAGGTAGTGTATAATTTATACTAGACCAAGTTTATTTTAAGTATAGTCATTGTGAAAGAGCCTCCAGAACTGACGTTTACTACAAAAGTGGTTAACAAACTTGTATCCATCACAGTCCTTTTTAATCCTTTTGGTGGACTTGTCCATCATAAGCGTAATTATTTAACCCGAATAAAATCCAGTAGATTGAATGTTGTTTTTGATTAGGTAAAATTGCCATTCTAAGCAATTTTTTGTAATTTTATTTATATCATGTAAACATTTTCATTTCATGCGGTAATCCAAATCAAAGGGTTTTCATCCATTTTTTAGCAGTTGTATATTATTTGTTTTAATTGCTCTGTTCCAGGATTCGAGTGTGGGATGTCATCATTCTCGTTCCAAACCTTTTGTTTCTCATATTTCTTGTCTTTCGATTCAATCGAGCAAGACTGAAATTGAGAGCCACCAGCAGCCCCATATTTTTTGCTTTCTATGGACTGGTAAGATTAATATGAATTAAAATCCACCTCTAAATTCTTATATCATTTTTTATTACTCTTACAAATATTCCATTATTTTTATTCTTTTGGCGACTTGTCAAGTTCAAAAATTTACATGACAAATTACATTGAGGAACTAACTCAAAATCATTAAGATAAATTTGGAATTGAGTTAGGCCTAACTTAATTAAGAAATCAGTCAGTGGTTTCATGATGGTTTACCTTTTTAAAGTGCCATATTGGCAATAATAGAATGGTTTGAATGTTTTGAGTGTAATCCACACTGTCTAATCCACACCGTGCGGAAATTGGTCTGAATTTTGGTCTGGTCACAAGCTGCTCATAAGGTTATTTAATGAGTGATTCAGTAAAATTTGTTTGACTTCCTCCAACAAATCCCAAGAAACATGTAGATTCTCCTCTATACAAAAATTTATGGTCAATATAATAGCTTGCAATATTTATTCACGTCATGTTGCATGACAGTTGTGCAGAGAAGCTACCATTTAAGGAATTTCTATCAAAAGTATTGTAATTAAAGTGAATGAGTTACTACATAAAGCTGTTTGAACTAATTAGTAGTAAAGATATTTTTAGAAATTCAAACACAATATCTTTATTCAAACCCCTATTGTTTATAATCTTATACATTGACCCAGAGGTTAGCGTTTTCATTACAACCTAAACCCCTACATTCATTATCAACTGTGAAAACTGTTATCTTATGTCATCAATTTTCATAATGTGTTGCCAGAAAAATGAAGTGTCCAAACTACTTAGGTTTTTCCCGATTTTGTTTATGAAATTTTTTTAATCATTTTCAACTCTCATGGTCACAAATACATTATCGAAACAATTTTTGTTGTACCTAGATTGACAAGTTTAGCCAGTATTCTCTTGCAAAAATCAAATGCTAGTAAATAAATGTTACTTTTTTATCATGATATTGATACCATAATATATTTTTTATATCTAGACTATTCTGGTGATTAAGTGACAGGAGAGCAACCAGTTTAAAGAAAGCTGTTAAATCTTTTATCAGTGAAAATTAAAATTAAAATTCAATGGTGTTTAGGTGCTAGTGAACGTGGTGATCAGTGTTATCCGCTGCATCGTCTCAATGTCCGTCAATGCTGCAGCCGTGGTGGGCGGATATGTTGACACGTTTCTCTGGATCACCGTCAGATTCTTCTTGCTCTCTACAGAGATGAGTGTCGTCATATTCGGCCTCGCCTTTGGTAAGTATTTGCTTGAGGTTTTAATATGAATGCGAAATGTTCAACCTTTAACATGCAAGTGTCAACATTATGTATTAAATAATGTTTCCTTTGTAGGCCTAATCAGCTCTTTTAAATTCTTTATTTCAACATTAGACATAGAATTTTTCCAAAAGCTTGAAGGAAGGGTCTGGCCATACTGATTGATTTGGAGTTGCAGGAGGCACAAATAAATCCTGACCATTCTTAATCATCCAAATGTAACTATCATAATTAATAATAATTTGGAGGTTCAATCCTGAACAAAATTTGCTCTCACTCATGGTTTGAACAAAA
Source organism: Flexamia atlantica (assembly GCA_035578135.1). Classification (NCBI taxonomy): domain Eukaryota; kingdom Metazoa; phylum Arthropoda; class Insecta; order Hemiptera; family Cicadellidae; genus Flexamia; species Flexamia atlantica. The sequence continues at coordinate 43,936,181 of JAQJVK010000009.1, forward strand.
TTTGCTCTCACTCATGGTTTGAAGACTCTGTTGCCTTTGGTCATTGGATTACTTATTAATAATCATAGCCAATGTACCTGTTGTAGTGAAACAGGAACGAGGCTACACACAAGGCATCTTGCCCATCCTGCACTCATACATTCATAACTGTTGCAAGACACCCAAAATATAAAGTTAGCAAAATGAATTAATAACAATAGTAGCGATAAATGTTTTTCGATATTTGGATAAGGTATTTAACCCTAGATAGGTATCGTACGTAATTTTGACGTGTGCGAAAGTGTTTTTTTTATCCGATTTTGCAATCAAATGACCTTGAGCCCTGTTACGCCAGCAGTGCTTTTCTCGCTATGGGTTTGATTTAGTTTGACAGTATTATGGCTGCTCTTGATATATTTCCAAATTTAATTGAAAAAGTACGACAAATTTACATACGATACCTATAACAGTAAAAAGTGCTTTTCAATGGACTCTTATGGACCTCAATGGACGCTTATTACCTAGGAGCTCAAGACATAATGTAAATTTATTATATAGTAAATAATATTATCAATGTTTTCTTATATTTGGGTGCCTTCTTTAAAAAAAAGTAAATAGTTCATCAAACATATTTTAATTTTTAACCACAGAGTAAAATTTACGTATCGATACCTTTAGCGTATATTTGAGTAGCGTTACCTTTCTAGGGTTAATATTCAAAACGGTAATTTATTCACTGACTACCCCTGTTATACTTGCCTTAAAATACCACCTCGTCGATACCTACCAAAGAAAGAAGAGAATAGTTCTGCTATCACTGTTTCAGTGTCACACAATTGTTTTTAGGCCACCTGGACAGCCGGAGCAGCATTCGCTATGTGCTGTTGGCCACGTCTCTCCTCTCTCTGGCATTCTCTATGAGCCAAGGAGCTCTCGAGGTCTTGGCGCCGGATGAAAGTTTCAGGATACACTCTAAAGACTTCAACCTGTTCGGCCACGGAGGCATGCTCTTCTGGTTCTCCAGTTCTGTAGTATTTTCATCGGTAAGAGGTGTTTTGTTAACTGAATTATACTTTCTCATTTTTGTGATCAATCCATAAACTGAAAAAGTGGCAGAAGTGCTGAAGGAGTCATCTATTTCTGATTGTCAAAGTGGATTATAGACTGAAATAAAATACCCCCGTCGCAGCAGACCTGCATACTCATCGAATTTCACATGCATATAAATTATTTCAATCCAACATAAGCGAGATATGACATGTTTCTGTGATCTTCATAGAATTAAATGGAGGGTGCAAGTTTGTTGCAATAGGTATGTAAAAATTAGGTGGTTTTAATAGGATATTCAGTAGAGCTGAACTGAAAGAAGTCATACATACCAAGTTTTATCAAGATATGTTAAGATATAAATTTTCTTTATTTCTCATAACATGGGAAATGAGTGTATGTAGGTTTGCTGCCACCGAAATATAACAATTGGGAACTTTTTTGCTGTTATATGAAGCCAAATACCAAGTTTTATTAATGTAGGCTTTGTTGAAATAAGTAAGAAATTAAATTTTACTTTTTTCCCATAAGGTTAAAGTTGGTGCAAGGTACTATATGTTTACCTAGGGCTGCCATACGTTCTGGTATTTTACTCTCGTCCCAGTATCCCGGCCGGTTTTCCTGATGTCCCGGTCAGTTTTTAAATTGCGTAATATGTTATTAAATAATGAACTAAAGCTGTAGTTTAACAAGTTTACTGCGGCGCTGATCATGGCGAGCGTTGCCGTCGCACTGACGGAATACGCCACAAAGAACTGGCATTCCGGCCTAATGCATGGAGCAACACTGTACGGCGTTGTAATGCTTCGAATCGCAGTTCTAAGTCGTTCCTCAAGATAGCGGTAGATAGCAGCACCGTCCAGATGGTACAGGCCCTTATATTTGCAGACTGGAGGGAAACCGTTTGACCAATAGGCTTTCAAGACAACTCCCTTGGCTGGGAAATCGTGGCAATTTTTTTAGAACCAACTTTTTAGAATATTTTCTTTGATAAACAATGTGTGGGGGGAAGACAGAGCTTTGATGCGAGAGTCTACTGCAAGAGCATTAATTCAATGCAAAGTTAACTTCGGAAACACAAAAAATAAAAATAACTTTTTTCTCAAATCATTAAAATTCACAATTTTGCTTTAAAACATTTATACATTTTTACCAGATTATAAGTTTGATCAAAAGTAAATTTTACCTCAGTATATTTACCTAAAACTTATTAGTTTGACTCAATAATGTGGACACAAAATAGGTCTGCTTGAAGTTAATTTTTACTGCAAAAATTAACTAGAATTAACCCTTTTCCTCCAAAATTTCCAAAAATTTCCGGGGAAGGACCCCCGGACCCCCCTTCCCTCGGGGGTATTCCATACTCCTCAAAACCCCCGGTGTGTCACACACTGGATCATCCATTGTTAGATGTCCCGGTTTGACCGCTTGAAAATATGGTAGGCCTACCTTCACCACTCTCAGTATCTTGTCATAACCAATGAACCTCAAGTAAAGATTAAGATTTTTTATATTTTTATTTTTATTTGTGAATAAACGGTGTCAGGAAACTGACACATACTTTATCCCTTCAAGTCATTTAAAGCCAGAAAACATATATAGTGAAATAAAAATAATTAACAAATAATTATCACACAAATATATACCAAATATTAACAGAACCGATTGGTAAACAATGGAGATATCCGTTTTTAAATATTTACATAAGAATAACATTGGACAACATACTGTGTTTACCGCCGAACTAAGGTATCAATTATCTCCGCAACCAGTTGACGTAAACTAATGATTCATAATACAAGATTATTTAGTTTTTCAAGTCAAATTTAGTGGTTGCAAGTATTGCAAGTATATTTTCTTTAGAGGTTATAGATTTAGCAAAATTTGAAAAATACAAATTTTTCAACACTTAACCCATTGCCATACCACCTATTTAAACACTGACTAGGCCCAGTGTGGCCAGTAAAAATTAGGTAATTTTTAAGCCTATCAAAAAACGCTCATAAAATATTTAAATATGAACTTATTGGCATGATTTTTTCACCAATAAATCCAGAATTAACTAGCCTTTCAATAAATATATAATATAAAATCCTTATGAAAGAAAAAAAAAATTTTTTATATCATATATTTATTAACTTTTATTAATTTTAAAATATAATTTCAAAAGCAAAGACAATTTTTTTGTATATAAAATCATATTTTTCCCATGAAATAAGCCTAAACATTTAAAATATTTATAATTTTACATAAAAATATTGTCCAATATTTATTTCCTTCGTTACCGTGGATTTTGAATCATAAAATCGAAATATATGCATTTTTTCAAAATTGACCTTTTTATGAATTATTTGTTTTGATAACGAATATATTTGTCAATATATGTGCTTATATCAGATATAATAGTTGTGAAATTGCCACTTAGGCATAAATGATAGGTTTAAGTAATAACCATCCTATATACAAAAGTAAAAGTTCACTTACAGAAGCATGACATCTGCTGCGCGGCTTCCGATGATCCAAAGTAATATCACAAATGGCACAGAACAAATTTTAATAACTTGTTATAAAAACATATTTTCATATTTACAACATATTTACAAGCACTTTTCTTCACAAGTGTCTCTAGGCCTAGTCTGTATAGTTCTGAACGGTGTGATACCGCTCAAAACAATCATCGATGTGTAGTGCCACGTTGCACGCCTTGCAAAAAAACCTGGTCTCTGACCTCTTCTTATTAGCAGTACACACTTTGCACGGTTTGGTTGGTTTAGGTTTCTTTTCTGTTGGAGGTAGAGCTTTAGGGAAATGACCCTCATTTCGGGATTGAAGGCGAAGAGGTACTTCACCGAGGCGGCCACCTTTCCTCGGAGGAGTTGCATATTTCGTTGTTGTCAGTGACAACAGTATCTTCTCAACAAGATTGAGTCTGTACTCACTAAATAGACATGATTTGCCTTTGATAGTTTTCCAGACAACAAAGGAATTGAAGATGGTGAGGTCCAACAGATAAAAAAAAATCTTCTTATATGCTTTCATGGAACGTCTCATGATTGGGTGTGAGGCTAAGACCTGATCCTGACGGTCAACTCCATTCATGCCTTGGTTGTATTCCACGATACATTTTGGTTTCAATATATCTTCTTCTATGCCTCTCTTTCTTTTGACAGAAACCTTTGTAAAATCAACATCTGTATGTTTTGTAGAGAGCATGTGGACGTATTTTTTATCACGCCACTTTACTGCCAGAATGTTGTTAGCACTGCAAGCAATAGCTTCACCTTTCTCTAGTTTGGTTACATTCCACTCTTCTGGCATACATTTCCTATTGGTACGCACTGTACCAATTGCATGGGTTTGGTTTTGTAGCAGCTTTTCAAAAAGTTTTGGTGAGGTATACCAATTATCGATATAAATCACATGACCGCGGTTCAATATAGGTTCTGCCAGTTCCATTACTATTTTTTCACTTGCAGGAGTGTCATCATTAGGATTAGGCCTTTGTTTATCTTTCCCGGTGTAAATTTTGAAATCCATACAGTAACCGCACCTGGAGTCACAAATTTTGTAAATTTTTATGCCAAACCTGGCTCGTTTCGATGGGTTGTACTGAATGTATCCTAACCTGGCTCTCAACTTTACCAAACTTTCATCAATGGCTATGTCCTTACCTGGACTGTAAATAGAGGAAAACTTAGTTCTAAGATAATTTATTACGGGTCGCAGCTTCCTCAATTTATCACTCGAGTCAGTGTAGTCATTATCAGAAAAATGAAGGTAACGAGAGATCATCAAAAATCTTTTGAAAGGCATGGTTTCAGTGTAAATCTTGGTTTCGACTATTTTTCTTGTTGACCAGTACATCTGTAATGAAGGCTTTTTTACCTGGCCCATCAAAATATAAAGGGCAAAATAAGCCTTGATTTCATTTAGTGTTACTGGCCTCCAAGACTCGTCACTTTTCAAGTTTTTTCGTAAAGGATCAGCTAACTTCTGCCTCGCATAGTCATTAGTTTCGACTACAACCATCTCCCAGAATTCATCACCAACAAACTGAGTAAAACTGTCGTAAGGTGTTGGATCGGGTCCAATTTTACGGCTGTAGTGGTTATCTACTCCGGACAAATCAATATACGGGATATCTTTTACTACATTTTTGTCTTTAGACCAAGGCCAAGTTTCTTTTTGTTTTTTTTCAGTCGTTGAAGCCCTAGATTTATCGTTACTAGGCTTAGGTTTCCTTCCTTTGACAGCCTTAGTATTTTTGGTTACGCCTATTTCTGTACTTGAGGAAGGAATATGATTGGACCTATTCACAGTTTCGGTCAAAGCTGTTGAAACACAAGTTAGGTTATGTGCTTTATGTTTCTTCCTAACAGGACTAGGACTTTTGACCCTAACACTTGTAGAATCTTTGACTATGTTTACATCAGTGTTACTGGTACTA